>CM061065.1:122428629-123628629 GCA_030762895.1 Sophora flavescens
ATTTTGATGAACCTTTTGAATTTCATACCAAAGAATCTCATATTCTCTTCTGAATCTTCATCCTCTTCAACTTCTTCATCTTCATCACTATCAAGACTTTCTTTGGAGACATGTGCTTTATGATAAGCCTGTTTTCTTTTTCCTTCTCCTCATGATCATTCAATCTATGCAACTCCATCTCGTGCTCTTTAAGTTTTCCAAATAGTGTAGCAATGTTCATGGTTGCAAGTCCTTTGATTCAGCTATAGAAGTAATCTTTGGTTACCATTCTCTTTCAAGCATCTCATAACCTTGTTGATTTGTTGTTCATCCAAATGCTTTTCCAAGTCCATTCAATTGATTCGCATATGTGAGTGAACTCATTTGTATATCATTGATGTCTTCACCATTCTTCACGTGGAAATTGTTCATACTCTGGAATGGTGAATTCATTCTTGCCTCTTCAATACATCGCTTGTTCCTTCATGAGTAATTTGGCAGATGTCCCTCATTTGCATTGTTGTCTTACGATTTGAAACCCTGAAAAAAATTCATCATAGCTCAAGGCAGCAGTTAAAATATTCCTAGCTTTAGCATTATAACCTACTTTCTTTTGTCCTCATCATCCCATTCACTTCTAAGTTTTTTCTTTCTTGGTGCCATTTGCATCAAGACCGGAGGATGTATAGACCATTCTCAACAACATCTAATACATATATGCCACTAGCCTCAAGGAATATCAACATTCTTTCTTTCCAATACATATAGGAAGGGCCATTGGGCGGGGGTCTTACAAGAAGCCCCTTCTCCCAAGATGTCATTTGAAGCCATCTTCTTAGGCTGCTAAGTTTTACACAAGAGTGAAAGCTCATACCACTTGTCTGGTTATGGCGTCTTAATACTTAAGAAGAGGGGTTGAATTGAGTATAACAACTTTTAACACTTTTCCCTTTTTGCAAAAACTAATTGTTTATATTAACTATGAAAAAGATTTTGTCAACCAACAAACCAAAATGTGATTTTTGCAAGATGTGATTCAATCAAGACTTGAAACTTATAAAAGAAAGATTAAAAATTATATTGATTTCAAATATGAACAACATTGTAAACTAACCAAATCATGCAAGTATCCCAACAAATTGCTTAAATCATACATTCAACAATAAAGGAAATTAGGAGTTAATGGATAGAGAAAATGCAAACCAAGTTTTATCCTGGTTCGACACTCCTCTGTAATCTACATCCATCCCCACATTACTGTGAGTTTTGTCCACTAATCAAAAATCAATTTACAAGATTCTTTACACAAGCTTCACTTCTAGGTTTCTCACTCAAATGACAACTTTTCCGAATAAAGCAACCTTGCAATTCTACCAGCAGTTCCTTCTACTCTTGCAAACCATCAGAGTCCCTTCTACTCTTGATTTAACCGACGAGAGAACCTTCTCTAATCTCTCTTCTTACAATTTGAAAAGATATGAATCAGATTCTAGAAAATCAGATTTTACAAATTGAAGTTCTCTAGTAAAAAGTACTCAGTTTTTCTTAATGACAAGCTCTCTAAGAATATTTTACGATTGATCTCGGATATTGAATGAATTGTTATGAAAAAGTGTTTGCTAATATCCTTATATTGTATATATTTCAAAATAGATCCGTTGGACACACTTTATAAGTCAGGTTAAGATCAAAACAAACATAGACAAAAAATTAGGTTATCAGTCAATCGATTAGTGACACGGATGTATTAAACAAAATTTAACTTTTATAACATGTGTACATCGATTGCCTAATCGATTGTGTTCTTGGATGTTCTTAATCTTGAGTTATACACACATTAGTACATCGATGTTGTTCTTGAGAAAACTTGTATTTTTAGCCTAGAAGTGCATACATCAATTACCTAATCGATTGTAATTTTCAACATGGAACCTCATGATAATTGATATGAAGAGTCTCAACCTTCAACACAAAAGACAAGAAGCATTAGTAGGAAGCTTGATTTGATGACAAGGAACATTGAAAGAGTCTTTTAAAGATTAGAAGTACTTGAGAATAGAGATGGATCAAGGCATGATCATGAGAGCTCACATAGACACTCAAGTAATGAAGAGAACAATGAAGAGAGGCCGAAAAGATTTGCAAGATGGAGGTCAAGAAATGGATATAGAGGGAAGGAGGAATGATCGAGAAGAGAGACTACCAAATGTCAAAGTGAAAATTCCTAGCTTCCAAGGTAAAAGTGATCCCGAGGTATACTTAGATTGGGAAAATTAATTGGATTACATATTCTCTTGTTACCATTATAGTGAAGAAAAGAAGGTTAAGGTATCGCTTAGAGTTTAGTGACTACGTTTGATTTGGTGGGATCTTTTTTTATAAAGAGAGAAGGAAGTATGGAGAGGAGCTTATTAGTACATGACGTGGAAATGAAGAATGTGATAAGGAAGAGATATGTGCCTTCACAATCTAATAGATATCTACACCACAAGCTTCAAAGATTGAGACCAGGTAACATGAGTGTAGAAGAGTATTTCAAGGAGTTGGAGGTGGTCATGATTATATCAAATATTGTAGAGGATAGAGAAACTACATTGTCTAGGTTTTGGGAGGTATCAACAAGATATTCGTGGATGTTGTGGAACTTTATCACTATGTGGAATTGGAAGACTTGGTGCACCATGCCATAAAAGTTGAAGCATAGTTGAAGAGAAGTCTTTCAAGAAGCTTTTCTATGCCACCAACAACTCAACTTGGAAGGACAATTCCAAGAAGGAGGGAGACTCATCCAGAAACTAGAGGTTTATGGTAAAAATGGATCAAAGCAACATTTCTAACCCTAAACCTTATACTTCTACTCCTTCTTCCACTAGATCTAAAGACATAAAATGCTTTAAATGTTTGAGGAATGACATATTGCATCTCAATATCCTAATAAGAGAACTACGATCTCTAGAAGTAATGATGACATAGAGGTAACAAATGCCTCTTCTAGTGAGCCTTCTAATGAAAGGTAGAAAGATGAAATCATCCCACCTGAAGGAGACCTTTTGATGGTGAGAAGACTCTTGGGAGTCAAAGTAAAAGGAGGATGAGAGCCAACATGAAAACATCTTTCATCAAAGGGTATAGTGCAAGGAAAATTGTGTGCCTTAATCAATGATGGAGGAAGTTGCACTAATGTAGCTAGTCAAAGGGTTGGTGACCAAACTTGGTCTCCAAACCAATCACACACCAGGCCATACAAGTTGCAATGGCTAAGTGATATGGTGAAATTTTTGGTGAACCAACATGTGTTGTTGAGTTTTGCCATTGGCTCTTATCAAGATGAAGTTCTATGTGATGTGGTGCCTATGGAGGCGGGCCACGTTTTTTAAGGAAGCTATGGCATTTGATAGAAAATTCATCCATGGTGGCCTCACAAACAGGTTTACTCATGCACCACAACAAAAGTTACTCTTGTACCTCTCTCTACTAAAGAAATTAGTGAGGATCAAAAGAAAATGAGAGAGAAAAAAAAAGGATGAGAGAAAAGCCAAGAGTGAAAAAGAACAAAATGCAAAAGAGAATGTCCCACAAAAAGAATATGAAAAAGGCAAATGGCACAAGTGAGCAAATTTTTGTGAAAACCAAAAAGACTAAAGAAAAAGACGGTAAAGAATGCATGTTTTATAAAGAAAAGGAAGTAAAGAAAATACTTTTGGCCAACCAACCAATGTATTTACTTTATCAAAAATAATTGTTAAAAATCTACCCGTATTTCTTTGTCAAAACCTTTTGAGTTTCTTTGGATGATTTCAAGATGCTTTTTCCAAAGAGCTCCTAAAGGTTTACCACCATGAAGGGATTGAGCACCACATGGACTTGATTCCAAGTGCTTCTCTTCCTAATAGGCCGTTTATAGGAGCAATCCACAAGAAACAAAAGAAACTCAAAGGCAAGTAGAAGGATTATTGGAAAAAACAATGGATAAGAGAGTCATTTGTTCCAAATGCTATGCGGTTATTTTAGTACCAAAAAATTTGGTATTGGAGGATGTGCCCCGGTGTAGACCTATTAATAACACAACCATCAAATATAGATATCCAATCCCAAGGGGTTTGATGACTTATTGGATGAGCTACCGAGGTCTTGCATATTTTCCAAAAATTGGACCCAAGAAGTGTCTATCATCAATATGGATAGAGAGAAGGGGATGAATGGAAACCCGCTTTTAAGACCAAGTATGGACTTTATGGAATGAGTGCCATGATGTCCTTTTGGTCTCACTAATGCACAAAGCACATTCATGAGGCTCATGAACCATGTCCTTAGATACTTCCTTGGTAAATTTATTTGTTGTCTATTTTGATTATATCTTAGTATAAGGTAAAAACGTTTTATGAACATCTTGAACATTTAAAAGTGTGTTTTGTTAGTACTAAGAAAGGAAAAACGTTTTGCAAACCTTGAGAAATGCCATTTTACACCAAAGTGCTATTTTGGGATATGTTGTTAGTGCGTAAGGTGTGCAGAGTGGATGAAGAGAAATTAAAGCCATCCAAGGTTGGCCAACACCTAATGTTGGAGAAGTTGAAGCATTTCCATGGATTGACAAGTTTGTATAGAAGATTTGTCAAATACTTTAACACTTTGGCAAGTCCCTCTAAATGAAGTTTTAAGGGAAAATGTGCCTTTCAAATAGGGCCAAGAAGCCAAGAAAACTCCTTCAACATACTCTGAAATTTAACCAATGCACTGATTCTCGTGCTTCCAAATTTTGTAAAATCATTTGAGATAAGAGTGTGATGCTTCTAATATGACATTGGGGCTTTTTTACTTCAAAAGGACACCTCGTTGCATACTTTAGTGAGAAACTTTCTAGGCTCATTTTACCTTATTCAACTTATGATAAAGACCCTTATGTTCCTAGTAAGGAGGTGGCACACTATCTCTTGCCTAAGGAATTAGTGATCCACGGTGATCGTGAATCATTGGAAACATATAAAAGGGCAAGGAAAATTAAAAAACGACATAGCCCAAATGGATGGAATTCATAGAACAGTTCCCACATGTGATTAAACATAAACAAGGCAAAAGCAATGTTGTGGCGATGCACTTTCACGTAGATATGCCTTACTTTCAACTCTTGGAACTAAACTTGTTAGGTTTGATCACATAAATGAATTATATTCAAATGATCTAGAGTTCTCTACAATTTACACTCAAGTAGAAACTTGGCACATAAAGGATTTTACATAAATTAAGGGTTTTATTTAAAGACAAGAGACTTTGTGTGCAGGCATTCTATTAGAGTTATTGGTAGAAGGCACATCAAGGGGAACTAATGGGGCACTTCGGTGTTCTCAAGCCTTTGAAGGTTTGTAGAGCATATCTTTTGGCCCTGGATGAGCAATAAGTCCAAAAGATATGTAAAATGCATTAGTGCTTAAAAGCAAAGTCAAAGAGTAAACCATATGGGTTGTACACTCTCTTACCTAGTCCTTATTATCCTTGGATGGACATTTCTATGGATTTTGTGTTAAAGTTGCCAAGGACTGAGAGAGGAATGACTCAACCTTTGTGTTGAGTGGATAGATTTTCAGATGGCCCATTTTATACCTTGTAACAAAAGTGATGATGCATGCCATGTATCAATCTATTCTTAAGGAAAATTGTTAGACCTCCATGGGATCCCTAGAAGCATTGTCAGATAGAGATACAAAGTTTCTAAGTCAGTTGGAGAACTTTTGGGAAAATCTTGGAATCTAAATTACTTTTTCGACTACTTGCCACCCTAGAAATGGATGGGCAAACCGATGTAGGTGAATATGACTTTTTCTACTCTCCTACGACTCATCCTCAAGAAAAACCTCAAGTCTTGTGGAAGAATGCTTATCATTCGTAGAGTTTACATATGGCAAGTGTGCAACATTCTACCACTAACATTCTCCCCTTTGAAATAGTCTATGGATTTAATCCCAAGCCCATCTTGATTTGCTTCCATTACCAATTGAACAATCATTGTTACATCAGATAGGCTTGCCAGGCGAATATGTTTAAAAGCTCCATGAAAAATTAAAATTAAACATTGAAAAACAAGGGGAGCACAATGCAAGCCAAGTAAATAAATGAAGAAAACAAGTTATACTCAAACCAGGTGATTGGATATGAGGTGTACCCAAGAAAACAAAGGTTTCCCTTACAAAGGAAGTCAAACTTCTACCAAGGGTAATGGACCTTTCAGATATTGGAGAAAATAAATGATAATTCATATTAAATTGATCTCACTTGCTTATAATGTTAATGCCACTTTTCATGTGTCCTGGTCTTAATGTATTTAGAAACAGATATTGATCAACACAATACGTGGGCGAATGTGCCTTAAGAAGGAGGGGATGATATGATCATGGATTCACAAAGCCAACGAGTCCCCAAGCATAGAAGACATTCAAGGACTAATGACAAGATCAAGGCAAAGAAGAGTCCAAGACGATTGAAGGAAGTAGTGTTAACCATATGACTCTGTACAGCATTAGAAGGGGGAATCACTTTGAACCTCTATTGTATTGAAGCCATTGACCACTTAGCACAAGATACTTTGTAACAAAGTAGAGTAGGACTATGTAAAATAGAATAGGACTATGTAAGTAAAGTGCTTCTTCAATAAGCACTTAGGATAGTTTAACTTTCGGTTTAGGAAGATTGGGCCTCTTATACCAATTAGCCCAACATGTGAAATCGACTTGCACATAGGGCCAAAGCAGCAAAGTGGATGTTTTCAAGCGGTGGGGCAGGAACTTGTACATGGATCATGAGCTCAAGGCTACATCACCAATAAATAGACCTCTTGTACTCAAAATTCAATCAATGAAATCATTTGTGTAGTTTTCATACCCGAGAATTTAGAGAGTTAAGTGAGTTTCCTCCTAAGAGAAAACATATATGTAGAATATTTGAAAACAAAAAGAGATCAATCATTCCTCGTTAATATATAAATTATGATCACAATTAAAAAAAACATACCTGTGATCATAACAAAAATACAGTTTCTGCCTACATCATAATAAATTTCAATTTTATCACCCACATGTTAGGATATCAACAAAAGCACTTTTAATAGAACTCAAAAGCAAGTGTTAGCTCTATAAAATGGCCTTGATTCAAAAACAAATTTACTAAATCTACTATCCAATGTTAATTAATTTAGTTTCTTCTCCCCATTACCATCATCCAAAAACCATAGTTTCAAATCGATTCATCAAGAGACAACTCTACCAATTCAAGAATCCCAACACACCAATCAAGTGGATCATGCACATCTCTCACCGATATCCCACAACCTTGTCTCACCTTTTTTATACCCTTCATCTTTCCTAGACAAAATGAAGGTTTGAATGCACATAAACCAAATCCCTCATCTTTTTTGGATCCATTTTTTCCTCTTCAAAGAATGAACAAAGGAGTGTGTACTCAATTCCTACGACAACATGACGAAGAACATAGCTGCCAGAAGCTTTAAAAGCAAGTTTCGGAGTAGAGGTGTAGAAGATCCATGCATGACCCACCAAGTTTTTGGATCTAATCCCCATCCATCTTCAATCCAATCAAATGAGCAAAGTCGCCAGACAAAAAGATATGTTAGAGAACTCTTCCAAAACCTTTTTTATCCATATAAAGTGGAAAGTATCTCTTTGGACACTTGTTCTCTCTGAAACTTCATCATCTATAAACGGTAAAAATATTCTTGTAAAGATGTAATACACTCCCCTAGAAGTAATCAATCGAATCATAGGTTAGTACCACTCCCTTGAAGTAAAACAACAAGGAAGAAATATAGAAGCACATAAATATGAACCCTTCCTTAGAATGTCTCACTTTATTTGGAGCCTTTGGTTCAATTGACTTTTAAAGCCTTTAGTTCCATTAAAAAAAAAAGTTGTTTAGCGCTAATGGACTGGGAAAGTGTAGGGTCGACTGAAGTAATAAATCACGACAAGTAATTACCGAGGTCGAATCAGGAGATTGAAGACCAATTATAACAAAAGGGAAATAGCAAATGTTGACCAAGTCAACTATTTGGAGGTGGTTGAGATAAAAGAGATATATCTAACAATCATCACTTAACAATTATCTAGAACGAGAATTAACAAACTAGATTCAGGTATGGCTTGACATCTAAGGTCCCGAATCCCCCAACCCGATCATGCATTACTACCCAAGTGATTATCTTCTTATCCCTAAGTTCAATTTCTTTGCTAACCAGGAACCCGAAATTATCCTAATGTCGGTCGTTAATTTGAAAAGGAAACACCTACGCTGTAAATTTCTTATAACTCTATTTGACAACCCACAAGTTAGATTCATTAAGCCCTTTGTTCCCTATATCGATTACATCAATCCTCTACTCTATCTCTAGCAGTGCTCAATAAGGTGTTCCTAACCCAAGTCCTAAAGCACAAATCTTTGGCTAGGACTCATCGCGCTTGACTAGTTAACCACGGACATTCTCGATTAACAAATAAATTCAAATTAGGAAATAAGAAATAAATTAAGAGTAGGGAATAAAAAAACACCACTTGAATTACTAAGCCGTCATAAGTGGCTTCATGTTCCTGGAGAAGTATTAGATCCTCAGAAGTCACTAATCCAATCAAAGAGAAGAAAAGTCATTACAATTGAAGTAACCTAAGGAAAGCGAGGAGACGCAGCTCAAGAGAAACAAGAAATAGATCTCAAAACTAGTATCTCAATCTGCTCCAAAACAAACTTTATATCAAAAACTGAAACAATGTACGCTTTCGCGAGCCCTTAATTTTGGCTCCGTTCAAATTTGAACTCTGCGGGAGCAGAAGAACTTCTCGCGAGGCAAGACAAAAGAAGTTGCATAGTTCTCGATGTAACGCTCGTGAGGCAAGCCTAAAGGTTGCAAATTCCTGCTCAGTCTGCATTTCCGGCTCGGCGAGACACTTCTTTTTGCCTTTTAGCTTGTTTTCTTCAAGTTTTATTGCTTTCTCGAGCTTCACTTTTAACCTGAAAAATAAAAGTAGCATTAGAATGCTTTATTGACCTTCAAAAATAACCAAAATATCCTAAAAATCACCTAAGTGACTCAAACATTGCTTATGGACAAAGGAATCAACTTTGGGTAATTCGTGAGGTTAAATCGCTCAATTAGCATAAAACCTTAGTCTTTCTAGCTATAAAACTAGATAAGCTAGAGGCCCTATCATGTGGATAAGATTTGGTGCTAACATCAAATTTCAGTCGATATAATGTTTAGCAAACCAAAATACCACCGATTCTTTGGGCGTAAAACCATGCTAGTGAGGTTTAGTAATGAATTTTTTTCGATCGGTCTCAACATTAATAAAATCGATTGTTGGTGGATTGATCCTACTTGGTAAACTAAAAATGGTACCAATTCTATGGTTGCTAATTTTGATTCTTTTAACCAACTCCGTGACCAAGAATTTGATGCTAATTAATCTATTTAATTAATTAATTTAAAATATTGTAGGTTTACACTGTTTAATATGTTGGTCGCTATTTGAAATAGATTATTTATTTAAAAAAATTTGGATTAATTTTAAGCAGTTATAGATTTATTTTATTTGTTTTATTGGTATTTTTTTTTTCCTTTGGGATAACTTTTTCCAATTTATTATAATAAATTCCGATAAGGTGCAAGTGCACCAAATGATATCAAGTAATAATGAGTGAAGAGTATCATCCATGAGTTGAGATTCAAGTAACAACTGACAACCAAGCAACCGTATTTAACGAATAAAGCTCACATTTCAAACAAGTAACTGAAATGTTGAATTAAGTGTTGTCATAAAAGGTAATTGAATGATTTTCTTTTATCGAACAATTAATGGAAATGGAAAAAATGAACAATTGGAAGAATCAAGTATTTAAGGAGGTTAGGAATCGGAATCACCCAATCTTCACTAATGTAGCTCATAGAACCCCAACATTCAATTCAATTCATTCAATTGACATTCAAGTCACTAATTTAGATTTATCCACTAATTCCTTAGGTGATAATCCTTTTATTACTAATTATGAACCCTAATTCCTTAGGTGACTCAAAATTAGACAAGCATTAAGCACAAGACTTATAGGAAATGTATTGCAATGAAGTTCTATTTCTAGAATCAACTCACGGTGGTAATCTATTCCAGTTCTAGCATGAACACACATTTTCCAATTATGCATTCATACATAAGATCAATTTCATGAATGGCAGTTCAGGAAAAGCATTAAACATTGAAGAGATTACTCAATTTGAATGAATATGAATTGAAATCAAGTTAGAACAGACTTACATGAAGATTTGATTGAATTCATCCCTATCTAACCTAGGAAATTTAGAAACTCATAGCTAAAATTTGAAATCTAGAAGAAATAGATGAGAATTGAGGTGGAGAAGTCATGGATTCTTCAATTCTTTCTTCCAAAGATCTTGAACACCAGAAACTTGAACCTCTCGGAGAACACGATTCAGAATCATATAAAATGGCAAAAGTCCTCAATTACGTGTCGACGCGGAATTTATAGTGTCGAGTAAGCGTCCAGTCTTTGGGCGCCACTACCAGGCGTTGGGCGCTAGGCTGAACAGGAGACACCTTCTGCCCAGCACCTTCTAACGCTGGGAGCTCTCCCTGTGGGTGAGTGAACTAGAGAGTACCACCTTCTTGCTGGTTGCTAGCTCGAGCGCTCTTCATGGGTGGGCGCAGGACTTGGCACAGGCACATCGAAGGTTGCCTTTCTGCACACTTTTCAAGCAATCTTTAATGTTTTTTCCCAAAATCCAAATCCAAGATCTAAACTTAAGAAAGAAGACTTTACATATTTTCTATTATTTTTCTCATGATTCCCTAAGATTATACACATTTCATGCCTAATTAAATCCATGAATTTTTATACAAAATATGGATTTATCACAACCCCAAACTTTGAAATTTTACTTGTCCTCAAGCAATTATTCAAAGTCATAAAAGGGTAAAAGAGATGGAGTTCTATGATCAAATCCCTTATGAAGCACCTTACTTCATGCAAGACTTCAAATCATAACATTTTTACAAATTACCAAACACATAATCAAACATTGATTCCAATTGATCACATGCTTTCTTATTTTAAGACAATCAACCATACTACCAAATCGGCTCAACTGAATGCACAAAATTATCCCTTGCAACCTCTCTATTTAAATGTTTCACACATCCTCACTTGGTCATATTTGCTCTCAAACCAATCCACCCGCATTCCTCAATCCTAATCTTGACAAGATGCTAAACACACACATCACAAATGCCAATGCAACACATATCATGAGGTCTTTATTTGGTTGTAATGGGGCTTAGGTACGGTGGATGAGATTAAGGATATATATGCTATGCTACTTTGGCTTGAGGACTATTTGGACTCTTTTGGAATTTTCACTTGCCTAGTCTAGCTACAAGCACAAAAATTTCAAACTTTGCACAAACAACCACTTTATTTATTTACAAAATTTTATTTTATTTTTTTTTTTCTTTTTCTTTTGCTTTGTTTCTTTTCTTCTATTTTTGCCTTTTTTCACTTTTGGAACTTTGTTCCTTTTCTCCTTTTGGCTTTTTCTATTTTCTTTTTATTTCCAATTTTTTTCTAGCAACCATCTTTAGTGGCCTACTTACCACCCCAAACTTTATTTGCTTGCTTGTCTTCAAGCAAGAGAACAACCCCAAACTTTAGTCCAAACATTCCTCCAAGCCAAAAATAGAGGGACAATTTTTTTTTTTCGATTTTTTGGCTTGTAATGAGCTATTTTCGTAAGAAAAATAGGCTAAGGCTCTAAGGGGCTCACAATGGAAAATGTTAGGATGGCTAGTTTGGCCCTGAGCTTAAGCAATTAAATGATGCCTCAATCATTTATGCATATGCACAGATAATGCAACGTGTGACAAGCATCCAGGCAAGAAAAGTGAGAATATGCAAGTGATGGATAACACATGAAGAAAGAAAGAAATGATATGTGACCAGTTTGGGCTCAAAAGCTCAGATTTTGGCCATGTGCAGGAAATCAGCACACCCGGCATTGCATTAATCGTAGTATGAAGATTGTCCCCAAACAAGTCACAAGGATCAATGGTCTTAATGCAATCATATGTTGCTGGTACAAAAATGCATGATGCTAGGAATTTCAGTCGAGCAATAGCAATATGCTCTCACAAGAAATTGACACCAAACTCCACTCAATTTTTATATTCTATGTTCTCCCAAATCCACATTTTTACTCACACACTCCACAGGCTGTAACACAATTGAAGGAAAGGATAGAGAGAAAGAGTTTAAGATCACTTGCCCCCTTTTCCTTGCATGATTGAGCCATTGAAGCGCACATCTGCAAGCGCATTTGGATGACCAAAGCGTGCTTGAGTCATTACTACAGACACATCAAAAAGCGGTTATTAGCAAGCTATCGGTTAATTTTCTGAAAATCTAATATTTAACTAAAAACATCAAAAGCATAATTCTTACACATCCATGCAAGTTCCAAAAGGCCACAACATAAGATTCTGCACGGGTTCCAAATGAAAAACGATAAATCACACGAGATAAAACTAAACAACACCACAGATAAAACTAAACAAAGTCCTAAGCACTATGGTGCATCCTCATCCAGCTCCATTTGTTGGCTCATTGCCTCATCATCACCCCACAGGTTCCTCCTCCATGTCATCCCCTACCGAGTCACCAAAATTAATCATCTCTAAAATCATTTGCTCGGATAGCGGTCCCCAAGCAAACCTCCCAATGTCTCAACATCTACTCCTGGTTCTCGCCGTACGACGGATCATAGACTCTAGACTTTGTTGAGGCGCTGTAGAATGAGTATTCGGGAGCGACACATAAGCTTGAACATTTCGATCTAACGCCGCCCGGCGAAGTGCTGCGTGCGGCTGCCCGATAACTTCATAGGCTGTCTACATGTCCCGATCAGTCAAAAAATCGGGTTTTTCTTGCTGCCTGTGGTGGATCTTCTTTTCTGCGGTGGATTCTCATGATCGGTGCTTGTCAATTGGCCCATTTCGGCTTCTAAATATAGCTCCATATAATGACAAGCATAGGCTTTATTAGTATCTCTTCCTTAGAAACCTCGGCACCTACGTTCTCACGAGCATAGCAATCGAGAGGCATGTCCAGAAGAGCTGCAAACAAGTGGATTGTGCAATCTCATAGATATCCAGAGCAAGTATTTCACCCACATCAATTTTCTTCCCCTTCTACTATGCAATACACCAGCTGTTCCCCTAGAGACAATTACATGAGAGACATTGGCACATGTTTGCGTGTGTGTGATGCATAAAAAGTACACCAAGCTCTTGGAGTAGGCTTGAAATGTGATGCTTTGAGCTTTCTCGGAACCCCACTTCTAGTATAAATCCATGTTGCTCAAGTTCGGCACAATGTGGTTATCAATGCATTAGCATCCACCTCTTGCTCTTTAAGTTCTTCATATTTGCATTCCTTTGGTGCGGGAGTCAGGAGGATGGAATTGATGATGCTAGCATTATAACGAACTTCCTTTCCTCGGACAAAGCTCACATACTTATTCCCCTTAAGTGGTTCATTTACAAAAGCATTGGCATAGGAATTCTTTCTGCTTGGTGAGATCTTGGTTTGAAATCTCACCAAGGTATTCCATATTCTATTGAGAATCTTTCAACCATTGCGAGGACACTCGGCCACTCCCCACCTTGATTGCTTTCTCACTCTGGATACTCCTAGTTTTCACATAATCATTGTATGTTTGCTCATGTTCCTCGAGTGAAATAAGTTTGCATTGTAGGATGGGGATCTTGCATGCCTTCTTTCTTTTCTTTTAGGTGCGGTAGGGGCCATGGTAACTTTGTTAAAAACATATCAACATACAAAGCATAAACAGGTTGTTTCATAGTTCAAATTCTTTAATTTTTTCTCAAGAAAATACAATATTCAGCATGAGCATGTCAGCCATAGGCCCTTATGTAGAGAAGAACTCTCGTTTATGCAAAATCATTGGCCATATCGAGTATCACGGGGACATCAATTTAGAAGTGGCAAGGCATCATACAAATTCTAAAACCAGAGAGACATAATGTCATACATTTTCACTTCACTAAACGAATTCAAAAATAGCAACTAGCCATGTATGATATTTAAGTAACACAAAGTAAGCACACATTCGATTATTCTTGTCCAAGTCCTATGCATTCGGTTCCCCACGATCTTTTTTTCATTCAACATGGATTCAAAGTCCCAACATAAGGCAATCACCGATGATGATTTAGTTTCAATTTATACAACAATCATGTGACTAACCATAAGACATACAACTTGTGATTTATAATGAACTTAAGCATCAATCTTGCAATTTCCGAAGTATAACCCATAAAACACCTTTTATCAAACACGGAAGTTCATAGGTGTGTAATTCTCAAAAATCATGATGGTTCCATTATTCATGCCACTTTATCCACACAAAAAAAATCAACAAACACAACTTGTTCACTCTTAGAGGCATTTTATCAAACATGTGGTGTGTGGGTGTGTTCATGCTTAGGAAAACTTCAAAATACCCAACACCTAGTAACTCACTTAGAATTGGTTCCAAAAACACTTCATCAAGCAAGTGAGTGATCATAGAACCTACACACTGTGATCAAATGTGAATTCAAGTGCCACTTTTTGCAATTTTTCAAGTGGAACCCATAGGGACATTTTATCAAACACATAGGGTACATGGTTTTGTAGTTGCAAAAATTACATCATTTGAAACATCTCTCGCCTTTAAAAAAAAATCAATTAAGCAAACAACTCAATCCAAACCAATTCCCAATCAGTGATTAAACTTGGATATGTGAATGCAAACATGAATGTGAAGTGGGTGGTTTTGAGTTGGTGCTCTACGTGACACACATTAGGGAGGGGGAACCCATAAAAAAATATAATAGCTATGACTTACCAATGATTAATGCACGACAAGAGGATAAAGGAGTAGAAATAAAACCTAATCTTAACCAAAATCTAGATAATCAAAAAATAGAAAGCAAGAGGAAAAGAAGAATTGATCAAGACATGATTCCTAATGGTGAAACAGAGGAGAACAAGAATTCATATCTGTTTGAGGAGACTAGAAGCACAATGAAGTTTTACCCAACTTGGTGAGCTCGAGGCCGCAAGGAGAAGAGGGGCTAGGGCTCGTTTATGCAAGTGTTGAGGTTGGGTGTCAAAACCCGTGACACCCCCTGGGTTTATAGCAAACCAGCGCCACGGCGCTACCAAGGAAGCTTCAGCGCAGGAACTTGATTTTCTGGAGCTTATAGCGCTCATCCTTTTTACGTGAGGCCCAGGTCGTAGGATTCTGGTGGTGAGCTCTATCAGTAGCCCTGCACATTCTCCCACTTCCTCTGCTGCTAATTCTTTGGCCTTTTTCAATAACTCAGATATGCATCAAATGTCAGAGTAAACTTTACACAATAAAGTGCATCATGATATGTACTGAAAGATCACAACATTCTTTTCTTCTCTCTTTTTTTTAGATAAAAAAATAGAAATGAATGAATCTAATCTACTCTTGGGTTGCCTCCCAAGAAGCGCTTCTTCACGTCACTAGCTTGACGCCGACTTTACGATCAATTCAAACTCAAGGCAGCTTTTGCTCTCTCAAAATCACCTCCAAAGTATAGTTTCAACCTTTGTCCATTCACTTTAAACCTCCTTATAGATTAGGTTCTTCCACTTCAACCGCACCATGAGCCATAGCTTCTTTAACAATCAAAGGTCCACGACCATTTGGACTTCAACTTTCCAGGGAATAACTTCAAACACGAGTTGAATAAAAGTACTTGTTGCCCAGGATAGAAGACTCATGCATTATATGCTTGTCATGGTATGCCTTCACTCTTTGCTTGTAAATTACAGTATTTTCATAAGCCATTAGCCTCATCTCCTCCAATTTGTTTAGTTGATCCAATCTCTTCTCACCGGCTAGAGTAGAATCAAAATTTAGAAATTTGATAGCCCAATATGCTTTGTGTTCTAGCTCTCCTAGGAAGATGAAATGACTTTCCATAAACCATTTGATAAGGAGAAAGACCAATTGGAGCCTTAAATGCTGTCCTATGAGCCCACAATGCATCATCTAGCTTCTTTGACCAATCTTTTCTTGAATTTGCAACAGTTTTTCCAAGATCTTCTTGATTTCTCTATTGGATACCTCAACTTGACCACTTGTTTGTGGATCATAAGGAGTGGCCACCTTGTGTTTCACATTGTACTTGGTCAAAACACTTTGCAAATTATTGTTGCAAAAGTGTTTCCCTCCATACATAATCAACACACGAGGTACTCCAAATCTTGAAAATATGTTCTTCTTGTGGAATCTCACAACCGTGGCTCCATCATTTGCCGGTGAAGCAATTGCCTCCACCCACTTAGAAACATAATCTACAGACCACAAGTATGTATTGATTGGAGTATGACAATGGGAAAGGTCCCATAAAATCTATCCCCAACAATCAAACAACTCAACTTCAAGAATGTTTTGCAATGGCATTTCATTCCTCTTCGAGATGCTTCATATTCTTTGGCATTTGTCACATTGCTTGGCATATTGGTGTGCATCTTTGAAAAGTGTTGGCCAATAGAAACCACATTGCAACACCTTCCACTCTTGTCAGGTCCCCATTATAATGCCCTCCATATGGGGAACCATGGCAATGCCAAAGAATTCCTTGAGCTTCTTCTTGATCAATGCACCTTTGAAGGATGCCATCAGGGCAACTCTTAAACAGAAAGCGGATCATCCCAAATGTAAAAATTAGCATCCGGAAGAACTTTTTCTGCTGCTGCCATGTGAGGCCTTAGGAATATTGTTTGCGGCCTTAAAGTTTGCCATATCAGCAGACCAAGGCTTCTCTTTGACCATAAACAGTTTTTCATCCGGAAATTCCTCTCTAACTTCATTTTCTTGTATTATTCTGTTGCATTCTCTAATCTTGACAAGTGGTCAAGCAACCACATTCTCACTCCCTTTCTTGTCCTTTATCTCTAGATCAAATTCCTGCATGAGAAGAATCCAACGGATCAATCTAGGCTTTGATTCCACTTTAGTCAAGAGATATTTAAGGACGAATGATCACTAAACACAATGACTTTGGAACCAATCAAATAGACCTAAATTTTTTCAATGTGAAGACTATGGCAAGCAATTCTTTTCGGTTGTTGCATAATGAACTTGATTCTCATTCAAGACCTTGCTTGCATAATATATTGCATAATCACTAGCATCGCACATTAATTCAAAGGTCGTCCCAATTTGGTGCAACAATGATAGGTGCGATGACTAATTTTTCTTTCAAAACAAGAAAAGCATGCAAACATTCAGCATTAAACTCAAAAGGACTATCCTTATTTAATAAGACACACAAGGGTTTAGAAATTTTAGAAAAGTCTTTTATAAAACGTCTATAAAATCCGGCATGTCCTAAGAAACTCGGACTCCTTTGACATTCGCAGGTGGTGGAAGCTTCTCTATGACTTCTATCTTGACTTTATCTACCTAAATTCCCTTAGCTGAAATTTTGTGACCAAGCATAATGCCTTCATGCACCATGAAATGACACTTTTCCCAATTCAAGACCTAGTTGGTCTCTACACATCTTTGCAAAGCAACAGCTAGGTTAGTGAGGCATAAATCAAAAGTAGAGCCAAAAACAGAAAAAGTCATCCATAAAAACCTTAATAGATTTTTCAATCACATCAGAAAAAATGGATAGCATACACCTTTGAAATGTGGCTGGTGCGTCGTTGCTGCCGAATGGCGATCGGCGATATGCAAAGATCCCAAATGGACATGTAAAAACTGTCTTTTCTTGATCCTCCGGATTAACCACAATTTGGTTGTATCCGGAATATCCATCTAGGAAAGCAATAGAATGCTTGACCGGCCAATCTCTAGCATTTGATCCATGAATGGCAATGGAAATGGTCCTTCGAGTAGCTTGGTTGAGCTTGCTGTAATCAATGCACATGCGCCAACTTTGTTACCGTTCTTGTGGGAAAGAGCTCATTCTTTTCATTCTTGATAACCGCCATCCCCCCTTACTTAGGCACCACTTGAACCGGACTAACCCATGCACTATCCGATATAGGGTAAATCATGCCCGCTTCTAGAAGTTTCAGCACTTCCTTTCTTACAACCTCCTTCATAGTTGGATTCAAACTCCTTTGGGGTTGCACAACCGGCTTAAAATCACCCTCTAACATAATTTTATGCATGAAAAATGATGGGCTAATGCCTTTCAAATCAGATATGGACCATCCTATGGCTGTTTTATGCTCTTTAAGTACCCTCACAAGCTTTTCTTCCTCCAACTTTGATAATGTGCTGCTCACAATAACAGGATTTTCAGCATCTTCACTAAGAAACACATATTTCAAATGTGCAGGAAGCAGTTTGAGCTCAAGTTTGGGCTTCTCTTGCACTTCATCTTTCTTGAGCTTTTCCTTCTTAGTGTGGACAGCAACTTGCCTTTGTTGGGCTTCCAAACTGTGCAAGCATTCTTCTATTTCTTTTTCCTCTTCTTCATCAAGATTTTCAATGGAATGCACTAATATCTTCTCAAGAGGAGTAGAAGGGTCTGTTGTCCCAAGACTTCTCTAGATATTTCATCCACTTTATCCATGCGAAAGCAACTCTCTTTATCACTTGGATGGTGCATATCCTCAAAAGACATGAAAAATGACTTCTTCATCTTGCACTCTAAGTCGGAGTTGACCTTGTTGGACATCTATTAAAAGCACAGCCAGTTGCTAGGGAAAGGTCTCCCCAATATAAGGGGGTATCTCAACATCCTCTTCCATGTCCAATATCACCAAAATCAGTCGGAAAGATAAATTTATCTAATTTTACCAACACATCTTCTAGAATTCCGTATGGATATTTGATGGACGGATCCGTCAATTGGAGTGACATTCTTGTAGGCTTAACCTCTCCTTCTCCTAGCTTCTTCAAGATGGACAATGGCATGAGATTAATGCTTGCTCCTAAATCACAAAGGGCCTTGCCAATAGTCATATTCCCTATAGTACAAGGGATGGTAAAACTATCGGGATCCTTGAGTTTTGGAGGTAACTTCCTCTGTAAAATGGCACTACATTCTTCCGTTAAAGCGACCGTCTCATCTTCCCTAAACTTCATCTTCTTTGTAAGCAACTCTTTCATGAATTTTGCATAAGTAGGCATTTGTTCCAATGCTTTGGCAAATGGTATGTTGATTTGCAACTTCTTGAAGATGTCAAGGAATCTAGCAAATTGTTCTTCCTTCTCCTTCTTCTTACTCACATGAGGATAAGGTAATTTCACATAAGGGGGAATTTCTTGAGGCTTGCCATTCTCTCTCAACAATTGACTCTTAGTTCTTCTCAAGTGCGACTCCTCATCAACTAGCTTTCTCTTCTTTTCATTATTCTTTTCTTGATCACTCACCTCATCTTCTTTTGCTTCTTCCAACTCACTCTTATCAATTTCAACTTCTTTATCAACAATTTTCTGTTCAACAGGGGATGTAATGACTTTACCACTCCTCAAAGTCACTGCCTTGCATTGTTCCTTCGGGTTAACAACTGTATTGCCAGAGAAATTGCTGTTTGACTGCTTTGCTAGCTGCCCAATCTAATTTTCCAGATTTTTGATTGATGATTCGGTGTTTTTGAAGTTGGATTGAGTTACTTGAATGAATTGAGAAAGAGCATCCTCCAAGTTGATTTTCTTCTCTTGAACTTGCTTTTGTGGTGCAGGATTGTTTGCTTGAGGAACTTCTTGTTTCCAAGTGACATTAGGATGCTTCCTCCAACCTTGATTGTACGGATTAGAGTAAGAATTCTGCCCTTGTCTTGAATAATTTCCTATATAGTTTGCTTCCTCTTGAGGATCATTAGATGCTTCACAATTACCGTTCTCATGATCTCCTCCACAAAAATCACAGCTCATTACTTGTTGTGCTTGTGTTGGCCCCACCTTCATGGCATGAAGTTGCTTTGTGATTGCATCCAATTGATTTGTGATGATTTTGTTTTGAGCCAATATTGCATTTTGAGACTCAAGCTCCAATATCCCTTTCTTTGATGTGTTCCCTCTATCATGGTTCATAAGATAATCATTGGATGCCATAGCTTCAATCAACCTTAAGGCCTCTTACGCTGTTTTGGAATTCATAGAACCTCCCATGAAGCGTCCAACATAAGCTTTGTTGATGGCCTCAATCCATTACAAAAAATCTGCATTTGTTGAAGATCATCAAAGCCATGATTGGGACACTTTCTTAGAAACTCCTTGAATCTTTCCCGAGCATCATATAAGGTTTCACCATCACGTTGCATAAAGCTTGAGATTTTACCTCTCATCTTCACAAACTTTGACGGTGGGAAATACCTTGCTAAGAACTTCTTTTCCAAATCATCCCAAGTTGTGATACTTCCTTGAGGTTGAGATTGGAGCCATACTTTGGCTCTATCTCGCAGTGAAAAAGTAAACAACCGCAACCTTATCACATCATCGGTAGCTCCATTAATCTTGAGAGTCTCACTTATCTCTATGAAATTCGAGACATGATTATTCGGATCTTCTTCACCTCCTCCAAACTGATTTTGATTTTGCTGCATAATATTGAGTAAAGCCGATTTGATCTCAAAGTTATTCGCAGCTCACGGTGGTTTAACAATGCTTAAGTGATTTCGGTTGGTTGGACCATTGGAATACTCTCCCAATGTTCTCCGGTTCCTATCCACATTTTCAGCCATAATTACCTCTTGTTGGACTTGTGATGAAGAAAGATTTCCTTTTGCCAAATTCTTATTCCTCTGTTTTTGCTCTTTTATTTTCTTTCGATTCTTCTTTGCTGTTTTCTCAACTTCTAGATCAAATAACAGCTCACTTGTTGCTTTACCTCGCATACACTGCACAAGATTCTCTAGAAAATTTCAAAGTATGCACTAAATCAAAGTTTTCATAGAAAAACAGAAAAATAACAACGAGAAAAAATAATGTTCAAATTGACAAATGCTTTTGTTTTTGTTGATATTGATCAACAATCCCCGGCAATGGCGCCAAAAATTTGATAAGGAATTGGCAAGTGCACCAAATCGTATCAAGTAATAATAATGAGAGTAGAGTATCATCCCACGAGGATTGAGATTCAAGTAACAACGACAACTAAGCAATCGATATTTGAACGAATAAAGCTCATATTTCCAAACAAGTAACTGAAATGTTGAACTAAGTGTTGTCACAAAGGTAATTGAATGAGATTTTCTTTTATCGAACAATCAATGAAATGGAAAAAATGAACAATTAGGAAGAATCAAGTATTTAAGACGGTTAGGAATCGGAATCACCCAATCTTCACTTAATGTAGCTCATAGAACCCTAACACTCAATTCAATTCATTCAATTGACATTCAAGTCACTAATTTAGATTTATCCCTAATTCCTTAGGTGATAATCCTTTTGTTACTAATTATGAACCCTAATTCCTTAGGTGAATCAAAATTAGCACAAGCATTAAGCACAAGACTTATAGGAAATGCATTGCAATGAAGTTCTATTCCTAGAATCAACCTCACAGTGGTAATCTATTCCAGTTCTAGCATGAACACACATTTTCCAATTATGCATTCATACATAAGATCAATTTCATGAATGGCCAGTTCAGGAAAAGAATTAAACATTGAAGAGATTACTCAATTTGAATGAATATGAATCGAAATCAGAGTTAGAACAAACTTACATCAAGATTTGATTGAATTCATCCAATCCTAACTTAGGAAATTTAGAAACTCATAGCTACAAGCTGAAATCTAGAAGAAATAGATGAGAATTGAGGTGGAGAAGCCATGGATTCTTCAATTCTTTCTTCCAAAAGCTCTTGAACACCCAGAAACTTGAGAACCCTCTCAGAGAACACGAATTCAGAATCAGATAAACTGGCAAAAAGTCCTCAATTCGTGTCAGAACGCGGAATTTATAGTGTCGAGTAAGCTGCCCCGGCTGGCGCCACTACCGGCGTTGGGCGCTAGGGTGAACCCCGAGCACCTTCTCCTGCAACCCTTCGGCATTGGGCGCTCTCCTGCGGTGTTAGGCTGGTGAACCCAGAGAGCACCACCTTCTTGCTCGTTGCTAGCGTTGGGCGCTCTTCATGGGGGCTGGGCGCCAGACTTGGCCTGGGCACATCCGAAGGTTGCCTTTTCTGCACACTTTTCAACCAATCTTTAATGTATTTTCCCAAAAATCCAAATCCAAAGATCTAAACTTAAGAAAGAAGACTTTGCGTATTTTTCTATTATTTTTCTCATGATTCCTAAGATTATACACATTTCATGCCTAATTAAATCCATGAAATTTTATACAAAATATGGATTTGTCAATTACTATTATAAAAACCAGTTAAAATATGAATTACTATAATAATTTAAATAAATATCATACAATGAAAATCTGTAAACTCTAAAAAATGTATAAATACAAATAACGTCAATGATGATGCGGAGGCGACCAACCGTCCTCACCGACATGGCGCCGGCGTCTGCAATGTCCTCGTCCTCCGGAGCAGCATCATCAGTAGCAGGAGGCGGTGGAACTGGAGGAGCAGCAGGAGGCACAACTGTAGAAGCATCACCGTGACAATTAGAGGCTAAATCCTTATCTGCTCCAACACCAACCGCCGGTGTGCTTGCGTCAACTGTGCCATCTGCTCCACCATCACCCGTTCCCTTTCCCTCTTCTCCCTAAGCTTTACGTTCAGATGGGTGATGGTGTCCTGCATCTGGTTGAACCGCTCCGGAGGGACGGTATCCGCGTAGGTAGGAGCAGGCGTGCTGGATGATGAAGTGATAAACTCGCTGCCCAAGTGACCGAGGCCATACACGTGCCCCTTCTTGTTCCAGCCCCTAAAAACCTCAAATATATGGCTTTGTCATCGACGGAGATAGTAGAGTGGGGGCCCTCACCATTCAAAGCCTCATCATGTGAGGCACATGATATGGCATCGTCCTTCTTCTCGTTAAAGTTAACCTGCAAAGTATAGTTGAAGAGATTTAGTTACGCTTATAATCATTATTAACAAATTAACAAATAATTATAAATTACTAGTTTTAACTAAAATGGTTTTTTACTTACCGCATAGTTATGACCCTTGCCGTTGACCCATTCCCCCAACTTTAACTTCTTCGTCCTCTCCACCAACTCCATAGCTGTGGGGTTCGCTGTAAGGAGTCAGTCTGCATATACAAAAATAAAGTTAAATTCAGAATAGTAGTAATAAATGAAAACTTAAAATTATGCTAAAATAATCAAGTTTAAACTTACCAGCTCGTCAAAGTGAGTGGTGGCTGACTTAGAGAAGCTGGTGTAGGCACATGCGTCATTGTCATTAGTTTGATTATGTCGAGTTGTGGCGGACTTCTCCTGGAACCTCTCAAGAGCCGATCATTGTTCCAGGCCCTTCCTGATCTCGGGATCCAACCATTTCCTCTTAACCTTACCTTTTCTGAGCTTGTTCATTGCGTTCTTCATAGCCATGGACCTTTATGCTCAAAGTCGACCCTAATGATGTTCTCCATACGTGGATCCCACCGATACTCTTTCTGCAACAAACATTTGTTAGACAATTCTTATATATATATATATATATATATATATATATATATATATATATATATATATATAAATTAACTTGATAGGAAATGTAATTTAAATTTAAATAATAAAACAAATTATTACCTTAAGTTCTTTAAACACTTGATCCCTATGACCGTCAGGGATGCTCTTCCAGGTAGGCCATGCACCATCAAACTTCTGCTTTATGATTTTGGATGAATCACGACTCTCCTGAGCCGTTGATGATGATGGTCGTGGCACGGGTGTGGATGATGATGGCCGAGCCTGTGTCCGGACATCTGAGGGTGACGTAATGGGTGTTGATCCATTACCCTGAAGCCTGTCCACAGAGTTACTGGCAGGGTGGACTTGATCAGAAATCGGTGAGTCGGTGGTGGGAGGATCTCTCCCAACATGACCTCTGCTATGACCTCTACCACGAGCACCACGCTACCCTCTGCCTCTAGAGGAATCTGCCATCTGTTTAAAAAATGATAAAATGTACACATCACAATATAAATATTAACTAATTAATATCAAAAATCCTAGTATGATTAAAATTAGTAGGCATTCGGTTGTCTTCCGACAACGCCTTGGACATACACATGGTGAGGCGACTAAAACATCCTTCTTGCATATTGTAATCAGATTTGATACTCAAGTATTCCATACACATCGACAACTCCATGTACTCCCGACATCCTTCCCACAACGGAGATCTAGCAACACTCAGCTTGTCAAAGAATCTTTGAGCTTCGGGAATCAGATTCTCCTCTATGTATTGGGAACCCATTCCACCATCTTCTCCCCAATCTTCTTCTAGTGCAATACCAATCGAGGGTCCAGCATGATCCATTATCATCTGCTCGTACGGATTTAGTTCTTCCCTCCGCTCACCACTTCCATAGTACGAACCTTCGAACACCACAGGGTTAAAATCAGGTAAAGACTCACCATGGTTGCTCCACTAATAGTGATCAGGCATGAACCCCTTCTCATAAAGGAAACCAAACATCTCTCCCTTCCGACAATTCGAGGAAACAAACTTGAAGGCTTCATCACTGGTGCAAAGGAGTGCCCCAAACAGTTTCTAACTTATGGTGAAGGCAAGAAGACCAATCCAGAGTATGAAGACTGGATAGAAAATGACCAGATACTCCTCGGCTGGTTGTTTAGTTCCATGACAATAGATTTGCATCACAACTAATCCACTACAAGACCTCTAAGGACCTCTGGACCGCAGCTAGAGAACTTTCGGCTTTAAATACGAGATCAAGGATTACTCTCCTCAAAGGTGAATTCCAGCGAACAAGGAAAGGTGCCATGAAGATGGAGGAATACCTCATTAAAATGAAGAGTATTGCTGATAATCTAACAGTAGCAGGGACTCCCGTCTCAGTTCTTGATCACTACTCAAGTTCTTGTTGGCCTTGATACTGAATATAATCCTGTTGTTGTTCAATTATCTGAAAAGGAGAATTTAACTTGGGTAGAATTGTAGGCTATTCTGTTAACTTTTGAAAACAGGTTGGAACAACTGAATTCCTTCAATAGCCTAAGAATTGGACAGTCGTCTGCAAATATGTCTCAAAAGAGTGACTTTAAGGAGAACAATCATGATGGGTGGCGAGCACAAAGAGGTTCACGAGGTGGACGATTCAGAGGTAGAGGAGGAAAGTCACAAGGCAAGCCAACCTGTCAACTGTGCAAAAGATCAGGACATGTTGCCCTCAATTGCTTCTATCGTTTTAACCGACACTACAATGGACCTGAAAATCCTTTCAATCAAGATGCATCAGCTTTTGTTGCCACTCCTGATACTATAAAGGATGCATCCTGGTACATTGATAGTGGAGCCATCCATCATGTGACAAATGATGTGAACCAAATGCACGTCTACACAGGTTTTAATGGTAAGGAACAACTAACTGTTGGAAATGGAGAAAGCTTGAAAATTGGTAAAATTGGAAGTGTTGTTCTTTCATCTAAATTGATGTTAAATAACATGCTTCATGTTCCTAAAATAAATAAAAATCTCATGAGTGTGTCTAGATTAGCTGAGACAATAATGTCTTTGTTGAATTTCATGACAAAAACTGCTATGTTAAGGACAAGGAGACAAAGAGGGTGCTGCTCAAAGGGGGCCTCGGTGAAGGGATTTACAAAATGAACTCCGGACCTATGATCAACACAAAGCAGTGATATGAGAAGAAGGAATTTCAAGCAAGGAAGCTATGAATAAAGATCTTTGGCATAGAAGACTTGGACATCCCTCTACAAGAATTCTTGATCTAGTATTAAAAGATTGTGATGCCAAGATTAAAGATAATAAAGTTCATTTTTGTGATGCTTGTCAATATGGCAAACTGCACCTTCTCCCTTTTCCTATTTCTTTATCACATGCTCTTGAACCTCTCGAATTGGTACATACAGACCTTTGGGGACCTGCACCTGTATCATCAATGTCAAGTTTTCGGTACTACATACATTTTCTAGATGATTTCAGTAGGCACACATGGGTTTATCCCTTGAAACTAAAAAAGAGGTCTTAAGAGCATTTAAACAATTTAAATGTCTTGTGGAAAATCAATTTGATAAGAAAATAAAAACACTACAAAGTGACTGGGGAGGAGAATTTATAAGATTCACTCAATATGTTCAGGAGGCTGGAATTGTTTTTAGGCAGTCATGTCCTTATACCTCTGCTCAAAATGGAAGAGCTGAGAGGAAACATAGACATATAGTTGAAATAGGGCTGACACTGTTGGCACAAGCTAGTATGCCTCTTTTTTATTGGTGGGAAGCCTTCAGTTCTGCTGTTTTTCTAATCAATAGGTTACCAACTAGTGTCTGAAACAACTTATCTCCCTTTGAGGTGCTATTCAAGCAAAAACCAGAATATGATTCTCTAAAAGTATTTGGTTGTGCTTGTTTTCCATGCTTAAAGCCTTATAATAGTCACAAAATGGAGTTTCACACCACAAAGTGTGTCTTTATGGGGTATAGTACTGCTCACAAGGGGTATAAATGCATGAATTCAACAGGGAGAATCTATATTTCTAGACATGTTGTATTCAATGAAGCTGAGTTTCCTTTCAAACCTGGTTTTCTTAACAAGAAACAAGTACCAACTGAAAATATAGAACATGTTTCTTTCTTTCTGCCTAATGGTGACAATCTTGTTCAGCAACAGGAACATGATCCAGCACCATAATTTTTAGAAGAGAACCAGTCAACACAAGTTGAGATAATTGAAGAACAAGGCTCACCTCCTACAAGACATACATACGAGCCGAACCAGTTGCAACTAGCACCCCATCACGATTCCTACACTGCTAATCACACTACTGCGAGGATTCGATCATGACTCACTAGCACCCTCTACCGATTCAACACCAAACCAGCAAGTAGAAAGCAACACAAAGCAACAAGAACAAAGCAGAAATTTACAACCGTGTCATCAAATGACCACTCGAAGTAAAAGTGGAATCATCAAACCCAAGCATCCATTTGTTGGTATAACCCGTATTGATGATGAAAGAGAGCCAAGCACAATAAAAGATGCATTGCAAGATCCACGGTGGTATAAGGAAATGGAAGAAGAATTCCAGGCCTTTACAACTAGAAAACTTGAATTTTCAAATGGAATTTTCAGACGGAAATATTTCCGTCTGAAATTTTCCGAAAATTTCGGACGGATTTGTTACTTTTTATATTTTCCTTGATTTATCTTACATCCGTCTGAAATCCGTCCGAAATTTCGGACGGATTTCACACGGATTTGTTACTTTTTATATTTTCCTTGATTTATCTTACATCTGTCTGAAATCCGTCCAAAAATTTCGGATGGATTTCACACGGATTGTGGTACTTTTTATATTTTCCTTGATTTATCTTACATCCGTCTGAAATCCATCCGAAAATTTCGGACGAATTTCACACGGATTGTATTACTTTTTATATTTTCCTTGATTTATCTTACATCCGTCTGAAATCCGTTCGAAAATTTCGGAGGGATTTCACACGGATTGTGGTACTTTTTATATTTTCCTTGATTTATCTTACATCCGTCTGAAATCCGTCCGAAAATTTCGGACGGATTTCACACGGATTTGTTACTTTTTATATTTTCCTTGATTTATCTTACATCCGTCTGAAAATTTCGGACGGATTTCACACGGAAATATGATTAAAATAGTTGATCTTGATAAATTTAAAAGTAAACAAGATTTATGAAAAAAAAATAAAAAACATATTTAAACTAATAAAATGAAATCATCCCCTATTAAAGCGGTTTAGTTTGAGTAATTAAATTACTCTCTTCAAATTATTTTATTGGGTGCGTTAGCACTGACTTATTTCAGTGAATGCACGCTTACTAGACAATAATTTACGTTATTGTCACTATTATTACCAGTACAGAAAAATATTTTAAATAATATGATTAAGAGAAAAGCATTTCTATATTTTCATTCTATTTAATTTTAGATTTGAAAATAAACTGGTTTGACATTAATCGGAGATTAAATTTTGGACCGAGTATTTTCTTAGTTGATCAGTTCAACTATTTATCTTTACTCTAATTTGAATTTCGAAAACATATATTTATCAATCTTTATTTTTAGATTCCAAAAAGTAAAAACATGTTTATTTTAGGCTTAATATTTATCACTCATTTTATACCCACTAATACAAAAATAAGAAATTCTCTCTCCTCTCTCTCTATGTAACTCGTAACCCCCCTCTGTTTTCTTTCTTTTCTTCTTCTTTCTCCTTCCTTCTCTCTTCTTCTTCTTCCCCCCTTCAACTTCCATCTCCCCTCTTGCTCCAAAACCGGACCAGCCCCTCCACCATGACCAGCCGTCACGCCACACACGAACATGAAGACGCGACCACCATGTAGCGGGTTTGGTCACCGCTGCTCTGCACACGTAGGATCGTTTGGTTTCGTGACCATCGCAGGGAGCTTTTCGGTCGTCACTATATCGTCCTTCGATGGCCGTTCAACTGCGCCTGACATGGGAGACGACGATCGCACTGTAGAACTCGTGGAACCGTGCTAGAGCCGCTGTAACGGAGCTTCGCCGCTGCTCCGTCGCGCCTCCATCACTACCGCCGCGCCGGTCGACTCCGTCAGCCACCATGCCATCTTCCTCTTCTTCCTTGGGTAAGTGTTTACCCCTAATTTCTTCTAGTTTCAAAAATCCTCAAATCAGTTTGCAAACCCTAACCCTAGCTCTTTGATTTCATACTATGATTTGAAATTAAAACTTGTTTTTATGCAATTGGGGTTGTGAATTGGTGTTTCCCTAAACCAATTTTATCATTCTTTAGTTAAAATGATATTTGAATTGTTGTCCTTTTTGTTGATGATATTTGATACTTACAGTTGTTTGAAGTAATCCATCCATAAAACTGTTCACTGGGGGGAAATTGCTATTAAAAAAGAAATGATGAATGATAGTTTAAGGCTACTTAACCTTTGGATCTTTTCTTTTTCTTTGAATTTTATTATTTTTTTTGTATTCAGGTTGAACATGTTGTCAGGGAAGAGAAGACGATGGCAGCATATGAACTTGTTGAGATATACTGTGAACTCAATATTGCAGCACACTTATCAATGATGGAGTCACAAAAGTATTTGAAACTTGATGAAATGATTTTTAGTACATTCTATCTTATCTACACTGTGAAGTTTACCCCACTAAACATGTCTTTATTGTTTCAAAATTTGTTTACAAATGTATTCTTGTCTATTTTAGAGGGAGTGTCATCTTTTCTTTTTTCACTTTTTAGATTGATCTGCCTGGAAGTTTATATTTATTCAGTTATTCTGCAATTTGGGCAATATCACTGAATTTGTCATGATTTTGTTAGGCTTTATCAAGGAAATGTGTTATCACTTTAGGATAATCTAATTCTATTTACACTATAAAGAGTAAAAGATTACTGTATAACTAAGGTGGTTCTTGTCACACTAGGGCTTGACTAGAGATCTAGCAAGTGAAAGTAACTAAACAAGGGGATATGGCATCCCAGTGTAATATTAAGACCCTTGGGCCAAAATAACTTGTCACTAGTGGCACCTTGCATTCCTAATGATTTTAGGTATTGACTTGCAGAATTTTATCTGTTTTATTGTTGACATCATGTCTAAATTTGGTATTCTATGTATGTCATTTATGTAAATATGCTGGATGCACATGCTTGTCTCTATATTTTATCACATGCTTTGACTTTACTTGTGTGTCACTGTGTCTGAAGCGATTTCTGCATGAGGGTTTTTCTTTATGGAACTATTGATCTGCAGTATACAACTTTGTTCATTATGATTGTGAATTCTCATTGAATTGACCATGTTATCTTTTCTTTCTTGCCCCCCCCCCCCGTTTTAGAAACTGCCCCATCGATTTGAAGGAAGCAATTTCAAGTGTAGTATTTGCTTCTCCAAGATGTTTAGACATACCTGAGCTCATGGATGTGCGGAAGCATATTACAGCTAAGTATGGAAAAGAATTTGTCTCAACTTCTGTTTAATTACGTCCTGATTGTGTTGTAAATCGCTTGGCAAGTTTCTCTAGCTTCTTGAAGTTGGATAGGATCATGTTAAAGCTCATTTCTTTTCAGATTTATTCTAATTTAATGTTGTCATTTTAGTTGGTTGAGAAATTGTCTGCCAAAGCACCGGATGGTCCCACCAAGATAAAAATACTGTCTGCTATTGCTGAGGAGCATAATATCAAATGGGAACCCAAGTCGTTTGGAGATAATGATGGAAAGTCTTCGCAAGACCTGTTGGTGGGCTACTAGGCTTTGTTCATTTTGGATTATTATCTTTAGCTTATTTAATATAAAATGTAAGTTTGCTGTATTATATTATTTTGACATTATTTTTATTTATATGTTAAGGTTGGGCCAAATACTGTTGAGAAGGCTACTTATCCAGAATCTTCTCAAGGCCATGTTCCATCTGTTCATGATGAAAAGGCTCCTCCCAACATAGGTGCTTCCTCACAACTTAGACCGATGGATGATGTATCTACATATTCATATGAGCAGAATGCAAGTGGTGCCTCTAGAAAGGCCGGTGGCAATCAGTCAACGGCATCAGGGGTGTCTAATCCAGAAACTAGACCTTCAGGTAAATTTTTGAAGACAGTAATTGCAAATGAATTTGGGGCTTTTGTTCTTTCTATTGCCTGAATATTTGGGATTCTTTCTTACAGGAACTAGAAGACAAGAAATGGATTTTAGAGATTCGAGTTCTGAAAATAGGAGTGCCTTTCCTATGGGTAAGCAGAATAGGAACATGGAATTCAAAGATGTTGCCTCTGCTGTAGAGGCTACTGCAGAATCTGCAGAACTTGCAAGCATGGCTGCAAGAGCAGCTGCTGAACTTTCAAACCGAGAGAACATGACAAGGCAGTACTCAAGTGGGTCACAACAACTTTATTTATTTATTTTGTTTGGTTCATTACATGACCTTCACAGTTCACAGTGGCTTGATCTTCTGATAGTTTTTAAGTCATGACTTTTGGATTGCATGCAACAATTGGTATTTGATTTTTAGAAGTTGTATGGTACCAAGGCTGTATTTTGTAACAATAGTCAAATTCATGATTTTGTGATTGAATGTGAAACTGCAAATGTTAGTGATCGATGCCATATAATTCGCATAGATAGTGAAACTGTAATGTAAGTGAAGTGATCTATCACGGCCATGATGGGCATCACGGCCTGGCCGTGACAGCTTCTGCCTTGAATGTTGCTTCACTAAATGGTCTGTCACGGCCGTGATGGGTATCACGGCCTGGCCGTGACAGATTCTGCCTAGAAGGGGTTTGGCTCAGTTGACATGTCACGGTCGTGATGGGCATCACGACCTGGCCGTGACAGCTTCTGCCTTGAACGCTTCACTAAATGGTCTGTCACGGCCGTGATGGGTATCACGGCCTGGCCGTGACAGATTCTGCCTAGAAGGGGTCTGGCTCAGTTGACATGTCACGGCCGTGACAGCTTCTTCCTTGAACGCTTCACTAAATGGTCTGTCCGAAATTCGTCCGAACAATAACCAATAAAATCACAACATCCGTCCCAAATCCGTTGAAAAACAAAAATAAATCTGTCCGAAATTCGTCCGAACAATAACCAATAAAATCACAACATCCGTCCCAAATCCGTTGGAAAACAAAAATAAATCTGTCCGAAATTCGTCCGAACAATAACCAAAATCTGGATTTGCACATTGTTCATATTCCGTCCGCAATCCGTCCGAAATGAATTATCCGTCCGAAATTTGTCCAATTTTCGTCTGAAATCTGTCTATAAATCTATCCGAAAAATATGGATTTCTAGTAGTGCTTAAAGCAAAATAATACCCGGAACCTAGTCCCTTTTGACAGCAGGCACAACGTGGTTGATTCAAAATGGGTTTTCAAGATTAAGTATAATGCAGATGGCTCTATCCAAAGGAGAAAGGTAAGGTTAGTAGCAAAAGGCTTCCAACAAGATCCAGGCATCGATTTCAGTGAAACCTTCAGCCCTGTTATCAAAGTAGTCTCTGTGAGATTGGTTCTAAGCATTGCTATTCATTTTAATTGGGACATACGACAGCTATACATCAACAATGCCTTCCTAAACGGGTATCTCCATGAAACTGTATTCATGTCTCAACCTAAAGGGTTTGAGGATCCTCAAAGACCACACCATGTTTGCAAATTAGTCAAGGCATTGTATGGACTAAAGCAAGCCCCAAGAGCTTGGTTTGAAAGACTTAGCAAAACTTTAATCAGCTGGGGATTTCAATGGACAAGGAGTGATACATCTTTGTTCGTTTACAGAATTAGAATTCATATCATTTTTATTTTTATTTATGTTGATGACATTCTAGTTACTGGAAATAGTTTAGTTGGCCCTTATTATAGTTTAGTTGGATGTGATTTGGTGGCCCTTATATTAGCTTGGTATGTTTATATAGAACTATAGAACAACATAGTAATCCATTAACATATGGACTCTTATCTCTAATAACACAATTCTACATGGAGTGCTTTTTCCACAAAGGGATGGCATTGGCAGCTACTAAGCTATGTTTTGCAGAAATGAAACCGAGGACTAACAGTACAACATGCATGATGTCTTATGTTTTGAATCTCTAATCCCATTTTCGATAGTTTCTCACATCCCTTCTACCTAGCTAGGCCATATGATTTGATTTTCTAAAGCCTTTATCTTACTCTTCTATTATTGGTCAAACTAAGAAAATAGAGTTGCATTTAGATTGATGGTCAAGTCTATAATTTGTTGAGTTATATGTAGAAAGTTGTGTTATTATAGTCGAATATGTACAAATGTATCTCTCAGTTTGCTGTTTGGATGCATAGGTCGTGCCTGCAGGTACCATACCACATACACTGCCAAAGAGAATCAACTCCTTAAAATATCTGGATTTGGTTGGTGTGCATTTCAATCTATTAAAAGAACTTCTGTTTATTGTTTGTTTACATAAAAGTTCTCCCAACCTGGTGAAACTTGGTATAAAGGTGAGAAAGAAGACCAATGCTTCTTTGTTTTCTCTCTTCTTTTTTTAATCAGATTTTGATTCTATATATATAAATTATTTTAGAGCTATAATATGGCTACGGCACCAGAGCCAGACCATCTGAGTGCATTAGACTGCAATAGCTATTGCCTTAGTCATCTTCGGAAAGTGAATATTGAAGTTATATGTAGAATTACCTATGCACATGTACTGGACCTGAGACGGTTTCTTCTTGCAAATTATTCATCATTGGAGAGCCTTACTTTCAAGGTTGGTCTTGGTTTAAAACAATCAGATACACCTACACTGTTAAGTATTTCACAAGATTTGTTACAGATGGAAGGAGCATCAGAGAGAGCACGAGTTCAGTTCCTTTACGCTGACCTTAAATAAATAGTGATTGTATTTGAGTTTACCCTTCAACGCCCCAATATTTGTATGTGTCTTTGTTTGTTTTATTTTGTTTGACGATAATGTTTTTTATACATCCAGTACAGATACCTCATGAAATATCGTTTATGTTAGTGAAGTTGAATTTTATATGGAAAAAAGGAAGTATATATTATATGCAGATGTGAATGAGATATTGTCCAAGTATTAGGATATGTTTAGTTTATTGCTTTTGGGTTCAAAAGTATATTTGCACCAAAGGAACTTTACCATACTTGATCTCAAAAGTATGTTTGTTATTTCTCAACTGTAAAAAAGGAATGCTTTAGGAAGGATAAATATGTTGCATCTTGAGTAATTTAGGGTTTGTTTGTTTTGTTTCCAATTTTTTGTTTTCATTTCTTGTTTTAAAAAATAATTACAAAACTGATACCTTGTTTTCATTCTGTTTCATGTTTTCAAAGATTTGTACATGAAACACTGAAAACAGGAAAAAACAGTGTTTCATGTACAAATTTTTGAAAACAGGAAATAGAATGAAAACAATGTGACATACATTTGTTTTAAAATTGACGATGACCATCGGGTATGAAACCATTTGATAAACTATTTGTTTATTTTTGAACATCTATGTTGTTATAACTATACATGCTATATGATGTTTGTATGTCGCGCATGTAGTTATTGTTTTAAAATCCATATATTGGTTCTCACCCTTGCGTATATATGTTCGTCTGGTTTTTCTGTTGTACCTTGGTACACGAGTACAGATATTGCATAGGAGTTCCCTAATTTACTTGAAGACTTAAGTCCGGATACGAAAAGAGGTGTTTTAAATATATGGATGACCACGGGGTCTTTTCAGGGAATGTCTTGTAGAGCGACCAGCTTAGGTTTGTTTATAAAAAAAAATTGGTATATGTGTGTTGTCAAGTATAGTGTAAATGTACTATTGTGTTGTGTGCATCGTATTCTTCCGAAGTGTTAAGAAGAATAATTTTTACACCCAAATTTTCTGATTTAAAGTAAATCACTTTCTGAAAGCAACCAGCAAATTTCCTTTTAATTTATTTCCGCACGTTGTCACGAGGTAATGCCCAAATGGGGTGTTACGGAGTGGTATTAGAGCTGGTCGAGTCTGTAACAGCCTGATTTTTTTTTATTTACGTTGTTTAAACCGGTTAAAATATAATTAATTATATTTTAATCTGAGAGTTAGAAAGTGATTTTAAATAAGTTAAAATCATATTCATAGTCTCTCTTATGGTAGAAGGTTACGGTGAAATTTTGGGTTGAAAATTGAGCGGAGCCGGTCTGCATTTTTAGCGGCAAGATAATTTTATACTGACAGAAAACCCTAATTTGACCCGAAAAATGAAATTTGTAGATTTTTTATATTTTGTCCGTGAGAAAGTCTACTTTCCAAATTTCTGATCAGAAATAAAATATTATGTTTATTCGGACGAATTTTGGTAAAAGTTCGGACGGAAAACAGTCGGTGTTTTCACTGACAGTAAGATTTTAATGATCAAAAAACCTAATTTTGACTCGTGAACGAAATGGTTTATATTTAAATCTTATTTACAACGAGTTTGGTTAGTTTGGAAATTTTCAGTCGAAAATGAAATATTACGTTTTACGGGCGTAAAACCCTAATCGGGGAACCGACGAAGTCGAGAAGGGAGGTGCAGAGACAAAACCGGACACCGGAGGAGCTAAGTCATGGGATGAGTCACCACCATGACTCACCAAGCATTTATGAGCATTAAATGCAAGTAATCATGACATTTAGGTAAAAAGACCAAAATACCCCCAAGCTTTCGCGGGTATTAACAAGACGCATCTACGCACTCTTAACCACTCATTTTACGTGGTTGAAAACCTCCCACATCTCTCCAATTTCGTGCATCCACCTCCAATAAATATTACCTATTTCATTTTGCTTCCGTTTCATTATTTTCCTCTCAAAAATCGAAATCGGGTAAACGCAGCGGAGTGCGTGCACGAATTTTAAGGGGAACCGCTATCGGATAAGATCGGTGACTCATTAATGAGTCACTTTGTGTGGACCAAAATTAGCCTCATCCTCATAAAATGTGAGCCACATATTTAATAACCATAGTTAAGCAAAGTAACCCTAGTTAAGTTAATTAATAACTATGGTTAAGCTTATATTAATTAAATAATCACAAAACCCATTAATCTAAATATTAAAAACCAAACAAGGCCTAAGATTACTCCTATATATATACCCCCCAAACCGTGGCCTCCCTCCCATTTCACTCATCTTCTTCATTTCCTTCATTTCTTCACTTTTCTCCAAAAACACCATTGTTGATCTTCAAGAAACTTCAAGTGATTTCCATTAACAAGATTGCCAAGATCCTCATCAATTCTTCTTCTACTTTCTTAACTTAGGTAACATGATCATCTCCTCTCTTTTTAAGCTCTTGTTTTTCATATTTCTTGAGTTTCCATTTCTTAGATCTAGAACTTCAATTAATTCTAGAAAATTGTAGAAAAATCATAAAAATGTGAAACCAATTTCTATGATCTAGTTATGATTCCTCCTTTATTTATCCAAGATCATGTGATCAAAATCATTTTCCTTCCCTATTAACCATTAATGGCCGAACCTAGGTAGGAAAATGGGTTTGGTGTTTTGTTGTTTGTTTTGAATGTTAGTACTTGACTTAAGTTCTATAATACCTGTATAGATTAAATCCAAGAGCTTAGGTCCAACAAAAATCCCTAGCTTAAATTCCTAATATGGGCCGAAACCCTAACCCTAGAGGTTAGAGGATTTTGTTTCAAATTTTAGTCTTGTAATAAGTAATCTATGTTAGTTAAGACTCTAGTAACTAGGATCCAAAAGATGGCATTAAGAAGATAATTCTAAACCTATTTTCTAAGTCTTGGTCGAACCTAGCCCTAAAGTGTCATTGATGGTTGTTAGTTGATTAATTATAGTTATGTTGTTTGAATGAAGGTGGTTGTGTTAACTCGTGGCGGAATAACGAGAATCGTCAGGTATGCGTGTTTCCGGTGCAAACTCGGGTGAGGGAAAGAACCATTCCATCGTCGGAACCGATAAGTAGTATATAATTTATAATAATGGTGTAGGGCGACCTAAACCCCACTAGTGGTCGAGTAATCGACAATACCAAAATCGTATTGGAAACTTTTCCGTAAAACCAATGACGATTTGGGAATTGTAGGTTTATCGCCTTAGGTTGATTATTCATATTTGAGGATGTCTGACTTATTTACTTTTGACTGTTTGTGATACGCTGGTTGAGGTATTCCATCCCGCATGTGACGTATTGTTTCGGTGTTTGAATAATTATGATAGTGATGATGTTTTATGTCATCACGGTAGTGATGGTTGTCATGGCAGGCCGTGACAGGTTACGTGTTGTAGGATTCTTGTCTTTGTTGTCGATCCACGATCAGTGATGGCTATCACGGCCAGGCCGTGATAGAGTCTGACTTTGTTAATTATTTGGTTGTGATAAATTGCCTTATATGATATTGAGATGTTTGAATATTCTGTTGATTAATGTGTTATGCATGATCTGCCTGTGTTTAATAAATTGCTTAGTTGATTTTAAGGAAAGATATATATTGCTCGGAGGTATTTTGTTTAGGTGAGAGTTTTGAATATGAATTAGACGTGCCTCGCTATTATTTTATAAAAGTGATGTGATATAGAATGTAAGTGGAGGTTATGAGGAAAAGCTTGAGGTACTAGGTTGTTATTGATAAAAGTCAGTGAGAATCATGTGTTGCATTGTTGTTCATAACCGTGTATTTGAGACACGAGGTCTAAAGTTCTTGTAGACCGTTCCAAATTAGAATTTAAGTTGTGCAACTATAGTGTCATTGCTTTGCATGAGCACCCTTGACAGAGTGAGAGAGAGAATCAGGGTGTGCACCGACGATACAGTGCAACTATAATGTCATTGCTTTGCATGAGCATTCTCACCATGGATGAGAATGTGCATCGGCGTTGGGAACGTGTCACTTGGACGACTGACTGGCATCCCTAACGAGGGATGTGTGACAGGATTAGTAGTGGTCACATCAGCATAAAGGTTTAGTTGCATGAGTTGGTGGGTAGAGGATGATATAGTGAATTGAGGATGATTGTTGATTTTGAATGATGTGTGTCGGTGACTATTATTGTATTATATGCTATGAATCTTTTCCACTTATGATGATAGAACTGTTTCTTATCTCCCTATTTCTGTATTTTCGTGTATGTCTACTTTGTTACGTTAGAAGACCAGATGGACGAATATATTGCTAAGGAGATTGATGGAGCCTTGTACGAGACGGAGGTTGTTGAGGAGTTGAATGACATTCCTTATGAAGATGACGCTGGAGAACAACCTACTGATTCTAAGAATATAAAGTAGTAAGTTTAGGGCCAATGAGTCATATAAGACGTTTCTTGTTTTCAGTTAGTTATAAGCATGTTTGTATGAATAAGTATCGGTGTGGGATCCTACTGAGAGGATACCCCAAACCGTGTTGTGTAAAATAAAGAATAATTATGTGTGTATTTATGTAATATAGTTTTGGTGTGTTTTGTATTTGTAGAAGTTATATGATTATTATTTAAGTTTTAAATTGTTACGTATTTTCAACAGTAAGCGCGCGATTAAGTAATTAAACATTAAGGTTTTAATGTAATAATACAATAGGGCACAACGGGGTGTCTCATTTGGTGGTATCAGAGTAGTTCGATTCTAATCGGACTGTGAGGTCTAGGATGTTGTTACTGGCCGTGTCTAGTTGAATCCACATCGGATTTTAACTATGCTTAGAAGTTGGGTAGTGTGTCTGAAACCGATGCGATAATTAGCATTAGTATGGCATATGGTATTTATATACCTGTCTATGTAGTATTATATGTCATACTGATGAGAGAGGATGATTTCTGTTACAGAATCATGGCTAATGGAAGAAGAAGTCCGATTATTAGTGGCGATAGATCTCCTGAGGGAACCATTGGAGCTGACAATGGTGAGGTTAATCCTAATGGAAATGGAGGAGAGTCATCTGCGACTTCCAATATCATGGAAACGATAGCTGCTACCTTGTTATTACAAACACAGCAGAATACGAAGATGCTACAAATAAACAAAAGAGCGCAGGAGGCTGCAGAATCAAATAACAGCCATTGAAACTGAAGAGGCAGAATTGATTACTTTCCTAAAAGGGAAGCCACCACAGTTCCGAGGGGACTATGACCCAAAGAAGGCAGAGTGGTGGGTACAAGAGATAGAGAAGATATTTGACACCATGCGCTGCATGGAGGGGAGAAAAGTGACTTATGCTACATACATGCTAACTGGAGAAGCAGAGTCTTGGTGGATAGGTAAGATAAGATTACTGGAGTTAGAGGGTAGGATTATCTGCTGGCAGTTGTTTACTGAATGCTTCTTCGAGAATTATTTTCCGAATGTAGTCCGACGTGCGAAGGAGAGGAAGTTTACTAGTCTCCGACAAGGAAACATGACTGTAGGCGATTACGTATCACGCTTTGAGGCTCTGATTAAGTTTTCAGAATTCTATCAGAGATTCCCAGATGAGGATTGGCGGTGTAGAAGGTTTGAAGAAGGATTGCGACATGAGCTGCGAAGAGCTGTAATGTATTTATATATTCAGTGTTTTCCGGAGTTGGTTGATAGTTGTAGTGCTATAGAAAGCATAGACCAGAGGCAAGATGCTGAGATGAAACAACCAAGAAGTGAAGGCCCTGATCGATCAGGTTCTCCAAGGAGGGTAGAGAGTGGTTCTAAAGGGAGATGGGGACCATATACTAAACCAGTGCAGACAGCTGCACCAACACTAGTGGTTAGATCGGATCAACAACAACAAGTCCATGCTTGCTTCGGATGCAGAGGATCGCATCATTTTAGAGATTGCAAGGAGAAACCTAGTTGCTTCCACTGTGGAAAACCTGGTCATATAGCTAGAGATTGTGGACAGTGGGTCACTGGAAGAGTGTTTACAGTGAGGGGAGTTGAACCTTCTCACTCTGCAGATCTCATATAAGGTATGTGTCTGACATCAGTTTCATATAGTTGTTAAGAATATGACATTTATTGTAAACACTTGTCGATAATCTTACGGAAGTGGAAATCGTGTTCTTGGTGGGAAAGTCTGAAGATGGTGACGGAAATCCGTAAGTTTTGTTAGTTAGTCGATTGTGGTTTAATTTCCTGCTTGTTTAAAATCAAGTACAGTGAAAGTATAGATTGTTGTGGGATAATTGGTATTAAGGGAACTTTATCTTAAGTGCTTGATATATTTGGATAGTATGGGTAGTCCTTGAAAATAATAAAGAGATAACGAATTAGTTTGGAGCTTATCTAGTATAGGATTCATTTGGTTGAAGCTTTGTAGCCTTTTATTTTTTTTGATAATGGTTATAATGATATGTTGTTCTTGTTTAAATGGTGAGTTAGGATTTCACCTTAAGATCTGATGGTTATGGATTACAATTAAGACTTGATTGAGCAACATATAATCTAGGTATAGTACCTAAGTATTGTTTCCCTATAGTAGGATAAATAGGAAGTGATGGGAGTTTTGAGATATAGATATGACTGGTAAGATTAAGATCGGTATCAGTGAGTAAGACAATTACTATAAATCAAATGTTGATCGAGGCATAGTATCATTATGGATTCTAGGGCAATGATTAATGATCGTAGTTAAGATGGATTGTATGAGTTTGGGAAGAGTAAACGAAAGTGTATATAGTAATTTCACCTAAGTTGAATATGAGCTTTCACCTAAGATGAATATGAGCAGAAACGATGATTTCTGATGTAAATTGAGGTTACTAGAGAAGTTCAAATTTGTTAAGTTAGATAATCCTAACAGGTGTTGATCTTTCGATTGCAATTTATCTTACGGAGTGTTGAGATGTTTATTTGGAGATTTGAAAGGTGTGATTTTGATATAATCCAGAATAGTGAAATATATTCTAAGGAACTAAGACTGTGATTGGATACATGAAGTAGGAAGTTAGGGTAGTTCGATTGTGGTGTTAATTACGGCTGTTAGATGTTGAAATAAGATTCTTTAGTGGATCAGTAGTAAGAAGGGGAAGGAATTAAGTTTTGATCATGTCCTTTAAGGATGTTAGATCAAGTTGGAAAGGTTAAGAACAATGAATGGAATATAGTGATGGATAAGATCGAGGATAAATAGAATGATATAAGAATGAATTATGCTATGAAGTTACCGCTGTTACCTAGGGGTAAAACAGCGATGAGAAATATAATGTGGGATCTTTAGATTAAGATACGATTACAAGATAATGGCTAGTTTGAGTTAAGAAATTCCGAGGACGGAATTTTTTTCTAAGAGGGGTAGTAATGTAAAGTATTTTTTTTTTTTTTATTTATTTGTTTAAACCGGTTAAAATATAATTAATTATATTTTAATCTGAGAGTTAGAAAGTGATTTTAAATAAGTTAAAATCATATTCATAGTCTCTCTTATGGTAGAAGGTTACGGTGAAATTTTGGGTTGAAAATTCAGACGAGCCGCCTGCATTTTTAAGCGGCGGTATAATTTTATACTGACAGAAAACCCTAATTTGACCCGAAAAATGAAATTTGTAGATTTTTTATATTTTGTCCGTGAGGAAGTCTACTTTCCAAATTTCTGATCAGAAATAAAATATTATGTTTATTCGGACGAATTTTGGTAAAAGTTCGGACGGAAAACAGTCGGTGTTTTCACTGACAGTAAGATTTTAATGATCAGAAAACCTAATTTTGACTCGTGAACGAAATGGTTTATATTTAAATCATATTTACAACGAGTTTGGTTAGTTTGAAAACTTTCAGTCGAAAATGAAATATTACGTTTTACGGGCGTAAAACCCTAATCGGGGAACCGACGAAGTCGATAAGGGAGGTGCAAAGACAAAATCGGACACCGAAGGAGCTAAGTCATGGGATGAGTCACCACCATGACTCACCAAGCATTTATGAGCATTAAATGCAAGTAATCATCACATTTAGGTAAAAAGACCAAAATACCCTCAAGCTTTCGCGGGTATTAACAAGACGCATCTACGCACTCTTAACCACTCATTTTACGTGGTTGAAAACCTCCCACATCTCTCCAATTTCGTGCATCCACCTCCAATAAATATTACCTATTTCATTTTGCTTCCGTTTCATTATTTTCCTCTCAAAAACCGAAATCGGGTAAACGACGGAGCTGCGTACGGAATTTCCGGGAACCGCTATCGGAGAAGATCGGTGACTCATTAATGAGTCACTTTGTGTGGACCAAAATTAGCCTCATCCTCATAAAATGTGAGCCACATATTTAATAACCATAGTTAAGCAAAGTAACCCTAGTTAAGTTAATTAATAACTATGGTTAAGCTTATATTAATTAAATAATCACAAAACCCATTAATCTAAATATTAAAAACCAAACAAGGCCTAAGATTACTCCTATATATATACCCCCCAAACCGTGGCCTCCCTCCCATTTCACTCATCTTCTTCATTTCCTTCATTTCTTCACTTTTCTCCAAAAACACCATTGTTGATCTTCAAGAAACTTCAAGTGATTTCCATTAACAAGATTGCCAAGATCTTCATCAATTCTTCTTCTACTTTCTTAACTTAGGTAACATGATCATCTCCTCTCTTTTTAAGCTCTTGTTTTTCATATTTCTTGAGTTTCCATTTCTTAGATCTAGAACTTCAATTAATTCTAGAAAATTGTAGAAAAATCATAAAAATGTGAAACCAATTTCTATGATCTAGTTATGATTCCTCCTTTATTTATCCAAGAGCATGTGATCAAAATCGTTTTCCTTCCCTATTAACCATTAATGGCCGAACCTAGGTTGGAAAATGGGTTTGGTGTTTTGTTGTTTGTTTTGAATGTTAGTACTTGACTTAAGTTCTATAATACCTGTATAGATTAAATCCAAGAGCTTAGGTCCAACAAAAATCCCTAGCTTAAATTTGTAATATGGGCCGAAACCCTAACCCTAGAGGTTAGAGGATTTTGTTTCAAATTTTAGTCTTGTAATAAGTAATCTATGTTAGTTAAGACTCTAGTAACTAGGATCCAAAAGATGGCATTAAGAAGATAATTCTAAACCTATTTTCTAAGTCTTGGCCGAACCTAGCCCTAAAGTGTCATTGATGGTTGTTAGTTGATTAATTATAGTTATGTTGTTTGAATGAAGGTGATTGTGTTAACTCGTGGCGGAATAACGAGAATAGTCGTGTACGTGTTTCCGGTGCAAACTCAGGTGGGGGAAAGAACCATTCCATCGTCGGAACCGATAAGTAGTATATAATTTATAATAATGGTGTAGGGCGACCTAAACCCTACTAGTGGTCGAGTAATCGACAATACCAAAATCGTATTGGAAACTTTTCCGTAAAACCAATGACGATTTGGGAATTGTAGGTTTATCGCCTTAGGTTGATTATTCATATTTGAGGATGTCTGAATTATTTACTTTTGACTGTTTGTGATACGCTGGTTGAGGTATTCCATCTGCATGTGACGTATTGTTTCGGTGTTTGAATAATTATGATAGTGATGATGTTTGCTGTATGTCACGGCCGTGATGGTTGTCATGGCCAGGCCGTGACAGGTTCTGTGTTGTAGGATTCTTGTCTTTGTTGTCAGTCACGACCGTGATGGCTATCACGGCCAGGCCGTGACAGAGTCTGACTTTGTTAATTATTTGGTTGTGATAAATTGCCTTATATGATATTGAGATGTTTGAATATTCTGTTGATTAATGTGTTATGCATGATCTGCCTGTGTTTAATAAATTGCTTAGTTGATTTTAAGGAAAGATATATATTGCTCGGAGGTATTTTGTTTGGGTGAGAGTTTTGAATATGAATTAGACGTGCCTCGCTATTATTTTATAAAAGTGATGTGATATAGAATGTAAGTGGAGGTTATGAGGAAAAGCTTGAGGTACTAGGTTGTTATTGATAAAAGTCAGTGAGAATCATGTGTTGCATTGTTGTTCATAACCGTGTATTTGAGACACGAGGTCCGAAGTTCTTGTAGACCGTTCCAAATTAGAATTTAAGTTGTGCAACTATAGTGTCATTGCTTTGCATGAGCACCCTTGACAGAGTGAGAGAGAGAATCAGGGTGTGCACCGACGATACAGTGCAGCTATAATGTCATTGCTTTGCATGAGCATTCTCACCATGGATGAGAATGTGCACCGGCGTTGGGAACGTGTCACTTGGACGACTGACTGGCATCCCTAACGAGGGATGTGTGACAGGATTAATAGTGGTCACGTCAGCATAAAGGTTTAGTTGCATGAGTTGATGGGTAGAGGATGATATAGTGAATTGAGGATGATTGTTGATTTTGAATGATGCGTGTCGGTGACTATTATTGTATTATATGCTATGAATCTTTTCCACTTATGATGATAGAACTGTTTCTTATCTCCCTATTTCTGTATTTTCGTGTATGTCTACTTTGTTACGTTAGAAGACCAGATGGACGAATATATTGCTAAGGAGATGGATGGAGCCTTGTACGAGACGGAGGTTGTTGAGGAGTTGAATGACATTCCTTATGAAGATGACGCTGGAGAACAACCTACTGATTCTAAGAATATAAAGTAGTAAGTTTAGGGCCAGTGAGTCATATAAGACGTTTCTTGTTTTCAGTTAGTTATAAGCATGTTTGTATGAATAAGTACCGGTGTGAGATCCTACTGAGAGGATACCCTAAATCGTGTTGTGTAAAATAAAGAATAATTATGTGTGTATTTATGTAATATAGTTTTGGTGTGTTTTGTATTTGTAGAAGTTATATGATTATTATTTAAGTTTTAAATTGTTACGTATTTTCAACAGTAAGCGCGCGATTAAGTAATTAAACATTAAGGTTTTAATGTAATATTACAATAGGGCACAACGGGGTGTCTCAGAGTCTTTCGGGAACCTTGTGGAATAGGTCTGTTATGTTTTTGTTGTGTGATCTCTTGTTGGACCTTGCTTGAATTGTTTCCTTGTCGAAACAATGTATGATGGTACACAAGTAGGTTTTTTTGATGGGTTTTGATTTGGCTGAGACGTTGTGAGAATCCATGAACAGTAGATGATACATTGACTGAATTACTTCTTAGAAGTAATGTGTTTTAGAAACGTCGATATACGTTTCAGTTTCTGGTTGCAGACTGACTGAGTTTGTCTTGTAGGTCATTAATGGAACCAGAAATGGGATGTGAGCGTGGATGTGGTCGTGATGGTGATGGTGATAGTGCTTATCTCAGCAACAAGGATGTGATTGAACAGATGAACCAGGTTGTTCAGGCTATGACTAGTATTGCTGCTATCATAGCTACACAAAATGAGTAGGACCAGGTTCGGGCTGAGTTGGCAGCCGAGGCGAAAAGTCTAGCAAACTTCAGAAATCAGGAACCTCAACAATTTTATGGAAATGGCAATCCTGAGAAGGCTGACTTGTGGATACAAGAACTGGAAAGGATTTTCGAGCTTATCAACAGCCTTGAAGAAACAAAGGTCACGTATGCTCTTTCTCCACTTTTAGGAGATGCAAGATGCTGGTGGGATGATATTAGACAGATACAGAAAGCGGGCAACTAGGAAATAACTTGGAGTGTTTTCCGCACTATTTTTTTGGATAAGTATTTTCCTCAGAGTGCTAGAGTTGATAAGGGACAGGAGTTCTTTCGATTACAACAGAACAAACTATCTGTTGATGAATATATGGCAAAGTTTGAATTTCTAGTCAAGTATTTCTGTTTCTTCCAAACTCAACCTGTTGAAGGTTGGGAATATGAGAGATTCGAAGGAGGCCTGCGATACAAAATCAAAGAGTCTGTGCTACCGCTTGAAATTCGTAACTTTCAAGCTTAAGTGGAAAAGTGCCGGAAAGTGGAGCAGAAGGGGAAAGGTAAAGACTATCAGGGTAATACCGGCGGACCATCTTGATTCCAATACCAAAATCAGAATCAGAAAGGGAAGAAAATTCGGAGGAAACCATATTTCCGACCACCAGGAAATAACTAGAATCAGCAACTATATCGTTCAGTTGCCACTGCATTAGGTAGTGGAGGCCAAAAGAACCAAAGGTAAGACAAGGCAGGAGATGTTTCAAATGTGAGGGGATTCAAATCATGTGGCATCTAAATTCTCTTTGAAAAGAAATAAGTGTTTCAATTGTAATCAAGTAGGACACTTATCAAAGAATTGTCGTGCACCAAGGCGTGGACCAGTTGCCAACAACACAAGAACCAATAAAACGACAGCAAAGGGAAGAGTCTACTTAATGAGTGGTGATGAAGCTTCACAATCTGATGATCTTTTACATCAGAAGTAGTGTTGAAAACTTCACAACCTGAAGGTCTTATAGAAGATAGTTGCAGAGTTCTTCAGAATTTTTAGCAATTGAATCATGAACCAAAGATGTAGTTGTGCATAGGAATATTATATGTAGGATGCCTACTTTAATAACTAGTACATGTTAAGTTTGTAATGGGTTCTAAGTAGAATCATATTTAGGTACCCTTGAGTATTTGACTCTCTAAAGTCTTTTATGTTGTTAGTCTTTTCAGTGGGTGTATGCTACTTATGACTTTTTTAGAATAAAGGTTTCTTGAAGAAAATTTATTCCAGTTCATTTTCTTTTGATTGATGTGATCAGTTTAGATTTTGGGGTCAGATCATTTCTTTTTCTAAAGATTGTGATTTTTTTTTTCAAACTTCAATTGTTGAACCAATTATTGTGGTTTTTTTTTTGTTTGTGAATTGTCCTATTGTTGTTCAGGATAGACACTTTCTTGATAAAAGACGTTTCTAGATGAGACTTAGTCTAGTCACTTTTACTTTTGGTGAAAGTGATCCGGTCTGAATTTTTGTCGGGCTGTTGTTCTTTTAAATCATTGTATAGTAAATGTCTTGTGAAAGAAGGAACTTTACTAGAGTCATGGTTGTAAACATGTATTAGCTATGCATTTTTACACTCACGAAACTGTAAAAGAATCTTTTTTACATACTGGACATTCCTGTATTCTTTTCAGATTGACAAAATTCTTCTATAACTATATACTTTCTTGTGAAAGTAAGACCTTGGAATTAATAAAATCCTGTCTAGTTTTGAGTCACGAAATTTCGAGGACGAAATTTTTTTTAGTGGGGTAATAATGTAACACCCCGATTTTTCTGCTTTCTAAGATCGGTATAAATATAAATAAACGTTTATATTTTTATTTGAAACTTAGAAAATGATTTTGGATAAACCAAATTCATATTTATACTCTACTTTATTGTAGAGAGTTATGGTTAAATTTTGGGTTGAAAATTATGACGGAACCCGGTCTGCGTTTTCACTGACAGTAAAATTTTACCAATCAGAAAACCTAATTTTGACTCGAGAACGAAATGGTTAGATTTTATATCCCATTTCCAATGATATTGGTTATTTTGAAAATTTTCAAAATAAATAGGTTATTATACTTGATTCAGGCGTAAAACCTAAATCGGGTAATCGACAAAGTCGAGAACGGACGTGCAGAGACAAAACATGACATTGGATGATGATATATCTTGCCTCCTAGGGTGGTGAGTCATAGGGGTGACTATCGACAGAGTCGAGAACGGACGTGCAGAGACAAAACCCGACATCGGATGATGAGATATCTTGCCACCTAGGGTGGTGAGTCATAAGGGTGACTCACCTAGAATTTAATTTAGGTAATGATGGGTTCAAGTGTGAAAAGACCAAAATACCCCTAACCTAACCTATCCTAGTTAAACATTAACCATAGTTAAGGCAAGAAAAATCAAATTGACTTCTTCCTCTCTTTTTTGTGCTCACAAATCAGCCACACCTCCAACAAATCCTCACCACAAGTTTGTCATGATTACATTAGGGTTAAGTTACTAATTTATCCTTAAGTCCTAATATAATCACAATTTTGCCTAAGTACAAATGACTAAGTTGTCCCTAAATTTTTATCACTTGGACCCCTTTACCCTCCAATTCCCACGGCCCAAGCCATCAAATGAGTCCCTCTCACTCTCATTTCATCACTTCATCTTCTTCATCTTCTTCATCTTCTTTTCTCTCATTTTCTCTCAAATTCTCTAAGTTTCCATAGCCAAAAATTGTGAAGCAACTAGTAAATTCCTTGCTCTTTTTTAAATTCCAAGAGGTATACCTTACTTCTCATCATCAATAAGTTATATGTTCTTCATTTACTTTCGTGATTCAAGGACATGATCATCATTTTCCATTATAGGGTTTTCATGTTCAAAAATCTCTAGAAAATCATAGAAAAAACCTATGATCATGAAACCAATTTCTATCAACTTGTTATCATCTCTATATTTATAATTCAAGAGTATGAATTAAGCAAAAATTTCCTTCCTATTTTTCCTCTCAAGGCCGAAACCCTAAATTTTTTGGTGGAGGATTTTTGTTCAATTTTTCTTTAAAGCGATGCTTGATTTCATCCTTTTAGTTCATATAAATGTTGAATCCAAAGGATTGAATAAAAATGACATCTCTAGCCTTTTTTTATAGAAGGCCGAATTCAAGTTCTTGAGAGCTTGGATGATGTTGTTTTATTTTTAACTTATGATCATTGTTTTTAACTCTATACCACTCTAAGATCATGGATCTAAGAGTTTGTAAAATTTTAACATCCCTAACCAAATTATTTTGTGAAGGCCGAACAAACCCTAACCTTGGTGTTAGAGGATTTTGTTTCAATTTCAAGTCAAGATCATTGATTATGTAATCTCTTATGCTTAAGGATCACAAATCCAAGAGCATGTGAATTTTAGAAATTCCTAATCATTTTGTTAGTCATGGCCGAACTCTAGCCATAGAATTTAGGTGTTGTAATTGTTAGATTTTGATTATTTTGGTTGTGGTTTGATGAAGGATAAGTGTTTTCGGTGTGATCGTGTACGTTGTACTGCGGATTAGAACGTTGTTCGAGAAGGAGAATAATCTAACAAACTTCAAGAGGTAAGGGGAGTACCTGAGGTATTTTTCCGATAGCTATATGTTATTAGTATGTGGTCTGTATAATTTATTTGAGTGTGTTTGCGGTGTTTTAAATTATCTTGATTAGTTAATTTATTTGCTATTAATTATCTGCTTTTAATTGACTATCTGCAGTTAATTGTTATAGTATTTTAATCCATGTTATAAACTATGTTATCTATTATAGTATTGATATGAAACTATTATTGACATTGATAGTTATTGAAAAGCCTGATAGTGGTCAGTGCTCAATTAATTACAAAGATAAAAGTATTAAGAAGCTTTATAAGAAATATCGAATTTTTAGTTGGTGTAATATAGTAATATAATATTATTTAATTATTTGATTCGTTAAAAATGTGGAATAGTTGAAAATATTATTATTTTAATGGTTGATCGACATAAGAGTGATCTATGAGTCACAGTGAGGGCATAACCGTGAAAATATTTTAGTACTGCTAAGTTTTACGTAAGAAATTACAAAATAATATAAAAGGTTATTATAAAAAGTTAAGTTTCAAAAATAATTTAATTATAGTGTTGAGAAATTTATTTTACTAGAAAAGTCAAATTTTGACTTAAAACGTTTTAAAATGCCAAACGACGGTTAATTCCGAAAATATTTACGGAAAGCATTTAAAAAAAACAATATTTGCTATCTCAAATCAATATTTTTCTTTGAACTAAAGTTTCAAACAAAGATTTTCAAGAGATTTTATAAACAAATTTCCAACATAAAAGGATTTTCTGTAAATTTGTTTTATACAATGATGTTATTCCGACAACTTGGATAAGTTGAGGAGATTTTGTTTTTTATTAGTGTTTCATAGAACGAAAATGATTTTAAAGTTAAAAAACGAACCAAGTGACCGAGACGTCGGGGTTCTAGTGTTCTATGGTGTGGACTATATGTCCTAAAGGTGAAGGTATGGACTATTTTGTCATATAAAAGTTGTGTAAGTTTTGTGCTTTATAATCTACGAACCTAAGGCTGAATGCATCGGTCTAGTGCTTCGTGATTTGCACATTCGGACTTGGAGTCCTATTGTAGAAATTGAAAGACAAATTTAAATGTTTAAAAGTTGAGAAGGTCATAAACCTTTGAGTTTCGACAAGGAAAGAATGAACAAAAAGAAAAGTGAAGAGAAACAAAATGTTTTACATGCATTTCTTTGGCAGACATGCCTATGAGTTTGATCTTGATTTCTTGATGGCAAGATAATCATATTGTTGCATCATTGTGCCTTGACGGACAATGAAACCATAGACTATAGACAGTAACCACTGTGCCTCGTTTTGGACAGTGCTATGGTTAAAATCCGGTGTGCCTTGGTTAAATCCGGTGTGCCATATTTGGCAAAGAGAGCTTGATCAGCTCATTGATATGGTGTTGGGATCTCCGGAGATCAAGTACAAAAGTTTAGATGGTGGATATTGAAGTGTCATGCATTTGTTTTAAAATTGATGATGACTGCTGGTATGAAACCCTTTGATAAACTATTTGTTTATTTTTGAACATCTATGTTGTTATAACTATACATGTTATATGATGTTTGTGTGTCGCACATGTAGTTATCATTTTAAAATCCATATATTAGTTTTCACCCTTGCGTATATCTGGTCGTCTGGTTTTTCTGTTGTACCTTGGTACACGAGTACAGATATTGCAGAGGAGTTCCCTAAGTTACTTGGAGACTTAAGTCCGGATGCGGGAAGAGGTGTTTTAAATATATGGATGACCACGAGGTCTTTTCAGGGAATGTCTTGTAAAGTGACCAGCTTAGGTTTGTTTATTTTAAAAAAAAGAATTGGTATATGTGTGTTGTCAAGTATAGTGTAAATGTACTATTGTGTTGTGTGCATTGCATTCTTCCGAAGTGTTAAGAAGAAAAATTTTTACACCCAGATTTTCTCACTTAAAGTAAACCAATTTCCGAAAGCAACTAGAAATTTCTTTTTAATTTATTTACGTACGTTGTCACGAGGTAATGCCCAAGGGGGTGTTACATTAGTGGATCTGGGATTCACACCGGTTCCGAAAACCAAAGATTGAGTCAAGTGATTCTGTGAATCACCGAGTCATGTTCATGGAGTTGTATTGCATAGAGTTTGCATGATGAATTTGATTAAATGTAATGAGATGTGACCGTAGATGATTTTATGATTTGTGATTTAAATGTTTGATATTGATTAATTTATGTGTTATTATTTTGGAGGTTTACTATATTTATTATTTTGAAAATTAGCGGGTACCATGGATGTTTCTACGGTTGTCGTGCCGGCTGAGAACAATACTATTTGCGAAAATCTTTTTAGAACTTGTTTTTATTCACTAGGATTATATCTCATTAAAAGTGTTATTTTCAGATCACGAGGACGACGTCATTGAGACTGAAGAAGCTTGAAGACCTAGTGAATTATATTATTTATTATCTAGCTTGGTTAATATTTTTTGAATAAGGAGCCGTTTGTGACTAAATATGTTTCTTTATTTATCGTTAGGTTTATTAGTAGCCGCCCAATTTTGAGGCAAATAAATTTATTTTGTAAGTTTTTTTTAACATTCCTATTCATTAGTTATGAGGTATTTATTTTAGACTATTTAATTTATTTTGTACAATTTTTATTTTACCTATATTTTTATTATGTTTTATTTTGAGTTACTATTATAACGAAATGCGTTAAAGATCACCTATAAAAGTGTGAACTCATGTGAGTGTAATAACAAATAGCGGCCTTGAAAGAAAAAAAAAATGAGAGGAGCGAATCGATATTTTGTCTTGAAATCTTCCTCAATTCAGAGTATATTTTTTCAAAGATACTACATGCACATGAAAATATACTAGTATTTTGAACACATGCAGCACCAGAAAAATAAGTAAAATTTATTTTAAAGATTTAAAAATTGCGTTGCACATACAACGAATAAATTATTTATTGACTTAAATAACATTATTATTAACTATTGAATATTGAATCAGAAATATAGTTGAAATTCGTTTAAAACCCATCCTGCTCAATTTGATGACAACTTTTACCGCTAGATGAAAGTTTTGGTAACAATTTTTTCATCAAAAAAAAAAAACACTTTGCTAACAATTTGATTAGCTCTTATGAATAAGGTAATTAGATTAAGGGGTATTTGATAAGCCCCTGACTCATCTAGTTTTATAACTAGAAAAACCGTGGTTTTTTTTCTAATTATATCTTGTTTTCGCCCAAATTGGATTTAATTGTCCTCAAGCAACACTTTTAGTCTCTTAAGTAGTTTTTAGGATATTTTAGCTATTTTTGAGTCAAATAAAACATTTACTGCTATCTTATAATTTCAGGTTAAAAAAGGAAGGAAGAACAAAGGGAAGGACAATAAAACAGAAGCCATCACGCTCTGGCCGTGACAGTGATCACGGCCGTGATCAGCATAATGGGAAGATCAGAAGTCATCACGGCCCAGCCGTGATATCTATCACAGGCGTGATGAGAAGGACCCTGAAGAACAGAGAGCATCACGGCCTGGCCGTGATGGAGGTCACGGTCGTGACAGGCCAACTCCTATGGACAGAATTGATCACAGCCTGCCCGTGATGAGCATCACGGTCGTGACAGACCAGAATTTGAATACGCGCCCTTGGCAGAACGCGTCACGGCCTGGCCGTGATGGCCATCACGGCCGTGACGCGCACTTTTTAGGTCCAGAATTCTCTCATCTATAAATAGAACATCAGACTTTTGCAAAATGGGGCTTTTGGAGAGATCTGCACTTGGAGACCAGACGGCTGGAAGAGGGTTCCAACCCTAAAAAGGGATGTTTTCCTTGCTCCTGGAATGGAAGAAGATTGGAGGATTCTTCTATGAGTGCTCTTCATCTCTTCTCTCCTTCTCTTTTGTATTGTCATTTATCATGAGCAGTTAAATCCCCTTGTTGTTGGGGTTAGATGTAGTTTTTCTAAACTTGTTTGTATTTGATTTGGTTTTAATGCAAGTTTCTATTTCTTTATGAGTATTTGATTCTATGCTTAATGCTTTCATTGGTTTGATCACCCTTGGGATGACTTGTTGCTTTGATAGACAATTGAAAGATTGATGTTAAGGCATGCTTATGAATTAAATGCCAAGTAGTTCATGAACCTAGACATAGGTCTTGGGGTGCTTGCAATCTTATAAGTCTTGACTCTTAATGCAAAATTCTCAGATTAATCCACCTAAGACATTAGGGTTTAATTTGGGGTTTTAGGCTCATTCCACCTAAGACATTAGGGTTTGGGTATTTCAAAAAGGCTTGATTGTCATAATTGAATTAGGACTTGTGTTAGTAGCCATTTCATTGCAATTAAGAGAGGATTAGTGTAGTCTAACCCTGACAATCTTGACCACATTTCTGTTGCCTTCCAAGTTTAAATATCCAAAAGACAAAAAAATATTTTACTTGCTTTATTTCTTTACTTTATGTTTTGATCTTACTTCATACCATAGTTTAGTCTAGATAGTTGTTGAGTTTGTGAATTGGTAATTGGCAACCGATCCCTGAGGAAGATATCCGGTCTCACCAACGTATTACTTGAACGACTAGGTACACTTGCCTATATTTAAAAGTCGTGTCAAGTTTTTGGCGCCGTTGCCGGGGATCGGCTTTGCCAATATCATTAGTAACAAGGAGACAACTAATTTATACATTTTTATTTTTGTTATTTTTGTATATATTTGATAGCTTTCTTTTGTTAGTTTTGTTTTAGTTAATTTTTTTTAAATTTTGAACTTGTGCTTCTTCAATCTTGAGCTTTAATTGTCTGTGAGGTGGACTTTGAATTGACAAGATCATGGACTACAATTATTATCATCCATCTGATGCAGAAATGGAGATGTCTGAGCTGCAGCTGCGGGCAGATATGCTAGAATTGTCCATAAACATCCAACAAGTGAGCAATATGTTGTCGAGGGCAACAGTCTCTCCTCCACCAGTGGTAGGCTATTCTGAATGGGGAAATCAATATCCCAGCACTTCCACTCCATGGTGGGGGAATCCTCCAAACAATGCTTGGATTGATCAAGAGGAACATCGGGAATCTTCCACACCTTCATATCAACCACAACCACCTCAATGGTATGATGAGCCATCACCATTGGAAGTTGCTTGGGAGAACTTCAAATCCGAATTCACATTCAATTTTGAGCAACCTATTCCGGATAGTCGGTATCACTTTGAGGATATTTTGGAGAACTTCATGGTAACAACAATGGAAAGTTTAAAAAATCAAGAAGATACCATTCGAAGTCTCGGGGTACGTATTGAGAAACTCTCTAACCAACTATCTGAAATGCCAATTGGGAACTTGATGGATGATGATGAAGATGATGCAATGATGGACGATGATGAAGATGATACAATAATGGCTGAAAAGGAAGATGAAGAAGTGGGAGCAACTGAATTAAGAAGGGAAGACCCTTTTTTGGAGAACATAGTTGCACCATCTCCCAGTGAACTCTTGATTGAAGATATTGAGAGGAAAAGGCATTTTGAGGACATATATTTCACCATGCTTGAGGATGATGAAGAACTTTTGGAATTAAATGATTCTATTGGCTCCTATGCATGTGTTGATTGTGATGGGAGAAACACTTGTGTGGTTTGTGTTGAGATTGCTGCATACATGGAAGGTGATGGATTTGATAATGCAGTGAGTGAAGATTGTGCAGGAGTCAAAGCAGCACCAGTGATCCTCTCTACTTGTTTGCCACCTCATACTGTGAAGCAACCAACAATGGAGTTCAAGCCTCTGCCTGAGAAACTGGATTTTGCATCTTTAAATATGAAGGCACTATGGCCAGTCCAAGAGGTTGAACCCCATTTTTATTGGGAAGACTTTGTTGACAAGGAGGTCATCTTTGACCCAAGATGGAGTGAGAAGTTCGCCACACTTAGCGAGGTCACCATGATTGTCAAGCGCTCACTTCCATATTTATGCTGCAGGCCATGGGATTCGGGAGGATCATGTTACAATTTGAGCATTCCTTGGCCGCTGTATCACAGGCAGTGGGATCCCGGTGGAACCTCCTTCATGATTTTTTCTAAACCTTTTTCTTTTTAACTATCTTTGCTTTGCTTTGCTTTGCTTCGAGTCTTATGTGTGGTGACTGTTGTGTCGGTGAGCTTGATGGATTTTAATTAAATTTAGCATAGATTGATTGCATGATATTTGTTGACTGTTGATGATTTCCCCCTAGGTTTTGAAAATTGAAATTTGATCCCCATGTGAAAAATTGAAAATTGAACTCTGAGATATTTTATTGTGATTGCATAAATTATGATAAGTTTGGGGTGAAGGGATGCACACACTAGGGATTGAATCTCGGTCAAACAATTTGCGAAAAATATCCAGGTGAGGATTTGAGCCTCAAACATTGTCTTTAATTGTGTGAATCACTTTTAAGGTGCACTTTCCCGGATTTGCTTGAATCTCTTCATGGTTTGCATGCTTATGTGGTTGCATCAAATGATTTAGGCAATTTTCTTTGAAATAACTACTTGGCCTAAATTGAACCAATCCCTAATGCATGTTCCCTAGTTAGCCACATTGAGCCTGATGAGCCTATTGTTTCTTGATGACCTTAAGTTATAAGCCAAAAAAAACTGGAAAAACCATGTTAACCAAATCTTAGGATTTATGAGAGCATGGAAGCTTAGAAAGAGAAGGGTCGAAAGAAACTAAGTTCGGGGTGGCTACAAGGGTTTGATATGTTATTTTGGATTGAGAAAAAGAAAAAAAAAATAAAGGTTGTAGCCAAAGGCAAAAAGAGAAAAAGAAGAAAAATGAAGAAAAAAGAATGCCAAAAGAAAGGGGCAAAATAAAAGGGTGTCAAAGGAAAAAGGCTGTAGCCACCCAAAGCGTCAAAAAGAAAAATGGAAAAAGGAATTAGAGTGAGAATAATGGTGTACAAAGCTTCATGCTCTCTTAATTCCTGGGGATGTAAAGCCTAGTACCTTTGAATATCCTACATTTAGCCAGGCCCCATTACAACCTTTAAAAGACCTTTTGATGTTGCATGCATGTTTTCGTGGGAACCATGTTTGAGATGAAAATCAAATTCATGGGAAGTGCTCTTGAAATTGAAATTGAGTGAAAGTTGATAACCTAGACAATTGAGTGAATGAGTAACCTATTAAATGCCCTTGTGAGGAAGGCAAATGTTTGAAAATGGTGATCTCCCTTTTGTGTGCACCTTGGATCCTTTGCTTGGATTGATTATTGCATGAATGATGGAATTCTCTTGGTTTAAAGTAAATGAATGTGGGGGATTACATTGATGTAAAAAGGGGAAACCATTGAAGAAAATTGTATTGATAGATTGCATGAAATTTGTGCGAAATTGATTGAATCCTTTAAGCTTGACAAGCTTGAGTCTTTTTGAGTTTTAGTTTGCTTGGGGACAAGCAAAGTTTAAGTTTGGGGTATTTTGATAAGCCTCTGGCTCATCTAGTTTTATAACTAGAAAAACCGTGGTTTTGTGCTAATTATATCTTGTTTTCGCCCAAATTGGATTTAATTGTCCTTAAGCAACACTTTGAGTCTCTTAAGTAGTTTTTAGGATATTTTAGCTATTTTTGAGTCAAATAAAGCATTTACTGCTATCTTATAATTTCAGGTTAAAAAGGGAAGGAAGAGCAAAGGGAAGGACAATAAAACAGAAGCCATCATGTCCTGACCGTGACAGTGATCACGGTCGTGATCAGCATAATGGGAAGATCAAAAGTCATCACGGCCCAGCCGTGATATCCATCACGGGCGTGATGAGAAGGACCTTGAAGAACAGATAGCATCACGGTCTGGCTGTGATGGAGGTCACGACCGTGACAGGTCAACTCCTATGGACAGAATTGATCATGGCCTGGCCGTGATGAGCATCACGGTCGTGATAGACCAGAATTTGAATACGCGCCCTTGGCAGAATGCGTCACGGCCTGGCCGTGACGGCCATCACGGCTGTGACGTGCACTTTTTAGGTCCAGAATTCTCTCATCTATAAATAGAACATCATACTTTTGCAAAAGGGGGCTTTTGGAGAGATCTGCACTTGGAAGCCAAACGGCTGGAAGAGGGTTCCAACCCTAAAAAGGGATGTTTTCCTTGCTCCTGGAATGGAAGAAGATTGGAGGATTCTTCTATGAGTGTTCTTCATCTCTTCTCTCCTTCTCTTTTGTATTGTCATTTATCATGAGTAGTTAAATCCCCTTGTTGTTGGGGTTAGATGTAGTTTTTCTAAACTTGTTTGTATTTGATTTGGTTTCAATGCAAGTTTCTATTTCTTTATGAGTATTTGATTCTATGCTTAATGCTTTCATTGGTTTGATCACCCTTGGGATGACTTGTTGCTTTAATAGACAATTGAAAGATTGATGTTAAGGCATGCTCATGAATCAAATGCCAAGTAGTTCATGAACCTAGACATAGGTCTTGGGGTGCTTGCAATCTTATAAGTCTTGACTCTTAATGCAAAATTCTCAGATTAATCCACCTAAGACATTAGGGTTTAATTTGGGGTTTTAGGCTCATTCCACCTAAGACATTAGGGTTTGGGTATTTCAAAAAGGCTTGATTGTCATAATTGAATTTGGACTTGTGTTAGTAACCATTTCATTGCAATTAAGGGAGGATTAGTGTAGTCTAACCCTGACAATCTTGACCACATTTTTGTTGCCTTCCAAGTGTTTGATTAAATATCCAAAAGACAAAAAAATATTTTACTTGCTTTATTTCTTTACTTTATGTTTTGATCTTACTTCATACCATAGTTTAGTCTAGATAGTTGTTGAGTTTGTGAATTGGTAATTGGCAACCGATCCCTGAGGACAATATCCGGTCTCACCACCGTATTACTTGAACGACTAGGTACACTTGCCTATATTTAAAAGTCGTGTCAGTGTTAAGAACGGAAAAACTATTTGTACACCCCAGTTTTGACACCTTATACGACGCCCAAGGTTTGAAGGCATGATTTTATCAGGTACCATAAAACAATAAAGAGAAAAAATATAAAAAATGTGTAAAGTAACTTTATGTGGTGTAGGTGTTTGTTTTAGATGTTCAAATAACAGTGCTCTAAGTAGTATTGGTTTCTTTCTTTCTTTTGGGTTGAATACTCTTAGTGCTCTATTTTATTTTATTTTTGTCTAAACCCAGTGTATCCCAACGCTGTCAACGAAGGACTAAGCACCGTTCGCGGGGCGTGGCTTCCGCTGTCCAAGCATTATTTTCACACTGCCAGGAATCGAACCCTGGAGCAAACAGAGTCGACCCCTAGAGTGTCTCAGGGCAGGCCTTACAACCGCTAGGCCAAGAGGCTTGGTTTCCTAGTGCTCTATTTAATACATTTTGCTTATTAAAAAAAATGAACAAACCACTTAAATAGCACTAATATACAAAGATTGATATAAAATCGTCATTGATTTCCTTGCAAACACATCATTAATTTTAGTCAAATGTAGCATTTATTTTAGTGAAACCACAATAATATAGGTTATAAAATGCTAGTTCCAGATTTAAAAAACCTCATTCGGTGTCATAATCTGGATGCGCTTTTTCTTTTTGAGACTTTAGTTCATGCAAATAGAATAGAAGACATAAGGAAGCAGGTTGGCTTTACTGTTGATAGAGAAGGTAGAGGTGGTGGTGTGACTTTACTGTGGAAGAATTCATTCAACTGTACTATCTTAAATTATTCTCTGAAATTTATTAATGTGGAAATTGATGATGCTAATCGTGGTAAATGGCGCTTGACTGGGTTCTATGGTTTTCCCCACAGTAGTAGACGCAGAGACTCCTGGAATTTACTTCGACATCTGGCTAGCCTTTCAAATCTTCCTTGGTGTGTAATATGTGACTTTAATGATTTGTTGGGCTCTGAGGAAAATAGGGGTATGCATGCACATCCAGAGTGGTGTATTCGAGGGTTTAGATCAGCGATTCTGGACTTCGGTATAATGGATATTCCTCTGGAGGGCTACCCTTTTACTTGGTGGAAGAGCAAAGGTTCTATGCATGAAGTGGAGGAGCGTTTGGATAGAGCTATGGTCACTCAGAACTGGCTATATTTGTTCTCGGAGGCAAAGCTTACTAATCTAGTGCCATCCATATATGACCATTCTCCGATTCTTCTATCTTGTATTCCTCCCCCTTGTCAACCAGTTTATCACAGGACATTCAGATTTGAGAACTCTTGGCTTCTAGAACCGGATTTGGACTCAGTAGTTATGGAGATTTGGGATCGCACCAGGGATGAAAATCTTGTTGGAAAAATTCAAGCTTGTGTTTCAGAGTTACAGCGTTGGAGCAAGAGCATTCAACCCAACTTCCAAACTGAAATTTGTAAATGTAAAACTCAGTTGGAAGAAGTTAGATAGGTTCATGGCTTTGATGATGGTTGGTTCATTGAAATGAGGGATCGTTTTGTGTCCCTCTTATTACAGGAGGAAGCTTATTGGAGTCAGCAGGCTAAGTCCAATTGGCTAAAGGAGGGTGATATGAATACTGGTTTTTTTCATGCAGCAGCTTCTACAAGGCATAAGAAGAAAAAACTAACTAAGCTTCTTGGACCTAATGATACCATGGTAGTAGACAGGGAAGGAATCAAGGATATTGCCCACACCTATTTTGTGCAACTATTCCAACCTAAGGCAAGTAATTATGCTCCAGTAATTAACGCCTTGGATTATTGCATTACTAGTATTGATAATGAGATGTTAACAGCACCACTGCACATTGAAGATATTAAGGCGGCTTTGAGTGAGATGCACCCAAGGAAATCTCCGGGTCCATATGGTCTAAATTCAGGTTTTTTGCCTATTTTTGGGATACTTAAGGGCCTACTATTTTTTATTCTTGTTGTGAATGGTTGGAGCATGGCACCTTCTATCCAACTATTAATGATGCTCAAATTGTTCTCATCCCTAAAAATGATGACCCTTCCCCTATGCAAGATTGGCGTCCCGTCTCCTTGTGTAATGTGGTTTGCAAGCTTCTTTACAAAGCTCTTGCAAACAGACTTTGTTGAGTTCTTCATAAGTGTATTTCAGAGGCTCAATCCGCTTTTATTCAAGGTAGATCTATCTTCGATAATGCTCTTATTGCTTTTGAAATTATTCATTACATGAAAAAAGAAGAAGAAGAAGAAGAGTAGTGGTAGAGTGGGGGATGTGGCTTTAAAAATTGATATAAGTAAAGCTTATGACCGTCTTGATTGGGGTTATCTTAAGGAAGTTATAAGGAAAATGGCTTTGATGATAAATGAATTAGCTGGATTATGTTATGTGTGGAATCTGTAACCTATACCGTGCAGGTTAATCATGAGCAGGTTGACCCTATTTATCCAGGCAGGGGCCTTAGACAAGGGGATCCTCTCTCCCCTTATCTTTTTATCTTAGGTGCTGAGGGTCTTACTGCCTTGATAAACCAAGCAGAGAGAAGAGGTGAGCTTCATGGACCTAAAATTTGTCGTGGAGCTCCCATTATCTCTCATCTCCTTTTTGCAGATGGTTATTTTCTGTTCTTTAAGGCAAAGGAGCAAGAAGCCCAAGTCGTGAAAAATATCCTCCAAACATATGAGGATGCTTCAGGTCAAATGATTAACTTCCAGAAGTCAAAAGTGTACTTTAGCAAGAATGTTTTTGCTACTTGCAAGTCCTCTATTTCCTCTATTCTGGATGTTCATATGTGTTTGGGTACTGGGAAATATTTGGGTCTCCCCTCGATGATTGGTAGGAGTAAGAAAGCTACTTTCAAGTATATCAAAGACCGTGTTTGGCAGAAAATTAACTCTTAGAGTAGTAGGTGCTTATCTAGAGCCGGTAGAGAAGTCCTCCTCAAATCAGTGCTTCAAGCTATTCCCTCCTATATGATGAGCATTTTCTTGATTCCGGATTCTCTAGGGGATGAGATCAAAAAAATGATGAATTCCTTTTGGTGGGATTCCAATGGTGGTGGTGGTCGTGGTATAAATTGACTTTCTTGGGACAAGTTATCTACGAGTAAAATGAATGGTGGCATGGGCTTTAGGAATTTACATGCTTTTAATCTCTCTATGCTTGGCAAGCAAAGTTGGAGACTATTGACCAACCCTAACAATCTTACCTCTAGGCTCCTCGAAGCCAAATATTTTCCTAGAGGGGATTTTATGGGGGCTCGTTTAGGTTATAATCCTAGCTTTACTTGGAGAAGCATATGGCATTCTAAAGCCATAGTGAAGGAAGGTTGTCGTTGGAATATTGGCAAAGGTGATAAAGTTAGCGTGTTTTTAGACCCTTGGTTACGTGATAATTCCCACCCTATCCCTACTGCCTCACTTGATTTTGATATTCATAATATTTATGTTAAGGATCTTTTTATGCCAAGAACAAAGACTTGGAACTTACCTCTTATTAGTTCCATTGTGCCTCCAATGGATAGTAATGCTGTCAGTAAAGTCCTTATTCTAGAATCTATCAAGGAAGATACCCCTGTTTGGTGACCTCACAAGCAAGGTACTTATTCGGTCAAAATAGCTTACCACCTTTGCATTAATTATATGGTAGATTCATCTCATTTGAAAGTGGCAGGAGAATGGACAAGCTTTGGAATCTTAATCTTCCTCCCCGGGTCAAGACATTTATGTGGCAGATTTGTAGAGGTTGTCTCCTATCTAGGGGGAAACTTCAAACGCGTGGTGTTTTTGTCCAATCGCTTGTGTGACCTACGAGAGAGAGGTTGAAAATTATTTCCATATATTCATCACTTGTCCTAAGAGTAAATAAATTTGTCTTAACTTAGGCTTGTGGCAGGGTCTGGAGCGCAAGTTGTATGAGGTAGGGTCTTCTGATGAGATGGTGTGGTCTTCATTGGCATCCCTGGATGATAGCAAGAGGCAATTATGGTGTATGTGCCTTTGGAGCTTGTGGAAGAGTAGGAATTTAAAGTTTTGGGAGAATAGAGATGAGTCTCGTGTGCAGGTTTTATCTAGAGCAATCTCTTCTCTTCAACAATGGAGGCGGGCTCGTGAGCATGCTCCAACCATGCGCAATAGTCATGCAAGTAATGTCCCTTCCAATGCTTGCATGCGTTGGCTCCCTCCCGTGCAAGGCCAACTCAAGTGCAACATTGATTCTTCATTCGGCCATCAAGAAGTTATGGGAATGGGCTTCTGCATTCGAGACTCTGGTGGAAATTTCATTTTGGCTAGGACCATGAGCTACGCTCCTAAGCTGGACGTGCATGAGGGTGAGGCTTTGGGCCTCCTTTATGCACTCCATTGGTTAGCTGACTTGGGATATGATAATATTGTTTTTGAATTGGATGCCGAATATGTTGTTGATGGCTTCAACTCAGACAGATTGGATAACTCAGTTTGTGGTGCTATTATCCAAGATTGCAAAAATTTCTTTATTTCTTCCTTTTCAAACTCTTTGGTAGAGTCACTAGGAGGATGGCTAATGTAGTTGCTCATACTCTAGCTGGAGTGGTTACATGTATGGCTAGTCCTCATGACTTTATTGATGTTCCCCATTGTATTGCGGAGTTGATTATTAATGATATGCCATAAGTTTCGTTAGCTAAAAAAAAACAGGTTATAAAATGCTAATTGTTGCAAATGCAACATTGAGTATAGACAAAGCCTCTATAAAAAAAAAAAGGCTCTATTTGATAATCTAGAGGATAACAGATAAGATAACTGATAGTGAATGAGCTTATAGCGGATAGGCTAACGGATTGGATTTGAAGTGTTTTATTTATTTATTTATTTATATATTAACATATTAGATTTGAAGTATTTAGTAAAACTAATGATTGAACTAACCGATAAATGTAAAATGACATAAAAGAACATGTTTCCATTTTTTATATAAATTATAATTATATGTATATGTATATAGATATTATTTATATTATATTATTTTAAAATAACTATCAATTTTAACACTTTAATTTATTTTAAGTTATTCACCATTTTCAAAAGTTAAAATATATATTTTTACTTTTAATATTAGTTTACTTTTAATTATTTTTAGTAGATAAAATGGAATAATAAAATAAATTTAATATATTGATATGCTTTTTATATAAATTTTATTTTTTATAGATTAAAATATATTTTCTATTTTTTTATATTAAATATAAATCTAAATAGAGTGTCAGTGGATTAGGGATTAAAAAAATAGAATGATTAGTATTTTATTTTATTAGCTTAGGTTAAGTGATGATTTAATTAAGATAGTAGGGATGAAAATAGAAGAAAAAATAATAACATCTAAAAAAACATTATAAAGTCAACACCTCTAAAACCAACTCCTCACTTTAAATAAAAAAAACTAAATCCTATTGGAATGTCAGGGAAGCTGACTTCCCACATGAATTAAAATAGTAATGTTATTTGTACAACTTTTGACAATTGGGACGATAATTATGATATCTAGTTAATACAGTTTTAATATGTGATTAATTATGTTCAGTAATTGATTAATTAGTTGTGACACCATCTTGTTACATCTATTAACCATCCACTGAACGATTAACCACATATAAGAACTTTATTAACCACGATTTTCAGGTGTTCAATTATATATGACCCTATGCATACAATTTTTTTTTTTTGGAAATTTCTATGGTGCCTTAATAGATTTAGCTGTATCGGTGCAATTGTGTTCTAACCAATAATTAAATAGAGTTTCATTTAATATAGTCATAACATTCTCTGACCGTTGAACAGAAAAAGTTACACTCTTTACAATTTAGTCTCTGAGTAGGTAAAAATGTTTTTACATTTTTAATTATAAATTTATTGATAATGATCATTTAAAAATCAATAAAATCGTTAAATCTCTAGATGTGAATGACTCAATGTTATAGTCTGCTGGCTTTGTTAGAAAATATGAAAAGCCATGCTCTTTTAGAATTGTATTGTTTAGAAAATATACTTTTTTGAATGCCTTCAAGTTTGCATCCATGCCAAGAGCCCAGGAGCAGCAAAGCCATCGGATTGTCGTCGGTGAGAGCAACACTTCCATGTCTGCACTTGCTCATGTGTCATTCAAAGTCCTCTACTGCCGCCTGACCCATACGGCCTAGCTCCCTATCCTAATGAACACCTGACATCTATTCCAAAATCTAATGTTTGTTATTGAGAAATTGGGAATGGTATAAACATCATTCGAAATTAGAAAAGGACGAATGTTTAATCTAATTTGGATTAAAAATAGGTTAAAAAAAAAAAGGCCAAAAAGTACGGAACTCAAGTGTGGAGTTAATATCCGTTTTCTATAAAACGGGTTTGGTTGACTCGATTGGAGGTTGGGAATGAAGCTAAAACGTTTTTTAAATTTAAAGATGTATAATTAAATAAGTTTCAGAAACCAACGACATTAATGGCCTATAGATGAAAAGTCAATTAAAATAATTTTAAATTTTAATTTTAATTACTCAATAATTTTAAATTATATCATACAGATGAATTGAAGTTATTTGCTCTTATAAGACATTTATTATAGTGGATGACCCAACTAAGTCCTTCCCAAGTTGATTTTTTTTTTTTTATATTTCACACCAAATCTAGGGTTAAATGCTATTAGGGTTGAGTTAGAGTATTTGGAAGCTCATTCTATTTTTTTTAAAATTAATTTTTTCAAAAGACAATATGGTTATGTCACGAAAACAGTAATATAGTGGACGATCCAATTAAGTCCTTCATAGGGCAAGATGTCCCAAAGGGAGTCTGGAACATATGTAAACATATGATCAATTAATTTAATTACAATAAAAAATATGTAAGCATATAATCAATTAATTTTATTACAATATAATATATAGGTAAAGATATACATGCAATGACCGCAAAACAATTTTACAATTCTTATCATTTTCCCAATTTTATTTAATACTCTCCTAAATTTACTACAATAAATAGTATAGTGGATAACCCAACTAAGTCTTCCATAGGTCAAGATGTGCCAAGATGATCTTTTTTTTCTTTCACTCCAAAGGTAGCTTAAAGGTTACTATGGTTGAGTTATGGTATTTGGAAGCTTATTCTACTTTTAAAAAAAAAATAATTTTTTTTAGAAGACGAGATGGTTATGTTACGAAAGCAGTAATATAGTGAATGACTCAACTATGTGTCTGTCTTCCGTAGGTCAAGATGTCCCAAGATTATTTTTTTTTTCGCTCCAAAGGATGGACTAAAGGTTATTAGGGTTGAGTAGGGGTACTTGGAAGCTCATTCTTCTTCTTCTTTTTTAAATAATGTTTTTAGAAGCTAATATGGTTATGTCACGAAAAGAGTAGTAAAGTGGATGACTCAATCAAGTCCTTTGTACGCCAAAATATCCCAATATGATTTTTGCTATTTTATTTTATTTTTCACTTCAAAGGTTGGGTTAAAAGTTATTAGGATTGACTTGGGATACTTGGAAACTCATTCTATTTAAAAATAATAATAATATTTTTTATAGAAGATAACATGGTTATGTCACGAAAGGAGTAGCATAGTGGATGACCCAACTAAGTCTTTTCTTCGCTAAGATGTCCAAAGATCATTTTTTGGAAGCTCATTCTTTTTTTTTTTTCCAAAAAACTTAGAAGACAATTCCTTAAAAATGTTATTTATTATTTGGATTAAAGTATTATGCATTATCAGTGCAAAATGTTTTACATTGACAATCACTAATATTTTGACATGCGTAATTTTATTTTAATAATTAATATAGAAAAATAACAATGATGCTGATTTGTTAAGATAATATTTACACTAGTATTGCATAGAAATTAAACCCTAACCAATTTTCTTTTTACAAGTCTTGTGAGTGATATTAACTAAAGATATTGTTATTTATTATTATTTAACATATTGGAAAATACTTATTTGAATTAAACAATATTGATCTTTTATTTGAAAACTAGTAACTGAACCCGTGCAATGCTCGGGAATAATTTTTGTAAAAGTGAAAATTAGTTATATAGGTGCTTTTAATATAAAAAAATATAGAAATAGTTAAATAAATTTAGATTAATACGTGGTTCATAAACGTATAACATAAAATTTGTCTTTAATCTGATCAACTAATAAGAAAATTGCAACATCAATTAATAAAAGAAAAATGTGTTAACGAAGAGATTGATACATGTATGGAAGTTAATAACTACGAACAAAGGTGAATGAATATTTGATTTTACATAAATAAAAATTCATAAAATATTTTGATATCTGATAAAGAGATTTAATCCGGAAATCAAATATGAATGATTGATTTAATCTTTTAATCGAAATAAGTTCCTAATTTAAATAATCATTTTTAACTTAAAAATAAATTGTATAATAATTTATGAAATATTGTTATGATATGTTTTTACGGTTAATTAAAAGTGATTTTATTGACTTTATCAAAGAATTCATTATGAAATATCTTACATTAAATCATATATATATATATATATATATATATATATATATATTGTTCAGATATTAAATCAAATCAAATCATATTCATATTTCATATATATAATATATTTGGTCATATATTTTTAAGAATATTTAAGCATACAATAGTTAATGAAATAAACTATAAACTAATAAATTAAATAAATATAAAACAAAGATAGATATTAATTTGTTTGATGATAAAATCGAGTTAATGACCAATTTAAGATTTTGATTGTTTTCATATTTTTAAAAAAATATATATATGTACGAACTAACCCATCATAAGTAAAAGAGTGGTTGTTTCCTTAATTATCAATTAAGAAAAGCCTAAAACACATTTGTTCTATTCTATCAATATCTATTTTGATTTCCAATATCATAATAGATATTCAATGTTGGGTTAAATATACAATATTTCCCACATATTCAAAATTCTAAAGAAGACATATATAATAATATTTGGTCATACCTTACAAAAAAAAAATTGGTCATATATTTTTTAGAATATTTAAGCATATAATAGTTAACGAAATAAATTAATTGAATATAAAGTAAAGATAGATATTATTTTGTTTGATGATAAAATCGAGTTAATGACTAATTAAGATTTGTAAGTTTTGAATAATGGTGTATGAATAATCGATTTGACGAAAAATAAATAATCATATATAATTAAATCATATGTAAATGTTGTGGAAAATCTGCTTTTATTTTGATTGATTGTCAATATCTATTTTGATTTCAGTAGCGCTATTGAGTACGAAAGAAATTTCGCACAGGCACGTACGAATTACTAATATGGTCACTGGTCAACAGATTTTTTAATTATATTATTAAGCTAAAATAAAATAAAACATAAAATATAGGATATTAAGAAAACCAGAAACCAAGGATTTCACCATCCTCTTCTGCCCAAACCTCGATTGTTCATAGTGAAGAAGAAAAAGGCGCTTCAAAATTATAATTTCCAGGACCAAAATTTTCAGGAGCTCTTGACAAGGAAGGCAACAAATTCAGATGCCCAAGAACGTAATTTCCCAGTCTCGTCGCCAAAGCTTCTCCATGGCTGCCGGTGAACCAACAAAGAAGCTTGTTGCTGTCGAGACACCGACGCAACAGAAAAGCTCCAAATTTGTCCGAAATCAGGTCTCACTGGGAAGGCCCACAAGCCGGGGGGTAGAGACGACATCATCCTTGGAAGTGGCGGAGGCGTCATCTTCGGTGATGAAGTGTGTGGGGCCAAGAGGGGACTTATGGTCTGGGAGGTGGAGGAAGGGGAGTTGGAGTGGGGGATGATGACAATAGCATAACTGAATCACGGAGGAGAATAATGCACTACAAAAAAACAACTGTTTAGCGACCGACATATTCGGTCGCTAAACTTTCTAATTCAGTCGCTATTTAAGTTAGCGACCGAATTAGAGACCGATTCATGGTGGTGGCTGATAACCTGGTCGCTAAGCTTTTAGAGACCGAAATAATAATTCGGTCGCTAAATGGCGACCGTAATTTCGGTCGCTAAATAATAAAAAACGGCCGCTACACGGTTGGTCGCATTGTTTGGGTAACCATTTTTAGCGACCGATAATCGGTTGCTAGTTCGGTCGCCAATGTTGGTTACTGTTAACCTATATTAGCAACGAATTTTCGGTCACTAGACCACAATTTGTTAATGTTAATTAAAGTTTAGCGACCAAATTATTGGTTTCTAATTCGGTCGCTAAACTGGTGTTTATTAATTTTTTAAAAATTTAATTTTTAAAATAATTAATTTTTTCTGTTTTTCTTTAAAGTTTAGCAAAATTACTAATAAAACACACCAAATTACTAATGAAATATACAATCATAAGAAATAATGAATATATATAAAAAAAAATCCAAAGTGTCGTACAAGAATCGTTTAAAGTCAAAAATATGAAAAAAAAATTTAATAGTCATGATGAGGGGGAGGTGGAGGAATCCAATCATCCTCAGCGTCCGTACCACCGACGTCTGCTATCTGATCGTCCTCTGCGTAGAGCGACATCGGTGGGCGACGGTGGAAGCGGAGGAGCGGCAAGGCGGCTGCACAACCGTTAGAGCATCACCCTAAGCAACTGGAGTCTGGATCCTCATCTGCATCAGCTGCTGGTGTGCCTGAGTCAACTGTGCAATCTGGTTCGCCATCTGCTGCTCTCTCTCGCTCTTCTCCCGAAGCTCCGTGTTCAGTTGCGTGATGGTGTCCTGCATTTGGTTGAACTGCTCCTGAGGGACGGTATCGGCGTAGGAAGGAGCAGGCGTGCCGGATGATGAAGCGATAAACTCGCCTCCCAGGTGTCCGAGGCCATACACGTGCCCCTTCTTGTTCCTGCCCCCGACGACCTCCAAATAAATGGCATTACTGTCGAAGGAGATAGGAGAGCTAGGCCCATCACCAGTCAAGGCCTCATCTTGTGACTGTGAGGCACGTGATATGGCATCGTCCTTCTTCTCGTTGAAGCCCACCTACAAAGTATAGTTAAAGAGATTTAGTTAAAATTATAATCAATATTAATAAATCATTTATAATAAATTACAAGTAAACACTAAATTGTTTTTTTGCTTACAGCATAGTTACGGGCCTTGTCGTTGACCCATGTCCCCGACTTCAACTTCTTCGTCCTCTCCACCAACTCCATAGCAGTGGGGGCTCGCTGTTTCTGTGCTTTCTGCACAGAAAAATATAATCTTAAATTCATAAGCATAATTAAAATGAAAACTAATTAATTAAATAGTATAATAAGTCAAAAGTTTAATGTATTACCAGCTCGTCGTAGTGGGCGGCAGCTGATTTAGACCCGCCGGTCCAAGCACATGCGCCATCAGAAGCTCGATTACGCCGAGCTGTGGCCTGGATCTCCTGGAACTTCTCAGTAGCCCATTACTGGTTCAGCTGCCTCCTGATCTCAGGATCCACCCACTTCCCCTTATTCTTACCCTTCCTCAGCTTGTTCGTTAGATTCTTCATGACCAGTTAGCCTTTATGCTCAAATATGTCCCTGACGAGACCCTCTAAGGCTACGTCCCACCTATACTCTTTCTGCAACGTACAATTGTTAGGAAATTCGTGTGTGTGTGTGTGTAAATTTAATTTAAATAACTTAATAAATTGTTACCTTAAACTCTAGAAACAATTGATCCCTATGGCCCCCTGGGATGGCCTTCCATGTAGGCCATGGACCATCAAACTTGCGTCGCAGGATCTTCGATATCGAATCAGAAGGGCCCTTGGCCGGCAAAAAGCTGCAGCAAAATTAGAGCATTCATAAATGTTATAAATAAATTAAAAAAACAAGTAAATAGAAATTAATGATACTTTATATATATTAAAAAATTAAATTAGCTTACTCGTTAGGGGATAAGAAGAATCCTCCTGTCGGATGGACCACGACTCTCCTGTCCCGATGATGATCATGGTCCTGTCGTAGGTGTGGATGATGAGGGTGCAGCCTGTGTCCTGACCACATAAGGCTGGGTAGGGGGTGCAAGTCCATCACCCTGAGGTGTCCTGTCCATAGAGGTGCTGGTAGGGTGGTCTCGATCTGAAGGCTATGGGTCGACCGGCGAAGGGACTCTCGCAACACGACCTCTGCCACGACCTCCACGACGACCCCTATCTCTAGAAGAATCTGCCATCTGTGTAAAAAATGAAAAGATGATTACACAACAGTGTAAATAATACAAAAATAAATTACCTAAGTAGAATGACATTTACACAATGAATTATGACATAAGTAAATTACCTAAGTAGAATCTCCGTCACTAAATTCGCCCTCACTCTCATCAGTCTCACTTGATCGGAATGTGCATTCGCTAGATGCGTCCAACTCGGATTGATCCAATAACTCTCTTTCAACTTCTTCCCCATTTCCGGAAATGTCCGCCAGAGAATTAACAGTAATGTCCGACGTAATTTGCAACGGTATGTGGGGTCTTGAAAACTCATCATCTTGGTACGGAGCATCTTTTTCAGGCTGGTTGATTACATTATCAGTAATTATACTGCGAGCCTTTATCTTAATAACACCCAACCAGCCTTGATGTCCTTCAGGATATGGCGAGTAATAAACCCGATCTGCCTGTTGTGAAAAAATGAATGGGTCGTATGCCTTATTATACCTTCGAGACAGCCTAACTTGAACAATACCATATTTTTTATCGATTTTTGTCCCTACGTCAAGAGTAGGATCAAACCAATCACACTTGAAGATAACTAACTTCATCACGGGGAAACCGGTATAATCGAGTTCAAGGATGTCAGTTAGAACCCCATAGAAATCATCCTCTATATTGCCATCAATGGCTCGCACACAAACACCATAGTTACACGACTGCATTCCTTCATTCCATGTTTTTGTGTTAAATTTATATTCATTTACAATATAAGTATTCCATGATGTAACCCATATGTTAGGCCCCCATGCCAAATTTGTCACAATGGATTTTGAACATTTTTTTCTGGATCTAGTACCTAAAAAATCAAATATTATATTATTCTTATACATGCTATATATTTAAGGAGATAAAATGTATTGCAACCAATGAAGATGCTTAACCTACATATTTACTGAACCACGTAGCAAAGTGAGAAGTAATTTCTCGATCAACCTGATCGTTTGAAATGTCAGGTTGGAGATCCCTTAGAAAATTACCGTACATCCTACATATGGGAGATTAACAGCAGGACAATTAATAATCATAAATGTCAATTGAACTTATAAAAGACATTGTAGAAACTTACTCTAAATATGGTGCCACCTCTTCACAATTTTGAAGGATATACAGATGAGCAACATTAATGTCACGCTGCTCCAAGAAATATCCTTTTGATTTGCCACTAAATCTGCCCGGATAGTTGAATATTGATATAGGAGGACTAGTTGAACTTCCTTCGCCCGAATCAACGTTTCTAGGCATCCTTGTCCTTCTCGTGTTAACTTCGTCCGGATAGTAATAAGAGGCAAAAGTGGAAGTCTCCTCTACTAAGTATGCTTCACAAATGGAACCCTCCACTCGTGCCTTGTTCTTGACTTTGTGTTTAAGGGAGTGCAGGAACCTATTAAAGAGTGATACATACAAATAATTACTAGTTTTAGGGAAAGCTAAACTGCGATCTCGTGTTCGTGAATTTCATATGTATTAAGTAAAATAGTTGATGTTGTTTACCTCTCAAATGGATACATCCAGCGGTATTGGACTGGGCCACCAACTCGTGCTTCGTAAGGTAGATGAACTGGCAGGTGTTCCATGGAATCAAAGAAACTCGGCAGGAAGATTTGCTCCAGCTTACATAACAAAATGGGTATCTTGACTTCCATATCCTTTAATTGATTCACATTTAGTGTTGTCGATGTAAGCTCCCTGAAAAAGTGTCTAAGCTCAACAAGTGGGTTCCAAATTTGCTTCGGTAATGCATCGAACGCAATTGGAAGCAACCGTTGCATGAACACGTGGCAATCATGACTCTTCATTCCATGTAACTTTGCTTCCTTAATGTCAACACATCAACCCAGATTGGAAGCATACCCATCTAGTAACTTTAGTTCTTTAACCCACTTACAGACGACCACTTTCTGTGTTTTGCTTAGTGTATAACTTGCCTTCAGTTTGATAAGTCTGTCACGACCACCGTCCTGCAACTCAAGCTCCTTCCGATTATAGATTTAAGATAGATCCAATCAGGCTTTATTTGTATCCTTTGTCCTCCCCTTGATGTCCATCACAGTGTCAAACACATTCAAAAACACATTCCTCTCAGTATGCATGACATCAATGTTGTGACAAAGTAGCTGCGTCCTCCAATACGACAACCTCCAAAATATACTTTGTTTTGTCTAATTATGGTGGACGCCATAATCAGGAATATGTTCTCCTTGGGATTCATGGACGAGCGGTAAGTACTGTACTATGCGCCATACATTAGGACCAGTCAAACGTGGTGGAGGCGGTGTTGTCTCCGCACAACGCTTCTTGAATGCATTCTTGTTCCGCCTATAAGGATGATCTTCTGGAAGGAATTGACGATGACGATCAAAATATGAGATCTTTCGACTATTTTTAAGCATGAATGCCTTCGATCGCTCCATACATAATGGGCATCCAAGCTTCCCCGCGGTCATCCTGTAACACCCTGTTTTTTTTTATTTTCCGATTTTTTTTTTCAGTAAAAATATTTTCGCTGTATTAACCGGTATAAATGTATTTATTTATATTTTTATCCGAGTTCATGGAGATTGATTTTTATGAAATAAAAATCATATTCATACTCTATCTTAGGGTAGAAGCTTACGATAAAAATTTGGGTTGAAAATTCAGACGGAACCCGGTCTGCGTTTTCACTGACAGTATAATTTTACTGAGCAGAAAACCTAATTTTGACTCGTGAACGAAATGGTTTATATTTAAATCATATTTCCAACAAGTTTGGTTTGTTTGAAAATTTTCAGTCCAAAACGAAATATTACGCTTTTTACGGGCGTAAAACCCTAATCGGGGAGCCAACAGAGTCGAAACGGGCTCGAGAGACCCGTCAAGGGATAGGGACAGCGAGTCATACATGATGACTCATGGAGGATGAGTCACCAAGCATTTATGAGCATTAAATGCAAGTAATCATGACATATAGGTAAAAAGACCAAAATACCCCCAAGCTTTCACGGGTATTAACAAGACGCATCTACGCACTCTTAACCACTCATTTTACGTGGTTGAAAACCTCCCACATCTCTCCAATTTCGTGCATCCACCTCCAATAAATATTACCTATTTCATTTTGCTTTCGTTTCATTATTTTTCTCTCAAAAACTGAAATCGGGTAACTGAGGAATGCGACGGAATTTCTGGGAACCGCTAATGGATAAGATCGATGACTCATTGGTGAGTCACTTTGTGTGGCCCAAAATCAGTCACACCTCCACTAAATGTGAGCCACATATTATTAACCATGGTTAGCCAAAATAACCTTAGTTAAGTTAAAAATAACCTTAGTTAAGTTAATTATAACCTTAGTTAAGCTTATATTAATTTAATAATCATAAAACCCATTAAACCAATTCCTTTTAACCAAACAAGGCATAAGATTACTCCTATAAATACCCTCCAAACCGTGGCCTCCCTCACCATTTCACTCATCTTCATTCTCTTCATCTTCCTCACCAACTAAGTTACAAAACCCTAAGAACACCGAATCCCCACCAAACATATGACCCTCTTCCTTTCTGAAACTCGGAAAACACTCAACATAAAAGTTGTTCCTCTTTCTCTCTTATTTCCAACAAGATAAAGATCATCAAAAACGGATAAGTGTATTGGGAGATAGGCTCAAAATACAGAAACTGCCCAGAATTCTCAGTAACCCACGAAACATCAGAAAGAAGGTCCTTTTCACCCCTGTTATGATCCGAACCGAATGAAACATTAAACACCAAAGTTGTTCCTTTTCTTATTATCTTTCTATCAAGCCAAAGTTCGTGATTTTTGGATGAGTATATTGTGAGATACACTCACAATACCATCACACCCTCAAGCTGTCCAGTTTTCAACATAGTGAAGGTTGATCATTTTCTTCATTTCTTCAATCTTCAAGAGGTAAAAGCTCATCTCCTTGATCATATAAGCTTTCATATTCATGTATTTCTCATGTTTATGCCATGAATCATATTTTTCCATTCCTAGATCTAGAACTTCAAATAATTCTATAAAATTGTAGAAAAATCCTTTTAATGTGAAACCAATTTCTATGATCTTGTGATGTCTTCCACTTTCATTATCCAAGAGCATGTAATCAAAAACATTTTCCTTCCCTACTTTCTTTAAGTGGCCGAACCTAGCCCTAAAGTGTCATAGATGGTTGTTAGTTGATAAATTATAATTATGTTGTTTGGTTGAAGGTGGTTGTGTTAACTCGTGGCGGAATAACGAGGATCGTCGGTGTACGTGTTTCGGTGCAAACTCAGGTGGGAGAAAGAACCATTCCATCGTCGGAACCGATAAGTAGCATATAATTTATAATAATGGTGTAGGGCGACCTAAACCCTACTAGAAGTCGAGTAATCGACAAGACCAAAATCACATTGGAAACCTTTTCCATAAAACCAATGGTGATTCAGGGATTGTAGGTTTATCGACATTAAGGTTGATTTTATGATGTTGAGGATGTTTGGCTTTATTTATTATTTGATCTGATTGTGATATGCTGGCTGTGATAATTTGTTTTAAGTGATATTTTATGGTGTTTGATTATTTTATTGATATTATGTTGATATTTATTAACCGTTGATGGATGATTTGCTTTTATTATTTATATCGAATTGATACTTTATGATATGGATGTTAATATGCTGTTTTGAGGTTGGAATGGTATATGTCTGGGTAATTTCTGGCTAATGAAAAACTTGGTATTTAAGCGTGTTTATCACCACCTCTTTTTCCTGGGAACTTATCCGGCATACTATTCGTAGTTCTTAAATTTGGTGATTTTTATTCTGTTGAATGATATTTTATGATGATTAATATGTTTATGTGAGAATGTATTAGAGCTTGATGATAATTGAATTGCTTGGTTCAACAATATTCTGATATATGGTTAGAGATGATCTGCCTGGTTTGATAAATTGCTTAGTTGATTTTAAGGAAAGATATATATTGCTCGGAGGTATTTTGTTTGGGTGAGAGTTTTGAATATGAATTAGAAGTGCCTCGCTATTATTTTATAAAAGTGATGTGATATAGAATGTAAGTGGAGGTTATGAGGAAAAGCTTGAGGTACTAGGTTGTTATTGATAAAAGTCAGTGAGAATCATGTGTTGCATTGTTGTTCATAACCGTGTATTTGAGATACACGAGGTCCGAAGTTCTTGTAGACCGTTCCAAATTAGAATTTAAGTTGTGCAACTATAGTGTCATTGCTTTGCATGAGCACCCTTGATAGAGTTGAGAGAGAGAACCGGGGGTGTGCACCGCAGCCGATCTTGTGCAGCTATAGTGTCATTGCTTTGCATGAGCATTCTCACCATGGATGTACACCATGGGTGTGAATGTGCCGGCGTTAGGGAACGTGTCACTTGGACGACGATGGCCCGACATTCCTAACGAGGGATGTGTGACAGGATTAGCGATGGCCACGTCAAGATAAATGTTTAGTTTCTTGAGTTGGAGGGTAGAGGATGATATAGTGAATTGAGGATGATTGTTGATTTTGAATGATGCGTGTCTGTGACTATTATTGTATTATATGCTATGAATCTTTTCCACTTATGATGATATAACTGTTTCTCATCTCCCTATTTCTGTATTTTTGTGTATGTATACTTCGTTACGTTAGAAGACCAGATGGACGACTATGTTACTGAGGAGATGGATGGAACCCCATACGAGACGGAGATTGTTGAAGAGTTGAACGACATTCCGTATGAAGTTGACACTGAAGAACAACCTACTGATCCTAATAATGCAGCGTAGTAAGTTTAGGGCCAGTGAGTCACCTAAGATGTTTTGTTTTCCGTTAGTTATAAGCAAGTTGTATAAATAAGTACCTGTGTGGGGTCCTACTGAGAGGATACCCTAAACAATGTTGTGTAAAATAAAGGATACTTATGTGTGTATTTATGAAATATAGTTTTGGTGTGTTTTGTATTTGTAGAAGTTATATGATTATTATTTAAGTTTTAATTTTTACGTATTTTCAACGATAAGCGCGCGATTAAGTAAATAAATAATTAAGGATTTAATGTAACAATACAATGGGGCACATCGGGGTGTCTCACATCCAACCCGACATCATCCCATAGGCGGGAAAGTCGTTGATCGTCCACATCAAAGCCGCTTTCATGATGAAATTATGCCTCAAAGACATGTCATATGTCAACACACCATCATTCCACAACATCGTCAACTCATCTATCAGTGGCTGCAAGTACACATCAATCTTACCTTTTGGATTAGACAGGCCCGGAATTATGACTGTTAGGAACATAAACTCCCGCTTCATGCACATCCCCGGGGGAAGATTGTACGGAGTCAGGATAACCGGCCAACAAGAGTATGCTTTTCCAGACTGCCCAAAAGGATTAAATCCATCAGTAGATAACCCCAATCGGACATTGCGAGGGTCCTGCGAAAATGCCATATGAACCCTATCAAAATGCTTCCAAGCTTCTCCATCAGATGGATGACACAAGACATCTTGCTCCCTCACATGCTCACTATGCCACCTCATGTGAGCTGCAGTGGCCATTGAAGAGTATAATCTTGTAAGTCTTGGCACGAGCGGAAAGTACCACATCTTTTTTAGCGACCTCTTCTTCTCAATGCCCATACTAGTGGTTGTCTTATACCGATCCACACCACAAAATCGACAACATGTTATGCTTTCCGCTGAATCATCCTTATAGTACAACATACATCCATTCGGGCAACAATCAATTTTCAAACACCCCAGACCCAAATTTTCCACAGACTTCTTAGCATGATAAAAACTAGTAGGCATCCGATTATCTTCTGGCAACGCCTTCGACACTGACCTAGTGAGGCGATTAAAATAGCCTTCTTGCATATTGTAGTCAAATTTGATACTCAGCCATTCCATGCACATCGACAACTCCATGTACTCCTAACATCCTTCCCACAATGGAGATCGTGCAACACTCAGCATATCATAGAATCTTTGAGCTTCGGGATTCGGATTCTCCTCTATGTATTGGGAACCCATTCCACCATCTTCTCCCCCATCTTCTTCTAGTACAACACCAACCGATGGTCCAGCATGATCCATTATCATCTGCTCGTATGGATTCAATTCTTCCCTCCGGTCACCACTTCCATAGTACGAACCTTCAAACACAATCGGGTTTAAATCAGGCAACGTCTCACCATGGTTACTCCACCAATAGTAATCAGGCATGAAGCCCTTCTCATAAAGATCGGCTACAACTCCATCCACGCTTTTGAAAGATTGACACTTGCATCTTTTGTAAGAACACCTCAAATGATCACCGCCCAGTCGTATAAATCTCTCCTAGCTAACAACAAACTCTATAAACTCACCCACTCCAACTCTATACTCTTCCCTAAGACGTTTATTCCATCCAACCCACGATACATCCATTTCCGATTCTCCGAAATATCCATTGCTGGCAATTAAATAGCCTGGCCAAAAAAAAATTAACACTTATATATTACGGTGCATTCCAATAACTCCATCAATCTCGTTCTTATGACAAGGTATGAACCTATCCCATTCGAGAAGAAACCTTTACCACACTCAGCTAATAATAGTTATTCCCTTATTCAAATACCTTATGCTTAACAAAATTTCGACAGCATTTCCCATCGGTCTCCAAGTACACGACTCGAGCACGGTGATCATCACCGCGATCAAGTATGCACCAGGAGAACAAAAGGAAATGCATCAGACCGAGATTTCAACAAGTATATATATAAGGCATTTGAACATGGAAATGACTATTGTACGAGTGTGAAAAAGTTTTTTCCCAACCCGTCCCACTTGGACAATTCAAGATTCAATACAATGAGCATGCATACCTTGATAAGTTACGCATGCTCATTAATATTGAATCTCAAATAGGAAACTAAGGCTTTCGTCAATTAATTATTAACTCTAACATAAAATAAAACCATTAACCTATAAATATTGCAACATTGTTGAGCTTATATAAATTGCAGCGTAAATCAATACAAACTTAGATAAAATATTGTAGCAAACATCCTATTGAGCTCCGCTCTCCACTAATAAGTAGCAGTTAATTGTCAAACACATGCATAGTTTTTAAATTATCAGCACACAACCAGCATCCCGCCTTTCGGACAGGATCACATCCTATTGAGCTCCGCTCTCCACTAACAAACAACACATATTGACAAACACATGCATAAACATTAAATTATCAGCATACAATCAGACAAGATCACATCCTATTGAGCTCAGCTCTCCACTACCAAACAACACGATAATTCACATAATACATTACACTGAGTGTTCAGAGAACTTACCTGAGAGAGAAAACACAACCGAGTAAGGATAAGGGGAGGAGCCGGAGCCAACAAAGAGTAGAAGAATATGACAACAAGGACCTATCGTGCATAAATGAAATTAGTCCTTTCAAATCAAATCACTATTCTATATATACAGAATCCAGTACAACTATTTATAAGACTAGAAACACATAAATTAATATAAAATAGAATCAATAATATACGGTTACAAATTTAGAACAACTTGCAACTTGGTACGAGTGTTATCTATCATAATCAAGTGATTCCTTTTTTTCTTAAGTAATCCCTTACTTCCCAAAATAAACATAACATATAGAAATATCACCTCACCGTGTTAGTTTAACTTTTTCCAAAGTACACCTCTATACCCATCTATCCCCCTCCATAGGAATAGTTTCCCAATCTAATGTTTTTTTGTCTATGCTTTAATTAATAAATCATTATGACCTTAAGTCACTCACTTAACATTAAATAATCATGTGCCTCTGTTAACAAACATGGGGAAAAATCACAAATAAAGATATACCTAACTAAAGCACATAATCCAAAGCACCAAGCAGTAAGCATACTCAACTTACAACAACAAAAGACACACATGGTTAACTGATCCTCCTACCTAAGTCTCTAACCAAAGAGACAAGGAAGAGCACGTTGAAAATAATAATAGCAATAATATATATAAAAACATAATCTGTGCACCAAAAAGTTGAATTACTACCGACCTTTAACATCAGTTCATGAAGTTTGAAGAAGCTGAAGCTACTCAAAATATATAAATCTATCTATCTTTTTGGCGTATTCTTAGCTTCTCATCTCAGTACTCAGTAAAATGGATTGCACCAAATTTCCGGACAAAGTAAGTTGTTGTAAACATCAATGTACTAATGAACTTTGTTTATATATTCAAACATGACTGCAAAACCATTTTGAGTCCTAAACTCACTTATGGATAGAAGCAAAAAAATTGTTATTTATGTGTTTTGCCAAAAATCGGTTTGAGTTTTTCAACTCCTTTACTCTTACCACAGCAGCCTTAAAAATTAATCCCTTCTCATATTCGCTTAAATCAATACGAATGACACAATCAAAATCACATTAACTCTTTTGAACACCGTTTTAACATTAAAATATTTAAAAACATAAATCAATTACTACAGTCTCATTTCTAATTAAATCCTCAAGTATAAAACTCAATTTTTCAAATGTGCAAACAGCCCAAATTCACATTGACACTGACTTATGTTTATATACATTACGCCTAACTGATAAGTACTGACACAACATATAAACTAGTTGTTGCAAGCATGAATGTACTGATCAAAATCCACACAACAACAATTGAGTAATTTGACATAACAGAATATGATAGCAAGGCAGTGGAAGCAATAGAGAATTTAGGGTTTAGGGTTTAGCAAATAAAGAGAAATGGAAGCTTACGCTTTGAAGAGAAATGGAGCCACAATCAGTCACCAATGCAAAGAGTGGGGGAGAGCTGAAAACACAAACCAGAGAAGTCAGAGAAGAGGAGAAAAACGGGGAGATGGGGAGGTGGTTGTGCACGATGGGGAGAGAGAGAGGGAGAGGGGGAGAGGAAGAAGGGGGTTTAACTTACCTTGGTGGTGACGTTGCGGTGGTGGCTTTGCCGACGCAAACAGTGGCCAGAGGAGGGAGGAGGGGTGGTGGCGGATATGGGGCAAAGGGAAAGAGGGAGGCCAAATGGGGAGAGGCGAATGGAAAGGGATGAGGTGCAGAGTGGTGGTGGTTGCGTTGCGGTGGTGGCGACGACGGTCAAACTGCGACAGAGAGAGGTGGGCATGGAGGGGTTGAGGGAATAGAGAGGCTTGAGGGAACAAAGAAGAAAAACTCAAAAATAAGGAAGGAAAGAGGGCTCTACACGATTTAGGGATTTCTGCTTTAGCGACCGATATTTTCGGTCGTCAATCCGTCGCAAAAATTTAAATGTTAAACTCGGTCGCAACTTTGGTCGCTAAATGGGTTAATTTGAAATTTGAATTCATAAATTTAGCGACCGATTTAAAATTCGGTCGCTAACACGCTCTATTTTATTTTTTTACGCGTCATTTAGTGACCGATTTAATATTAGTCGCAACGATAAATAAATTTAACCGTTGCATTTAACTCGGTCGTCATTTCGATCACTAAAAAGTCATAAATTTTTTACTTTTATTTTGCGACCGAAATAGAGACCGATAACTTCGCTACGCTCTATTTCGGTCGTTATTTCGGTCGCAATATCAACTCTAATCAGTGTTTGATTTAGATCCTACAATCGGTCGCCATTTCGGTCGCAAACAATAACCAACAAATTCGGTCACTATTTTCAATCGCTAAATAACTTTTTTTTTTGTAGTGATGTAGGGAGGCTTCCATTTTTTAAATGTTCTCTTTTAATAATATATAAATAAAACATAAAGAAGAGAATTATACAATTGCAATGCCACGTCATTCCCATTCGCAGGCAGGAGTGCGAAAATGGTTTCGCACCATTAAGCATTTTCCTTTTGATTTCTATGCTATCGATATCGTGCACGTTTTTTTTTTTTCAATGCTAATAACATCTATTTTGATTTTGGATAAGGACTTTACGATTTAAAATTTGAAATAATTTAAAAAATAAAATTTTGAATTTTGAAACTCTTTAAAATAAAATAGAATGAATGTGATAGGAATATACAAAATTTGTATTGAAATTATATGAGTAATTAATGAGCAATTAATGAAATGTCTTAGAAACATTTTAAAACTTCAAATTTTAAATTCGAAATTCGAAATAAAAATTTAAAATGAAAGAATGAGTTGGAATAGTATATGAGAATTTATTGCACCAGATATTGACACACGTCGAAATTTCCTTCTAATTCCTCCTAATGAACCTTCTTTTATATATACTATAGATAGATAGATAGATAGATAGATATAGATATATATTTTGTTAAATAAAAAGAATTAAACTAAAGACATTTTTTTTGTTGATAAAACTAAAGACAATTCCTTCAAAATGTTATTTATTATTTGGATTGAAGTATTATGCATTATCGGTGCAAAATGTTTTACATTACATTCACAAACATTTTGACACTTGAAATTTTATTTTAATAATTAAGATATAAAAATAACAATGATGTTGATTTGTTAAGATAATATATGTATTGACAGTGTATAGAAATTAAACTCTAACCAATTTTCTTTTTACAATTCTTGTGAGTGATATTAACTAAAAATAATGTTATTTATTATTTGAATTAAACAATAAGTTTAATTTTTATACACTGTTAGTGTAAATGTTTTTGACATGATTAACCAATCATAATTTGTCACATCATTAAAAATCTTTGAGTTTTATCCTAACCACCTTAAAAATCATGTAAAAAACTCTACACTGACAATATATAACAATTAAACTCTTAACCAATATTGATCTTTTATTTGAAAATATATTTTTTTAAATAAAAAGAATTAAATTACATTCAACAGGGTCGGCACTGATAAATAACCAAGCAAATCGGTTAGCAATGCATCCGCAAAGCTTTTGTTTGATTATAATCCCAATTTCCCATGTATTATTTTTTTTTTGGGACCAATTTACCATATGTTAATTATTATTTTTTTGACATAACCATATATTAATTATTACTTTACTACACTTGTATTTTAATTAAATTAAATAAAACGTAACGCCACAAAAAAAATTCAATGTTGCATTATGTGGGGCTCGACCACGCGTCAGTGGACTCCTCTCATTGTAAAAAAAGTGTCAGCCAATGTGCCACAACAAAGTCTAATTGTATGCCAGTAACGCATACTTGTATTTATTTAAATTTGAAGGCTATTAGCAGTGAGGCTCTTCATAAGCTTTCAGTAACAGTAAAAATACAATTAATATATATATATATACAATTAATATATAATATATATATTTTTGACATAATACAATATAAATATTTTAAATAATCAATAACAGTAATAAATTACATATCAATGCTTCCTTAAAAAAAAATATTTCCTTTCAAAAAAAAAATACCAGTGTAAAAAATAACAAAAAAAAAAAATAACAAAAGACAAAATTCAAATAACAGATCAGGTTCTGCAACCTCTGGTGGTGGTGGCGGCCGGAACTGGCTGCTGCGGTGGCTGGCGGCCGAAACTGGGTGGTGGTTGATAGATCCGAAGGAGAAATATAGATAGACGCGAGAGAGAGACAGAACGATGTCTGGGTGGTGGGCGGCCGAAAATGGGCGGTTAGATGAAATATTCGAAGGAGCTAGAGGGACAGACACGAGAGAGTGATTCGAAAGAGAGATCTAGATCTAGAAAGAGAAAGGGCGCCTTGCGACAGTGGCTATGTCGGCGTGGCAGAGGAGGCCAGAGGAAGGTGCGTGGCTACGTGCACGTGGAACCTAGGTCGGACTGAGGCAGCCCTCAAATTTCGTCACCGGCGGCGATGGTAGTGAGCTTCTGGACAGAGCACAAGACCTTTATCCTGATGCCTTTGTTGGCGGCGGCAAGTGCGATAGTGCGCTGCGGGGAGGAGGAGGAGACATCGAGTAGAGTTACCTCCAAGTGTTCGCAAACGATGACCCTGAGATGATCTGGCCAAGGGAAGGGAAGGACAATACAGAGAGAAGAAGATGGAGACTTAATTATAATTAATTTTCTAATTTCTTAATTGCTACCGGTGTTTTGAAAGACAATTTGTTATTGGTTGAATATTAAATAATTATAATATTAAAAATCATGATAAAACAAAATTTTATTGAGGATTAGAATGATAAAACACAAAGTTTAATATATTTTAATAATAAATTATATAAATCCGGACATTAAATGACACTTGATTAATCATCGTACAAAATATCAATTATATTGATGCAGTTAAATTTTTCAAGTCGGTAAAAAAAGAAAAATAAACTTCCCGAATCATCCATAAAATTATGGGAAATTATGGGGAAAAAAAGCAAAAAGTATAACATCCTCATTCTTCAATTTTTTTTTTAGGGTTATCGGGAAAAAAATATTAAAATACTTCCCGAATCGTCCATAAAATTATGGGGAAAAAAAGCAAAAAGTGAGACATCCTCTTTCTTCTTCCACGAAACCAAAACCATTTTTTGACATAGAAGTAACCAAACGACGGTAACTTTGCTACGCATCACTGTTTACTTTAAAGTGACAGTGTTTCTCCGTGTTTTACGTTGGCACTTGAAATCAACTCTCTCTTTCTCTGTAAACCTTCCCATTCCACCGAACACCGAAGAAGACAGAGAAAGTTTCGTTCTCGGGTGACAATTCTCTTCCTCTTTTCATTTCCTTTTTTCTTTATCAGTGGATTTCATCCACAAAATTCTATTAGAATCCAATTTTGTTCTTCTTTTCAATCCGATACCTGCTTCATGTTTTTCTGGGTCTGTCTTGATTCAACTACAATTTGCTTCAAATCTAGTTAATAGGTTTTTTTCCCTTTATTTTTTAGTGCAAGCATTTCAGTTCTGTAAACCTGTGTTCAGATGAGGATGAAAAATATTAACTTTGATACAAAATAGTGTGTGTAAGCTATTGATTTTTCTTTCATTCGATCAGATCCCTAGTAGTTAATAGTTTATTGTTTTGAATTTGATATCATAGGTTTTACTAGTGATCAAGGTTTTAAACTGCGGTCGCGGTTGCGTTGTGTTTATCGCAATTACGGACAATTGCGGGGAAATGCAGTTGATGTGGCCGCAATTGCAGTTGCGATTCGTACACCTCACAAACCTAAACATTGCGACCCATTTCGCGGTCGCGGACATTTATTTAAAACCTTGCTAGTGATATATAAATTATAAACTATATAGTATTGATTTTTTAATTTTTTTTTATTGATTACTTGATTTGTGTGGTAGAATCATTTAAAATTTAGTTCTTTTGGCTTCCTTTTTAATTGTTTTTTTTTCCCCTCTTATTGTGCTGTGTATTAGCTGAGCTGCTGAAGCATAAAAATGGGCGATGTTTTGGGTCCTGATTTGATCAGTGACCTTCCTCAAAGCATTATAGAGAGCATTTTGATTAAGCTTCCAATAAGAGATGCTGTGGGAACTAGCATTTTATCTAGTAAATGGAGGTATAAATGGGCTTCCATCACTCAACTTGTGTTTGATGAAAATTGTGTTCTTTCATTTCATGACCGAGGTGATGCTGAAAAAAGTATAGTGAAGTTTATCACCAGGCTGCTATTTCTTCACCAAGGACCCATTCATAAGTTCCGAATTACTAATTCGTACTTGCAGAACTGCCCGGAATTAGATCAGTGGATTCTTTTCCTTTCGAGGAATGATATTAAAGAATTGGTTCTTGAATTAGAAGAAGGTGAATTTTTTAGGCTACCTTCTTGCCTTTACAATTGTAAGAAATTGACTCGCTTGGAGCTTTTCCGATGCGAGTTGGATCCGCCTCTTACTTTTAAAGGGTTTATGTGTTTGAAGAGCCTCAGCCTTCATCAAGTTTTGATATCCCCTGATGCAATTGAGAGTCTTATTTCCAGTTGCCCGCTTTTGGAGACTTTATCACTGTCATATTTTGATAGCTTAGTTCTTTGTATCAGTGCTCCAAACCTCAAGTACTTGTATCTTGAAGGTGAATTCAAGGATATATGTCTTGAAGATACTCCACTTCTGGTTGAAATAACTGTTGTTTTGTATATGACTGATGACATTGCTGAGCACTTTGAGCAAAGCTCAATTTGCAATTTTGTCAAGTTTCTAGGTGGTGTACCTAATCTTGAGAAGCTTATTGGGCACATCTACTTCACAAAGGTAACATTTTGCTATTGCCTGTTTATAAAATTTGTTCATCCTCCTTGTGCTTAAGAGTTTCATGATTAATCATTTTGATTGGAAAAGGAGGGGTGTTTTGTTATTACGGCCAACCTCTGTACTTACTCCCTTTTGCATGTTCTTGAAGTATTTGAGCATAGGTAATGACCCAGGGAATCTCCCACTAATATACAACAATTTGGAGACTATTGAATTATATCAAGTAAGTTTTGAAGATATGAAAGAGATACTTGTTGTCCTTCGCTTGATTACTAGCTCTCCCAATCTAAAGGAACTTCGAATTTCAGTAAGTCCTTTCTCATTGCAAAAATAAGGATTTTCCCCCTAGTTTTTAAAAAGTGACGATGAATTCTTCTATTATTATAAATTATGCCTATAATTAAATATTTAAGATCTATTACTTCATAATTTGTGCTAATTTACTTTGGCAGGGTTCATCAAACATGTCATCTGCCATAGATACCCCAGGTTTGGATTTTTGGGAAAAAGAATGCCCTTCAGATGCTACACTTAACCAGCTTAAAATTGTGAAGTTGACAGATATGTGTGGTCTGCCACATGAGATGGCATTGATCAAATTTTTACTTGGCTGTTCACCTGTTCTTGAGATAATGAGTATCATTCCTTGTGTAACTGTTATGGAAAATCAAATGAGAATGTTGACCGAGTTGTTGAAATTTCGAAGAGCTTCTACTAAGGCAGAAGTTATTTTCGTCCGTGAGTAAAATTGTGGACTGTGGTATGACATGCATTCTTTTCTATCCTTTCCAATGTTACTTTCCTTTGGATCCAGTTAGCTTACAATTGTGTATAACCTTCTTTTAAAATACAAGTATTACCTATGTGACAACTTGTAAATTCTCAAGCAAAAGTGGAAATTTATGGATTTGGATCAGACAGATTTGTAGAATACAAGACAATAGTTCATTTTACTGACTGAAAACCCAAGTAAGCAACTGAGTTGCAGCTGCTATATATTATTTTTTTCTGCCCACGGGAAAGTTTTTCGGATATTGCTAGGTGCTAGTCTGACTAGATATGCTGCATTATGACATGTTTTACTCTCTGAAACTGACCTTGCCATTCTTGTTTAAATTCAAAATTCAGTTAGTGACTAACAGTTCATAGAACTATCTCCTCTTTAGCAGGGATGAGAAGGAAAGAAAGGGAAAAAATGAGTTGAGAGAACCTGTCTCTGCATGTTTCTAGTTTTTTAAGATAGCAAGTTGTTTAGTCTTAAATTCCTACCTATACTTTTTGATTGCTTCTTCGATGCACTATACTTAAACTGCTGGATAGATACACCTCCACAATTTACTCGCGATAACAGGTCAGCCGGATTTTTGTTTTTTTGTTATACACATTTAGAGGACTGAATCCCACCCCTACCCTTCTAATGCCACGTTCTCCCTCCTTGCTGCTGCCGCCGCCACTGCCACTATCCTAACTCCTTCACCCTCATCACTGCTGCGGCTTCTGCCACCTTCGTCTTCGATACACCATACTTAAATTGCAGGGACGACAACCGTTGGACTCTAGTCGATAGGTTACTGTCAAAATGGAGGAATGACTTAGAATGGTTCTATGGTGGTAGAGATGAGCTGGGAATCAGGTGATTTGAGTGGGTCTCTAGCACAGAAGATGAGTTGTTTGTTCTTTGTTTCCGGCATGGTGGTGGCGGGGAGAACAGATGGCAGACGAGGTGGTCCTAAGGTGCTTTATGCTGACATTAACCTGCCTAGTATGTTGCCCTAGATGATCGCAGCCATTCATTCATGTTTAAAGCAAATCTATGGTTATACCCGCACGATGTAGTCTGGAAGAAGCACTCATACTTTCGAATATGTCATGTCCTCCCCTTTTCGCGATCTAAATTCAAAATATTAAGTTGATCTCTGGCCACATGATGAAGCAATTATGGACTAGCTTGATTTCTTGGTGCGTAAGTTAGAACCTCTGGGATCTACTTACTATCAACTTGTTGGGAGATTTCGGGCTTATTTGTTTGATTTTAAAAAAAAAATCATTTGTTAATGCATTTTAAAAATATTTTAATATACTAGGGTAAGATTTTTTTTAAAAAAATTAGAATTTAAAAGGATAGTCAAATTTTGGATTATTTTGAGAAGTAACAATGAGTAGCTTCCCTGAAAAAATAGCCACCTTAGATGAGAGAGCATGACAACCAGAACATTCAAGAAGCACAAGTGTTACTCTGGAAAAATTAGTATTGTTGTTTTCTTCCTTTTCAGCATTGTTGGTCATTCTTTTTCAAAATTAAAATTGTTTTTCATAACTCTATTCAAATACTAAATACTTTTTGTATTACATAAAAGTTAAAAAATTACTTGTTTGCATAATTTTAAAATCATATACAAGGGCTCCAAAGTTATATTAGTTAACCATATTGGTTTCAGTTATACATATGACTACTATAGTCTTAATCTGACATGCCCTTCATTGCCCATTATCTGAATAAATTTCGTGAATCTTTACTCTAGCCAAGTACATGTTTTAAATGGTTGAACATTTGATAATGTTTTGTCTTGATGCCTTCCCAAGTTAACGTGCACCGAAAATATATTATTATAATATAATGCAGAAAACAGAAGTACAACATAGTTACAGGTGGAATTTTGTATATATTATTCTAATAAGTTGCGGGACTAAGACATTTCTCTCAACTATACACGCATAAGCCATCAATTAAGAATACCGAGAATTCATAGTTTTCACTAATAGGATGAATAGAAATACTAACATTTCTTCTAGCTTAAATGTTAATGCTTCTTAATTTAACTTCAATGCAATAATGGAAATTCTTCTCTCTCTTTCCTTTCTCCTTTATGCCTCTAACTTTGATGAAAAATTAAGAGACTTGCTTTCTAGGCAGAGATAGGGAAATGTTACATTTCCTTCCTATTTATAATTGCTTTCATCAAGCAATACATCTTTTCATTGAAAAGACTTCTTCTCAAGAATCACTATCATTCATTCAAATATTAAACAAATGTCATTTCATTCAAATATTAAACCATCACATATATTTGACAGTGCCATCTATGGTGCACCACCCTCTATAGTGAAGCAGCGGTGCACCACCCAGCTGTCACTCTCTTAACCAATTAAAATGCCACCTGTCTGTTCTGACTTTTCAACACAACTTATATGTCTCCTTGGGTCAAACAAATATTGTATATCTTTGTCTTCAGTTTCGTATTTCATCATGTGCAATTATAATGAATGTTTTTTTCGGTAACAAGAAACCAACACACAACTGAGATAATGCTTTTAGTCTACAAAATAAAGAGGAGATTTCAGAACAAAAGAGAGAAACAAAAAAAGAGAGCTCCTGCCCCGTTCTTCGCAGATCCGTCGCCGCATCTCACCGTCGTTGTGTCTCGCTGCCGTTGTGTCACGCCACACGAAGCTCCACCCACCACCGCTTCTGCTCCGTCTGTGCCTCCCTCCGCGCTTCAGCTACCTCGAAGCCGTCGTATCTCACCCTTCCGCCATCTCAAATAGCAGATCCACGCCGCCCCACTGCAGCCAAAGCCAACTTTTCTACTATGGTTCTGGTCACCGATGCACCGCCAAGTCGTTCCGGACCTCCGACGACTACCCTTTATACCACACCTTCGACAACTTCCATTACTACATGTTACCAGACCAACACCGCTATGATAAAACCACCAGTATCAAATTTGCAACCGACAGGTACACCTAAGATGTCCCAAATCTACCCACCCGCAACGATAAAGCCAGCAATGGGTTGCGAAGGCCACATGTAAACACTAAACCATTCTAAACTGCCGCCTGCCTCCGCTATCCGCGACAGTGTCCATACGCTGGTATCCATGGCCGCCACCATGAATGAACAGTGTTCGATCAAAAAGACATCTTCTCCTTCTCAAAAAAAAAATACGAGACTAAAAAAAAACACAATTTAATTTTATATTAGTTTAACTTATTTTAACGAAAGAATACAACATATATACATGTATTTACATGACAAAATGCTATGATATACAGTGTTTGACTACAACATACTTTAGCGACACATACTAACACATGGCCGACCATACCTAGACAGCTGGGTGGTGCACCACTGCTCCACTATGAAGGTGGTGCATCAAAGACGGAACCATATTTGTCACACATAAGACGTTAATTCTTACAATTTCTTCGGAAAAATCTTCAGCCCCAAGAATTGAGAAGTCTCCACCCTCCAATTGAGGATAGCATATAATGTTTTGTATCTATGCCTTACCGTTGGCGTGCACTGAAAATCTGTTTAGAATATAATGCAGTGATGTACAAAACAGAAGTACATTAAGCAATGAGTGTCAAACTATCAAGTCCCAAAATACTATTAACCGTTTTGAGTACAATCTATTTTATGAACATTATTCTAACAAGTGAAGGACCTAGAAGGGCATTTCCTAGAAGAATCTTCTCCCCAAGAATTGAGAAACACACATAATTCATATCTATACGTCAGTGTCCCCAATCAGATTCTGTACAGTCAGAAACTAGCATAACTATTTTGGGGTGCTAATGTGATGCCAATGTACAGCAAACTCACTTCCACTCAAGTACTTTCTAGTAGTATTTGAAGTAACTTTCTTCCGCTCTTTACCAACTTAAACCTCTGAGTGATGAGAATTTGTTGTCCCATTTTGATGTATTGCACTCTGTCCCCATCAATCATATCTTTCCATATATTGTATTTTAAAATTATAAGAAATTTCAACTTCCGTAGCAAGATATGATTGGTAGGGACAGAATTTGATACACCAACATGGGACAGAATATCCTCATCCCTCACAGACATTCTATGTCATCTTGGTCCAGAAAGTTCCATTGCTTGAGCAAGTAATGAAGAGTCATCATTAAGATCAGAGTAGCGTCCTGAAGAAGAGAGTTCATTTCCTTTATTTCTTGCTGATTCAGCTCTTTGTGAGGCTTCCCATTTCTCTGCAAGCCCATCTCCTTCAAGCATCCTAACCACTTCAGACATCTTGGGTCTATGGCTTGGAAGGTATTGAGTACATAAAAGAGCTACTTGAACAATTTCATCTAGCTCGATCCTATCATAGTTGTTTTTCAGGTCCTTGTCAACTAACAAGTCAATTTTCTTCTCTTGATGGATTTTCTTCACCTGCATTCATAGTGATTGTGGATACATTTAGTTAAGCAAAGCAACATACAATGATTCTTAAATGCTCCCCGGACTTGCTCCATACCATTTAATGTGTACCAATTTAGCTGGCCATTAATATCACCCATTTTAACAACTTCTTTAATGTTATGTTTGTTGTGGTACATATTGAATGGTACAAAGCATTTTCTTGCCTTGGGAACAACTAAGGATTAGTTTTCTTTGTTTCGAATTTCATTTTCTGTTTTTATAATTATAAAATTATTACCATGTTTTCATTATCTTTCTTGTTTTAAAAATTTTTGTACATGAGACACTGAAAACAACTTTTTGTTGTTTCCACTGTTTCTTATACAAACCTTTGAAAATAGGAAACAGAATAAAAACAAAGTGACAATTTTGTAATTATTTTTGAAAATAGAAAACTGGAAACAAAGCAAATAAAACCTTACGCTGTGTTTGTTTTTACTTTTGAAATGCACGTTGGTGTAAAAGCAACAATTTACTACTTAGGTGTAAACGTACGTTTGAGTGCCTTCAAACGTAAAAACAAAAACACACAGAATTTCTAGACTCAAAGAAATGATAAAGAAACCAATTCTGTTTTGCTCACCCAATCAAGCATGGCTCCTTTCTGGTTTGCCGCTTTCCCAAATTCAAGAGCTCTTTGGCCAGAAATCAATTCAAGCAGAAGGATTCCAAACCCAAACACATCAGTTTTCTCAGAGGATTGGCCTGTTGAGAGATACTCAGGGGCTATGTGCCCAACTGTGCCTCTCACCGCGGTTGTCACATGTGAATCCCGGTGATCCAACAGCTTTGCCAACCCAAAATCTCCTACCACAGCCTCACAATAATCATCAAGCAAGATATTTGCAGCCTTTACATCCCTATGAATAATCTTGGGATCACACTGCTCATGCAAATATAGTAACCCTCTTCCAGCTCCTAATGCTATCCTCTTTCTTGTACTCCAGTCCAGAGCTGGTTTGGCTGTATCAGCAAAAGTAAATAGTATGCATACTTCATAAACCAAAAAATATTGGATACATATACACTATAGTGCTATAGAGAGTAAATTATCTAGTAGTACAAAGTTGCCATTACCTTTTAGGCGGGAAGCCACACTACCATTTGACATGTAGGGATAAACCAAGAGCCTCTCTGTAGTTGTCATGCAAAATCCATATAGGCGAAGAAGATTCCGATGGACGGCTAAGCTGATCATCTCAACTTCAGTCTGGAATTGGATCTCACCTCCGATAGCATTGCCATCTTTATGCCTTTTTACTGCTATGACTGTACCATCTGGGAGATACCCTTTGTAGACATTTCCAAAACCACCTTTGCCAACCAAGTTCTTGCTGCTGAAGTTATTTGTAGCAAGCTGAAGTTCTCTGAAATGGAACTTCTTGAGGTTTCCAAGGCAAACCTGTTCACGGTGTTGTTCTGAAAAAGTTTTGGAAAACGAAGTTAGAGTTAGGAGATTAAATCATATGCCTAACAAGTTGGCCTATGCTTAAATTTATGATTCACTAACCATTAACATCAAAGAATATTTGCTTGTTATATCTTTGTCTCCACCAGAGGAGGAAGCCAAAACCCAGTATTAGTAAACAGATGCAGCTTAGGCTAGAAGCAAATGCTAAGGCAACTTTGTGGCTTTTTGGTCTACTGGAGGATTGTGAATCTTGAGAAGCATTTCAGGAAACTGTGTTAGGGTATGGAGGTAATTGCATAACAAACAAATAGATATCATGGAAACAATGATTATGAATGTTAGGACAGCTTAAAAGGAAATTGATAGTTTTCAACAGTATGAAATACTTTTGCATCAGAAAATAGTAGTACTGAACTTGAAGTCAAAATGAAATCATTGTGAGACAGATAAGCAAAACTGTAGATGCAAACATCATCAAGTACAAGAAGATGCATAAACAAATGTGGAACATATAAGAACTATGATTACCTTGAGAATTGTTCAGGGCAGAAGGGATCAGTGTTGTTCTAAAGCAGTTTTGCTCAATTCCAGTGGCACATATCTGGGGATTGCCTACAATACTTTTTCAAGAGAAGGAAGACATACAATTATCTACATAGGTAACAGAACTTAGATTTTTTTTTAACTCACATGAAGAAGGGAAAAGTATATTGAAAGAGAAAAGTAAAAGTAAAAATGATAACACCTTACTTGAATGTTTTTGCATTTAATCTTGGTACAGGTCCACTCAAGTTATTATAGGAGATATCCCTAAGGAAAAATCCAAAGTAGAAAATTTCTTGATGAGAAATCAAATTGATGAGGGAGAAAAATAATAATAAAAGCCTGGAGACTTACAGAAAGGCAAGCTGGGTCATGTTAGCCAAAGAGGAAGGAATTGCTCCAGAGATGCTATTATTGTTTAGCCGCCTGATTGCAATTCAAATTCCTATTATCAGATTCTTGATAGGGAATAGTTTTCATAGGACTTATATGCTTAAATTTCCTTCTAACTGGCCAATTAACATACATTTTTTCTATAAAGCCTATAATACAGGAATGTATAGCATTCTTCAACTTACAAATAATGGAGACCCTTCATGTTGGATAGAGAATCTGGAAGTTGACCAGTGAAGAAATTGTCTGAAAGATCAAGAGTTTGAAGTTTCTGGAGCCTCCCAATCTCAGAGGGGATTGGTCCTGTTATATTATTATCCTGAAGGAGCCTGCAAATTAAATGCCTAATAAGATAACCTTAAGAAAAACTTCATATCATGCTTTTCTTACAATAGCTGGGTTACTCACACAGTCTGGAGGTTTGTCAAGTTGCCTATGCTTGGTGAGAGAGTACCAGACATATTCTGGCTTGGAATCCCTCTAATAAGGAGAAGCAAAAAAGAAAAGGATGAAATTAAAAAAAAGTACAATCATAAGAAGAGCAAGAGAGAAAATTAAATATTTCTTGGTATAGTTTAATGTGTTCCTTTTTGACTTACAAGGCAACCACAAAATGATCAGGAGAACAAGTGACCATAGCCCAGCTGCAGGGATCCACAGCATTATCATCCCAGTTATTTAAGACAGAATGAGGATCCAGCAGAGAATTCCTAATAGCCATCAGAGCTTGAACTGCATGTAGAACAAGGATATGTCAGCATTTCATTTATTATGAACAGTGAGTGGCCTTGTATCATTGTGCTCTCAGAAATATGGGAAGTTCTCTTAGTTACCTTCATAGTTGACACCTTTTGGAGAAAGCAATCCAGCTACTGAAGTCCACAAGAAGAACAAAGCTAAACAAAAGGAAGCTATATCTCCTCTCCTTTCCATTGGATCAGTTTTTTTGTTTTCTTTTTTTCTTGATAAGCAAAGAGATATATCTTCAAGGAAGCAAGTAAGGAGCAGGTTTTGAAGGATTCAGCACAACCAAATTCAACTTGGTTAGTTTTTGTTACACGTCATGTTTACATTAGTAGGGGAACCAGTACTATTCCAACCTGCTTTCAAGCCAGAATTGCACTCACTCCCATTCTTTTTCTTATGTCAGACTTGAAGCAGAGCCAGTAGTAAAAAGACTAAAAGAGAGCCAGCATGCTTGCTAATGGTTCAACAAAGAAAGCTAAGCAAAGGATATATAATAAAAGCAAAGAGACACACCCCATTAACCCGTTTCTAGATAAATGCAAAAGAAGATTGAGAAAGAAAATTCCTTCAATCATGCATTGGTCTAGAGAATAGGACTTTTATTCTATTCATCCAATGTGAAAAAGAATTAGAGCTAGTGAAGTATTATCTGTTAAGCACGATAAAAGTTTGGTACAATGGAGCTTGATAAAAAAAATTAAAGAAATGCATGACGCACCTCCTTTAGTCTCACACTATCTCATATTATAATGAGATCAAAGAAATAGAGTATAACTGTCTGTATAATAAAACAAAATGAGATAAATTACACTTAGTGGTATGATGATATAGGATTAAAAATGGAGTTAAAAATTTCATGGATCCGATTTATTTGTAATGTTGTATTAAAATCTTATTCTTATCCTTGAATTTTTCAATCATATATTTTTTTTTCAAAAGAAAAACTAAATGGGTATTTAATTGTGTTCAAAAGTTAACTAAGTGGGTCAAAGAGTTTTGCTGCCAGCAATGAGGAGAGAGAAATTGCAAAAGTGGATCACTTTGATTTGTTATGCTCCCTGTGTCCTGTAGAAATTAGAATCCAAACATTCCCTGTCCCAGAGGTATGCCATTATCTTTAAATACCAAACTCCACTTTCTTTGGTTTTATTCAATTATTATAAGAAAAAGTAGAATCCCAAGGGATTGAGGTTGAGATTGATGATGCAATGGCTCCTCGTGAGATCTTTGTTGTGTCAATTATGTCTCCAATCTCTTCATTGTTCCTTTTATTTTCATTGGTCATATTAATCCTTATTGATTCTAAATCACTCATTTTGTCTACAAATAATCACATTCACTAGACAGTTCCTCTAATAAACAAGCCAAAAGCAACCTACTTTTAAAAGCAAAAGCTGTTCTCACACTATTATGAATTCCCCCCCTTGAAAACTCCCAAAGCACCCTTGATAAACATGCCAAGATGAGGGCTTTTTAGTTTTTGCCATCATGGCTGTGTCATGAAGGACAAAGGGTGTGTAATGTCTATTTCACTACCACTTTTATAGGAAACTTTTTATTTCGAATCAAAATTTGGTTTACATATCAGAGCTGAGATGCAGTTAATGTAAATTTGTGTTTCTATTGAAACTAATATTTAAAGTCTTGAAGTTAAAATAACTAAATCTTAATCACTCAAATTTGGAGTATAATGCTATCTACAAATGCCACTATTTAGTCACAGATGTGCACATAATTCCATTTGAATTAACGGGAATGATTTTTGTACATAAAATAGGGACACCATAAGGTGTCTCCTTTGTTTTTTAGTGTATTTTCAAGAAGCATATATATAAAAAAGATAGAATGTAAGTAAGAGATAGAAATAAATATATATGGTGTCATATACGGTATTCAAAATTTGTGTTCCAATAACATAACTCTTGAATTAAAGTGATTTTGTTTATTATAATATTAGTCAAGCTTAGATGAAACTTATGTCCAGAATTAACTAATTGTTACAACTTATAAAGAAAATAAAACTACTTATGTGCAGCTGTAAACTGTACCTTCAACAATGGTACAATGTAAACATTTTTTTATTGAAATATTTTTGTTATCTGTCCAATAGATTACTAAAGTAGTATTTATGCAGTTCTGCAGTGAGACCTCTTTCTCCACCAGCGTTTCTTTTTTCATTTTTTGGTGAAAGGGTGTTCAAAGCTTAAACCCCTTTTCTTTTATGAAGAAAACGGGTCCCAATGTTTCCATCTGAAATAGAAGCAGTGGCTACTTGATTGCATGCCATGGCTCACTATGGCACCTAGGTGCACGTGCAATAGAGACCCCACATTCTTTGGACTGATCATCAAAGCTGGTGAAAAGGGTTATACGGTGAATGATAAAGGAAACAAAGCAAAATATGAAACACAATCTAAGACTTGCATTAGGTTAATTATGGTACTTCGATTCTTAACCAGTTCATTAATATGTGAATGTGAAAGTTGTTAGAGTTGTCAAATGGTCATAATTGAGCCCTTTCTGCTTTTACATATAGACGTAGTCCAGATCCTCCTCAAGATGGTCACTGATTGGTCCCTTCTTTGAAATTGTGTTTATGCATAATGATTAGTCAAACACACAATTACCAACCCATGTTTGTCTAAGTGATCAGGAGTTTGGCTCCTCTTAAAGCAAAGTATCGAATTCGACTCTTATAAATGAAAAAAAAACAGGTGTTGGGAGAACTTTGCCCACTTAAATAGATCTTTCCGATTCGATTCAGATTCCTCGAAGTCTAATGTGATTTCCGTTAATGTGATAGTTGGGTACCAAGTATTAATTGATAAACAAAATACTGTATTACTATGTACAAGGATGTAGCTAAACAGTATACACAAGTGTTGTACATGGTGTATCAATTAAACAGAATATTTAGGTAGCTATTATGTTATAATTAGATCATTTAGTTAGTTAGCTTCTTTTCTTTAGAATAGCTGCATATCTAAGCTATATATACCTCTTTGTACTTCATCAATTCAATCAATATAAGTATTATCAAGTTTCTTTTTATAATATGGTATCAAGAACAAATTTTTTTTATGCCATCTCACCCTTCCTTCTTGAAAAAATTTCAGTTCTCTTTCATAGGAGCACTTGAGCATTGGGATCCCCCGTGAACTTCATTCCCTCTTTTCTTTTTCATGTTCATTTTCTATCATTTCTCTCCCTCCAAGCACATTCTTTATCTATTTCGATCTATGATTCAGATCATATAACAAATTTATGAGTTTCTTTAGACATTTTCCTTCGTTGTTTTTCACACCATGGTCTGTAACAGATGACCATTATTTTCTTTTCTCTTAAACTTTGTTGTTTCTCCAACAACTTTCTTTCAGCAACTGCGATATGAAAATCGCACCTTCATTTTTAGTTTCTTTTGCCATTGTGATTCGAATTTGATTTCTCTTTGCCCTATTCTTTTATGAATTTCCATTGAATCTCTCCATTTTGTACTTGTAAATCGAAAAGTTCAAAGCACAAGATAAGAGAGAGAGAGAGAAAGCGCCAGTGCTGGAGCATTAGCATCCACTAGATCAAAGGATGTGTCCACGGAGACTAGTTGTAAGTCCAAAGATGGCAACAAATTAAATCCAATGATTACAAGACAAACAAATCAAAAGATGAAATCATTAGCACAACAAAAACCTCTGCTAAGTCTAAACGAGAAACCTAGCCGTAGAAAACGGTCTTTGGAGGTCAAGAAAGTTCAGGGAGGAGGAATACTAGCAAATATTTCTCTACCGACGAACAAAAGTCCATAGATGAGAAAGACAAACAGGGGCTTCCGATGTCCCTGCCAAAAGAAAGAATTCAAAAAACTGAGAGGAAATACGGGCACTCTTATTCCAAACAAGATTCATGAGGCGCAATTAAGAGCGACCTTTGGCTGATGTTAAATTCCAGCAAGTTGACTCAATTTTCATGTACAAATTTCTTCAAGCAAAATAATAGTGTACATCTCTGTTGTACACGGGTATATTAATATGTATACATGTGTCATACATGGGTGTATCAGTTAGACGGAATACTTGGGTAGTATTATGTTATAACTAGATCAATTAGTTAGTTATCTTTTTTTCTTTAGAATAGTTGCATATCTCAACTATATATACCTCTATGTACTTCATCAATTCAATCGTGAAAATATTATCAAACTTCTTTGAAATAGACAACTATAAACACAAGAAGGGAAGTTGAATTGTGTTTATCAGAATTTAAGCAAAGTTGAAATCTTTTCGCAAACAAAAAGGCTAAATTTGGACGAGTGGAAGAATACAGGATGGACGGGTGACTTTTGCAAGCACACCACTTGATAGACGTAAGAAAACTAAGGCAATTAAAGAATTTAAGGGAAGAGACATTGACACGGTGATTTATCCTGGTTCACTCTTCAAATCAAAGAGCTACGCAGCACCAAGATTTATCCACTATAGCTGATAAGGTTACAGACTCAAGTATTATTTGCACACCTAGCCTCTTCAGGCTCAAGACAAGTATTATTTTCACACCTGGCCTCTTCAGGCTCGCTCTGGTTTGTTTGAGAGATAGGGTTTGTAATAAATACAATTTTTCACAGGCAGATCTTTCACTAACACTCAGAGAGTGGTTTAAATGTAAGGCTCAGGAAAGTCTGCGTAATATCTTCAAAATGATTGAAGAATACAGAATAAAAGAATGAAGAAATTAATGCAGAGTAATGGCATTTTAATGCAATGTGTATCCTCTTCTTCTTTATCTTCAATGACTTATGTATTTATAGTCTTCAAACATTTAGGATCCGTTAGAGACATTCTCTCAGATGTTGGCTTCAAGCAGAACTTCATTAAATGCAATAGAGTCGTTCTGAGCACCCATTAATGCAATAGAGTCGTTCTGAGCAGCCATTAATGTAATAGGAACATTGGTTGTACTCTAACATGTAGGATCATGGCTTTATGCATTGAGATACAGCCATGTCAGAGTTGGGCAGAGAGCTTTTTGCACTTTGCTGAGCACACTCCCCTTTTTGTGGAATAAAGCATGTTGGATGCATTCTTTTAGATTATCCAAGGTTACTTGAGAGAGCAGTCTTCTTTTCTTGATAATCGTGAAACTGAGTAGGAGAGAAGACTTCAAGCTTCTTTCTGGCTTTTGAAAAAGAACGATTCTGATAATCCTTAGAGAATTCGCGTTCATAAGATAAGTGCTTCCATCTTGAAAATAATCACGTCTATCTAGTCATTTGAGTTTTCATTCGGGCTAGTAGATGAGCTCTATATTAAGGACTCAGCAAGTCCAAAAACTAGTGGACGAGCGCTTCTGTCACCTTTAGTGGACGAGAGTCTCTGTCACCTTTAGTGGACGAGAGCCTTTGTTACTTTAGTAGACGAGAGCCTCTGTTACTTTACTGGACGAGAGTCTCAGTTAGTCTGGTGGACGAGAGTCTCAGTTACTCTAGTGGACGAGAGTCTTTTGCCACGTCATTGGACGTATACAATTTGACCTTAATGGACGTGTTGTTCTGATACTTTAATGGACGCGTTGTTCTAATACTTTAATGGACGAGCTCCAAGTGCCACGTCATTGGACGGATAATTCTGATACCTCACTGGACGGGCTTTTCTGATACTTTGATGGACGCGCTCCAAGTTCCACGTTAGTAGATGGATAATTCTGATACCTCACTGGACGGGCTTTTCTGATACTTTGATGGACGCGCTATTCTGATACTTTAAGTAGACGCGGCCTTCTGTTATTTTTAGTAGACGCGGCCTTCTGATACTTTTAGTGGCCTTCTGATACTTTTAGTGGATGCTGCCTTCTGATACTTTTAGTGGACACGGCCTTCTGATACTTTTAGTGGACGCAGGTTTCTTTCTCTTGCGTTTTGGACGTGCGCTTCAATCACTACAGTGCTGGACATTTGTTTAAAAACACTTGTGTGTTGGACGTGAGTTTTTATCACTACACTGTTGGACGAATGATTCTCTTATTTAATCTGCACACTCGATAGATAGGTTAGCAACCAATATGAAGGTTAATTAAATCATTAACCAATGTTTAGTTCTCATCAAAACTTAGGGAAATGCACATCAGACATTTTAGAGACTTAACAATCTCCCCCTTTTTGATGATGACAAACATTGAGATGATTTAATGAACCTCAGAAAATATCAACAAAGAAAATAGCATATATAGACAGGTTGAAATTTTCTTAAGTGTGAACAGGTCATATCATATTCATTCTATTTCTCCTATTCTCCCATTTTCATTTCTCTCATTCTCCCTATTCATTTCTCCCTTTCTTAAGTGTGAATAGGTCATATCATATTCATTCTATTTCTCCTATTCTCCCATTCTCATTTCTCTCATTCTCCCTATTCATTTCTCCCTTTCTCCCCCTTTTGTCAACATCAAAAAGGGTTATCAAGTTTTATTTATGAGATATGTTAAAGGCAAGATAACATGTTAAGAAAATCATAGTAATGCAGCAAGCATATTAGACATATTCCACTTAACTTATTGTATCATTACTCCCCCTGAACTAATGCTTAGTTGAAAGAACATGTATATAGGAGTAATGACAGATTTAGCATAGACTCATTAACATTCATACATGACATTCAACAATGCAATGCATGTTTAGATTATCTCTAATAAATAAAAACCTTTCTTCTGCGAGGGGTTTAGTGAAAATATCAGCCCATTGATTTTCAGTTTTAACAAACTTAATATCAAATATGCCTTTTTGAACATAATCCCTAATGAAATGATGTTTGATTTCAATATGCTTAGCCTTAGAATGCTGAATTGGATTTTTAGTTAAGCATATAGCACTGAAATTATCACACCATACCGATATGTTATGTTCATAAATAGAGTAATCCTCATGTTGATGTTTTACCCATAAGAGTTGAGAGCAGCAACTAGCAGCATAGATGTATTCTGCTTCAGCAGTAGATAGGGCAATGGTTGTCTGCCTCTTGCTTGACCATGAGACTAAACTTGCTCCAATGAAGTGACATCCTCCACTGGTACTTTTTCTTTCTATCCTGTCTCCAGCAAAGTCAGCATCACAATATCCCACTAATCTGTATTCTTTTGATCTTAAATACAGCAAACCAAGATTAGTAGTTCCAAGCAAATATCTAAATATTCTTTTTACAGCCTTAAGATGAGATTCTCTAGGATCAGATTGGAATCTAACAGACATACAGACACTAAATTGAATGTCAGGTCTGCTTGAAGTTAAGTACAGTAGAGTGTCAATCATACCTCTGTAGACAGTTTGATCTATCTTTTTGCCTTCATCATCTTTGCTTAGTTTTGTATTGGGTTGCATAGGGGTTTTCATGAGCTTTGCATTTTCCATTTTGTATTTCTTGAGTATCTCCTTGGTATATTTTTGTTGATGAATATAAATTCCATCACTTGTTTGCTTGATTTGTAATCCAAGGAAGAACTTCAATTCTCTCATCATGCTCATCTCAAATTCAGCTTGCATTAGACTTGAAAATTCCTTGCACAACTTTTCATTAGTTGCTCCAAAAATAATATCATCAACATATATTTGAACTATAATAAAGTTCTCTTTAGAGCATTTTTTGAACAGAGTAGTGTCTACTTGTCCTCTAGTAAAACCATTATGCATGAGAAAAGAACTGAGTCTATCATACCATGCTCTAGGTGCTTGTTTCAAACCATATAATGCCTTTTTAAGTTTGAAAACGTGATATGGTTTATCAGTATCCTCAAAACCAGGGGGTTGTTTAACATACACTTCTTCTTCAATTATACCATTTAGAAAAGCACTTTTTACATCCATTTGAAACAGGGTAATTTGGTGTTGTGCAGCATGTGACATTAAAATGCGTATGGCTTCTATTCTAGTTACAGGTGCAAAGGTTTCAGTATAATCAATACCTTCTTGTTGGTTATAGCCTTAAGCTACTAACCTTGCCTTATTTCTGACAACTTTACCATCTTCATCCAATTTGTTTCTAAAGACCCATCTTGTTCCAATAACTGACTTGTTTTTAGGCTTAGAGACAAGAGTCCGGACATCATTTCTGGTGAACTGGTTAAGTTCTTCTTGCATAGCAAGAATCCAGCTTTCATCCTCAAGAGCTTCTTCAATGCGTTTAGGCTCCAAATCTGAAATAAAGGCCACATTGTTTGATTCTCTTAATGTGGATCTGGTTCTTACTCCCTCAGAAGGATTTCCAATAATAAGATCCTTAGGATGATGAGTGTTGAACTTCCAATCCCTTTTGAGATCATGATGAAGATCTTGACTTGTCTGCTGACTCGTTTGTTCCACTTGTCTTTCAGCCTCAGGCACACGTTCTTTTTTGGTTAGATCGGGTTGTTGACTTTCTGGCTTGTTTATATCAAGACCTGCAAGATCATCTTCTAGATCTGATAGTTCTTTATCAGCCTTTAATCCATCATTAAATTTAACATGAACAGATTCTTCAATAATACAATTTCTTGAATTGTAAACTCTAAAAGTCTTAGACTTTTCAGAATATCCTACGAAAATACCTTTATCTACCCTAGAATCAAACTTTCCAAGATTATCTTTGGTATTCAGAATAAAACATTCGCATCCAAAAGCATGAAAGTAAGATATGTTGGGGCTTTTTCCTTTCCACAATTCATAAGGAGTCCTTTTTAGAAAAGGCCTAATAAGTATTCTGTTTTGTACATAGCAAGCAGTGTTTACAGCTTCTGCCTAGAAGTACTTAGGGAGATTATTTTCATTGAGCATAGATCTAGCCATCTCTTGCAGGGATCTGTTCTTTCTCTCAACCACTCCATTTTGCTGTGGAGTTCTAGGTGCAGAGAAATTGTGAGAGATTCCATTCTCCTCACAGAACTGTCTAAACAGCTCATTTTCAAATTCTCCCCCATGATCACTTCTAAGGGTAGAAATACAGAAACCCTGTTCATTTTGTACTCTTTTGAGAATCGAGAAAGCCTTAAAAGACTCATCCTTGTGTGTTAGGAAGAGTACTCATGTGTATCTAGAATAGTAATCAACTATGACAAATCCATATTTTCTTCCAGCCAGGCTGGCAATACTAACTGGTCCAAACAGATCCATGTGTAACAACTGAAGAGGTCTAGAGGTTGATACTTGGTTTTTAGATTTGAAACTTGATTTTATCTGTTTACCTCTCTGACATGCATCACACAAGACATCTTTCTTAAAGCTAATATCAGGCAATCCTCTCACGAGATTATTCCTTTTTAATTCAGAAATTAGTTTCATACTAGCATGTCCTAGTTTCTTATGCCATAACCATCTCTCATCCTCTTTAGACATCAGACAGGTTACACTTTGATATGAGAGATCAGACAGTTCAATCTTATAAAGATTTTGTTGCCTTTTAGCTGAAAAGAGGGTTTTGCCACAATAATCTTTAACTATGCATACATCCTTGGTAAAGGAAACATCAAAGCCACTATCACATAATTGACTTATGCTGAGCAGATTGTGTCTTAATCCTTTAACCATAAGAACATTAGATATAGAGGGAAGAGGGGCTTTACCACCAATAGTACAAATTCCTATAACTTTCCCTTTTTTTTGATTCCCTTCGAAGGCAACGTGTCCTCCTTTCTTAAGTTGGAGGTCTAGGAACATAGACCTTTCTCCTGTCATATGACGCGAGCATCCACTGTCCAGGTACCAGCAATGGTGTTTTCTTTATGTTGTTGAGGACATCTGTAACAAAAATTATTTGATCTTTAGGTACCCATATTTTTCTGGGTCCTTTTCTATTAGTTCTAGGAGTCTGTAAAGACTTCCTTCTCTTCTTATGGATATACTTAGACATAACATGCCCAGTTTTTCCACAGAAGTTACAAATAGGTGTCGATTTGGTTACAGTTGACTTAACAGATAATGTAGGAGCTTTAGTTGATACTTTATGATGTGTCTGATGGACATATCCAATACCTTCTTTTTTAAGAGAGTGCTTCTAACTGTCAAGTAGCTTAGTCAGATTGTCTCTACCATTAACAAATTTGGCAAGATCATAAGTGAGCTCTTCCACTTTCTGTTGAAGTTTTTCAACTTCTTCAGATGGTGATGTTTCACTTGAGATCTTAGCTTCATTAGACTTTTCAGTCTTGACTCAGCATTCTCTTTAGCCAGCTTCTCGCACTCTTGAGATTTCTGTTTATGCTCACTGGTGAGCTTTACATACTCTCTCTTGAGGGATTTGAAGGCTTTAGATAAGCAGTTGGATTCCTCCATCAACTCCTCATAGGCATCAAGTAATTCCTCATAGTCAGGATGTACCTCATCATCAGAGTCTGAGTCAGTGTTGACCATCAAACAGAGATTGGCTTCTTCCTTTGTTTCTTCATCAGAAGATGTTGACTCCAGATCCTCCCAAGTAGCCATCATTCCTTTCTTCTTCCTCTTGAAGGATTTCTTAAAAGGGGCCTTCTTGAGTTGAGGACATTCAGCCTTGAAGTGACCGGGCTTCTTGCACTCATAGCAAACAATTGGACTTTTGTCTGTTGAGGTGGATTCTTTGAAGTTCTTGTCCTTGTTGAACCTTCTGAATGGCCTACCCTCTTGAACTTCTTTTTCTGTAGGAGAAGCTTGATCTTCCTGGTCAGGAGAGACAATTCTTCATCACTCTCAGAATCCTCGAGTTCTGATAGGTCAGCATCACTGGATGACTCATCTGCCTTCAGAGCCTGGGAAACTTTTGCTAACTTTTGATCAGCTTTCAGAGCGATTGACTTGCCCTTCTTTGGTGCAACTTCATCTCCAAGTTCTTGCTCATGAACAGTGAGTGTTCCAAGAAGTTCATCCATAGTCAAGGTAGTGAGATCCTTGGCTTGGGAGATAGCAGTGACCAAAGGTCTCCACTGTTTAGGTAGACTTCTCAGAATCTTTCCAACCTTCTCAGCATTGGTATAGACTTTGCCAAGAGATTTCAAACTATTGATTAGAGTTTGGAATCTTCCTATCATCTGAGCAACAGACTCACCTTCCTCCATGACGAACAGTTCATACTTTCTGACAAGTATGGCAATCTTTGATTCTTTGACTTTAGTTGTTCCTTCATGAGTGACAGCCAAAGTGTCCCATATTTCCTTCGCAGAGTCACAAGCACAAACCTTCTCAAACTCCTCCGGACTGAGAGCACAAATAATATTATATCTGGCTTTGTGGTTCAGCTCCCATTTTGTCTTTTCTGCACTAGTCCACTGAGCTTTTGGTTTGTCAGTGTTATCATCATTCTTGGGAATGAATGGACCATCTGTGATGACATCCCAAAGATCAGAGTTTGTGGATAGAATAAACCACTGAAATCTATCTTTCCAGTAGTTGTAATTTTCTACATTGAAGTAAGGAGGTCTGGTTAGGGAGGCTCCTTCAGTCGGATAACTTCTACTTGTACTAGCTCCAGCCGTCATGTCTATTCTTCAGGGCCTTTTACCTCTACACTGTTAGATGCTCAACCCAAAGGCTGAGCTCTGATACCAACTGAAATAGACAACTATAAACACAAGAAGGGGGGTTGAATTGTGTTTATCAGAATTTAAGCAAGGTTGAAATCTTTTCGCAAACAAAAAGGCTAGATTTGGACGAGTGGAAGAATACAGGATGGACGGGTGACTTTTGCAAGCACACCACTTGATATACGTAAGAAAACTAAGGCAATTAAAGAGTTTAAGGGAAGATAGATTGACACGGTGATTTATCCTGGTTCACTCTTCAAATCAAAGAGCTACGTCCAGTCCTTGGCAGCACCAAGATTTATCCACTATAACTGATAAGGTTACAGACTCAAGTATTATTTGCACACCTAGCCTCTTCAGGCTCAAGACAATTATTATTTGCACACCTAGCCTCTTCAGGCTTACATCTGGCCTCTTCAGGCTCACTCTGGTTTGTTTGAGAGATAGGGTTTGTAATAAATACAATTTTTCACAGGCAGATCTTTCACTAACACTCAGAGAGTGGTTTAAATGTAAGGCTCAGGAAAGTCTGCGTAATAACTTCAAAATGATTGAAGAATACAGAATAAAAGAATGAAGAAATTAATGCAGAGTAATGGCATTTTAATGCAATGTGTATTCTCTTCTTCTTTATCTTCAATGACTTATGTATTTATAGTCTTCAAACATTTAGGATCCGTTAGAGACATTCTCTCAGATGTTGGCTTCAAGCAGAACTTCATTAAATGCAATAGAGTCGTTCTGAGTACCCATTAATGCAATAGAGTGGTTATGAGCAGCCATTAATGTAATAGGAACATTGGTTGTACTCTAACATGTAGTATCATGGCTTTATGCATTGAGATACAGCCATGTCAGAGTTGGGCAGAGAGCTTTTTGCACTTTGCTGAGCACACTCCCCTTTTTGTGGAATAAAGCATGTTGGACGCATTCTTTTAGATTATCCAAGGTTGCTTGAGAGAGCAGTCTTCTTTTCTTGATAATCGTGAAACTGAGTAGGAGAGAAGACTTCAAGCTTCTTTCTGGCTTTTGAAAAAGAACGATTCTGATAATCCTTAGAGAATTTGCGTTCATAAGATAAGTGCTTCCATCTTGAAAATAATCACGTCTATCTAGTCATTTGAGTTTTCATTCGGGCTAGTAGATGAGCTCTATATTAAGGACTCAGCAAGTCCAAAAACTAGTGGACGAGCGCTTCTGTCACCTTTAGTGAACGAGAGTCTCTGTCACCTTTAGTGGACGAGAGCCTTTGTTACTTTAGTGGACGAGAGCCTCTGTTACTTTACTGGACGAGAGTCTCAGTTAGTCTGGCGGACGAGAGTCTCAGTTATTCTAGTGGACGAGAGTCTTTTGCCGCGTCATTGGACGAATACAATTTGACCTTAATGGACGTGCTGTTCTGATACTTTAATGGACGTGCTGTTCTGATACTTTAATGGACGAGCTCCAAGTGCCACGTCATTGGACGGATAATTTTGATACCTCACTGGACGGGCTTTTCTGATACTTTGATGGACGCGCTCCAAGTGCCACGTTAGTAGACGGATAATTCTGATACCTCACTGGACGGGCTTTTCTGATACTTTGATGGACGCGCTATTCTGATACTTTAAGTAGACGCGGCCTTCTGTTATTTTTAGTAGACACGGCCTTCTGATACTTTTAGTGGACGCGGCCTTCTGATACTTTTAGTGCACGCGGGTTTCTTTCTCTTGCGTTTTGGACGTGCGCTTCAATCACTACAGTGTTGGACGTTTGTTTAAAAACACTTGTGTGTTGGACGTGAGTTGTTATCACTACACCGTTGGACGAATGATTCTCTTATTTAATCTGCACACTCGACAGATAGGTTAGCAACCAATATGAAGGTTAATTAAATCATTAACCAATGTTTAGTTCTCATCAAAACTTAGGGAAATGCACATCAGACATTTTAGAGACTTAACAACTTCTTCTCATAATACCAAGAGTGTAAGATCCAAAAAGTCAAACACACAGGTATTTGGGTTCTAACTTCTGTATAAGATTGTATTGTGCTATTGTTTACTAAAAGTGAAAAAATCTAATTATTATGTAAATATAAATTAAGAACTTTAGTTATTAATTATGATAATCGTGGGTGTTTTTACTTTTAATTGATCATTATAGTACAAAATTTTTTATATTGATAACAAATCAATTTCAACTATTTTCTTTAGATATTCAATCAATTATATCAAGTCTTGCATTACTTTTTATCTTCTTATTAATACCGATACGTAAATTGATATTAGGAAGTTGATTGGAAGCATATACCACGGTGACAAATAATATGAGTTGAAAAATGACTGAGGGATCTGCTAGGGTTTTGGTGGAAACCTCGGTGCAAGAGGAAGACCTTCTGCAATGAAGTAGGAAGAGAGGTAAGCGTAAGGCTCAAGGTACTCTACAAGACGTGGAGGACAAGAATTGAGAAACCAAGGCCAAGGAGAATGCGGGATCTTATAAGGATAGACTCTTGAATCCAATGGAGTGAAGTTTGGAGGAGGGGATTTGAAGGACTTGGAGAGTGAGAGAGTTTGGTTCAAAGAAGGGATTAAAGTTTCATCTCATGTGTCAGATGATGACAAGGCAAAGTATCCGGAGGTTCTGGTGTCAGATGAGGAATCTTTAGAGTGGTGTAAGCCATGGAAAGGAGCTATGGTGGTGAAGGTCCTTGGGAATAAAGTAAGTTTCAAGATCTTGGAAAACAAGATTATGAGAGAATGGGAAAAGAAAGGAAAGAAAGATAGTTGATATGCCTCGCAGCTATTATCTTGTCCAGTTTTTTGATGCTAGCGACTATCAGCATGCTTTGTTTGAGGGCCCTTGGAGAGTAGCGAATCATTACATGTTGGTGCAAAGATGGAGACTTGGCTTCCTTCAGAATGCAGACTTTGAATGTCATGTTGCAGTTTGGATTTGCATACCAGATTTGTCGATTGAACTTTTCAATGAGCAGTTTCTAAAATAGGTGGGAGAGATGCTTGGAGGTATGCTTAAGATTGACAAAGTTACGTCCATACGATCTCGTAGTCAGTTTGCTAGAATTTATGTGGAGTTAGACCTGGCCAAACCTCTTTCGCCAAAGTTCTTTACTAGAGGTATTGTGCTCAACTTGGAATACATAGGCCTACATATGATTTGTTTTTGGTGTGGCAAGTATGGCCACAAGGAAAGGGGGTGCATAGAGGAAAGTGGAAAGGTCACGGTGGAGAAGGTCATGGTGGAGAAGGAGTACCCAAAGGGTGGAGAGGAGAACCCGATGATGGGGACGTCGCAAGCCCAACCCATGCAAACTAGGACTGACGTCAGCATGGATAAGAAGGATCCAACGGTTGATATGCAACAAGAAGAACGATCGAAGGAAGAGAAGCCGCATGATTATGGGCCTTGTATGATTGCTCAAAGCAGAAAAAAGTTCAAAAAGAAAGGAAAGGTCATTGATCATGGCAAGAATAATTCCAAAGGGATAGAAAAATAAAAAGGGAGATATAGGCGAAATTACTGGAGAGAGGGAGGCTCGTAATGGGTCACGTTTTGCATCTCTTCAACAGTCAAATGAGGATTTTTAGGAGGGTAAAAAATATTCAAATCCAGGTATTATTTTACAGGGGCCCCACAAGGGAATGTTTTCAATGGTGACTTTGCATTTAAGTTTCGAAATTCTATTGGTGGCAAGAATCCACAAAGAAGTGTGAAAGGTAAAAACAAAAATCAAGATCAAAAGGAACAGCATGGCCCAAGCCAGCGGAAAGCCCATCCTGCCCAGAACCCGTTAGTTCGTGAAGTTGTCAAAAGGAAAAAACACATGTAAAAGACTTAGCTTTGCTTGATAAAAAACTCTCACTAACTCAGATTTCTAGGGTTCAAGAAACTGTGATGGATAATCTGGTGAAAGAGACGAGTATGTCTCAGAACATGGGTGTCCAAACAGCTAGAGATGTTGATAATGCATTAAGTGCAGACATGGAAATTGGGGTGGTTTCGGGTCCAGAAGCTTCTAGACCTTTTGAGGTCTCATCTTCCAACTTATCATTATGAATATACTAGGGTGGAACTGCAGGGGCGCTGCAGGTAGAGGTTTTGTTAACCTCATTCATGATATCAAAAAATAATATAATGTGTCAATGATGTTCCTGGTTGAAACTCATACAAAATCTCAACATGTTATTAGGAGGCTGGGCTTTGATAACTGGTTTGTGGAAGAAGCACAGGGTCAGGCAGGAGGGATCTGGGTTCTGTGGAATTCTTATGATTGGAAAGTTGATGTGTTGCAGCATGGCTCCCAGTTTGTTCACATGAGGGTGTCATATAGAGGGGATAGGTCTTGGCTTCTCTTAGTGATGTATGGCAGTCCGCATTACCAATAAAGAAATGATCTTTGGACTTTTTTGAAGGAAGCAACTAGAGATATTAATGAGCCTTGGGTTGTTGTCAGAGATTTTAATTCTTTATTACATGATCATGAAAGAAACAAAAGGCCCACTCGCTCTTCGGTTAGAAGCACGTTGGCATAAAAAATACAGTGGTGAAATGCGACCTCATAGACGCAAGGTTCCAGGGATATCCATTTACTTGGCATCATGAGGATTTGGAGGAAGACTGGATAGAATGTTGATTAACATGCAGTGGAGGCTTATATTCCCTAAAGGAACTATTTATCACTTACCACCCTTTAAATTTGATCACAGACCTCTTCTACTCCAGTTCAAAGCAGATAGGGCTTGTAATAGGAGAATAAGACATTTTAGATTTTTGGCAGCATGGTTAACACATGATGACTTCCAAAGGTTCATGAAGCGTAATTGGCGCAGGAACTTCATGGAATGATCAAATGTAGCGTTTCAAACAGGAGCTTGAAAAATGGAATAAAGAAATTTTTGGCAACATCTTTGCTCTTAAGAGAAGGTTACTGCGTGAATTTGAAAGTGTTAATACCCAGATGATATTTAATCATGATCCTCATTTGAAAGAGCGGCTGTATGTTTTATGGAAGCAGTATTAAGCGATTCTAGGGCAAGAAGACATTCTTTGGTTTCAGAAATCCCGGCCTAAATGGCTTGCGTTTGGGGATAGAAATTCTAAATATTTCCATGGTATTACAACGGTGAGGAGAAGGAGGAATAAGGTGGAAATTATCCAAGATGAGGAAGGTAATTGAATTTCTAACAAGGAGGATGTGGAAAATTATGTTTCCTTGTATTTCAAGAACCTCTTTGCGGATAATTCTAGTTACGATTCGTTCTGTCTCAGTAATTCTTTTCCAAAGTTGGAGAATAACAAACTGGAAACACTGGGTAATTTGGTTTCTTGTGAAGAAATTCTAGGGCTATTAGATGCATGGGAGGATTCAAGGCCCTAGGTCCGGATGGGTTTCAAGCTATCTTGTACCATTCCCAATGGAATATTGTGGGGGAAGATTTTTGTAAACTCATCATGGATATTTTTAATGATCCAAGGAGAGTCGAAGCCATCAATTATACTTTGATTCTAAAAGTGGAGCCGGTTTCTAAGTTAAAATATTTTCGTCCCATCAGTCTTTGTAATGTCTCTTATAAGACTATAACGAAAATCATTGCTCTTAGATTGAGAGGCCTAATGGAGCGCTTGGTTAGTCCATGCCAATGTAGCTTCATTCCCAACCAAGGCAAGCTTCTGGATAAAGCCCTTCACCAGGTTGATCAGATTATGATGGAGGCTAGGGTTGGAGATTTAAAATGGCATGTGGGACATGGACTAGTTGAGATTCTGGCTTCCTCTGGATATTTTTGATAAGGTCAGAGCTTCGGTACCTCCAGCCATGGCAAAGGATGACGACTCTTTGGCTTAGAAAGGAAGTTCGGATGGGTCCTTTTCTGTCTCAGCTGCTGATAAAGCTATCACCCATTCGAATAGTGCTCATGATTCTCTCTTTGAGGCTATATAGAGATGGAAAGGACCTGAAAGGTTGAGAATAAACTTGTGGAAGGTGGCAAAGAATGCTCTCCTCATCAACCAGATTAGACGTAGAAGGGGTCTCACTCATTTTATTATGTGTGCAATTGCAATGAAGAGGATGAAGATGCATTGCATGTCGTGAGAGATTGTGCGGTGGCTAGATCATTTTGGCATCTTGTTTCTAATGGTAATGTCAGACAAAACTTTTTCACCTGTGATCTGCGAGACTGGCTGCTATCGAATATCAAAGGTTCTTCTATTTCAGGGGATGTTGTTCCTTGGGAGGAAACTTTTGGAGCTACCCTAGTTTCATTGTGGCGTCAAAGGAATGAAGCTCTCTTTTCACAGATTAATCCTTCCCCTAGTAATCTAGTCTTCCGTATTCAAAGGCTTGTTCATAATATTTTAAGAAGTTTTAGTTTTGAAACTGCTCTTGGTGGGAGACGTCGCACAACTCTTAATCAATCGTGCATTGTGTGGAAGTGTCCTCCCGATGGTATGTTTAAACTTAACTGTGATGGTGCAAGATCAGATGATGGAAGAGCATCTTGTTGTGGTATTGTGAGAAACAGCAGCGGAGAAGTTGTCTTTTCCTTCGCCAAAGATATTGGTACATGTTCAGTGGCGCATGAAGAACTTTGGGCCATGTATTGGGGAATAAAGTTTGCATGGGATAGAGGATTCAAGTGTTTCTGTATTGAATCAAATTCCCAGGCGGGAATAGCTCTGATTAAAAATGGATATGAGTCAGCTCATTCTTGTTATCCCTTGGTTAGAGGTATATTGCAGTTTTGTAATAATGGAGGTGACTACTCTTGGACACACATTCTTCGTGAAGCTAATCAAGCTGCAGATGCCTTGGCTAAGCATGATCTGTCTTTGAATGGCCAGTGTAGGATTTTTTATATTAATCCAGATTTTCTGTATTTGATTATTTGGGGGACGCTACTTCTAGCTTTTTCCCCATGGTTTTTAGTTGTTTATTTATTGGGACTTTTATCCCCGTTTATCCACCCAAAAAAAAAAGGAAGTTGATTGGAATCTTACATCATTTGTCTCCTACTGTCATCTTTTTATGCGTTGTTTGGTGCATGAAATTGTATTTAAAATTGAGTTTTTAAATTGAAACTGAACCTCCTTATTCAAATTATTTTGTTTGGTACATTGGTACATTCATATAAAAAATGGGAATCCCAAATTCCAAGTCCAATTCCATGAGTTGAAAAACCATTTTATACTATTTTCAATTATTACTTTGAACCCAAAGTTACTAATTCCAAGCATAAAATTTAAAAATAATATGTTATAATTATAATTCAATATTATCTTGTCGTATACTTCAACAACAGAATATTACTTTTTTTTTGTATGAACAACAAAGTATTACTAATGTAGGCTAAGTCACTAGTAACATCTTCTAACCTATGCCAATGATTATGTCCTCCAACCACCATCATTGATAACATCCTCCGACTACCGTCACCAGTGGTGTCCATGGACCATCATTGGAAATGGCATTTTCCCACCATTGTCATTAACAACATCCACAAACTACTGTCATCGAACTATCGTCCTTTGATCCTTGTTCTTCTTTCAGGCTAAACCACACTTTTGGTCCTTTATTTTTGTTTTATATTTTGATTTGGTCCCTCTTTTAATTTTCGTATTGATTTGATTCCTTATGTTATCATCGTTACACTAAGTTGGTCCATTGTATTTTTACTAACAGTGTTAGATTTCCACCGTTAGTCGCCGGAAACCATCTTCTCTTGCCGGAATCTGGGTTCTCTCGTCAGAAGTCTAAGTTTTAGAGAGAGACCAAATCAGGGTTCTTCTTTTCTCTTTCTCTCTCTTCTTCCTTTGCTTCCTCCTCATTCATTTTTCCTTCTTCCTCCTTCCCCTCCAAATCTACCTTCAACCCATTTAAAACAACATATTCAAATCAATGATGGAGTTTGGGGTTTGAAGTAGGGCTGAAGAAGGGAGAGGGAGGAAGAAGGAAGAGAAGAAAGAACCTCAAATGATAAATCACGCCAAAAATATTCGATTGGGGAAAATGATATCCAGAAGCTCTACCCCAACTCTTGAATCTTCGATCTCTGTTGGTAGCTGAATTTTTTGTGCGTAAAAGTTGAAAGTTAGAATTTTAAAAAATGAATTGGTTAAAAATATCAACGAAAATGGTATTTTTCTACTGGAATTCTTCTACTACTGTTCGGCCTGATTTGATCCCTTATGTTGTCAATGTGACACTAAGTGGATCCTTTCCCTTAAATTTGTACTAACAATGTTAGATTTCCACCATTAATCCAGGAAACCATATTCTCTTGCTAGAGAATGGGTTCTCTTACTGGAATTTTGGTTTTATAGAGAAACCAAATTTTAGAAAGAGAACCTTAGGTGTTGTTTTGGGTTTTAATCCCTAGATTTGAAAGAAAAATTCAATTTTACTTTTTTGGTTCTTTTCGGTGTGTTGTTGTAGGTGTTAATCATCAAGATCCCTAGTTTTTAATTAGGTGTAAAAAGTGGATAAGATTAAGTGTATCCACCGGCTTCACGGATGACTAATCTCCGTCGGGGAACCTGCAGGCTGACCGTCTTTATAGTTGGGTCTCCCCTCCCAATCACATTTTTTCCATTCACAAGACTTGAATCCGAGACTTTGCTTAAAAGACCTGAGCACAGTTCGACTCGAAATGTAATGTTTTCATATAAGGTCTAGTTTAATTATATATTCAATACTCTTTTGGTTTTAAAAAATAAGGTAACCTCATATAAGGCTATGTTATCATTACATTTACCTTCAATCTTCATCAAAGAGTGATAATTGAATGTGATAAAAAAAAAAAAGTGATAATTGAAATTACATTTTTTTAAGAAGAGATAAATGTACATTTTGAAATAAAAGAAATATCAAATGTAGGCTCGTGTAATTATTGTGACACTTATATCCTACTCCTTGTACAGTTTTTTTGGTGCATTGCCAATGTTTTTTTTGGTGCATCTACTACCTGTACAATTTTTTACACATATCATGACATTATTGATTTAAACAAAAAATAATAATCTAAAAACCATTTTGGGTGGTGCATTGTAGACTTGCTCTTGTCGTTTACAACAACTTGAACTATCCCATATTGTATCATTAATTCGATTCGATTTCTTGACAAAGCTAGGGTCCTTTCCTGTCTACATGCTTGGCTCCTTTTCAATTTCCATTTTCAAAGCTTTGAACCTTTGCTCTTCCACTTGATTAACCAAACCTTACTGCCAAACACCAAAAAAAATACCGCACAGAAAGTTCTTTGAAGCCCAAAAAAGAGAGTCAAAGTAATGGATTAAAAAGAAGTTGACCTTGACCCTAGAGAAAATGTGCAACATGGGGTTTGCCCCAAATGAGTGGGAAATCATTATTCTTTTTACTCACTAGGAATGTCTCAATGGAGAGATATAGTAGCCCCTATCATGAACAAATTGTACCAACCCACCACATGATTATGCCTTTGGCTAAGTTCTTTAGAAAAAGAAGACAATTGTAAAGCTTCCAAAATTATTGATATAATTGACACCCTCTTCTATGGACCTTGTTCCCTTCATTGCACCCATATATCACCTATTCATTGTATCGTACATTTGAACTTCTTCCCTACAGACAACAGTAATTTGTACTAAAAAACACATATATGTTGATCGGTCGTATTATCATGATGGGCTAGTTCATGGAAAAGTACCTTTGTTACGGAGATTAAGGGTGTGTTTGATTTACAAAAAATCAAGAGGTTGGACAGTACAAAAATTTTTGTGCCTTGTTTGATTTGAAAAGTAGTCAGGGGACAGGACAAAAACCCAAAATTTTATCCCCACCAAACCATGGGACAAAAAGTTGTCCTATGGACAGACTAACAAAATACAAAATTATCCTTGGATCTCTCTCCCTCTCTCTCATCTCTCTCTCCTCTCATCTCTCTCTCCCTCATCTCTCTCTCCCTTTCTCCTCTCTATCTCTCTCTCCTCTTTCTTTCCTCTCTCTCTCATCTCCCTCCCTCTCTCTCCTCTCTCTTTCTTTCCTCTTTCTCCCTCCCTCCCTCTCTCCTCTCCCTCCCTCCCTCCTCTCTCTCTCTCCTCTCTATCTCTTTCTCTCTCCTCTCTGTCCTCTCTCTTTACATAATTATACAAAATTATATATTGTATATTTATATATTAAATAATATATATTATAAAGGGTATTCCGGTAAATTTAATATTATTTTGTTTGTGTTGTCCATTATCCATCAAACAATGTACAAGACAAAGAATTGTCCTGTAACTTAAGGATTTGTCCTGTGCTGTCCTGTCTGTCCTGTGCTGTCCAGATACCTTTTGCAAATCAAACGCACCCTAAGTATATAATTAATTATAACATGAACATCACCTTTATCAAATTAAGTAACTATACTGATATTTGAACATGATTACATGAATCAAGATTTGTTGTCACATTTTTCTATCTCAATTTCTATCTTTCTCCACTCAACATTAGATTTTTGTGGATGACGAAATAGACTATATGAGATTTTAATTGACGTGTCAAAATATGAAGGAGAAAAATAGAGAACGAGACATCAAATGTTTTATTTTTTTATAAGCATGAAACAAGAGATGTTGATACAATTAGTATAAGGTATAATTTAGGCATCTCAAGTTGAACTTAAACTGATTGGTGAAGCAAATAAGTGGCTGCAGTGTGATCACCAAGGAGATAAATATATTGTGAGTTCGAATGTCAATACAAAGAATATTACACTAAAAGATGTCTAGAAAGAACTACTAAAAGCTTTCGTTGTTTTAAAGCTTTGGCCTAACACCAGCCAGTGGGGATCAAATATTAATTTTTTCACTAGCTTTCAACTCATGGGAACCAGACAATGAAGAGTTAAAGAAAAAAAGATAAAATGAATAAATTCTCAACTAAGAGGTATCCTTTAAAGCTTTGGATACTACTACTACACACGCTACCCGTACTTTTTCCTTTTCCATTACTAGTGGTTGCAAGAGATTGACACACCCAATTATATTCCTCATTCTACTGCATAAAGCAAGTCTTTGTTCCGGTCTTTTTCTCTTCTTTCCCGAAACCCCACATGAGCATATTAATTAGAAAAAGGAAAATATTTACTAAAAAAAAAAAAAAGGAAAATATTTTATATACGGTTGAATTTAATGTACCGTAAAAACATCTTATACGGATAACTAATTTACTAAGTATTTAGTTTATTGTGTCAAAAAAAAAGTATTTAGTTTATTTCATTAATTACTTATTTATACAAGAATTCCCAATTATTTAAATTATGTTAAAATCAGTATTGGTAAGTGCAAAGCCTGAGAAAACTAAGAAGAATATACATATGGATACGGGCAAATTAGCATTGAAAATCAGCAACCGGGCCAAGTCAAATGGATAGAATCTTTAAAGAATAAATGTGTATTTTGATGCTCTAAATATATACTCTCCATAAAAAGGGTTTCCCATTTATAGGTTAAATCAAATTACTCCTTTATGATAATTATTACTCCCTCCGATACATAATATAAGAAACAAATGGATCCATTTTTGGATCCAAATTATAAGAAACATACAACAATTTTTACGCTTATTAAATACTAATTTTCAATATTATCCTTATTAATTATCGTCATTAATTATAGGTCATCAGAATATTAATTAAAATTAGAAGGGGCGTTTTTGAAAATTTATATAAGTATTAATTACAATTAACTTATTTCAATATATTTTCTTGATATGTGTATTTTAGAGTTTGTTCTTATATTGTGGATCGAAGGAGTAATAGTTAGGAAATTTCATCTTCTTCACATGTTTGAATAAATACACGTAACTAAAGAAAAGGTATCACACAAATCATATGTCTTTCTGAGAAGTAAACCTCCAGGTCCATCACCTACAACCAACAAGCTCCCCCAGGCCCAAACACATACCAACAGCCCAAGCCTTTTCGGGAATTAAACCCGCGACATTCTTACTGAATTGACTGCTTAGAAGAATATGTTTTGAACTAGGGATGACGACTTAACTGATTGGGACGAGTTTTACTTGTCTCCTATGATTCTAAATATTGATAAGACGAATTCTTTATAATCGAACCCGTTCTTGGATTCGAAGGAGATCGATCATATGTGGATTGATTTAAGACCTGATTGATCCAAAATTAAATATATTCTTTGTAAACTAAATTTTTTTGAGTGGGAAAAAATGTCATTTTTTTATAAGCAAAAATATCGACAAAAGATGCTATCTAAAAGCCACCAATTGATCTCGTGCCGCCAAATAGATCCAAAACTTAATGTTACATAATATCAACAAATAGATCATTTTGCTGGATGCTTCCTTGATGCTCGTGTTACCAAAGTCATTTTGTTAAAAACATGATACTTTCATCAAACATGATTATTTCAATGTCACAAAAGTCACAAAATATATCACACTTGAAACGTAAGATAAGAAGGGATTTTTATTATATGGGATGTGTTGGGTAACTCGAAGGTCAATCCGGACCCGTTCCTGACCCGACATCGGGTCACTAAATGGGACGAGGGTTCGTCTTTTCTCTTATGCGGGTTAGGGCCAGATCCGGCTCGAACACTAAGGATTGGGACGAGTTTTAGGGCCAGGTCAGATTTTGCACACCCTTACTTATTTGGGACATCTTAAATTTTTAGATTTTAGTTGTTTTATTATCCTCAAAAAGTTGTTTTCAAAATAATATAACTTGTTTGACACTTTGCTTAAATTTTATTAATTTTTGTGTGTGGAAAAAACAGTTGTTTTATTATGTAATCTAATTTGTTTTAACTTAAGATTGTTGTGATTTAATTATTTTTCATTCTCAAAAGTCTCTTCCCTATTTACCCTTCAAAACTAACATTCAAATAATATTATTAAATTACAAATAACTTCATAGAATTTTTCGTAATTTACTATGTAAAAGAGATTTTTTTGCATCACCCAAACAAAATAGATTATGTTAAAATCATTTTTCAATAAAATACACAAACAAAAAAAGATTATGATTATAATCAATTATCGGCATAATATATTTTTCCCAACTTTCTCAAACACAATCTTATTATATAATTTGACCTATTAATAAACATTCATCCAACACTCAACAAGCTTGACATATCAAAGAAGCTTGACATATCGAATTGTGCAAAGGGCCCGTGCATGTAAAACAAAAAAACTATAGAAAGTGGATATGAACAATTTCATAAAATCAACTAGTCCAATGGATTCAAATATTATAAAATAAACTTTCAGCTAAAAAGAAAATGTTGAAAAAATTATGTTATTAACATTTTTCGAAAAGTTTATGTCACTACCTTCATATTGACAAATGGTTAAATATAAACTGTGTAATTACAAAGTACAAACTGAAAGCTAAAATTCGGGAGGGAGCTACTAGAAAGTTTATGATTATCTACGGATTTCTTCAAAAAAATTGCAGAAAATAGATTTCACGTGGATTTTCCTATAGATTCATGTCTTCAAGTAATATTTTCGTGGGTGATTTTTCCTGCATATTTTCTTGCGAAAAATTTACATAGGAAAATCCACATGAATTGTCAAAATTACAAATTTATAGGGGAAAAAAATCTTATTTCTGAAAAAATTACTGCAAAATTTGCTTGAAATTCCTGCAGAAAAAATACATAAGAATTTTTATTTTCGATAAGTAAATAATTCATTAAAATATATAGTTTTAACATCACAAGTGATCACTCTTACCACTTATAGGAAGAGTTGAAGAGAACCATTCTATCCTATCCTTGAAGCTAGATGAAAAAAGTACATCACTGTACACAATATAAAACACCAAAAACCAAACTTACAAAACTTGCAAAAAACACCCTGGACATAAATGAACACCCTGGACAAAACAACTCCACTGCATCAAAGAAAGTAAATAATCTATGTGAACATCCCATTTTGACTGGATCTCTTTTGTTTTTATTTTTTGGCAAAATTCAGGAAAAATCACAAAAAAAATTGTAAATTGAAAAATCAAAAAAATATTTTATCTTTCATGTCTGCTTTCTAGAAAAAACCAAAAAACAATATATATATATATAAAAAAAACATTTGCCCCATATTTATCTTGATTGTTAATTTGTTATTTTAGTTTTATGTTTGTTGGGCCAAGTCCAAAGCCACTACCTATTTTTTATACCCAAACCCAGATCAGGATCCACCATACACTCACCTCCATTTCCATTTTGAAGCCCTGGCCGCAACAATCAGGATCACGTTTCTAAACGTGATTTGTGACCATGGGGGGCGCACATCATAGCAACATTTTCTTTCATCATCTGCCTTCAATAGGAGATTCTGATTTTCTCTAGGTAGGTATCATACCTTTCCTTCTTTGCCTCTAAATAAAAAACTAATTGAATCTCTGATTTTATTTGCAGATTTTCGCAGAAAATAACGATGGTTTTCGAGTCCAGATTCGCACTCATCGAATAGCAATTCCGAAAATCTCTCACCAGCATCATGAAGATTTTGGCAGCCACGGATTCAAGGTCTATAAAAACCCACGACCAGAAAAGAAGAGGGGAAAATCCGCACAAAAATAAAAAAAACAGAGAGCGAAGAGTGACAAGTTGCCTTTGATAGGGGATTGAAGGGTGAAAATTTTGGGGTTCATTGTTTGGTAGAGTCTAGTTCTTATATGTAGTGGGATAGAAGCGTTCAAGTTCTTGGTGTAGTTGCTGTTATTGGTAACTCATTATCTGTCTTGTTATTATGTATCAAACTCAGTTGCAACAATAAAACACGATGAGAAATTCTGTTTAAATGATTGTTTCGTTGCCATTGTCTATTTATCTATCATGATTTATGAGAGGATCGTTCTTTGCTTTAGAAATTTTTGATGATATGTCTCTGTTATCGGATAATCACATTATTCATCATGCTTTGTTTGTGTTAGGTTATTCTGGATGGATGTGTAGGATGAAGGCAATTTGGTGAATCTTTCTTGAATCAAGCATCAATATTCTTGCATTCATTCTTTTTATATACATGTGGCTTATGTCATTTGAATAGTATTAATTTGCTTGGTGGCTTGATCTTCTGGCATAACTTTCGCGACAGGTCTCACTTTCCATCCTTTGAGTATTTCATTCTCTAATCTTGATTCCAAGAGTAATTTAAGAAAGAAGGTCTAAATGCCATTATCATATGATGGTCTTCTTGATACCTTGACGTATGAGGTGAGTTTGATACAGCTTATTTTTGTGGCAGTGATTGATTGTGGTGCATTACACTTGGATGGTAATGAAGTGCAAAATGAATTTCTTCTAAAAAATGTGTTTTGGCCAATTCATATGTACATATATGCTGGTTACATATGTTTTGTGCTTGATTCTTTTCTTTTAAAGGTAAAATAAATGATTTAGAATTTATTAATTAATTGCACAATTAATTTGGGGTAACCGTTTTTTTTTATGGGTGTACTAGGGGTGTCGTGGGGTTAAGTCCTCGTCCCTCCCTACGTACAATTGACTTCCAAACTCAACTTGGTTTTTTATAAGGTTTTCCAATTTTTACCTAAATTAATAAAATTGGTGACGACTCCACTGAGAATATTTTTAGAGAGTCAAGCCCATTAAAATTAGTTATGCAAATTTTTAATAAATTTTAACTTATTTATTCTACCTTTTTTGTTTGCTTTGTTTTGATCTTTAAAAAAAATTAAAAAAGAATCTATTTTTTTAATATGTTCTTGCTTTGGTTTATTTTGTTATGATTTTGTATGATTTTTTTTGGCTTGCAGTTTCAATATCAGGGTAGATGACTTTGTGCCTTTATTTTGCAGGGTTTGATTTTTTTAGTTTTAGGACACACCTCACGATCACTTACATCACACACAATATCGGATCTATACCCGACCTTGAGTGACGCCGTAGGACTTATAAGGGGCTTTGGAGATGTTATTGTGGAGCTTTATGTTTCTTTGACTTGCGCTAATTCTCCCGCTCAGATTGTGCCTAGTTTCATGGGTATGACCAGATTGTGAGGGTTTATCCCTCAGTGATCAATTCACGGAACTAAATCCTTATCTTCCCGATAGGGCAATCTGGGACTTTTTTCTCTAGGTTTTTTGTAACACCCCGATTTTCGTGTTTTTCAATATCAGTGAATATACATATATATGTTTATATTTTTATTTGAAATCCAGAAAAAAAATTGATAAACCAAAATTATTTATTTGTTTAATTATTATTTATCTATTTTATTTAATTAATTATTTTTAATTATTATTTTCAAACCACTCTTCGATTTCCAAAAGACACATGATTTTTCAAACCATGGTTTTCCTTTCCACAAGGTGGTTTTCCCAAAACCATCAAAGATTTTTTTTCCCCTTTTTAGAAACCATTGGAGACATGTCAATCTTCTTCTAAAAGCAAAGATCTCTTTTTGTCCATTATGCCATTGGTTCTGTCACATAGCACTCAAGCATTAGGTTATTCTAGATTTCATCATTTATTCTATCCTTAGTGACACATGGCAAGAGTACTAAGGTCACTTTAGGATTGTTTTATCCTAATTAAAATATCAAGGATTTCTTTTAAATAGATTGCCCATGCCACTTGGCAATAAAGCTATTGCTTACTGGATTTCCTTTATAATTTTATATTAGGATTATCTTAAGGATGAATTACTTCTGCCATTTGCCACAAAAGCAATATTTCTAAGATTACCTTTTATATTATAATAATAGGTTATCTTTAATGATAGGTTGCACATGCCATTTGGCATCCTGCCAGAGGCAATCAAGATTACTATCCATTTGTTATAATATATTTTGCTCGGGCGAAATCTTCCAAGAAATACGATCGGAATTTAAAGTTGGATAAACGATGGAACCAGATGAAAAGCTGAAGTGACTAAAGTGAGTTGATGATGGTTGATGTGACTTGATGGAAGTCTTGATGAAGGTATCTTAAAAAAAGTCATGATTATGACTTATAATTTAGTATTAAAATAATCAAGTAACCGATTTATCTCTCTTTGACCCAAATATGACCAACATTCAAAATTTCCTCCCCAAGTTCTCTCCCCTCCACTCAGCTCACTCTCTCTCTCTCCTATAAATACCACTCATCTTCTTCATTCATCTCCTTTACTTCATTTTCACTTATAAAAACCAAGAAACTCCATTTACTCACTGAAATCATACTGAAACTATGGTCTCTTATGTTCTGAAACTCGAAAAACTTTCTACATGAGAGTTGTTCTTCTTTCTCTCCTCTTTCCAACGAGCTAAAGATCATCAAAAACAGATGAGTATACTAGGAGATACGGCCAAATCACCAAAACAGCTCAAAATCCTCAACATCACAAGAGAACAACATAAAGAAGGCTCTTTACGCCCCTGTTCTGTTATGAATCAAGCAAAACCTTCAACATCAAAGTTGTGCCTCTCTTTCTTACCTTTCCAGAAAGCACAAGTTTGTAATTTTTAGATGAGCAGATCATGAGATATACTCATAATACCACCACATCCTCAAAGCTGTCAAATTTTTAACTAAGCTTGTTTTGGATCATTTATCTTCATTCTTCATCACTCAAGGGTAATCTCTTCACTCTCAATCCTAATCTTCTCAAAAAACTTCATTTCATCTTCATGCATGTAATGTTTTCATGGTTGCATGTTCAAGGTTCTCGTTCAAAAGTTTTAGAAAAATCATAGAAAAATCTTTTTAATAGGAAACAAATTTCTATGAACTCACAACAACCTCTACATTCATCTTTCATGATTGCATGTAACAAAATAGATCTTCAAACCCATTTTCTATGACATGGCCGAAAACTCCATAGGAACAAGTTGGTGATTTTGTTCTTTTTGAGAAAAACCAATACTTGATTCAAAACCCTCTAGTATATATATGATCTAAGTTCATGAACCTGAATCAAAAATGAATTTTCTTTCCTATTTTTGTTAATATGGCCGAAACTCTAGTTGTGAGAGTGGAGGAAATTTTGTTTCATTTTTTTTTGAAAAAGATACTTGCTTTGATCCTTCAAATAGCTACATGCATGGAATCCAAGAGTTGAAAATCAAATAAAATCCCTAGCCTATTTTTTTTGTGTAGGCCGAAAACTTGCTCATCATGGAGTAGATGAGTTGAGTTTTAATTTTTGAGTTATGATCATTGATCTTGTCTTTCTAATACTTAAGGGTCATTGATCCAAGAGTTTGTGAAAATTTGACATCTCTAGCATCATTTTCTTAGTCATGATCGAAACCTATGCATAGAGAGATAAGATGATTTTGTTGTTTTAACTTATGTTATGTGCTTGATATATTCTTAGACTTGCGACACGTTACGAACAAAAGAGGTTTTCTTTAAGCAACGTGGAAACTAAGGTCTTTTCTACCCTTCGAATCAGGTAAGGGGAGACTGCCTGAGGGATATTTTTTCGATGACTATATGTTATCTGTGAATGGTCTGTTATGTATTGTTTTGGACCTTGATGTGGTGATTTGAGTTTATTTTTCTATGGTTGAATTATTTGTTTTAAATACCTATGATGTTGATGTGGAAATTATGATGTTGATTGATTTGTGGTCTGGAAAGCCTGGCAGTGATCAATGCTCAATTAATCATTAAGATAAAAGCTTTAAGAAGCCTTATGAGGAATATTGAAAATAATATTTATTTGAGAACTTGTTTTTGGTAAAAGAATTTAATTATCTTTTAAAAAATTTGATGAAAAGTCACTATGAGAAATTAAGACTCAAAATATTTTTGAAATATTGAAGGAAAATCATTTGAAAATTTAAATGATTTTATCCTAAGTGAAACCTATTTAGAAAAATATTTTTATGGTGAAAAACCATGAGGAAACAAATTTACTTCTCGAATGGAAATAAATTATAAAGGGATTTCTGAAGTTTTGATGTTGTTTTTCGGAAAAGGAAAATTCCAAAAGAAAACGAGTTTGAAAAAGAAATGAATTTCTTTTAACCTAAAGTTTTTAAAAATGAATTTCAAATGGAAAAGATTTTCACTAGAGTTTTACTCAAACAAATAACTTGGATAAGTTTCGAAGGTTTTGTTTTGTATTTGTGTTTCACTGAACGAAAAATAACATTGAAAAGTGAACCTAGTAATCGAGACATCGAGATACTAGTGTTTTTTGTAGTAAAAAGCACGTGGATCTATGATCCATATCACGTTGTTGTGGACTGTGTCCTACATACGTTGTCGTGGACTGTGTGTCTTACATACGTTGTTGTGGACTATGTGTCATATATACGTCGTGATGAACGTGGTTAAAGGTGAATGTTGTTTTCTATGACCACAAATTCTAAGACTGGTGCATCGGTCCAAGACTGTTGTGATTGGACACTCGGACTAAAACATCCTGTGTTGACAATGAAAAGTTGAAAAAATTCATGGATGGTTTTGAGTCTTGTGCCTCGACGAAGGAAAGAATGAAACACAAAGAAAACTGGCGAAAATAAAATGTTTTTACATGCATTTGGCAGACGTGCCCACGTTGTTTTGTATGAATGTCTTGAAGGGTAAGGTATTTCATGGTACGTTGTATCATTATGCCTTGTTGGACAATGAAATCCACATACCTTGATCACTATGCCTTGTGTTGGACAGTGTGCTATGGAATCCACACACGGTGATCACTAAGCCTTGAAATGGATAGTGTTGTGGAAAACACGTTGTGCCTTATTTGACAATCGAGCTTGATCAACTCATTTTTTAAAACCGAAGTTGGGATCTCCGGAGATTAGGATAGATGTTGAATATTGAAGTGTCAAGTATTTTTCAAAAAAAAAATGACGATGATTGTTCGGATATGAAACCCATTGATATAACTATTTGTTTATTTCTAAGAATTTTATGTTGTTATGACTACATATGCCTATATGCTATTTTGTGAGTTGCGCATGTAGTTATCGTGTTTAAATCCATATATTGGTATCTCACCCTTACAATATATCAGGTTTTCCTGGTTCTTTGCTGTTGTACCTTGGTACACGAGAGCAGGTGGTGTCGAGAAGTTCCTAACCTCACTTGAGGATATTAATCTCGATCCTCGAAGAAGTTGGTGATAATTATAATGGTGAGAATTATGGAGTTCTTTCCGGTAGATGTCTTATATGGTGACCAGCTTAGGATATTTTCTTTGGGTTGTGTGTTTTTGAGAAAGTTGATATAGGTGGTTTTTAAAGACCTTGTATGGTTTTATTATCTTCAGTATGAGAAAAAATATTTCAGGAAAATTCATATGTTGTGGTGGTTTGATTTATAAATATACCCAGTTGGTGTGTGTCACCAAGTATGACGTGACTTTATTTTTGTGATGTGTGTATCACTTAAATGAAGTAGTCCGTAGAAATTTTTTACAACCTAGCTTTTCTGACTTAAAGTAAATTAATTTTTCAAAAGCAACCAACAAATTTTTTTAAATTTATTTTCTCACGTGTTTACTAGGTAACGCCCAAGGGGTAAGTCACTAAGCCACCACACTGAGTATGTTGTACTGTTGTAGACTTTAGTCTTTAGCAAGAGGCTGTCACCTTGTGTAGCATCTTTAATTTTTTATATAATTATATTGAGTAATGAGTAATTGATGAATTATTTTTTGATTTTCTCCCCAATTGCAGAAATCTTGTGCTTGTTTCTATTGCATTTGGTCCAACAAGCATCCAGAATTTTTATGTGAAATAATCTTTTAGCAATCAGGTTCTATTGTTCTAACTTTTTTTTCTTTTGTTTATTTTATAGTTGTTTAATTTATTTTTTCGAAAGGTTCATTGCTTTTATTTTAAAATATATAAATGTCAACTCGAAAATTTTAATCATGTTTTTCGATATTGCTATTTAAAATATATAAATGTCAACCCAAAATGCAGAAAAAATAAACTTTAAATGTTTATATAATAATTTTAATAAAATATTATTATTTTCTTTAAAAAGATCTCACTTTTAGTGTTCGCTTTAGACCTCCAAAAATACTGGATCGGCCCTGATGTTGTATGCATTGTACCTTTTTTCAGCCTTCGCCTTCTACATATGACAGCAGTAATAGATACCAATATATTGGATTGAGACAACAGCCTCACATTTTAATCAGTTTTCATGATATTTCTCCTTTATCAGTATTCATTCACACCATCTTTTGCAATCTATCACAACCTGCATCTATTAGTTCACAAAGCATCATAGGTTCTAAAACAACAAAGTATTATAAATCATGCATTTACATCATCTATCATCATTATTTCTGATCAAACTGCTATCATCACTAGTGCAAAATATACATTTAACATCAGATTTTAAACATCGGTTTTAATAAAACCGATGTGAAATAGGAGGCGGTGACATTTTTGAAATTAAACTGAAATATTTACACATCGGTTACCTTAAAACCGATGTGGTAAAAATATTAAACATCGGTTTAATAGAAAACCGATGTGGAAAAGTGAAACAAAAAAAAAATTCAGAAATAATATTAGACATCGGTTTTAAATAACCGATGTGGAAAAGGGAAACAAAAATAAATTTTTTTTAATCTGACGTAATATTACACATTGGTTTTCTCTTAACCAATGTATTAAATAAAAAAAAATTAAATTTTAATAAGTTTCTACATCAGTTTTCTAGTAAACCGATGTGTAATTCACTACCCACATCGGTTATTTTAAACCGATGTGTAAAAACTAAGTTTAATTTCTATTTTCATTCCCTCTCCATCTCTTCGCACCGTAGTCTTCCATTCCATTTGTCACTGCTTCCCCATCTCTCTCACTGCTCCTCCTTCCTTGTTTGATGCTCCCTTGCTATCTCTGATGTTCCTTCCTCATTCCATTTTAATAGCCACCTTCATCTTTTGCTGCTGCTTCTCACTCGATTCGAAGTTTCTCGGCCCCACCCGGAACTGCCAGTTCTTTCTCTCTCTAGTTTTGTCTCGCCCCCTCGTCTATAGAAACGCACGCGTGCGAAGTTGAACTATTTTTAAATCCATCTTTGTTTCCTTACTCTTTCAGGTTTTCACACTCTCTCTATCTTAACAACTTGGTTCACAACTTCCGGCCTAAGATCTCTACCAGCGTCATGTAACTATTTCCCTTTCTTCATTTTAGGGTTTACATTAAACGCATTTTTTTGTGCTTAAAAACGTTTTTTACATTTTTGTGTTGTGGTTGTAACTTTTAAGTATTGCTTATGTCTAATGTATATTGTATGATCCTATGTGTGAATCAATTGCTTGCCTTACATTTGTAAGGCTGGGGAAGGGTTGTTGAGCTACTCTGCCATATTTTGGATGCTTGCATACTACGTGTTTGATGAAAAATCTGAGAAACTATTTATTTGAAGGAACTAAAGGGGTTGCATTTTCTTAGAATGCATAGGTAGGTGAAACTAGACTTGGTTTGATGAGAACTTGAATTTGTGTCTTTTCTCTATTAATTTTAAGTCATTTTTAAGCATTTCTAACATTTAGCATTTCTACCAATCATTGCCGCTGACCAACTTTCTTACTCTATTTGCAGAACAAGAAATTGACAGGCGTTATTTTCCTGGATTATGGATCTGATTTGAGGAGTAGTCATAGGGTTCCTGGTGAGTTTCATTCAGTTACTCAGAAATTTAGTTACAACTTACAAGTGTGTCACCATTAATCAACCATACCATTAAGTTGTGTAGATCTCTTCAGCTTTGTTGTCTTGTATTTTGCCTATTGAAGTTTCAATGACTATTTACAGAATTCTCTCAATTCTAGAATGCTTAACTCAAGGAAGAGTTTTTAGTTGGCAGGTGTACAAGTGTCTTTGACTCTGTTGCATAGTGCTACTGCCTCTGCTTTCTTCACTTCTCTGCTGTCTTTGCACAATAGCAATTAGACGTGTTTCTCAGAAGGTACATTTTGGCTGAAAAGCTTTCATTGGAGTTTTAATGTATTTTCTTGAAAATTTATTTGATTCGAGAATATGCCCACAATAATTAGTAAAGCCTTAGTTTCCCGTTTGAGATGCAATACTAATGAGCGTACGTGTATGTGCTTAATGTACCACTCATTGTTGGATCTTGAATTGTCCAAAGTTGGACAGTTTGGGAAAATACTTTTTCTTAATTCAGTTAAAATAGTTATTCATTGATTCTAATGTTATATACTTGATGAAAGTTCGGATTGATACATTTCCTTTCGTTCTCCGGGTGCATACTTTATCGTGGTGGATGCCATCGCGTTCAAGTAGTGTACGTCGGAGACCGCAGGGAAATGCTGCCGAAATTTTGTCGAGTATGAGCATGAGAGTTAAGGACTAACTGTTAACCGAATGTTGAAAAAGTTTCTTCTCGAATGGGATAGGGCCATACCCTGTCATAAGAAGTGGTTGATGAATATGTTGGACTAAGTACGAAGGTATTGGTTTAGTCATGGATCGCGGTTGGATGAATGCTAGACGGACAAGTGATGAGTATGAGAATGGAGTGGAAGATTTTCTACAGTTTGCAAAAACAAATGCTCCTGATAGTGGTAACGGAAGGTTTTATTGTCCTTGTGTTAACTGTTTGAATGAGAGACGACTAGAAGGCGAGGAGATACGTGATCATCTTATTTGTAAGGGGATTTGCAAGAGTTATACAACATGGATATGTCATGGTGAATCGTTAGAGACAGCCGAAGGTGTCGGATAGAGAGGAAGTTGATGACATGGAAATGGACGATGGACTAGAGGACATGATCCGTGATGTTGGGCAAGAAGTCTTTTCAGCGTGCACATGTGTATGATACTTTGTGCGGTGATGCGCAAGTGGCTTTGTATCAGGGTGCACTAATTTCACACGGTTGTCGGCGGTGTTAAGATTGTTCAATGTGAAGGCGAGAAATGGGTGGAGCGATAAAAGCTTTACTGAATTGCTTGAGTTGTTGAAAGAAATGCTTCCAGAAGGCAACACATTGCCATCTCGAAACTATGAGGCGAAGAAGATATTGTGTCCGATGGGTATGGAGTATAAGAAAATACACGCTTGCCCCAATGATTGCATATTGTATAGGAAAGAGTTTGAAGAGATGCACGAGTGTCCCAGGTGTGGGGTATCACGCTACAAAGTGAAGGATGGTGATTCTAGTTGTGATGTGGTCACCAAAGGTCCTCCTGTGAATGTGTTATGGTATCTTCCCGTGATTCCACGGTTCAAGCGATTGTTTGCTAATGTAAATGATGCAAAGAACATTAGATGACATGCAGATGAGAGGAAGTGTGATGGACAGCTTCGCCATCCGGCCGATTCTTTGCAATGGAAGAGAATTGATGGTTTGTTTCCGGATTTCGGCAATGAGCCCAGAAACCTCAGGCTTGGACTTGATACCGATGGAATGAATCCATATGGAAACTTAAGTAGTATTCATAGTTCATGGCCTGTTCTCCTTGTAATTTACAACCTGTCTCCTTGGTTGTGCATGAAGCGCAAATACATTATGTTAAGTATGATGATTTCATGTCCTAAACAGCCAGGAAATGATATTGATGTTTATCTGAGTCCCTAGATTGAAGACTTGAGAATGTTGTGGGATGAAGGCGTTGATGTGATCGACGGGTATTGCCGTGAGACATTCAGATTGCGTGCCATGTTATTTTGCACCATCAATGACTTTCCAGCATACGGGAACCTGTGTGGGTATAGTGTTAAGGGGCATAAAGCATGTCCAATATGTGAAGAAGGAACATGTTACCATCAACTGCAACATGGAAGGAAGACGGTTTACCTTGGGCATCGGATATGTCTCTGACGTAATCATCCTTATCGTAGATTGAGAAAAGCTTTCAATGGACTTTCGGAGAATGAAATTGCTCCGGTGTCCTTGACTGGAGAGCAAGTTTATGAGAGGGTGAACAACACTAATGTTATCTATGGGAAGACCCAGAAGAAGGCTACCGAGAAGAAAATATGGAAGAAGAGGTCGATCTTCTTTGATCTTCCATACTGGTGCAAGCTTGATGTAAGACATTGTATTGATGTGATGCATGTGGAGAAAAATGTGTGTGACAGTTTAATCGGAACGCTTCTCAACATTCAAGGCAAGACAAAGGATGGTGTGAATGCTCGTCTGGATCTAGTTGCGATGGGTATACGAGAGCAGTTAGCTCCACTTAAAGTGGGGGATAAGAAGACTTATTTGCCCCCGGCATGTCATACTTTATCAAAAAAAAGAGAAAAGAAGTTTATGTGAATGTCTACGGGGAGTCAAAGTGCCACAGGGTTACTCTTCAAATATCAGAAGACTTGTCTCAATGAAAGATCTCAAATTAGTTGGCTTAAAGTCTCATGATTGTCATGTCTTGATGCAACAACTACTACCGGTGGCCATTCGTGACATATTGCCTAAAAATGTCAGACATGCCATTACTAGGTTATGCTTATTCTTCAATGCTATATGTAGCAAGGTCATTGACACTAAAAATTTGGATGAGTTGGAAAATGAGGCAGCCATTGTCTTGTGCCAATTGGAGATGTATTTTCCACCTTCATTTTTTGACATCATGGTTCATTTGATTGTTCATCTAGTGAGGGAGATTAGATTGTGCGGCCCCGTTTATTTAAGGTGGATGTACCCGGTTGAGCGATACATGAAGATCTTGAAAGGATATATGAAAAATCCACACCGTCCCGAAGCATCTATTGTTGAAAGGTATGTTGCGAGAAGAAGCTATTGAGTTTTTTGTACAGACTACATGTCGAAGCGGAACCTGTAGGGCTTAGAAGTCTCAGTCACGAAGGAAGATATGATGGTAAGGGTGGTACACGAGGTATCACTTGTTAAGAGCATGGATCGGGAGGAAGTGCTTCAAGCACATTTGTATATATTAAATAACACTGATGAGGTTGAACCATACTTATGTGAGCATAAAAGCATCATCAATGAAACTTACCCTAGAATGAATGAAAAATGGTGTTTGAACAAGCATAACAAGACTTTCTTAAACTGGTTTAAAGAAAAAATTGCAAAGGATGGTATTGCTTCTGATACATTAAAGTGGCTAGCACAGGGGCCTAACTTTGATGTCATATGCTGGAGTGGGTACGATATCAATAAGTTTTCCTTCTATACAAAGTCCCAGGATGACAAAAGTACTATGCAAAACAGTGGGGTTATGGTCGTCGCTGAGTCCATGCATTTCTCTAGTTCGAAAGATAAAAACCCTGTTATGGCATCAGTTTCATACTTTGGAATCATTGAAGAGATATGGGAGGTTGATTACACGAAGTTTAGAGTACCTATTTTTAAGTGTCAGTGGGTCGACAGTAACAATGGTGTGCAAACCGATGAGTTAGGATTCAAATTGGTGGACCTTAATAAGGTAGGTAATAAAGAGGAACCTTTCATCATGGCATCCCAAGCAAAACAAGTGTTTTATATCCGTGATCCTTCTAACAAAAGGTGGTCAGTGGTTCTTCAGGTAAAAAACATGTATAATGGTAGTGAGGGAAATCACGATTCAACTCTTGATATTTCTGATACTCCTTCTTTCTCAACACGAGTGCCTAATTTCAATGAGGAAAATGAAGTGGATGATGTACATGCTACTCGTAATGATCACCAAGAAGGGTTATGGGAGAACTTTACTAATTGACCACAAAGTAAGTTTAGTTTGATATTACCATCAAGTTTGGCATATTATATGTTTACGTTGATATTTATAAGTTATGTTTATGTACGTTGATCGATATTTATAAGTTATGTTTGATATTTATCCTGACATACTAACAAGTTTTTTTTTTTGTGTTTAAACAGGTATACATGGCTGATCGTGAGGATATCCCTCCTTCATGCAGCGGGTCAGAGACCCCGTCTACTGGTAGAAAGGGTAGACGTGCCACACGAATGAGGAATTTGACTGCCAACCGTGGTTCAAATCAAAGGATAAGAGTAGACTTTGATAATAACCTCAATCCTATTGGGCCAATGACAGATCAGTTTAACAGTTTTGTGGCGACCCTTGCTAGGAACAGGCCTAGTATACTCATTGATAGGTGGAAAGATGTACCGGCGGACGTGAAGGATCAGATATGGGAGAGTATTCTGGTATCTATACTTCTACGTCCTGTGTTTGTCTGTATCTACTTTATTTTTATCTTAATAATATCATACAGTAATTCATTGATTCTTTTGGTCTTAATGTAGTTGACCTTTGACATATCGGATACGTACGTTATGAAGAAGCGTTTGCTAAAGTATGCTGGAGAGCGTTGGAGGGCTTTTAAGGCCGACCTGGGCAGATACTATGTATTCAATCCAAAAATTAAAAAGAACCCACTTGAGGTGTATCCGTTTCTTGACAAGGCGACGTGGGATCGCTTTGTTCAGAGCTGACATGATCCCAGCTTTCAGGTTAACTTATTTGATTTGTCTCTAAATTTATGTAATTGCATTAATTTTATTTACTTATGTAATTTAATTGTCTTCTATTTATAACAGGAGAAGAGGAAAAAGGGGCAGAAAAACCAAAGCAAGAATGTCTACCCCCATGTCATGTCTCGTGGGGATATAAAAAGCTTGTTCAGAAAATGGTTGAAGAGGAAAAGAAAGCACGTCAGGAAGCAGCATCTCAGGCGGATCCTAATGTTGAAAATCGTCCGGAGGTTGTTGATCCACCTCCACCCCCACGCCATCGTAAATGGAAGAGGGCCCGACAAAGAAAAACGGGACAATATACATCTGAGGAGGCCCGCCAAGTAGCCGAGAAGATTGTAAGTATAGTTTGAATTGTAATTGTCATTTTAAGATTGTTACCGAATTGTAATGTGACCTGATATTTTATGTGATAGGATGCCTTGGATGATCAGCTAACCCAAGGAACCTTTGTTCCTAGAGGACGCAATGATATCTTAGCTGCTGCCATCGGTAAACCATACCACGCGGGCCGTGTCATTGGTGTTGGATGGGGAGTCGGCATTCGCCAATACCATGGTTCATCTTCACACCAATGCCACAGGGATGTTGAAGCAGATAGAGCACGGCTAAAACAGGAGATTGCAGCTGAGCTTCGACAGGAGATGGCCGAGCAGTTTGCCCAACAGATGGCAATATTGACTTCTATGTCCCGAGATGACAGGTGCCCTGTCCAACCCTCTGTCTATGTGAGCACTAAGGGCTCATGTGATCCTCCTCACCATCCCGAAAATGATGATGATGGTGATGATGATGATGATGATGATGATGATGATGATGATGACGATAGGTAGGTGTGAGTCAGTATGTTGATGATCATCATGATCGCCGCTAGTGGCATTGGGTATGGCACATAATAACTTAGGTAATACCATACACCATCGTTTATTACCTGGATGATCACTGAGGGTCGTTGTTGAGATTATTCGAGATGTCGATGCTCGAGTCCCTGTGCCCACCGAGGAGGTTCAAACAGTGGGTCGAGCCCCAGAACTTCATCCTCCGGCCAAGAAGACCGGTCGACTTTCTTGTTGCATCTGAGGTATTCAGTTAGTTGTATTTTTCTATATTCATAGTTGAAATAATTTATTATTGTTTAAAGATAATGCTTTATTTTTATTCGTTATAGGATGTTGGAAATGATATTGTGCCTAAAAGGTCGGATCTAGGAAGACCAGAGATGTCTGCTCCTGCCAAGGTATTCATTTGACCATTTAGTTAATAACGAATTAAATAACTTAATTATCCGTGATTACTAATATATATCTATGTTGTTTAGGGGATCGACAAAGGGGCACCTGGCCATGGTGATGTTTTTAAAGTTCTGGCTATACAGGTTGTCACCATGGAGAATGACGCAGCCTTGGTAAGGTTGGAACATGATGCCAGCCCTGGTGATGAACTGTATATCCCAAAGAAGGAACTTATGGAGATGGTACTCAATAAACAAATGGCTAGTTCTGCACACATATCGTTATGGTGCACTTAAGTACATTTTATTTATAAGTTAAGTAATTAATTTTTAAATACTATGATAATTAACATGTTTTTCCAATATATTAGGTATCTGCATCGTATGTTAGTCGATCAGGGTAACCTCGCCCTTTATGGGTTCATTGACCCCATGTTCATTCAGGGTGATGTTCTCCTAGCATCGAGAGACCCGGTCACTACCATACGTGATATACTTGCCCGAGACGATCATCAATTCTATCTTGCGCCTTATCTCAATAAGTAAGTACCGGTTATTTAAGTATAACTATATATGACTTAGTCACTAATCGTTTCGCAAATACAGCTTGCATTGGCAATCTGTTGCTCTTGTACCCAAGAATGAACGTCGTGGTCTTCTTTCGCTCATTGGGAAATAAGCCGTGAATCAATCAAGACGACCATCGAAACGTAAGCATTAAAATACTTTATAATCAGTAATGCAGTTGTTTTAATTATCTGAAATCTATTAGATATACTTTAATTAATGTTTTTGTCATAATAGGTCTATTAATGCAACCCACATGTTGCGTGGTGAAAGGCGTACTCGAGCTATCAGATGGATTATTCCCAGCGTAAGATATTTATTAGTTCAAATGCATCAAATGCAGTGGGTACAATAATTGATTTCTATTTTATTTAATTCCTCATATTCTAATTGGGTTTCATTTGTACGTAGTCATGTATACAACGTGAATCATGGGAATGTGGCTACTATGTGATGCAGTGGATGTTGGAAATTATCTCCTCCAGGATCACTGAAAGATGGCACGAGGTAAATGTTAATTGACACAATTAGAAGTAATAATATAGATTCGTTATATGTTTTATGTTAGTTTATTACTTAAAAGATATAATCTTTTGTTCAATTAAACTTGCAGATATTCAACAATCCAACTCCATTATCTGATTCCGACATCAACAACATAAAGAGGCGTTGGGCAACGTTCTTTCTTGAAGTGTACCAACCATAGTTTGTATATATGTAGTTAGTTTAAAAACTTATCATGTACTAGCTATTACTTTTGACTGATCATATGTATTTTGATATGAAATCTATAATATATCATGTAGCTTTTTGGTTTCTAATTATTTTTGTTGTCTTTGAATGTAATTGAACGTATATATATATATGTATTGTTCGTAATAAATTCAATATATATTAGTTGTGTTGAGAATATTTACAGTATGTTATTCTGGTATATATTGATCGCATTCATTGAAACCTGGGGAAAGGAATGATAGAAATGTAAATAACAGGAAAAAATGAGACTTTACACATTGGTTTTATTAAAACCGATGTTGAAATTTCACTTTACACATCGGTTTTCATTAAAACCGATGTGGAAAGTGAAATTTCCACATCAGTTTTCAAAAAAACCGATGTGAAATTTCACTTTACACATCGGTTTTATATAAAACCGATGTGTAAAGTGAAATTTCCCAATAGGATATCAATTGACAAATTAATTTTTCACATCGGTTAAGATGTAACCGCTGTATAAAATATTATAAACATCGGTTTTAAAACCGATGTGTAAAGTGGCAATAAACCATATCGGTCGTTTCAACATCAGTTTTAAAACCGATGTGTAAAGCCAAAAATAACCGATGTGGAATCCCTTTTCTGCACTAATGCATAGGCACTGTATGACAAGTGCATCACCTACTAGCATATACAACAATCCAATCTATAAGGCTTTCATCAAGAAGTTTTACAGCCGCATGAGCCATCTACCTTCTAAAAGGGATCCCTCCTATGCAAGAGAGTCTGCAATCTCATTTGCCTCCCTATTTATATGCACAAAATTAACAGGCTTTAATATAAACATTATATTTTTTAGTTTATTAGAGTAAAAACGCAGATTCCAAGGACATTCCTCCTGCTTGTTAACCCAAGTTAATACACTCTTTCAGTCAGATTCTAGAATAATCTCCATTCCCTTAACCCACTATTGTTGAAGAGACATTTCAAGAGTAAATACTATGACTAAAAATTCAGCCTCATTTGAGTCCCGAACACCTACCAAGGCTGCAAGCATTGCTAGTGTTAAGCTTGTTCATTCCTAAGTACTCCTCCTATACCCGTGGGGCCAGGTTTACCTCTAGCAGACCCATCCACATTTAAGCCTATTAGGAGGTGGTGCACGCCAAGTTAGATGCTGTTTGGGTTCCTTATTCCTTCTCCATATTTTAACGCATTCCAATTTCGTTGCTGCTTCACCTGGGTTAAAAGGGGCACTCTGATTCCATCATTTTAACCAAAGACCCAGCCTTAATTTAATTAAATAGCAGAAACTAATCCAATCTGTTTCAGATTTTTTAAAGACTACTCTATTCCTATGATTCCACAAAGACCACATGACAACATAAAATAGATAGATCCACAATTTTCTATCAAAATCACCATTTACTGCCCCCACCCATAGCTCAAACCACTCCCTTGGAGATTGGTGAATTGGCATCTGTATGTTCCACCAATCTAAGCAGGTTGTCCACACCTTCCACGCGTAAGTACAATGAAGAAACAGATGAGGAATTGTTTCCTCCTCACCTTCGTAAAAAGGACAGTTTGATTCATTTATTGGAATAAGATTAAGTCTTCTCAATCTACTCTCCGTGTTAAGCCTATCTTGCATTATAAACCACACCAGCAATTATGCCCTTGGTGGAGCTAGACCAAACCACACATTTCTGCCATTATCTGCAGTTTGACACGAATCCCAACAAGCATTGGAAAAAGACTTGACTAAAAAGTAAAAACAGTCCTTTGCTATGATATTTCCACCAAGGTCTATCACTCAATTCATTTGTTATTTCATTTTCTTGTATGGTGGCCCATTAACTCTTCCAATTGTTGGTTCTCCCAATGGAAAAGATATCTTCTCCAATTTAGATTCCATTGCCACCTGAGGCCATCCCAAAACCCCATATTAGCAATCACCTCATCCTTTTGCAAGGAAATTAAGAAAAGCCTCCGTTATTTCTTTTCTAAACTGCATTCTCCCACCCATTTGTCCTCCCAAAATTTAGTTCTCCTACCATCCCCTGTTCTCATCCACCACCCTTTTTGTATAGCTTCTCTAGAGTTTTCCTTCCATCCATCTACCGACATGACTGTACCCCACAAGCTCCCACAATTTATTAAAATCTCTAAAATACATGAGCCATTAATAAGGATCTTAAGAATTGATATTCTTCACTAATAGGATGAATAGAAACACTAACTTTTCTTCATGTTTAAATGTTAATACTTCTTTGCTTGAACTTCAATCAACAATGGAAACTCTTCTATCCCTTTCCTTACTCTTTATGCCTCTAACTTTGATGGTGAGACTTTCTTTCTAGGCAGAGATAGGGAAATGTTTTATTTCCTTCCTTTTATAATTGCTTACATCAAGCAATATATTCTTTTATGAAAAGACTCATTCCCAAGAGTCAAAACCATTCATTCAAATATTAAACAATATGTCATTTCATTCAAATATTAAACCACCACTAATATTTGTCACACACATAAGACATTAATTCTTACATTCTCCCACCTGGCTCATGTGACAAAGTACAACCTTATGTGGTCCAATAAATTCTCAATCATAATGCGCATAAATAAGGACACTTGTTTCATCATAAGTCATATTTAAGAACAAGAAATAATAAGAGTCATTGCGGTCATATATCCCTACTTTGACATAGTCCCTTCCATGCACTACTATATTAGTCTTCTTCCTAATATGACACTTTCATGGGAAATACATAATATGTCTAACAATAATGTCATTTTAAAGATCATTCATATTTTTTAATATCATCATTCATAATTGTGCACACATAAGTTCGAAAACAAAAATTTCAGAAACTTATACATTAATATGCTTAGAGTGTCATACATACATCATTAATGAATTAAAAACATAATTTAACATTCGTTAGCAGACATAATGTCGATTCTTTCAACATGACCAGTAAATGCTTTGGGCGGTAACCCTTTTGTTAAAAGGTCGGCAATCATAAGTTCAGTGCTAATATGATCAATTGACACTCTTTGTTTCGGAACTTCTTCTTTAACGGCAAAGTACTTTATTTCCATATGCTTAGCACCCTTAGAGTACTTACGTTTTTCGAAAAGAAGACAGCTGCGGAATTGTCACAATAAATTTTCAGCGGCCTGGCAATGCTGTCGACTATTCCAAGTCCCGAAATAAAGTTTCGTAGCCAATTAGCCTGAATAGTGGCCTCAAAGCATGCCACAAATTCAGCCTCCATAGTGGATGCAGCAATGACCGACTGCTTCGCACTCTTCCATGATATTGCTCCTCCGGCTAAAAGATATACTTAACCAAAAGTGGACTTTCTTGTATCCACACATCCAACAAAATCTGAATCTGAATATCCAACCACCTCAAGGTGATTAAATCTCCTATAAGTAAGCATGTAGTCCTTCGTTCCTTGAAAGTATCTTAGAACTTTCTTTGCAGCTTTCCAGTGGTCCATTCCTGGATTACTCTGGTATCTACCCAGCATTCCAACTGCAAAACTTATATCTGGTCTCGTGCAAGTCTGAGCATACATCAAACTCCCAACAACAGATGCATAAGGAATATTTTCCATCTGTTTCCATTCCAAATCATTCTTTGGATATTGCATGAGACTAAACTTGTCTCCTTTCTGAATTGGAACAGGAGATACTGAGCACTTGTCCATCCTTAATCTCTCTACAACTTTATTAATATATGCTTTTTGAGACAAACCCAACAATCCAAGTGATCTATTCCGGAATATTTCTATTCCGATCACAAGCTTGCGTCACCCATATCCTTCATTTCAAAATTGTTAAGAGAAAGTTCTTGGTCTCACTTAACAGACCAAGATCATTAGTTGCAAGCAAGATATCATCAACATACAGAATCAGAAATATAAACTTACTCCCACTGATCTTCAGATATATACATCGGTCTACAGTGTTTTCCTTAAATCCAAAAGAAACAACAGTATCATTGAACTTAAGATACCATTGTCGGGAAGCTTGTTTAAGTCTGTATATTGATCTCTTAAGTTTACATACCATGTGTTCCTTTCCTTTCTCTATGAATCCCATTGGTTGATTCATATAAACATCTTCCTCTAAGTTCCCATTTAGAAAGACAGTTTTAACATCCATTTGATGCAACTCTAAATCATAATAAGCTACCAATGCCATGATAATTCTGAAAGAATCTTTCTTGGAAACTGGTGAAAACGTTTCTTTGTAATAAATGCCATCTTTCTGAGTAAAACCTTTAGCAACAAGTTTGGCCTTGTAACGTTCAAGGTTGCCATGAGAGTCACGCTTAGTCTTAAAGACCCATTTACACCCAACTCTCTTGCAACCTTCAGGCAATTCTACGAGGTCCCAAACATCATTATGTTCCATGGATTTAAGCTCATCTTTCATGGAATCTAACCATTTATCAGCATTATCACCATTCATGACTTGTGAAAACGAAACTGGATCATCATCAATTCCTAAGTCATTTTCTGACTCTTGTAGATATACCACATAATCATTCGGTATAGCAGATCTTCTTTCTCTTTGGGATCTTCTTAATGCTATTTCTTGTGGTTGTTCTATTATAGGTTCATTGTCAACCTCGGGAACATTAATTTGTTGTTCTTCTTGATTATTATACGGTTCAACAATTTGAGGAACAACAACTTGAGCAGTAGGAACACAAGTCAAAGGAACTTGTATTTTTACTTCATTAATCTCCACATTTCGTGAAGCTTCACTCCTACTGGTTTCACCACTCTCAATGAACCTAGCATTCCTAGTTTCAACAATTCTTGTACTATGGGTAGGACAATAAAATCTAAACCCGTTAGAATTTTCTGGATAACCAAAGAAATATCCACCGATTGTTCTTGCATTCAGTTTCTTTTCCTGTGGATTATAAATCCTTATTTCTACCTGGCAACCCCAAACATGCAGGTGCCTTAAACTAGGTTTCCTTCCAGTCGACAGTTCAAAAGGTGTCTTTGGAACTGCCTTTCTAGGAACCCTGTTCAACAAATACATGGCAGTTTTTAAGGCATACATCCACAATGATAAGGGTAAAGATGCATTACTTAACATACTCCTAACCATATCCATTAAGGTTCGGTTACGCTTTCCGATACACCATTTTGTTGTGGTGTACCTGGCATTGTGTATTGAGCACATATGCTACGCTTTTCTAGGAATTTAGCAAACGGACCAGGGTGTTGTCCATTTTCATCATACCTTCCATAATACTCACCATCTCTATCAGACCTTATATTTTCACCTTTCTGTATAATTGCCTTTCAACTTCATTTACATAAATTTCTAAGGCATTCACCGCTTGAGACTTCTCATGTAGTAAATAGACATATCCATAATGTGAAAAATCATCAATAAAGGTGATAAAGTATTTTTCCTTACCGAAAGAATTAACATCAAAAGGTCCACATATATCAGTGTGAACTATCTCAAGAAGCTGAGTGCTTCTTGTGGCGCCTTTCTTTGTGTGTTTTGTTTGCTTTCCTTTAATGCAATCCACACAAATATTAAGGTCAGTAAAATCCAAATCTGGAAGGACTTCATTCTTTATAAGTCTTACTATTCTTTCCTTGGAAATGTGACCCAAGCGCTTATCCACAAATAAGCAGAACGTTCATTCACTAAACCACGTTTAGTGCCAACATTATGATGCAAGGTCATAAGTGTTTCGGCATATAGATTATCAAGATTCAATCTATATAAACCATCACTAAGTATACCGGAGCCAATCATAAAGGTATGCTTATACAAACTGAAACATCCATTACCAAACTTAGAAGAGTATCCATCAACATCAAGTTAAGACAAAGAAACTAAATTCCTAGAAATATTAGGTACATACAAAGTTTCAAATAAATCTAAATGATGTCCAGTGTCAAGGATCAAACGATAAGTATCGATAGCTTCCACTGGAACTTTCACTCTATTCCCCATGAATACAAACTTCTCATTTGGGCTTATGGTTTGGATCGTAAGAAATCCCTGCACCGTATTAGAAACATGAGTCATACATTCAGAATCAATCCACCAAGTATTATGAGGAACTTCAGTTAAATTTGATTCGAAACATATATAAGCATTAAGCTCACCTTTCTTTTCGAACCAAGCCTTACGTTTGGGGCAATCCTTCTGGAAATGTCCAGATTTCCCACAGAAATGACATTTGTCATTCTTTCCTTTCTTTTAGATCTTAACGGAGGACTCATTTATCTTTACTGGTCCTTTCCCCTTTCCATGTTTCTTATAAGCATTTTTACCAGCTCCTTGATGGTTCACATAATGGATTGAGTGACTTCCTTGATTCTTAAGTCTCGTTTCCTCTTGAACCAACATACTGTGCAATTCATGCACATTCCACTTATCTTTCATGGTGTTGTAGTTCATTTGGAACGGACCATAATCAGACGGTACTGAGTTCAAAATGAACTGCACAAGGAAATTCTCATCCACTTCCATTCCCAATGACTTAAGTCTTGCTGCAATATTTATCATTTCAATAACATGCTCATGCATAATACGAGAACCATCAAACTTCATGGTGGTTAAGGTACTCATTAATGTCTCAGCAAGAGACTTATCAACAGTTTGGGAGCGCTCTTCCACATTCTTCATAAATTCTTTTGCACTTTCAGTTTTAGGAAGAACAGACTTAATGTTACTTGCTATGCTCATTCGCATAAACATCAAACTTAGTCTGTTTGACTTTTCCCAAGCCTTAAAATGAGCATTCTCTTCATTGCTACTAGCATCAGTAATAGCAGCAGGCTTCTCAACTTGAAGAGCCAAATCAAGATCCATTACACCAAGGTGAAATTGGATTTGTTCACTCCATTCAGAGAAGTCCAGCCCATTAAATGTAACAGACGTAGCATGCGAATGTAAAGACATAGGAACAAGTACTGCAATTAACACATGCTTCACATTAATGCTTTGAGTCATAAAATAACATACAATTAAATTCAGACAATAAACATTAAACATTCAATGCACATTAATGTTCTCCTTTGGGTGATACATCAATGCACAACAAACATAGTGATGCTAATACAATCAACATTATTAGGCAATGAAATATGCACTAACTAGAGATATTTACTATCTTTGGACATATAAATAAAACTAATAGTGCATTCACATCACCATCAATCATGTCCATTATTTATAAGAACAACTAATCGACCTTTAGGTGATCCATAAATGCCTTATAACAATAAACTTCAATTTACCCATAAACTAACAATCATCATGTCATTTATAGCATCACATTCTATGGGTAATTGAAATAAATTATCATTCATTTGGAATTAAATAAACTTTCAGATTTGACCACTTTGGTGATTAACAAACCCATCATACATTTAATCCCAAAATATACATACTTCATAAACATTCAAATTCCTTTCCTTAATTCCCATTTTGAAACACGTTCATGGAGTTTTATTCAAATTTGACATTTGAAAGGAAATCATGTACAAGCATCCAAGATTGATATTTGAAAGGCATTTCAAAACTTAACAATCACGTCCAGGATGCATCGATAATGAAATGAGAATTATAAGAAAGTCATTTATTATTTTATAATTCACGACTCCGAAAACACGTATAGGGAGATGTGAACAATCACGTAAAAGCCTTTGGATACAGGCAATTCTCATAAAAGGACATACAAAGAACGTTCATCCCACTTCCAAATTGAAAAAGGGCATTTTTTTTTTTAAAATTCATGCATTGATGTTCCAGTCAATCACGTACAGGAACTTCCAATAAATGTTTTTTAAATGATCCAATCATATATTGAGAACATACAGGGAAAATCATAATTGAAACATACATACTATTAACAATCACAGTGCAGCGGAATAAAAAATCATAATTTATAAATTCCCAATATTTAAAATTAGGGTTCATAAAATTGGGGAATTCAAACATCATCAATGGAAAACTATAAATTTTCTAACACATGCTCTGATACCACATGTAATCTCTATCATAAATGAGCCATTAATAAAGATCTTAAGAATTCATATTCTTCACTAATAGGATGAATAGAAACACTAACCTTTCTTCATGCTTAAATATTAATACTTTTTTGCTTGAACTTCAATCAACAATAGAAACTCTTCTATCCCTTTCCTTACTCTTTATGCCTCTAACTTTGATGGAAATTAGGAGACTTTCTTTCTAGGCAAAGATAGGGAAATGTTTCATTTCCTTCCTTTTATAATTGCTTCCGTCAAGCAATATATTCTTTTATGAAAAGACTCATTCCCAAGAGTCATAACCATTCATTCAAATATTAAACAATATGTTCTTTCATTCAAATATTAAACCACCACTAATATTTGTCACACACATGAGACATTAATTCTTACATTTATACTATTATTCTGTTGTATCAAAGGCAACTCCGGATCAAATATGTGAATTGGACATATTGTCTTCTTCCACAACAGATTTCCTTTCTTAGATAACCTCCACCACCATTTGAACAACAAAGCTGCAATTTTTATTATCACATCTTCCACACCTAGTCCTCCCAACCTTTTTGGTTTTTGAATTACTTCCCATTTAATAAGTGGTAATCCCTTTTTATTCCTTGCACCATCCCAGAAAAAATCCCTTTGGACTTTTATAATCCGTCGTACCACTTTCTTAGGAATTTTAAAGAGGCTCGTGTAATAAAGTGGTGAGCTACTAAGGATTGTCCTAATTAGAACAAGCCTTCCTACTCTTGACAATGCCTTGGACTTCCATGTGTAGCCACCAAAAAGAAAACTTGTTTTTTCTTTTAGAGAATAAACATGGAGTAGCCACCAATTTTATTTAATTTTGGGAAAGTTGGAAAACCCTTTAAAAAAAATTTTGGGTTCGGGAGTCGATTACGTCTAGGGAATGCATGGAGACTTAACCCCATGGCACCCTAGAACATCCATAAAAATGGTTACCCAAAATTAGTTGTGTAAGTTATTAGTAACTTTGAAAATATTTGTTTTACCCCGAAAATCGTTTAAAGGAAAAAAAAATCATTTTTAGTTGTGAAATTTTTTATTAAACCTAAATGAGGTTGAACATGGCACGTAAGTCCACAAGGCAACCTCAAAATCTAAAAGGTTGAGCATGACATTTGTCATAGAGCAACCTCAAAAAAAACATTGATTTAATTAAGTATTTAGAATCGGTTGAAGGGGATTTAAGTGATCATCTTTTATTTTTACGTAAAAAAGATAGTTTTGCCTTATGAAAATAGAACAAAAATGAAACATTTTAAGTGTTTAGCAACATTATAGCCATATGAAGATTACTAGTGTATCATGCATTTCAGCATATGACGACAATCAATGAAATAGGAACCCTATGATACACCATTTCTGAAACAAACATAAGAACTCATATAACAAACATCATATTAACTCATTCAGTTTCAATATCCATGGATTTTCTTTTCATCATAAACAGAGACACAGAAAAATAAGAATGTCAAGAGAAACTCACGAATAATCTCAACAAAGAGAATAAGGATTACCAGATGAGAGTAGAATAACAATGATTTTGCCTTCTCCCCAGTAGTAAAATTTTAAGATCAAACCCTTACATTTCAGTTTCACTGACTCTTTTAACTCCATCTTCTTCTAAAAACTTGGAACCACTCTAATGACAGAGAAAAGAAAAAGAAACTCAAACCCTATCTCTTTTTCTCCACAAAGAAAACATCAGATAAAAATCTCTCTCTCCTCTATCTTCGTATCCTTCCTTCGTATCTTTCCTCTTCATCTTTTTCGTCCCCCTATGTCCTTTTATAGATGGAGGAGAGGGCTTCATGCTTCTCCTTACCTAGTGGCTTCAAGGTTGGTTTTACGAAATCCGGAGCTTGGGTGGTTCTGAGCAGAGATCGCCTGTTCCAGATGGAGGTGACGCGAGCAGAGGAAAGGAGGTGATTTGATGTGAAGGTTGCGTGTTTGAAAAGAGAAGGAAGTGTGGTGCGGTTAAGATAGTGGAGGAGATAAGGGAGAAGAAGGACCAATGGGTAGGGGAGGTGTAGGGGCGGTTGGAGAGAGGGAGGAGGAAGAGGAAGGACCAATGGATAGAGGAGGTGTAGGGGCAGTTGGAGAGTGTGATACGGAAGAGAGGTTTTGTCTGATATGTAAAATGAGTTTTTAAGGGTTTGGAGTGGTAACTTAATCTCCTTTCTTCTCTTTTTACTGATTGTTCTTTTCTCCTTTTGTTCTTCTCCTTTCTTCATTATCATCTTCTTCTTTCTTTCTTCACTATTATTTTTTAGCCTATAGTTTGAAAATAAAATTGCAGTGGACGGAACCTCCTCATCCACCAAAAAATTAAGTATGCAATGGACGGGACCTCCGCATCCAATAGAAAATTAAGTATGCAATGGATGGGACCTCCGCGTCCAACAAAAAATCAAGTATGCAATGGACGGGACCTCCTCGTCCAACAAAAATTAGATATGCACTGGACGGGACCTCCCTGTCCAACAGAAAATTTGATATGCAATGGACGAGACCTCCCTTTACAATAGAAAATTAGATAATTGCAGTGGACGGAACCTCCTCGTCCAACATTAATTTCTTTTTCTTCTTTCTTTATTTTTTAGTCTCCCTGAAATATAATAACATAAAATTAGAATAAAAATAAAATGAAGACGGACAAAAATGGGTGTTCACAGTTGCCCCTCTTTACTTTTTGCATACTAGAAGACGTGATTAGTTGTGAATTTTCATGTATTGTAGTAATGAACAAGAAAATGAACACATATTTTGTCTGACAAAATGTGAGGAGCTCAAAAGAAAACCTCACAATTTGAAAATAAAATTGCAGTGGACAGAACATTCTCGTCCAACAGAAAATTAAATATGCAATTGACAGAACCTCCTCGTCCAACAGAAAATTAACGGAACCTCCTCATCCAACAGAAAATTAAATATGCAGCGAGCCTCAGAACTCGAAAATAAACTTGCAATGAGTCTCATAGCTCGAAAATAAAATCGCAGTGAGCCTAAGCGCTCGAAAATAAAATTGCAGTGAGCCTCAGAGCTCGAAAATAAAATTGTAGTGGACGGAACCTCCTCGTCCAATGGGAAAGTAAATATGCAGCGAGCCTCAGCTCGGAAATGAACTTGCAGTGAGCCTCAGAGCTCGAAAAAAAATTTACAGTGAGTCTCAAAACTCAAAAAAAAAAAATTGCAGTGAGCCTCAGAGCTCGAAAATAAAATTGTAGTGAGCCTCAGAGCTCAACAAAATTCAATCAGTAATCGGAAACTAATGAAAATCCATTCCTTTTGAAGACAGCGGAACCAAATGCTCCATGAAAAAACTTCCACCAACCAAACCCTTGTTCACCGACCACTCTGAGCCAAGGCATCATTCATTCTTTTAACAACATGGGTCAACCAAGAATCTGAATCATATGAGGTTGATGTTATGTTTATTCTCCCAAGCTTATTTGCATCATTCTTTTGTTGTCCAGTGCATGCTATCTCTTCCATTAAATTTGAAATATTGAGTCCTTTTGATTCAAACCATTCATTGGTGCCACCATTAGAATTATCAAATCATACCATTAAACTTATATTTACTTTTATTGGGACATGACCATAATGATTAAACATGAGAGTGAACAAGACAGGGGAGTATGAAGGAAAAGCCTCTTGCCTTAATACGAGAATTTAGTTTGTTAAGAGAAAAGAACATTATGAGAACAAAATTACAGAAGGGATCATGAAGGTTAAAAGCAAAGATAAACAAAGAAAAATTATGAGAATCACATAAAATTTACCCCGGTGTTGGTCATTTGATTTTCATTTAATTGATTCCCCACAGCCTCTTGATGACACAAATCTCGACTTCTGTTTCTGATTCTTCAAACACACCTTCTTCAATCATTCCACAACAATCTTGCCCCAGTATACTCAGTCGGATAAAACTGATCAGTGTGGTAAGTGCTTGCAGAAGTGTTGGACCATATCCTCCTCCTAGGCTGCCTTTGCAGGTTTTCAGCCTAAGGTTTCTTTATCCTAACATTTGCCTAAGTTGCCCTTTCGGGTTTTCAACCTAGCGGGCCTTTTCTTTTCTTTTGTTTTCATTGTTCTTTGCTCTAACTTTTGCCTAGGTTGCCCTTTCGGGTTTTCAACCAAGCGGGCCTTTTCTTTTCTTTTGTTTTCATTGTTCTTTGCCCTAACTTTTGCCATGGTTGCTCTTTCGGGTTTTCAACCTAGCGGACTCTTTTTCTCTTTTTTTTAATTGTTCTTTGCCCTAACTTTTGCCTAGGTTGCTCTTTCGGGTTTTCAACCTAGCGGGCTCTTTTTCTCTTTTATTTTCATTATTCTTTGCCCTAACTTTTGCCTAGGTTGCCCTTTCGGGTTTTCAACCTAGCGGGATTTTAAGCATAAAACTTCTTCACAGCATCAAAGTTTACTGGCGTTGGTAACTCTTCCCCATCCATGTTTTGCAGAATCAAAACTCCTCCTGAGAATGCTTGTTTGACAATATAAGGACCTTCATAATTCGGTGCCCATTTTCCTCGGGCAACCTCCTGATTAGGGAGGATTTTCTTTAAAACCAGGTCTCCTGTGCAAAATTCTCTAGGTTGAACCTTCTTATTGAAAGCTCTTGCCATTCTGCTTTGATACAATTGCCCGTGACAGATAGCTGCCAGTCTTTTCTCTTCTATCATGTTCATCTGCTCATATCGAGTTTTCACCCACTCAGATTCTTCTAAATCTCCCTCCATCAAGACTCTTAGCGAAGGGAGCTCTACTTCGATAAGTGAGACAACCTCCATCCTGTACACCAAAGAGAAAAGGGTTGTCCCAGTTCTTGATCGTATATTAGTCCGATAAGCATGTAGAGCAGATGGCAGCATTTCGTGCCAGTCTTTATAATTTACTTACAACCATCTTGGAAACGATCTTCTTGATATTTTTGTTTGCTGCTTCAACTGCACCATTCATTTGAGGTCTATAAGGAGTTGAATTGTGGTGTTTGATTTTGAAACCTTCGCAAAACTTTTGAATCTCGGCACCATTAAGATTAGTAGCATTATCTGTGATTATCCTCTCAGAGATTCTGTATCTACAGACGATGTCCTTCTTGAGGAATCTGAGAAACACCTTTTGAGTTATGCTGGCATATGAAGCAGCTTCTACCCATTTAGTGAAATAGTCTATTGCCACCAAAATGAAACGATGACCATTGGAAGCCTTGGGATTAATGGGACCGATGACATCTATTCCCCACATCGAAAAAGGCCATGGGGATACTAAATTGTGCTGTGGAAATGGAGGTGCATTGATCTGGTCTGCATACATCTGACATTTTTTGCATTTACAAACATGCTTTATACAATCCGACTCGATAGTAGACCAATAATAGCCACTTCTCAAGATTTTCCGAGCCATCATGTGGCCATTGGCATGAGTCCCACAGATTCCTTCATGAACTTCGATCATGATCAACTTAGCTTCACGAGCATCCACACATCTAAGTAGGGTACCATCATATCCTCTTTTATATAGGACTTCCTTGCTTAAGAAAAAGGCCATAGCCAGTCTTCGATGGTCTTTCTATTTGCCTCCCTCGCTTCTGCCGGGTATTTCTTATTCTGAATATATTGTTTGATATCATGATACCAAGGCTTACCATCCAGTTCTCCTTCCACATGGGCATAGTATGCCGGTTCATCTTGCACTCTAACTTGGATGGGTTGGACATTGGTATGGGTGTCCAGCTTGGTCATGGCAGCTAGTGTGGCTAAAGCATCAACAAACTGATTCTTGTCCCGAGTTAAATGCGAGAAAGTAATCTCGTCAAACTTCGCAATCAACTGAGTCAAGTATTTCTGATACGGAATCAACTTGGAGTCTTTGGTTTGCCATTCACCATTGACTTGGTAAATGATTAGAGCTGCATCTCCAAAGACTTTCAAGTGCTTTATACCAAGTTCAAGTGCCATTTGTAATCTACTAGCACATGCCTCGTATTCTGCAATATTATTTGTACATTGAAATTTCAGCTTTACGGTCACCGGGTACTACTTGTCGTTTGGTGAGACAACTACTGCTCCTATACCACTGCCATGCATATTGACTGCTCCATCAAAGTACATCTTCCACACATCTTCCTGTTCTTCATCTTCCTCGAGGGACATTATCTCTCCATCTGGGAACTCAGAGTAGACAGGCCATCCATCCTCAAGAGGATTCTCTACTAAATGATCAGCAATCGCACTTCCTTTAACGGGCTTATGAGTCACATATTTGATGTCAAATTCTGACAATATCATTTGCCACTTCGAAACTCTTAAGGAGATATGAGGACTTTCAAAGATATACTTCAAAGGATCCATTAGAGAAATTAGCCAAGTGGTGTGATATAACATGTACTGTCTGAGTCTTCTGGAGGTCCACACTAGTACACAACAAGTCTTCTCGATTGCCATATAACGAGCCTCACAGGCATTAAACTTCTTACTCAGATAGTAAATTGCCTGCTCCTTCCTGTCAGATTCATCATGTTGTCCCAGCATTGCCCCCATTGAGGTTGGCAATATAGTGAGATAGAGTAACAATGGACGACCTTGGGTAGGTGGTACCAATACCGGGGGATTCAGTAAATATGCATTTATCTTGTCAAAGGCTTCTTGACAGTTATCATTCCATCTTCCCCTATTATTCTTCCTGAGGAGTTTGAAGACTTGCTCGCATGTGCTAGTCAAATTTGCAATAAAGCGCGCAATAAAGTTCAACCTTCCAAGAAAACCCCTTACTTCACGCTCGTTCTTGGGTGCTTCCATGTCACGTATTACTTTTACCTTGTTAGGGTCCACCTTTATTCCTTCTCTACTGACAACAAAGCCAAGTAAAATCCCTATGGATGAACCAAAAGTACATTTTGCAGGGTTGAGCCGCAACTTGTACTTTCTTAGTCGCTCGAACAACGTTCGCAAAACTGCTACATGGCTTTCTTCTTCCTTGGACTTAGCCACTATATCATCAACATATACCTCTACCTCCTTATGCATCATATCATGGAACAATGCTACCATAGCACGTTGGTAAGTGGCCCCAGCATTCTTTAACCCAAAAGGCATCACTTTGTAACAAAAAGTTCTCCAAGGAGTTAAAAGTTGTCTTTTCTTTGCCATCATCATCCATGAGGATTTGATTGTACCCAGAATACCCATCCAAGAAAGAAAACCTATGACTTCTGGCTGTATTATCTATAAGGACATCAATATGAGGTAGCGGGAAATCATCATTTGGACTGGCATTATTCAGATCTCAGTAGTCCACGCACATTCTGACCCTTCCATCCTTCTTTGGTACTAGAACAATATTAGCTACCCATTCTGGGTGTCTAGCTACTTGCAGAAAGTCATCCTCTAACTGCTTGGTCACTTCTTCCTTGATCTTTAGCGACATCTCAGGATGCATCTTCCTTAATTTTTGCTTCTTTGGAACCACATCTGGGTATAAGGGAATTTTATGTGATGCTATCTCAGGATCTAAACCTAGCATATCTCTGTAGGACCATACAAAAGCGTCCAGATACTCTTTGAATAGTGCAACCATTTCTTCACGCTCTAGGTTATCCACTATTTTCAACTCCTTTTTGTCTTCCTCGGTTCCCATATCGATCACTTCTACAACCTCATCATTCGAGCTAATCCCTTCTTCTGACCGTTTCACCACCTTTATGAATTCTTCAATGTCTTCTTCTTCCTCATCGGATTCAAGGTTGTATTCATCAACGGTCGCGAGGGAATCAGTAAATGAGTTTTCAAAGTTCCTCTCCTAAGGTAAATCTTTAGTGGAAGAAGTATTTTTTGGAAGAAAAAGTCAGGAATAGGAGAAGTATAGGCGAGAGTCTTATTCATGAAAGAAAAGCTTAAACAAAGTAAATAAATGAAAGAGAGAGAAAAGAAACAACGGAACCAAAAGGGAAACACCAGACAAAGTGCTACATTCTCATTCATGTCTCAAACAAAGTAAACATCAATTCATATTTAATATAATAAGATAATTACTTCATGGAAATAACATCAACAAATGGTTCAAATCGCCAATTATTGAGAACTTCATCTATTTCAGAGCTTAAGTTTTTTCCTTCCTCTGGCATGTTGGCAGCCATCCTGGTCCGAGATTTGGTATTGTGAACTAGGGTTTGATTGGTGTCATCTTTCCTAGGTCCCGCAATGGTTCCCGAATTCCCAGAAGGATGTAACTCTGTAAAGCATCCAAGAATCTCATTAGTAAACCCAAAATTTGTGTGTGTGTGTGTGTGCATGCATGTGCAAGTTAACACCCTTTGTTTGATAGCGAGAGTGCTCTTAGGAAGACTGTCGTATACACCTATAGCAATCAAATCTAGTGGTATGGTTCCCTCTAGCTTGAATGCAGTTGGTGTCAAGTCCAAGGGAGAATCCACTCCTTGATAGACCACACCCGTACTAGCAAACTTGCATGAAACGAATACCAAAGTCTTCCAACAAAAAGCCACAAGCGAAAAAAAACAAAAACAAAAACAAGTATAATGTAACAAATATATCTTGCATGATTCATGTTGTATGAAACCCAATGGGGTTGAAAACCCTGACGGGTATGCTGCCAATGCATCACCTTCATCATGACATATCGCCTATTAGATGTGTAATAATATTCGAATATGCCATTCAGGTTTGAGGCGGCAATGTGACGCCCCTAGTTTTGTGAATATTCACAATGAACATGCATGACAATTTATGCTTATGATGATAGAGAGAGAAAAGAAAAGTACGCCCCCTTTTGTCCTAAGCCAGGTAAAACCTAAGGATGGACACACCCTAAGTTAGGACTCTAAACAGGTTGGCCACTAGGTTTGCTCTATTAGTGAAAATTGGGACGGGTCTAGACCTCTAAAAGTCATGGTCCCCATATTGCCCTTATAAGGATCTGATTCATGAATCTAGCCACAAGTAGGGATAAACCCTCTCAATATGACTATTCCATGATCTCATGTACAATCTGAGTGGTGAACCAACAAGTATCATGGAGGTACAAGACCTCTTCAATGACAATGTTGGAGCACGGCCTAATCCTTGGCTTTTTTTAGCAAGCTCGGGTATAGAGCTAAGAGTGTGTGTAATATGTGATAGTGATGTGTGTGAAGGGAGCATACAAACCTGTAACACTTTAAAAAAAATAAAAAGAAAAAAAACCCTGCAAAACAAAAGCATAGGTATATATGAAAATGGTTAAAAGTCCTCTGCCCTATTGTTAAAATATAGGAAAAAAGAAAAGAGAGGAGGAGGAAACAAAAACATTGTTAGTGAAGCATATACAAAAATAACATGAGTTAAAATGTATATACAACTAATTTTTCTCATTTTTATTTAAGTAAAAGGAAAACCCAAACAAAAAGGACAATCCAGACAGACATCACTAAAAATAAAAATAAAAACATTTTTTGTTTTTGTTTTTGTTTTTGTTTTTAATATTTAATTATTGGAAGAAAAAACAACAAGATATAGCAATAAAAACAAGGTAAAACAAATAAGTTACAAAAAATTAGCAAAACCAATTTTTACGGGCTTGACTCTCTTAAAACTCCCCAGTGGAGTCGCCATCTGTCGCGACCTAAAAGAAAACTTGTTTTTTCTTTTAGAGAATAAACATGGAGTCGCCACCAACTTTATTTAATTTCGGGAAAGTTGGAAAACCCTTTAAAAAAAACTTTGGGTTCGGGAGTCGATTGCGTTTAGGGAAGGCATGGAGACTTAACCCCACGGCACCCTAGAACATCCATAAAAATGGTTACCCGAAATTAGTTGTGTAAATTATTAGTAACTTTGAAAATATTTGTTTTACCCTTTAAAAATGTTTAGTAACAGTATAGCCATATGAAGATTACTAGTGTATTATGCATTTCAGCATATGACGGCAATCAATGAAATAGGAACCCTACGATACACCATTTCTGAAACAAACATAAGAACTAATATAGCAAACATCATATTAACTCATTCAGTTTCAATATCCATGGATTTTCTTTTCATCATAAACAGAGACACAAAAATAAGAATGTCAAGAGAAACTCACGAATAATATCAACAAAGAGAACAAGGATTACCAAATGAGAGCAGAATAACAATGATTTTGCCTTCTCCCCAGTAGTAAAATTTTAAGATCAAACCCTTACATGTCAAGTGAAACTCACGAATAATATCAACAAAGAGAACAATGATTACCAAATGAGAACAGAATAACAATGATTTTGCCTTCTCTCCGGTAGTAAAATTTCAAGATCAGACCCTTACATTTCAGTTTCACTGACTCTTTTAACTCTCTTCTTATGAAAACTTGGAACCACTATAATGACAGAGAAAAGAAAAAGAAACTCAAACCCTATCTCTTTTTCTTCAAAAAGAAAACATCAGATAAAAATCTCTCTCCTCTGTCTTCGTATCCTTCCTTCGTATCTCTCCTCTTCATCTTTTTCGTCCCCCTCTGTCCTTTATAGATGGAGGAGAGGGCTTCATGCTTCTCCTTACCTAGCGGCTTCAAGGTTGGTTTCACGAAATCCGGAGCTTAGGCGGTTCTGAGCAAAGATCGCGTGTGTCCAGATGGAGGTGGCACGAGCAGAGGAAAGGAGGTGATTTGATGTGAAGGTTGCGTGTTTGAAAAGAGAAGGAAGTGTGGTGTGGTTAAGATAGTGGAGGAGATGAGGGAGAAGAAGGACCAATGGGTAGAGGAAGTGTAGGGGCGGTTGGAGAGTGGTATACGGAAGATAGGTTTTGTCTGATATGTAAAATGGGTTTTTTAGGGTTAGGAGTGGTAACTCAATCTCCTTTCTTCTCCTTTTGCTGATTGTTCTTTTCTCCTTCTGTTATTCTCCTTTCTTCACTATTATTTTTTAGCCTCCAGTTTGAAAATAAAATTGTAGTGGACGGAACCTCCTCGTCCACCAGAAAATCAAGTATGCAATGGACGGGACCTCCGTGTCCAACAGAAAATTAAGTATGCAATTTACGGGACCTCCCCGTCCAACAGAAAATTATATGCAATGGACGGAACCTCCCTGTCCAACAGAAAATTAGATAATTGCAATGGATGGAACCTCCTCGTCCAACATTAATTTCTTTTTCTTCTTTCTTTATTTTTTAGTCTCCCTGAAATATAATAACATAAAATTAGAATAAAAATAAAATGAAGACGGACAAAAATGGATGTTCACACCGTATCACAAGCTTCTTTTTGATCCTAGTAAGAACTGGATTCCATGTAGAATATTTCTTAGTATTTGCACCCAAAGGGATTCCCATGTACACAATGGGAAGATCAAAAGTTTGCTGCCATTTGCTCACCCCATGATTTACTCTTTCCCAAAACAATCAGACCAGATTTGGAGAAATTAATCTTTAGCCTTGATAGGAGTTGAAAGCACTCAAGCAATCTTCTAAGGTTTGTCAAGAACTTTCTCTTTGCTGGGCAGAAAACTAAAGTGTCATCTTGAAATTGAAGCTGGGAGACAACTACTTCCCTAATACCCACCTTCAACCCCTGAAAAATTCCTTTATCAATAGCGGTCTTCATCATTTGATCAAAAGCTTCCGTGGCCAACACAAAGAGGAAGGGGGATATAGGATCCCCTTGTCTAAGTCCCCTTTCCATTTTGAATGGGGCTGTAGGGGATCCTATTATAAAGACAGAAATAGTTGCTGAATTAAGACACTAGGACACCCATCTTCTCCATTTTTGCCCAAACCACATCAAATCCAACATATGATCCACAAAGCTCCAGCTTATGGAGTCATACGCTTTCTGAAAATCCATCTTTAGCATCACCACATCTTTCCGACTCTTCTATGCCCATTGTACTACTTCATTTGTTATTAATGCCCCATCCAAAATCTGCCTTTCTTGAATGAAAGAATATTGTGTCTCTCCTATTAGAGATGGCATTACTTTCTTGATTCTTAATGCTAGAATTTTAGCAATAATTTTGTATATGCAACCCACCATGCTAATGGGTCGGAAATCTTTATGTTCGATGGCTCCTTCAATCGTGGGGATTAGTGTGACCCAAGTTGTATTTACCGCTCTAGGTAAGATTTCTTGTTCAAAGAACTGCACTATCATTCTTTCGAAATCCTCACCCATTGTGTTCCACATCCTCTTGATAAAACCTAGATTAAAACCATCATATTCTGGAGCCTTAGAAGAATCAAAGCTCCATACTGCCTTTTTTATTTCCTCTCTTGAGGGTATGATCTCTAATTCCTCTTTTTGATCTTGTGACAGCCGAGGGAACCCCACACCACCGTGTGTTAGGCAAACCGAGTGGTCAGTAGGATACAAATGCTTAAAAAGTGCACTATCTCTTTCTTAATGCTTCTAGGTTTCTGCAATAGCATATCTCCCACTTTTAACTTGCCTATGGAAGTATCTGGTATTTATGTCCTTCTCAACTATGTAAGAGCATTCCTTCTTGCTACCTCTACTTCTCCCAGAATCCGACAATATATCACTCGCATCATCCAGCAATTTTATTTCTCTCTCGAGCAGCTCAATATTGTGATCTATGTCCCCAAAAACCTTTTTATTCCACTTCTTAATTGGCCCTTTCAGTTTCTTTAACTTCTCTTGCAGTGGAATAGTCACAAGCTTTTTCCATTCATTCCGTACCATCCTTGTGAATTGCAGGTTTGAAAACCATGCATCCAGTGACCTAAAGGGTTTAGGACCCGAATCCATCTTATCACAACAAATCAACAAGGGGCAATGATCTGAAACCGATCTTTTTAAAACCCATAGTATTAATTCTTTGATATTGTCAAACCACTCAATGTCAAGAAAAACTCTATCTATACGACTTGCAGAATTGTTCCTCTACCATGTGAACTTCCTACTCAGCAGGGGCATATCAACTAAATCCATAGTTGATTGCCATGATTGGAAGTCCCTTATGATGGCCGATAGTGTGGTGCCACCTTTCCTCTCATTAGGTTTTAGAACTTCATTAAAGTCACCTAAAACCATCATTGAGCATCTACCTCTTGTTTCAGGTCCACCAAGTCTAACCATAAAATTTTCCTTCCTTCTCTATCATTCGACCCATATACTAGACTCACAGCCACTAATAAATTCTTCTCAATGATTTTCCCTTCAACACAGATCCACCTATTCCCTTTTTTGCTATATGGTTTTAGGAACATATTCATATCCCATACTAAAATCAAACCCCCTCCTCCAGTACTATTATTATGCCTCTGCTTTTCCAGGTTTGTAGATTTACTCTTTTTATTTTCCTTACCTTTTTTCTTCTCCGATCCCTTATTGCGGTCTTAGACGCCCTTTGCTTGTTATGGTTCAGCTTACTTAACTCCACTCTTGCCCCATCACTATACATAGACCCATACCGACTTCTTCTAAGATGCCCACTATGGTTTGTACTTGCCACCGCCTCCTCATTCGAAGCATAACTTTCTTCACTCGATCCATCTTCATCTAATGGGCTTTTGGACTGAAACCATGGCGGCCCATTAGCAATATTTCTATATTGCTCGACTATTTCCTTTTCCTGTTCGATATTATAACTAAACAGGAGCAAGGGCAGTTTTCACTTGTGACTTCTCTACTCCTAGTTAACCATTCCACATTCATCACACAAATGTCAGCCCTGACTGTTCTGACACTAGCTCTCCCCTCTTTGTGCTTGTTTTTTGTAATAACACCTGTTTGAATGTTCTCCCATCTCGGAATTTATCCATTTTCGGTTTATTGCTCTTGTTTCGTTCCTCTGTTGTGCCACTGATCCTTCTGTTAAACTCTACTTGTTGGGTAGGTCTCCGCTTCCTTTCAAATCTTGCTCTCTTAACCAGGAGTTCTGCTCCTTCTAGAATACGCTCGTTAATTTTCCTTATCGCCTCCTCTGCCTCATTATAGCTTCCATATCTGACAAATCCAAACAGACTTTTTTTTGCCCACCCTTTGTTTCTTAGAGATAAAAACATGCTTTTACATTTCCAATCTTCATGAGTAGGGCTTTCAGATCTCTGTTAGTTGTCTTCGGATGAATATTATCAATGAATAGTGTGTACGTTGAACTATCCTCTTTCCATCCATAGGATTTCCTTGTCTCTCTTGATCTCCACTCCTTCCTGCCTAAGGGGGCATGGGTTCTATTCGATAGATTCTGGTCTCCTTTCCGTAATCTCTGCATGTTTATGGTATCGCCTTTCTCCACTCACTTTGCCCGCCTTGTCTTTTCGCTTCCATCTTCATCTGCAAGAAATTTATGAATTTTTAGTACTAAAACTTTAACCCAAAAATGAGCTGAAAAATGTTCCAACACAAAATCAGTGTAGTTAGTTTTAATAAATTTCTAGTTCAGCTACTCAATTAAGGTTAGGCCAAAATGCACTTTTCATCCTCCAAATTTTTTAATTTGACCATAATGATTTTCCAATTTTTTTTTTTTACGATTTAAATCCTAAAAGAATTCTAATATTGCAAATATCATCATTCATTAGAACTTCATCCAAACAATAACGGAACTGCCACATTTAATGCCACATAACCAATAATTATTTTTTTATAAAACATTTAAGGGATATTAAAGTCATTTAAAAATATTAAAAAGAAATTAATATTAATAAATAACTAAATATTATATTTGTCGCAACCAAAAATTACGAGAGAAACGGCAGTAAAAAGATATTTTAAGGAAAAGTAGAGTCGCCACCAATTTTGTTTAATTTAGGAAAAATTGGAAAACATTTAAAAATGGTCTTTGGAACCAAGTTGGGTTCGGGAGTCGGTTACGAGTAGGAAAGGTGTTAAGCACCCTACGTCGCCCATCCTACGAATGGTACCCTGAATTAATCGTGCAAAATTAAATTATTTATTTGTTTACCCCAAAAATATTTGCAAGGAAGGATTTGTTTACTTATTAATATTTTCTTTATTTTTATGTTTCTTTATTGGTTTTTTTTATTTAATTTTTTTTAAAAATAAAATAAAATAAAATAAAATATTATTGATAAATCCTAAATGAGGTTGAACATGGCACGTAAGTCCATAAGGCCACCTTAAAACTAGGGGATTGAGCATGACGCTTGTCACAGAGCAATCCAAAAAAAAAACATTAAATAAATTATTAATTAATTATCCATATTAAATAAATTAAAAGAACACAAAAATAAATATTATTGTTAAATCCTAAGTGGGATTGAACATGTGCGTAAGCAGTTCATAGAAGACAACCCAAGCTAAGGGATTGAGCATGACACTTGTCATAGAAAGAACCAAAAACATTAAATAAATTATTAATTAATTATCCACATTAAATAAACTAAAAAGAACACAAAAATAATAGAAAAATTAATTTTGGCTTGACGAGATGATTGATCCCGCTCCTACGTATTCCCTGCTTCGATGGGAAACTCAAAGCCACGTAGTTCTTGTAGAAAATATTTTATTTGTTGGTTAATTTTAATTTTTATGAAAAATATTTATTTAAGAGGATTTCATTTCCTAATTTTTTTAAATTTAAAAATCTAAACGAGATAGAGCATGACATGTACGTCCACAGGGCTATCTCAAACCTAAGAATTGAATGTGATACATCTCACAAAACAATCTCATTATTATTTATAAGTGATTCCCTTTTTGTATGTATATGTTTATTTATTTTAACAAATAAAACAAGGAAAGAAAATAAATGAATATAAGAAAAGATCAGATCTAACAAAGGACCAGAACCTTCTCCTTCTGCTCAGCAACTAACAGAGCTGCTTTGGCCAATGGGGGAGGCGCACATAACAGCCAAGGAAGTGGCGGCTCGACATGGTGACCTCGGCAGTGGCGTGATCTTTCAGCAAGATGGAAAGAGAGGAATGGAGTTTTGTTTGTGAAAAAGAAGAAAGATCTCTTGACTAAAAATCGTATCATGGTTCCAACCTTTATCACATGTCGCTTGTGAGATTTGCTTGCATACACATCTTGCCCTTGTTTAGTTTTGTGTATGAAATCTTCCCTAATGTATTTCTCAGTTATAATCGCAGAAGAAAATCCAAGCACAACCACATGAATGGACTCTGGTGTAAGTTTAACTACCTTTCCTTCTAAAAGCATATCTGGCTTTGGAGAAAACAGTAACAAATTGGCCTTTAGTCTATCACCAAAATAAGGATGAACCCCAGGAAGAATTTTTGCGCACTTATCCACAAAGTTGACATCATAAGCCAATGCAACACCATCAAAGCTTTCATTGAACGTGAAAAGCAAAGAGCTGAGCTCACGGAGAAGCGCTTGGGAAACATCCTTACCTTTTGAAGGATGAATATATACTACTAGATTAACTTTTGTGACCTTCAATCCTTCCATTGATACTAATAAGGAACAATGCACAACCTTATGCGCTATTAAACTCCACCGACACTTATGTTGGTCTGTTGCGCGAAAACAGTGAGAGGGTTGACGAAGGTTCTGCTTCTGCGTGAAAGGGAGAGAGAGGATATTGCTTCAGCGTCGTTTTCTGCTGTGAGTGGAAGATAGAGAGAGACTGCGCTGTTTTTCTGCGTGAAAGGGAGACAGTGAGATGGAGTCTACGTTTTCGAATTTCTGCCCTGGGAGGAGGAGGGTGCTGCGTCTAGAGGAAAGGAGAAGATGAAGTTTGAAGGGAGAGAGATAGGTTTGATGGATGAAGGAAGAAGATAAGGAAAGAAAATGGGATCTGAAAAGAAATGGGTCCCGGTGGAGAAGAAGAAAGCAACGCGAAAAACAGAATGGGAAGAGGAACGCCAACCAAGAAAACCCGATCCCCTTTTTCTGTTCTGTGTTATCATTCTTATAATGCTCATTTCTCTTATCTGATCCTAAAATCTCGCCCAGATTAGGATTGCTATCTGATCCTAAAAATATGCCCAGTATCTCTGATTTGAAAATTAAATTTAAATTCAAAATAAAGCGGTTGCTGGGGAGGAGAATCAGATGGGTTTTTATTTTTCTTTTCAAATTTTTATTTTATTACTTTTATTTTTATTTTTATTTTTATTTTTTTGAAAATTTTTTAGTGAATATTAAGAGACCCAGTCAAAATGGGGTGTTCACAGTTGCCCCTCTTTACTTGTTCATTACTAGAATACAAGAAGAAAGAACGATTTTTTCATGTGGTAATAGTAAGGAACTAGTAAAGAAAATGAACTCACGTTTTGGCCGGGATGGGAAATAGGCCGGAGAAAACTAAGCTTTAGAGCTTGGAAAATAAAAGTGACAGTGGGTCTCAAATCCAAGTATAAAATTAGCAGTGAGTCTCAGAGCTCGAAAAAATTAATTTGCAGCGGGCCTCAGATCCCAAAAATAAATTTGCAGTGAGCCTCGGAGCTCGAAAAAATAAAATTGCAGTGGGCCTCAGATCCCAAAAATAAATTTGCAGTGAGCCTCAGAGCTCGAAAGATAAATTGCAGTGGGCCTCAGATCCCAAAAATAAATTTGCAGTGAGCCTCAGAGCTCGAAAGATAAATTGCAGTGGGCCTCAGATCCATGAGCCTCAGAGCTCGAAAGATAAATTGCAGTGGGCCTCGGATCCCAAAAATAAATTTGCAGTGAGCCTCAGAGCTCGAAAGATAAGATGCAGTGGGCCTCAGATCCCAAAAATAAATTTGCAGTGAGCCTCGGAACTCGAAAAAATAAATTGCAGTGGGCCTCAGATCCCAAAAATAAATTTGCAGTGAGCCTCAAAGCTCGAAAGATAAATTGCAGCGGGCCTCAGATCCCAAAATAAAATGCAGTGAGCCTCAGAGCTCGAAAAATAAATTGCAGTGGGCCTCAGATCCCAAAAATAAAATGCAGTGAGCCTCAGAGCTCGAAAAAATAAATTGCAGCGGGACTCAGATCCCAAAATAAAATCCAGTGAGCCTCAGAGCTCGAAAAATAAATTGCAATGGGCCTCAGATCCCAAAAATAAAATCCAGTGAGCCTCAGAGCTCGAAAAATAAATTGCAGCGGGCCTCAGATCCCAAAAATAAAATGCAGTGAGCCTCAGAGCTCGAAAAATAAAATGCAGTGCACCTTGAGTCAAAATGTATAAGCCCAGAGTCAAAACAAGTAAGCCGTGAGCCTTAGAAATAGACCATTGAGTCAGAAAAATTTTATGACTGGGCCATGACCCGAGAATTTCATGCAGTGGACAAGTGAGCCATGAGCCTTAAAAATAGACCATTGAGTCAGAAAAATTTATGTTTGGGCCATGACCCGAGAATTTCATGCAGTGGACCTTGAGTCAAAACATGCGAGCCATGAGTCTTAAAAATGGACCATTGAGTCAAAAAAAATGATTGGGCCATGACCCGACAGTTTCATGCAGCGGACCTTGAGTCAAAACATGAGAGCCATGAGCCTTAAAAAATGGACCATTGAGTCGGAAAATTTTTATGAATGGGCCATGACCCGAGAATTTAATGCAATAGACCTTGAGTCAAAACAGGTGAGCCATTAGCCTTAAAAAGTAGACCATCGAATCCGAAAAATTTTATGATTGGGCCATGACCCGAGAAATTTATTGAAAACTGCCTTTTAGAAAATGTGGAACCAAACGCTTCTCAGAAAAGCTTTCACTAATCAAACTCATATTCAAATGGAATCTTCTGCAAAATTGATCTTGCCTATATCCCTTTTCACTTGACAATGCCTCCTTAGGCTTGCTACTCCCAGAATATCCCTTTCTACCTCTCGATCTTTATTGTCCATAAGGATGTCATTTCCTTCAGTTACCGAAACTTCAAAGTTCTTTTGGTCCGGACTGCTCATCAAAAGATTACCATTAGATGGTTAAATTATACTATTATGTCTAGGTTCATCTTTCTTGAAACATAATATAACAGATATGCATTGATTCAGAAGTGTGATGAAAAAGGATTTGATTGGCTTGATAACTTTGACTTGTGCGTTTGACTTCACAAGATACGGAAAAAAAAGGAAAGGGACACAAAGGATTGTAGGGATTTCAAAGGTTTTTTTTTTAATCTGGATTGTTCTGATCTAAATGAGATTGACCTTTTCTCAACAGGTGGATTTCACGATCGAAATTTGCCCCAGTGTAAGGTATTCCAAAACAAAAACTCAAACATGGGTAAACCTTTCAAGAACAAAATTGCCCCAATGTAAGGCGTTCTAGAATAAACACAACCAAGGATACACCTTTTAAGAACGACATTGCCCCCAAAAAAATTGCCCCAGTTTATGGTACTGAGGATGAAGTTATCCTCATTCAAGCAAAATCTCGCCCTAACTTTTGCTTAGACCGCCCTTTCGAGTTTTCAGTCTAACGGGCTTTTTTTTTTTTTATTAAGAGCAAAGTGCTTGGAAAAGAAAGTGTGGATACCTTGTCTCACGATTAATATTTTATGAAAATGAGAGTAATTCCTCATTAATCAGAATGGACTTTTAAAGCTTGTAACGTGGCCATGGTTTAAGGGTTAAGAAACAAAAGGTATAAAAGGCTCAAACAAGTGTTTAAGGGTGAATGAGACAAAGGATCTTACATCATCAAGAGAATTGCTTGCTTTAACTTGCACACACAACTTTTTTATTTTTTCATTTCATTTTTTTCTCCTTCTCATCCTTTTTTTTTTCAATTCAATTACATTGCCATCTCTTTTTTTGCTTTCAGCATCACATTTTCCTTCTTTTTCTTTTTATTTTTCTTTTGCTTCCTTTTCTTCTTTCTTTTAGCATCTCCTTCAGATTCTTCTTCCTTTTTCCTTCACTTATTGTGGTTGCAATCGATCTTTTATACGAGCCCCCTTTTGTAGGGGTGATCCTTGTCCAAGGTTATTTTGAAAGAATTTATAAGGCTCAACAGGGGTAACAAAGGATAATGATTTTTTTTAAGGATATAGAAAGATGGCCAATCTTCATTTCAAATTAGGATTACTCATTTTTCATAAAGAATTAAACTTGAGACATGGTAAAAAAAACACACCTTCATTCATTTACTCTTTTTTTTTTCTTTTTTTCTTTTCTTTTTGTCTTTTCTTTCCCAGGGGCAAATAGGACATGCGCAAAGGGTTTCATCAAGAAAGAAAAAAAATCCAAGGGCTGGATACCCACATAGTTCCAATGTCAAAGAAGAAACCAACAAGAAAGATAGAGGTAAACACATAAATGAAGAAGCTAAACTATGATGGAATCCAAGAAAATTTATTATATTAATGCTTCAAGAAGGATGACAAAAACTTAGATCTCAACAGATTCTAATCACTAAACACAACAAATAGTTAAACCATCATCATGACAATCTATTGATGAACAAAACAAAATGCCAAATATTGTCTTTCCTCAACTATTGTCAAAAGAATCATGTGTAATGATAAGCTCTTCCCCTTGAACACTTACTAGTCCAGATGCTAACATCCTTCTCACAGTGGTCTTGAAATCTTCACAATTATCAATAGAGTGACCACCTACCCCCATGTGAAACTTACAAGTGACATTTGGGTCATACCATACTGGAAATGGGGGTTCCCTTGGGCGCACAGGCTTCTCCGAAATCATATGGACATCATATAATCGTTGGAATAACTCATCCTTGGAAATGGATAGCCTTGGGAAGGGTGGTAGGGTTGATGGAGGGCGAAAGGTTCTTCTCATTTGTGGGTTCACTTTGGGTTGGAATTGACTGGGGTGATTTGGTGGGGAAACAGTGGGATATGATGAGTGTGGTTGTGTGTATGGACAAGGTGATGATGGAGCTTGGAAAACATTTGTGGGATGGAAGATATGGTGAGGTGGGTATACGAATGTAGGTGTCTGGTATAGAAAGTAAGGGTTAGGATCATATGGTGGTGTTTGATATCTTGGGTACAATGTTGAACATTGGGGAATGGTGGTTTCTTGGTGTTGTATGTGATTTGCCTCAGCTTCCTTCTTCCTTGGGTCAACCACTTTTTTCAGCTCTTTACCTTCTGCATCATCAACCGGCAGACTTCCCGACTTTAGCCAAAATTTCGATTCTCTCCCCTGCAGAGATCAAATCTGAAAAATCTTTATAAGCAACTCCTGCCATTGCCCATATAAAGGACGCTCCCGAGTTCCTAAAAATACGAGCATGTCTCGAGATAATGTCAATGGGGGTTGAACTTGTCTTGCCAAACTTCTCCATCTTTGTGCATACTTGCTTGAAGGATTCATCGTTTCTTTTTGCATCACAATAAGTTGTTCACGGGTGGGAGCCGCATCCAGATTGTACTTGTATTGATCCATGAACATATCAGCCAATTCCGTCCACCTCGAGATCTTAGAATGATCTAATTGAAGGTACCATTCTAATGCGAGACCCGTCAAACTTTCATGGAAAAAAGCGATGAGGAATCTGTCATCCTTAGACCAAATTACCATTTTGGTCGCATAGTGATTAAGTGAAATCGTGGATTCCCACTTCCGTCATACTTGGAAAAATCGGGAACCTTAAAATCCTTGGGGATCATGACTTAGTGGCGGGACACAGTTCCTCTATTTTGAGGGAGCCATAAGCACTAGAACCTCTAATTGCCTTGATCTCCTTTTCCACTTTCTCCATCCATTCCTCCTCCCTTTTGTCCTTGAGAATGGACACATGAGGTTGTTTCCCGGTGAGTCCTACAGATCCAGGAGTTTTGTGATAGGCATTTTCCAAAGATTGATATCCTTCTCCGATGGGAATTACTATTGGCGTTGTGCAATGCGACTGCTCTTGGTAAGGCAACCCCTGAGTAAAGCTTGTACTTATGCTTGAGAAAATTGGTGTTGTTACCATGGAAGAGGTTTGTTGTGAAGTCTTATATGGACCAGCTTCATTTGCAATTCTATTTGTACTAAGCAAACTTAGTGACTCCCTCATATCCTGCAATATTGCTTCTAGTCTTGCTTGGGTCTCAGTCATCTCATCTATTCTTCCTCTTATTCCATCCATTTCCAAACTCAGATTCCTTCCTGCTTCATGATTGCTAGCAACCATTCTAGCTCTAGTGTTGTGAACACGAGTTTGATTGGTGACTTCTTTTCTGGGACGCGCAAAGATTCAACTTTTCTTCTGTGAGAAAGTCATTCTTGGGATTAAAATAGATAAAATCATCGTCCCTACTTTTTCTAAGATGCAAAACTTATGTTGAGGTGAGACGCAGATATTCTCAAAATATTTTCAATTAAGCTTCTTTTTTTGATTTTTTTTTTAAAAATAACGAGAATAAAAATAATGCATGGCATGTTTGGAAAGAAAAATGCAAGTTAGTGCATGTGGTGAGTCTTTTTTATTTAAAGTTTGAAAATGCATGAGATACATGAAACAAGTTTTTTTTGAAGGGGAAATTGATGGGGAAAAAAAGAAAGAAACATGAAATCAATTTTTTTTATAGGTGCAAGAACATGTAGGATAGAGGGAAAAAATTCTCTCTGTGTCCTAAAATGGTCCACTTTGCCGTAAAGGGTCATGACTCAAAGGGGATTGGCCACTAAGTTGAACTATCAGTGAAAATTTCAGGATGGATCTAGAATTCTAAAGGTAGTGGTCCCCATATTGCCATTGTCAAGGACCTAGTTCATGAACCTAATCACAAGTAGGGATAAACCCTCCAGGACGATTAGTCCATGACACTAGTAACAATCTGAGTGGTGGGTCAACAAATATCAGAGAGGCACTAGGCCTTCAATGACAATGCTGAGTCACCGCCTAATCCTTAAGATCCCACAAGCTCGGGTATAGAGCTGAAAGTGTGCGAAAATGAGTGTCGGTGTTGTGTGTGCTGGAGGCATATAAACCTGTAAAATCCTAAAACAGAACTACTTGAACCTGTAAGACAAGCAAAACACTACTAGAAATCCATCTTTTTCGGACGGATTTTCAGACGGATTTCGGACGGAATTCGGACGGATTTCGGACGGAAAATTCATTTCGGACGGATTTCGGACGGAATGGCATCCGTCCGAAAAAGCCCCGTGGGAAATTAGAAAATCCGTCCCAAATTCCGTCCGAAAATATTTACGGACGGATTTGACGATTTCGGACAACGTGGAAATCCGGACTGTGGTTATTTTTCGGATGATTTTGGACGGATTTATTTATGTTTTTTGGATGATTTTTGGACGGATTACGTGATTTTGTTGGTTATTTTCTGACGGATTTGAGGCGGAATTTTTTATTTTCGGACGGATTTGGGCCGGATTCTGTGATTTTGTTGGTTATTTTTCGGACGGATTTGGACGGAATTTTTTTATTTTCGGACGGATTTGGACGGATCTTTGTGATTTTGTTGGTTATTTTTCGGGCGGATTTTTGGGCGGAATTTTTTTTTTTCGGACGAGATTTGGACGGATCTTGTGATTTTGTTGGTTATTTTTCGGACGGATTTCGGACGGATTTATTTTTGTTTTGGACGGATTTGGGACGGAATGCTGTGATTTTGTTGGTTATTTTTTGGACGGATTTATTTTTGTTTTGGAACGGATTTGGGGCGGATTTCCCACGGAAGAATGAAAAGTCGGAATCCGTCACGGCCAGGCCGTGATGACCATCCACTACCGTGACATGTCAACCGAGCCAGACCCCTTCTAGGCGAGAATCCGTCACGGCCAGGCCGTGATACCCATCACGGCCGTGATGGACCATTTAATGAAACAACATTCAAAGGCGGAAGTCACATCACGGCCGCCGTGATGCCCATCACGGCCGTGAGAGATCACTTCACTTACATTACGTTTCACTATCTATGCGAATTATATGGCACCGATCACTAACATTTGCAGTTTCACATTCAATCACAAAATCAAATTTGACTATTGTTACAAAATACAGTCTTGGTACCATACAACTTCTAAAAATCAAATACCAATTCTTTGCATGCAATCCAAACGTCATGACTTAAAAACTATCAGAAGATCAAACCACTGTGAATTGTGAAAGTCATGTAATGAACCAAAAAGTTGAGGAATCTGAGAATCCAGCCTCTCCAAATTTGCTGACATTTTTCCTTTAGAAGTAGAATGACCTGCATCAATGGAGATGCCCCCACGATACACCTGAAAGATTTATATCCAACAATTCAGTAAAAGAATGAACATTTCCATCAACCAAGCAAGTCAATTAATTAACAAACAGAAATAAGTGCACACATGTGTTCAACTGTACTCTAAAACCCCAAAAGAATCGAGCCGAGAAAGAAGCCCATGTGATCTATATTTGTTTAGTATAGCCGTCGAGCAAATATACATGCTACAGATCAGTAAGATCGATGGTACTTCCAATAGTTGGAAAGTGCAATCTAATTGTTTGTCAATTAAAAAGTGCTAAATGCTTAGGACATATTTTATCTGCCAGCATTGTTAACAGCCAAAAAGCATAATTAGAAGGCTATTTATTAATTATTGGCATTTAAATTGATGCGACTAGCGAGAAAGTACAAATAATAAAAATTATCAAGAGATTTTTCCAGCAAACCCTCAAATTGTTTGGATCTTTATTGCTAGCAAACCCTCAAATTGTTTGAATCTTTATCTAACTCATGTCCGTTCATAATTCCTAGGCCTAAGCATACACTACACTTTAGTTCAAAGGATAGTCAAATGTTGAGGCTAAACAAAAAAAATCTGCAATGCACAAGAGTATTAGGATAGCCAAAAGAACCAACATTATTTCCACTACACACACAAAACAAACGACACACAAACAATCAATATTGGAATCTTTAAATTTGATAAAGATTAAAGAACAGAAGATTCGGTGAATAAGAGAGAAAAGGTTGAAACAGGTAAGTTGCACTGAATATAACAAACATTATCCAATGATAATGAATCTTCAAATAGTACAAAACATATCGTGAGTAAAAACATGGCCTTGAATGTACACTACATATTGCAACTCATACAAGGCAAGCAACTAAAACTAAATCATGTCCCCCAATAACATAAAGTACACCCAGCATCTCCCAGCAGATATTTATAAAATTTACATTCTTATAATCTAATTCATCAGCAAAAACTATTTCCACAAAAGGAGGATGAAATTCTCAGAATACCTGTATAGTGAATTTTATTTAAGCTTCCAAAATGAACTAAAGCATCTAAAGACAATTCACTCTTAGCTTAACAGGATAAAATTATTTATACAACAACATAATAGGGTAAATGGTGAAACTTTAAATGGACATTCACTTTTTTTTTTTCACAATATAGACCAGTAATCTAACACGTAAAGAATGAAAACCTCTTATTTTTGAAATATCAAACACACATGGTTAGATATGGCAGAAAGAATGAAAGAGAGAATTAGAGAAAGGTAGTGTGAGGATGAAGGAACAACATACACTGTTGTCAGGTCTTTCAAATTTGTAATCCATGAAGGAATAAAATCAGAAGAAGTGAAACTATTGTTGTTCATATCCCTGTAAATAATTTCCAATAAAATATACAAATTAAAATCATTGTATTATGCATTATACAATAAGAGTATCACTTTTTTACCACTTACACATAGGTGAGACTATTCATTCCAGTAAGATCAGGCAGAGAGGTATTGAACTAGTTGTGAGATAAGTACCTGTAAAAATATAGTCAATGCCTTCCCTTAGCAGAATTGATTGTTCAGGAAAACACATCCAATTTTTACAGATAAACAAATATGAAGCTTAATAGGCATGTTTCTTTAGTTTTCTTATAGCGCACTAAGTTTTCCAAGATTGTTGAAGTTTGAAGGCACTCCTCCTGTTAACCTATTCCTATCAAAGCGCCTGTGGTCAACAGAAAATATTCAATACAGAGAAAGTCCAAAGAAATTCAGAGACAACATAACGAGTCACTTGACACAGGTGACGAGATACTTACACCACCTCCGGTGTGGTCACAAGGCGAGGGTGCGTGGAATACTACCCTCTAGTTGATTATCATCAAAAAGCCCGGCGAGAAAGAACATTAAGGAGGATTGAGTCATTTTAAGAGTAAACTTATTAGATAAAGTCTTTTGACTGTATTAATGAAGCTTACACGTGTTCTAGAATCATCTTGGAGTTGAAAAGTTTTTTTGGTATTTGACCGGAGAGCTTATTTTTCCCCATATGACTGCAAAAAAATGGAGATATAGTCTTGGATCATTCAATGAACTGGAAATTATGCGATCAATCTTATTAGTGCAATAATATCAAGTTATCAACTCAAAACCGAGAATGAGAGTGGTATAAAAATATAGGATAGTGCACCATAGAATGCACCTTGAATCATATTGACAATTAACTAAAAAGAACATGTGTAATTAATTAACTAAATTGTTCGAGACACCTCAGTAAATATATCCACCCAGTTCTCCAAAGTCGGCATCAAATGTTAGTTAATTCTTACCACCCAGTTCTTCAAGGCTGCTTTGCTAATTTCCCACTATCGGAATCTCCATCAAAGAGATTTAAGGCTTTTAAAGCTTCATCTTCTTGCATAAAACGCATCAAGTCATCCAGATGTATACGCCTACAAAAATAAAGTAATGAGATGTCGAGAGAGAGGAATAGAGTAATAAACAATGGCAAACTTATCATTCAATTAAAAATAGTGCATATTACATAAAAAGAAATAGGAACATAAAAACCATAACAGAATGGATCATAAAACTTGCAATTATCATAATTTGTAAGGAACATATTAATGGATCATATCTACTCCATCAAGCAAGCATAGCCGTGTCCCAACGTCTCGGAGAGTAAATCCAACAACACGCAACAACTAGAAATCAAGAAATTAATTACACATGATCAAACACACATTCTAACTTTATCTAAACACTAAATCATAATTAATTTCACAAAAACATACCCAAATTCAAATAAAATTAAATTGGGGGTTTAGGGCTCCTTATTACAATGTAGGGAAAACTCATTTTAATTAAAGAATAATGAAATTGGTTTAGGGAAACACAAATTCACAGTCCTAATTTCATAAAACAAGCTTTAATCTTAAGATTAAAATCATGAATCGGAGGGTTAGGGTTAGGGTTTCAAAATCAATTTGGGGGTTTTGAATCTAGAAGAGATGAGAGGGTTTTGACTCACCCAAGCTTGAAGACAACTTGAAGGTGGTTTGTGGTGCTCCTCGCGGCGGCGGACGCGATTCGGCCGAGGTGGCGGTGGCGGTTCGAGGTGGTTCTACATCAACCATGGTAAAAAGAGATGAAAGAAATCGAGAGGAGAAGGAGAAATGAAGATCTAACACTCTAGGGTGGTGAAACCACCATGAACAGCGCTACCATGGCGAGGCGGCGGCGGTTCGACGCAGAGACACGGCGGTGGCAACGGACGCGACCCGTCTCTCTCTTCGCGGCACCGAGCGGTGGCAACGGCTGTCCAAGGGTGCGCGTCACGGTTGTGGAGAGGAGAAGGAAGATGAAGTTGAGGGAGAAAGGGAGAAATCAGCAATGAGAGAAAGAAAGAACGAGAAAGAGAAAGAAGAAGAAAAAGAAAGAAAGAGAAAAGGAGAAAAAGAAGGAAAGAAGGAAAGAGAAAAAGAAAAAGCGAGAGAAGAAAAGAAAAAGTGAGGGAGAGGCGTCGAGAGAGAGCGGGAAAAGTGAGAAAGTTGGGTTTTAAGTTAATTAATTAGTAATAGGTACAAAATAAGTGATAAAATATTAAGCCTAAAGTAAACATGTTTTTATTTTTTGGAATCTAAAAATAAAGATTGATAAAGATATGATTTTGAAATTCAAATTAGAGTAAAGATTAATAGTTGAACCGATCAACTAAGAAAATACTCGGTCCAAAATTTAATCTCCGATTGATATCAAACCAGTTTATTTTCAACTCTAAAATTAAATAGAATAGGAATATGAAAATGTTTTTCTCTTAATCATATTATTTAAAATATTTTTCTGATCTGATATAATAGTGACAATAACGTTATTATTGTCTAGTAAACATGCATTTCTTGAAATAAGTTCGTGCTAACGCACCTAATGAAATAATTTGAAGAGAGTAATTTAATTACTCAAACTAAACCACATAACATAATAAACATAAACATCCAAATAAAAATAATTAATCCTAGGTGTAAAAACTAGGCTGTTACATATGATTTCAAAATTCAAATTAGAGTAAAGATTAATAGTTGAACTGATCAACTAAGAAAATACTCGGTCCAAAATTTAATATCCGATTAATGTCAAATCAGTTTATTTTCAACTCTAAAATTAAATAGGATGAAAATATGAAAATGTTTTTCTCTTAATCATATTATTTAAAATATTTTTCTGTATGGTAATAATAGTGACAATAACAAATTATTGTCTAGTAAGCGTGCATTTACTGAAATAAGTCAGTGCTAATGCACCCAATAAAATAATTTGAAGAGAGTAATTTAATTACTCAAACTAAACCACATAACAAAATAAATATAAAGATTAATAGTTGACCTAAAAAGTCAAATTGGGCTCTATTAGGATCAAACCAGTCCATTTGGGCTCCATTAGGATCAAAGAAGTACAAATTGGCCCAATTAGGTCGTATATGACCTAAAAAGTCGATTTGGGCTCTATTAGGATCAAACAAGTCCATTTAGGCTTCATTAGGACCATAGAAGTTCAATTGGGCCGATCGGGGCAATTGGCCCAATTAGGTCCTAACAAGTCAAATTGGGCTCTATTAGGATCAAACCAGTCCATTTGGGCTCCATTAGGATCAAAGAAGTACAAATTGGCCCAGTTAGTTCGTATATGACCTAAAAAGTCGATTTGGGCTCTATTAGGATCAAACTAGTCCATTTAGGCGTCATTAGGACCATAGAAGTTCAATTGGGCCGATCGGGGCAATTGGCCCAATTAGGTCCTAACAAGTCGAATTGGGCTCTATTCGGATGAAAGCTGTCCATTTGGGCTCCATTAGGATCAAAGAACTACAAATTGGCCCAGATTAGGTCGTATATGACCTAAAAAAGTCGATTTGGGCTCTATTAGGATCAAACAAGTCCATTTAGGCTTCATTAGGACCATAGAAGTTCAATTGGGCCGATCGGGGCAATTGGCCCAATTAGGTCCTAACAAGTCGAATTGGGCTCTATTAGGATCAAACCAGTCCATTTGGGCTCCATTAGGATCAAAGAAGTACAAATTGGCCCGATTAGTTCGTATATGACCTAAAAAGTCGATTTGGGCTCTATTAGGATCAAACAAGTCCATTTAGGCGTCATTAGGACCATAGCAGTTCAATTGTGCCGATCGGGAAATTGGCCCAATTAGGTCCTAACAAGTCGAATTGGGCTCTATTAGGATCAAACCAGTCCATTTGGGCTCGATTAGGATCAAAGAAGTACAAATTGGCCGATTAGGTCGTATATGACCTAAAAAGTCGATTTGGGCTCTATTAGGATCAAACAAGTCCATTTAGGCTTCATTAGGACCATAGAAGTTCAATTGGGCCGATCGGGGCAATTGGCCCAATTAGGTCCTAACAAGTCGAATTGGGCTCTATTAGGATCAAACCAGTCCATTTGGGCTCGATTAGGATCAAAGAAGTACAAATTGGCCCAGATTAGGTCGTATATGACCTAGAATGTCGATTTGGGCTCTATTAGGATCAAACAAGTCCATTTAAGCTTCATTAGGACCATAGAAGTTCAATTGGGCCGATTGGGGCAATTGGCCCAATTAGGTCCTAACAAGTCAAATTGGGCTCTATTAGGATCAAACCAATCCATTTGGGCTTCATTAGGATCAAAGAAGTACAAATTGACCCGGTTAGGTCGTATATGACCTAGAAAGTCGATTTGGGCTCTATTAGGATCAAACAAGTCCATTTAGGCTTCATTAGGACCATAGAAGTTCAATTGGGCCGATCGGGGCAATTGGCCCAATTAGGTCCTAACAAGTCGAATTGGGCTCCATTAGGATCAAGAAGTACAAATTGACCCAGTTAGGTCGTATATGACCTAAAAAAGTCGATTTGGGCTCTATTAGGATCAAACAAGTCCATTAGGATCAAAGAACTACAAATTGGCCCAATTAACGGAAAAATCAAATCCGTCTGAAAATTTCGGACGGATTTCGGACGGATAATGGAAAATATATGAATTAACGAGAATCCGTCAGAAAATTTCGGACGGATCAAGGAAAATATATGAATTAAGCATAATCCGTCCGAAAATTTGGACGGTTTTGACGAAAATGGAAAATATATGAATTAACAGAATCCGTCAAATCCGTCCAAAATTTCAGGACGATTTTGAACGGATCAAGGAAAATATATGAATTAACGCAATCGTCAAATCCGAATCCAAAATTTCGGACTGATTTTGACGGAAAATGGAAAATATATGAATTAACGGGATCCGTCAAAATCCGTCCGAAAATTTCGGACGGATTTTGACGGATCAAGAAAATATAAGAATTAACGGAATCGTCAAATCCGTCCAAAAATTTTGGACGGATTTTGACGGAAAATGGAAAATATATGAATTAACGGGATCGTCAAAATCCGTCGAAAATTTGGACGGATTTCTGACGGATCAAGAAAATATATGAATCCGTCGAAAACCGTCCAAATTTTGGACGGATTTGGGACGGATCAAGAATAATATAAGAATTAACGAATCCGTCCCAAATCGTCGAAAATTTGGACGGATTTTGACGGATCATGGAAAATATAAGAATTAACGAAATCCGTCCGAAATCCGTCCGAAATTTTCGGGAAATTTCGGACGGAACCATTTCCGTCCGAAAATTCCGTCCGAAAAATCCATTTTTCTAGTAGTGAAATATCATGGTCTTCTATCCTAATGTAAAAATAATTATTAAAGCAAAAAGGAATCAAATATATACAAAAAAAAAAAAGAAAACAATAAAAAGGGGTAAACAATAAATATCAAAATGCACAACTCGTTACTTAGGCTTGACTCTCGAAAAGTCCCCAGTGGAGTCGCCATCTGTCGCAACCAAAAATTACGACAGAAACGGCAGTAAAAAGATATTTTAAGGAAAAGTAGAGTCGCCACCAATTTTATTTAATTTAGGAAAAATTGGAAAACCTTTAAAAATGGTCTTTGGAACCAAGTTGGGTTCGGGAGTCGGTTACGAGTGGGGAAGGTGTTAAGCACCCTACGTCGCCCATCCTACGAATGGTACCCTGAATTAATCGTGCAAAATTAAATTATTTATTTGTTTACCCCAAAAATATTTGCAAGGAAGAATTTGTTTACTTATTAATATTTTCTTTATTTTTATGTTTCTTTATTAGTTTTTATTTATTATTTTTTTTAAAATAAAATAAAATAAAATAAAATAAAATATTATTGATAAATCCTAAATGAGGTTGAACATGGCACATAAGTCCATAGGGCCACCTTAAAACTAGGGGATTGAGCATGACGCTTGTCACAGAGCAATCCAAAAAAAAAACATTAAATAAATTATTAGTTAATTATCCATATTAAATAAATTAAAAGAACACAAAAATAAATATTATTGATAAATCCTAAATGGGATTGAACATGGCACGTAAGTCCATAGGGCAACCTCGAAGCTAAGGGATTGAGCATGACACTTGTCATAGAGCAACCCAAAAACATTAAATAAATTATTAATTAATTATCCACATTAAATAAATTATTAATTAATTATCCACATTAAATAAACTAAAAAGAACACAAAAATAATAGAAAAATTAATTTTGGCTTGACGAGATGATTGATCCCGCTCCTACGTATTCCTTGCTTCAATGGGAAACTCAAAGCCACGTAGTTCTTGTAGAAAATATTTTATTTGTTGGTTAATTTTAATTTTTATGAAAAATATTTATTTAAGAGGATTTCATTTCCTAATTTTTTTAAATTTAAAAATCTAAACGAGATAGAAGAAGCGTACGTATCGTCTCACAAATTTATCTCAAACCTAAGAATTGAATGTGATACATCTCACAAAACAATCTCATTATTATTTATAAGTGATTCCCTTTTTGTATGTATATGTTTATTTATTTTAACAAATAAAACAAGGAAAGAAAAGAAATGAATATAAGAAAATATCAGATCTAACAAAGGACCAGAACCTTCTCCTTCTGCTCAGCAACTAACAGAGCTGCTTTGGCCAATGGGGGAGGCGCACATAACAGCCAAGGAAGTGGCGGCTCGGCATGGTGACCTCGGCAGTGGCGTGATTTTTCAGCAAGATGGAAAGAGAGGAATGGAGTTTTGTTTGTGAAAAAGAAGAAAGATCTCTTGACTAAAAATCGTATCATGGTTCCAACCTTTATCACATGTCGCTTGTGAGATTTGCTTGCATACACATCTTGCCCTTGTTTAGTTTTGTGTATGAAATCTTCCCTAATGTATTTCTCAGTTATAATCGCAGAAGAAAATCCAAGCACAACCACATGAATGGACTCTGGTGTAAGTTTAACTACCTTTCCTTCTAAAAGCATATCTGGCTTTGGAGAAAACAGTAACAAATTGGTCTTTAGTCTATCACCAAAATAAGGATGAACCCCAGGAAGAATTTTTACGCACTTATCCACAAAGTTGACATCATAAGCCAATGCAACACCATCAAAGCTTTCATTGAACGTGAAAAGCAAAGAGCTGAGCTCACGGAGAAGCGCTTGGGAAACATCCTTACCTTTTGAAGGATGAATATATACTACTAGATTAACTTTTGTGACCTTCAATCCTTCCATTGATACTAATAAGGAACAACGCACAACCTTATGCGCTATTAAACTCCACCGACACTTATGTTGGTCTGTTGCGCGAAAACAATGAGAGGGTTGACGAAGGTTCTGCTTCTGCGTGAAAGGGAGAGAGAGGATATTGCTTCAGCGTCGTTTTCTGCTGTGAGTGGAAGATAGAGAGAGACTGCGCTGTTTTTCTGCGTGAAAGGGAGACAGTGAGATGAAGTCTACGTTTTCGAATTTCTGCCCTGGGAGGAGGAGGGTGCTGCGTCTAGAGGAAAGGAGAAGATGAAGTTTGAAGGGAGAGAGATAGGTTTGATGGATGAAGGAAGAAGATAAGGAAAGAAAATGGGATCTGAAAAGAAATGGGTCCCGGTGGAGAAGAAGAAAGCAACGCGAAAAACAGAATGGGAAGAGGAACGCCAACCAAGAAAACCCGATCCCCTTTTTCTGTTCTGTGTTATCATTCTTATAATGCTCATTTCTCTCATCTGATCCTAAAATCTCACTCAGATTAGGATTGCTATCTGATCCTAAAAATATGCCCAGTATCTCTGATTTGAAAATTAAATTTAAATTCAAAATAAAGCGATTGTTGGGGAGGAGAATCAGATGGGTTTTTATTTTTCTTTTCAAATTTTTATTTTATTATTTTTATTTTTTTGAAAAATTTTTAGTGAATATTAAGAGACCCGGTCAAAATGGGGTGTTCACAATATTAATTACATTCTGTAACATTTTCTTTTATTTTCATTTCTGTTTGTCTGGATGAACGTTTGACAGACATGATTTTGAGTGGAATTGATTTTGTAAAATTGATTTTAATAGAATTGAGTTTGAATTGAAGTGATTTATGTTTGGATATTTTATTTTGAAAATAAGTTTGATGTAAAACGTAATGTAATTTGAGATTAAAAATCACGTTTGGAGGCATAAGCTATAAATTCTAGCTTCAAGTTAGAATTAATTCAATTCTAGTCAAGAACCCTCAAACATGTCAAAATCAATTTTTGGTATCTGAAATCACTTTTGCCTCTTGCTAGAATGAATTCAAACATGCACTTCATCGTCTTCGACCTTCTCCCTGGCAGGTCTGTGGCTTCGTTACTAAGCTTCTCCCTCGAACTTCTCCTTTGTTAGCCAGATTCGAGTGACTGCCATGGAAGGAGCAAGCACGATTTCTTCCTCTTCAACCTCGACCGCCATGGAAGGAAAACCTAGGTAGGAGACGTAGATGGGATTTTGGAGCCCAAGGCGGCGGTTGGAGATGAAGCAGAAATAGAAACCCAGGCCGGAGGTTGGAGATGAAGCACAATTTTTCATGCGGCGGTTGGAGATGAAACACAGATGCGAAGGCAGCTTGATGCGTTGGAGATGAATTAAGGGTGCTTTGTCCTGGGGTTCAATGTATTGTTGTTAGGGGTTTGTACAAAAATCCATAATCTCAACTAGTAGCCCAATCTCGAACAAAATCCCTTCACCAAATCCCTAATAATTTTCTCTCACAGAAGCTAATCTCTATCACCCACCACACTTCCCACTAACAAAACCCTAATCTCATGCTTACTAATGTTACCAAGTTTGCTGCCTGCTTAATCCCGCGTGAGTTACCAAAAAAGTTACTCACTGACCTTTCAATTTTCTAGTTCTAATTCTAACAATTTTATTAATTTTTATCCTTATTATAGAAATAAAATAAACAAATTTTTAATCATTTAATTTAATTAAATTGTTTAATATATTTAATTATGCAGTACATGTGACATTAAATGTGGCAGTTCTATTATTGCTTGGAAGGAGCTCTAATGAAATGATGATTTTTGCAATGTCGAAATTTTTTGAGCTCTTAAATCGATTAAAAAAAAAAACTTGAGGGATTATTTTCGTTAAATTAAAAAACTTACCATACAAAAAAATACAATTTAGCCTTAAGGTTACCAACCTGCAGCTGTACACATAAAATTTTAAAAGCCATTAAGCTCAGAAGTCAGAACAATCCTAACACGATTAGCCCCATTAAGTTCCAACTTCTCATTAATTTCAAAACAAGACAGAACAAAAATGATCATGGTGTGATAGGATGTGGGAATCAGTATTCGGTAGATAGAGTTTCCACGTTTTCACTGTCATATTTCCTAAGCAGATATAAATTTTTACTACAAAAAATGTAAGAAGTGGAAAAAATAAAGTAAAAAAATGTGGCTGCTGGGATTCGAGCCCAGGTCTCCACGGCCACAACGTGGAATTCTTACCACTAAACTACAGCCACATTTTGTTATTGTGTCCCATAAAATATATTTTGATAATATTAGTTTAACTTCAGGTCATGACTTTTTCTGGTTTCTATTTTTTTTTTTAAAAAAGAATTAAAATAATTATTGCAAATATTTTGTTAGTATATTTCAAATTAGATTTAATTGATATGCATTACAAATATAAAAAAATTATACTATTAGGTCATGAATTGTCATATGATTAAAAATGTTTGACTCATATAATAATTACTTTAAAAATCACATATGATATGATTTGTGACTGGTCGACAATAAAAAAAAATTATATAGATAGTATATCAAAATTAAACAGTTTAAAATTTGTATCTTCTTGATAAAATATTTCAATTGATATAAAAATATGGAACTTTGTAGTTTATTGATTGTAAAATAAATTGAATTGAATTCAAGATAAGAACATAAGTTTATATATTTTTTCTACCAAAAAAAAAGATTATATATTTTTAAATGGAAAATAAAAAAATAATAAAGGTTTTCCTTGGGCATGTCCTGTTTCTGTCTCGCTAAAGAAATGAATTGATTTTCATGCAAGTAGAGCAAGGGGAAGGATTGTAGTGCTAAGATTCTTTTTTTTTTTTTTTGAAAAATGTACTTAAGTATTTTTTTTTTTGGTGAGAAAAATGTACTTAAGTATTTATTTGATGTTAAAAAAATATGACTTCCTTCTTTATATTTTCTGGTTTTCAAGTTAAACAAAAACTTATATATTCAGTGTAATAAGTTATAAAGAAAAAAATTGGGTAAAGATAAAAAGTAGGGAGATACCAAAAACAAAAAAACACAGTGCACATTATGCTCAAATTCGTAATTAGCGCTACTATTTAGGAAACTAACCTATATAAACATATCAGAAGACAAAATAAGCTCTCTACTCTTTTCTTTTGTGTAAACTAGATGATGATCCTGCGGTGAGAATGAATTGATTGGATCAATTTTTTATACTATATTAATTTTATGTTTTTCTTATTTGTCATATTTGTTTTTTGGTAGAAAAAAAACATGATAGTAAATTCTTATTTTTTGGTTACAAAATAGTAAATTCTTATTTATCATATGATATAGGGTTTTTAAATTATCAACCAGATAATAAATTCTTCTTGCTCATACACATGTATAATATTATTGAAACATATGATTAAGTATATAGATTTTGTTTGAAAACAATAATTTTGACTCATATGCGCCTTACAATTGCCCCCGTTGATTTTAACTTTAAGCCGCTAAACCTTAACATTCCACCTAGGATCTCATAATGTCATGACAATTGAACACTTTGTAAAGTTGTCCGATGAGTTTTTTTTTCTTTTGTAGAAACACACAAGGATATAATAAAAGTATTTGTATATTCACGATGTGTTCAAAGTACAAAGAGATGCTTCTATTTATAGAGCGAGATAGGAGACAAAAAAATAATTACACATAAAGGGTAATGAATCCTAATATAATTACAATATCAATTATAATAAGTACATAATCATATCATATTGCCTGTCTCAATCTTGGGGTACGGTTTGTGGATGAAGATCTTCTGTCCCACTCTCCTGTCAGATTCTCTGTCTCACACCGATGACAATTCACAGCTTAATAAAACTAAATCATAACTCATTAACATTTATGCATATTCTCAGCCTTTTATTAGTAAGGGACACTGAGACACCATATTTTGGGATAACAAAATTTCGTTCGCGGTTTATATACATGTTGGACAACTTCACTTAACACAAATTGATTTTAGGATGGAATCTAACTTGGTATCGAAGCCAGAGCCCATCTCCATCGTTTATCACCGGCTATGGCAATCTTCCCACGTATCGCCTGTTTTGGCAGACTTATGTGGGAGGGGTGTTCATCATTCGATCCAAACCGATTCAAACCTCAAAAACTGAGCCGAAAAACCGAAAACCGAAAAAACTGCTTTTTTTTAATTGGATTGGATTGGATCGGATTTTGGATCTTCTAGTGAAATCCAATCCAATCCAAACCGATATATTATATACATATACTATTATTTTTGACATAGTAACATTATTTATACTTAAACATTGTTTTTCATACTTTTATGTCCCTCATTCTCTTTAATATTTTTGTTGGAATGACATATATGAGACTATTTAGAATAAATATAGTCTTGAAGTTATATTTTGCTAAAACCTTTGATGCATAACATATATATACTTGATTAAGTAGACATGAAAAATAGGAAATTAAATTAACATAAAAGAACGTGTTAAAAATATCAATAATTATTTTTCACAAACTCCCAAATTAAAATGAAGATTATCTTTTGTCCACTATTAAATAAGTAGAAAGGATACTTAACATAAAAAGAAATTAAAGTATGACAAAAACCAAATTATCCAACCCAATCCAAACCGCATTTGATTGGATTGGATTGGATCGGATTTTTTTAAGGAAGCAAACCGATCCAATTCAAACCGCATGTTGTTTTCATCATTGGATCGGATGACTTTTTAGCTCAAAACCGATCTAATCCAATCCGCGAACACCCCTAGGTGTTGGAAGTCCCTCATTGCCTGTCTCAAATCCTAGGGTGTGGTTTATATACTTGTTGAACAACTCCACTTAACACCAATTGGTTTTAGGATAGAATCTAACATATTTGAAGCTTTTCTCCTAAAACTGTGGATCAAGATTGGCTCTTCAAACAAGGATGTTGTATCTTGCCTATCTTTTGATTTCCCCCCTTAATTATCGCTTAAGGATTAGAGCTTCATCCGATAATGTTGTGTTGACTACTTGCTTTTGGATGACTTTTTGTTTGTTTTTGTTTTGAAATTTGGTTCTTATTTACCTGATAACACTATAACAAAATAGGGATTTTATAGTGCTTATTTTTGGCATTTAATAGTGCTTTCGGATGCTATCTATGTTGACGCTATCAAAGATGACAATCTTAGATAGCGCTTTCGAAACACTATAAGTATTAAACTACAACAATATGTTTTCAAGGAGACGCTGTCTTATTTTGTGACAGAACATAGCACTTCATCTTGAAACCGCTATCTTAGTTTTGGACCAAATATAGTGCTTTTTCAGGGCGACGGTATCTAAGCGTTGAATCTAACGTAGCAGTACGTAATGAAACGCCATCTATTTTTGTGTGCTAAGATAGTGCTTCCTTTAAAAAACGTTGTCTTAAGTCACACATTTTACATTTTTTTAAGCAATTTGATATACACGTTCTCGTTGCAAGCATTCAGAGGAAACTATGCTTAATTATTTACAAAATAAACTATTTACATAAATGTCAAGATGGGGTGTTTACAAAAAAAATACAAAACTACTAAAATTTACTAGCTCGCTTCGTACTTTTGTTTCATCAAACTTTTTACATACCCACACCACTCTTTCCTGATTTCATTATACTTGGAATCTGAGTAAGAAGCACACTTGAACTCGGGGAAGTACTGCAAAATAAAACGTCAAAATAAAATGAATTGAGAATTGAACTACATTTGAATGGTCAAATTTAAGAACTTTTGCATTATAAATCTAAACTAACTAGTAAGATAAATGACATACCGCCAAAGGGATACTAGTCTGGTTTTGTAGAATGATCTCCTTCATGAACCTCATGACATAGTAGCCACATTCTAAATTGCCTAGTTGGCGGGGGCACTATAAAAGCAAAAGCATAAAGTTAAACTAATGTATTTTTCTCCTATACTATTGAATGAAGGTAAACCAAATACCTTTATCGTGTGCCATTTGATGGGAGCAGCTTTACTTCTGTTCGTCCTCCTATAACAAAATCATATGAACTTCATGAGACTAAATGATTTGAAATCTGAATCATGATAGACATGTTTATGTTGAAAATAAACACATATCCTTACTCATCAAATTCTTTTCTCAACAATTGGTGATTATCCAGTTCACCACCGGGTGTAGGATCCAGATAATAAACAATCTCGTGAGAGACATTGACGGCGACCAACACCCAATGGTCACTGGAGAAAATTTTTCGTTAGCAAATCCTTAGCAACATTTCACACAATTCATTATCGTAAATTAAGTTTACAAATAGGGACTCACCCAACGTTGATAGGTGCCATAAGCAGCATACCATGCACGTGGTTTCGCCCTAGAATTGCATATATATATTTTGATTCGGCCTCAACATTGCACCCTCTCTAGTATGTAAACTATCAGGTTGTAAGAATGAGAATCTAGCCTTATGAGTTGCGTCCATTACTTCGTTCCACGAGTAACTTAAATGAAAAAAATACAAATGTGGATTACCAAAAACTTCAATGTTTAAATAAAAGAATAAAATGCATTGTCCGCTTTTAGGGGTTTGAAGATATACACGATGTATGTTACTAGGACTGGTACCTCTAGATCATTGTTGTTAACAATATTCTCGATCTGATACCCACTAGCAATTCCTAAACTATCCTCGATTGAGAATACTAGATATTCAATAAGAAAATCCAGAATAATATAACTCGAGTCAGTGTTCGCCACAAGTGCCTTAAGAGCGTCACAATATGGAAGTTCGGAACGATGGACCCTTGCTACACCATCTACAGGGGGGATGGCTCACCCTTCTTCCCTGGGGACACAACTGATAGCTTTGTGTTCCCTGACTTTTTGGTTTTAACCCCCCTTTGGATTTTGCAGGTTGTTGAACCTATCGCAGTTCAGTGAAACAGTTAGCGATCAACTAATGAATTAAATATGAAGCACATCATGAAGATGAATCATTTGTGTTGACATACCAAAGCAGTGCCTATTTGAATGAGGTATGCTGGCCATGCCACAAAAGTACCTATTCCATCACCTACTTTCATTGTGTCATTGTCATGAATAGGTACCGGCAAAGGTGCATCCCCCTCCAGTGCAACCTCAATCGTAACACTAACATGGTTGGCGGGAAGCGGTTTGTTGTGTAGTGTTTGACCAGGTTCATTGTGCAGTTTTCCCTTACCAACCACGCGACGAGTAGGGGTTGCCAAATAAAGTCTGCATGCAAAGATGCCCTAAAGGGATTATGTGTCAGCAACCTTGGGAGACGCCCTAAGATAATTAAATGTAAATGTAGTATGACATAATGAAACAATTACCTCGGGAAGGTTCTTCAATACAACGTGCAACTATCCTTGCAACTAGGGCAATGAGAATCAGGTTGCTCGTCAACCGTTGCTCTTTTCTCATTCATGGCTTTTTGCTCCTTCAACTCTTGTTGAACAACTTGTATTTGGGAGGTTAGTTCTTGCAACTGCGCTCTAAGCTCTCAGACTTCATCATTGTCTTGCCTTCGGCGCTTCGATGTGGGAAGTAGTTTTTGTGAGTGATCCCAAATCCAACACCCTTGATACAACCAGGGTACCCTAGTTCTTCCGATACTTGGGCAAGTAGCTCCTCTCGACCAAATTCTTGGTTCTCCCCCACACCAGACTGTGATAGGGCATCCTGACATAGATAACAATGAAATTTTTTAATCATCATATATATTGTAAGACAAACACAAATGAAAATCACAAAATAAAATGATATCATACTTACAATTAGGTCGGCTACTTGCTAGACGTTTTCATTGTCAATCTCACTCGTCGCGTGCATGCGGGTTGCCCTCCACAACTTATGGCATGGTGCTTGTTGTGCTTGTGTTGCCTCTGATTGTGAAGGAAATTGCTCCTCATCTTGCTGTTGCTGCTGCTAGTGGTGTTGCTGCTGCTGTGTTGTCTACTGGAGCATGTCTTACTCAACGCCTTTATATCCCTTACGGGATGCTCTATATGGATACTTGGGATTTTTAGCTCTTCCTGATTCTCAGTGCTTACTCTCTGTACGTAGAAACATAGTAATTGACAGTTGAAAATTCCTTCTTTAAAAATAAGGACAACTGTGAAATTGTACATAAATTGATGTTACCTGAAATTCGTTATCTTCTATATGCTGAATTACTAAAGCTCTTCGGTCTCCTTCATTTATGTTAGTTGGCGGTGCTGGAGGTTCCACAACGAAATCCCCTTCTTTATCTTTTAAAATCTTTGTAAGGTTGGTTCTATATACTTTGTGCATCTTGCCAGCTTCCTGTAGTATATATTGCCTCAGATCATCACCAACATTAAAAGCCGACTACAGAACAACAAATTCAAACAATTGATGAATCTTCGAGTTCTCTTAGAAACAATGTACAAATTTATTACCTGTATATCTGCCCAATTTTCCTCTTTGACAGCGCTCAAAGTTGGATCTTTCCATGTACGAATAGTAATTGGGACAAGTCTTCGGTAACACTCCCAATGTAGCTCATCAATTTTGCACCATTTTTGTTAATTGGTTGACCCTTAGCATTCCATTCAACCTAATAAAAATGATAAAGTATATTTGTCCATTCCATTCAAAAACCAATGATAAAAATGCTAAAAATGACAATTACCCTTAAAGGTTTTCCTCATTTACTTCGTAAATGGATGATCTCCTTCATAACGGTCAGCCCACGCTTGGACCTCGTTTTCTAGGAGGTGGAACCACTACCAGAAGGAACAGATGGTGTGGAATGAGTGCTAGCATGACCGAGAGAAGCCATTTAACTGTAATAAAAAGACTTGGAGTAACCCTAACTACAACAAAAATACTTAAATCGAAGAGACTTACTGGTTGAGTTGTTGAAAACGGAGATAGTGAGTTGCTCGGTAGTGGTGGTTAAGTGACTGAAGGGATTGAGAGAGGGCTCGTAGTGATGGTCACAGAGCGGGAGTGAGAGTCTGAGAGCGCGCACGGGTTTGAAAGAGTGGGAAAGAATAGTGGTCACTTGAATGGTTTCTTATGAAAATTAGGGTTACGATAGCTTTTATGTATAAAAGTACTATTAAAGTTTTATATTTTAACAACATATTTTTTGATAAACGCTATTATATCGTTAAACAATAATACAAAAGAGAAATGCATCTATAAAAAGTGTCCATTTCAACAGCGCTTCTTTAGAGAAACACTATTTTATCATTGAAATTTGATATATTTAACAGCGCATTCTAGGATAAATGTTATTATAGCTTTATGAAGTGATTTTATTTTTTATTTCTAAAGAATTAAACAATCTTATGTTCTTTTGGTTTTTTCTTTTTTTTTCTTTTTTTTTTTTGGGAGATGGTTTATTCTTTCTTAAACATCATAAAAATAATTCTTTATTAAACTAATTAATATTGCTGGAACCCCAAAATTCATTTCATTGAAACAAAATCAGCATAGTGAATATAATGTTAAAAAGTTAGATTCAAAGTGAGTACACATAAAATATAAAACACAATTTGGGAATTGGGATGGAAATTAATTAAACTTTGATTCACTAATCATTTGTCAAGTTTACATGTTATGAAAAGATCATTTAGTGCAAGGATATGAATTCAAAGGATCAAAGGAGAAAGACAAAGGTAAAGCAAGGATCATGGTTGGAATGCTTGAAGATGAAGGAACCACAAATGAAGAATCAAGGAATCTCAAGCAAAGGAAATTAGAAAGTTTTATGTAAAGAAAAGTTTTACTTATTTTATTTGATTCAGCCCTATCAATTTAACTAAATTCAAAATGGTTTTCATAATTTAAAACTGAACTTAAAAAGAAAAAGGTTTTGAAAGATCTGTACATCTATGTGTACATCTATGTGTACATCTATGTACTTTCAGTTAATTAACTACCATTTAATGAAAACCTATGTGTACATCAATGCATAAATATTATACATCAATGTATAAATGTTATACATCAATGTATACATCGATTGATTTTAGAACAACTTGATATGTATGCATCTAAGCGTCTGTAAGTCGATTTGCACATCGATGTATAGAGTAAAACAGAAGCCAGTGATTTCTGAAACAAACATACAATCGATTGATACATCGATGTATAAGGCAAAACAGAGGCCAAGAATCTTTTTCATATACATCACATCGATTATTACATCGATGCATACACAGAACAAAAGTGAAGTCTTATATTTACAAAGAGCCAATCGATTGACACATCGATGCATAAGCCCAAACAGAGGCAAAGACTTTTTGAAATGATTATGCAACCGATTGAGTAATCAATGTAAAGACTTCTGGGCTGCTGATGCTTGTGATTTTCAAGAACACAATCGATGTACATGTATCAATGAGAATCAAGAACTTTCAAGAATCCAATCGATTGATCAATCGATGTACTCAGTACAAAAATTACAAATCTTGGTTAATACATTGATTAGGCAATCGATTGACTGATAGAATCCATTTTTTGATAAAAAGTTTATTTTGATCTTAACTGACTTTTAGAGTATGCCCAGCGGATCTATTTTGACATACACCTATATAAAGGCTTGGGCAAACATTTTTCAATAATCAATTCATTCAATTCTGAAAGATTACACGAAATTGAGAGGGAGCTTTTCATTGAGAATAGTTAAAGTCTTTTCTGCAAAAGTGCTTCAAGTTGTAATATTGATGATTTCTTAGAATATGGCCAATCAATCTTTTTACTGTGAAAGGAAGAGAAAAGAGAGAAGGTTTCTCTCTGTGTGTTGGTCTAAGAGTAGTAGGGACTCTTAGAGGTTTGTCAAGAATTTTGTAATTGTGTTAATTTTAGTGGACGAAACTCACAAGTGATTGTGGGGACTGGATGTAGGTTACCAGTGGAGGTAGCTGAACCAGGATAAAATTTGATTTGCATTTCTCTCCATCCCTTAACTCATTTAACTGCTTTAAATTGTTGAATGTATGTGGTTACGTCTTAGTTAAGGAAAAGTTGTGTTTGTTCTAATCTGAAAAGTTGTGCTGCCAAGGACTGGACATAGCTCTTTGTTTTAAAGAGTGAACCAGGAAAAATAGCTGTGTTGATCTCACTTCCCTTAAACTCTTTAGTTGCTTTGATTATATTATCTGCTTTCTAACTAAAGGGGTTAAACTGTTAATATCAATCTTGTTTTCTAGTTGTGTGCTTGTGTGTTTTAATGTTAAAATCACACCAGACAGGTCACTTGTCTGTGCATTGCTTTCACACTTGTCAGTGCCGTGCTTTCACACTTGCCTAAACCAATGAATACTCCTATGAACCCCACGTCCATACTGAACAAAGATGATAAAGAGAAAAAGGTAGACCAAAAGGTATACAGAGGTATGATAGGATCTCTTTTATATCTTACTGCGTCTAGGCCTGATATTATGTTCAGTGTATGTTTGTGTGCTTGATTTCAATCTGATCCTAGAGAATCTCACTTATCAGCAGTTAAGAGAATTTTTAGATATTTAAAAGGTACTACTAATCTTGGTTTGTGCTTTAAGAAAAATGAAGATTACAGATTAGTTGGTTTTTACGTGATCCGACTATCTTTGTAGATATAATTGAAAGAAAAAGCACTAGTGGAGGATGTCACTTCATTGGAGCTAATCTTGTCTCATGGTCAAGCAAAAGACAAAGTACCATTGCTTTATCAACTGCTGAAGCTGAGTATATACCAGCTGCAAGTTGCTACTCACAACTTCTCTGGATCAAACATCAATTGGAGGACTACAATGTATTTGTAAGTAGTATTCCGCTTATGTGTGATAATACTTCTGCAATAAATCTATCTAAGAACCCAATTTTGCATTCTAGATCTAGCGCATAGAGATTAAACATCATTTTATTACGGATTATGTGCAAAAAGATGTGATTGATATTCAATTTGTAGATACTGACCATCAATGGGCAGATATCTTTACTAAACCTCCTGCAGAGGATAGATATATCTTTATTAGGAAGCATCTTAATATGATATGTGTGGATTAGTGTAGGCGTCCAGCCTATAAAAAAATTGTTTTGATAATTCTGCGTCTATTACCTATGCTCGTCTAATACATATTTAAAGTTGTGCGTTTATTGCATAAGGTATTGCATGTCCTTATGACGCGTCCAGTGATACTGATGATCGCGTCCATTGTATAGTTTCAGACGGCTTCACATCTGCCTATGTTTAAAATTATTCCATTTGTGTGTTAATAAATGCATTTATTTTGTCACAAGACAATTTATCCTTAATTCCCTTTGCTAAGTCAGTACTTCCATCAATCCCATCAAGACCTTTTTATGGTCCCAAGTTACCAACGCCGTTTTTTCATAATGACATGTCATATCAAAAGTTTTTTTAAAACCTTTGATATTCAAAATTCCTTTAAAAGAAATCTTTTTCCTCTGAGAAAAACTTTATGCTTCCATAATCTCTCAAGCTATATCTCTCTTTACCTCTCTATGCTTTCCAAACCCTAAGCTCTTTGATCATCTACAGTGGCATCTTCAACCTTCAACGTGGACAAACTAAACTTAGCTATAGAACATCACTTCAACCTTAGTGTGTTAAAAGACTGCAATCTTGACATAAGCAAATATGTCAATGTAGCTGGCTGGGAAGGACTCTTCACGGAGAAAGTCTCTGTCTTCCCCAATCTAGTCAGGGATTTTTGGAGAAACATCCAACTGACAAAAACTGACTTCTACTTAACAGTATTAAGAAAGAAGATTACAGTCTTGGAGAAGACTATTGCTGAAGCAATCTTCTGTGCTCAGGTAGGGCTAGTTTTCACTGAGTCTTGGAAAGAAGACTTGGGCGACTCTGAGACTATAGAAGTCTATCTCATGAAGGAAGACACGGTCAGGACTCACTCTTGGAAGGCTGTTGAAATGAAGGATATCGTTCATATCCTTCACTAGATTCTCAATAAAGTGGTTCTTCACAAGGTTGGATCAAAGGACAACCTCTCATCTCTTCACAAATTCTGTCTCTGCCATCTTCTCACAGAGACAAGAATCAATCTTCCAAGAATCCTATATGGAAGATTCAGAGATGCTGTGATGAACAAGAAAAGACTCTCTACACTTCCTTTCAGTCATCTTCTCTCAAAGATTTTCAAGGCTCAAGGAGTACATGAGTTTCTTGCTGTTAAGTCTCTTGAGGAACAAACTAGGTTACTGACTGATAAACCAACATCTGCTGCAGACTTTGGAAAGATGAACATAGCCAACATGAACCTCAGCACCTATGCTGCTGTTGTAATGGCCAAGACTGAGGAATTAATGACGGCCAAAGAAGAAATGGTTGAACAGAATAATGCTGAAGTCCTAGGGGTTAAAAGGGTAACCAGACAGAAGACCACTGCTACAAGGAAGCCTGCCCCCAAGAGGCCAGCAAGTGGGATTTCTATCAGGGAGCCTTCTGATGCCCCTGTTGCAAAGAAACCAAGAAAAATTATCCTTTCTCATAATGAAGATGAGGAAGCTGATGAGGATAGCATTCCTATCAGTTCTATCCTAAAGAAGCAGAAGACCTCTGCTGCTGCTGCTGCTGAGACCGTTGTGCCTGATCCATCAATTTTACCAACAAAACCAAGGTGGAAGCCAACAAGAAAAGTTAGGTCATCTAAGACTCCAAAGGTAACCATCTCTGCTAATGATCCTGTTCAATTAGCAGTAGATGACCTAGTATCTAGTTTAGAAAATAGGATAGATGATATGCCTGTCCTCTCTTCAAATGATGTATATATTCTCACACCGCCTTCACCCCAACCAACACAAACAACCACTTCACAAGCCGATGATACCTGGTTAAATCAACCAGATAAAGGCATTTCCCCTGGTGCACCTTTCCCCAAACCTCCGAGAACCCTATTTCCTCCCCTTACCCCAACTTCTGTCCTTTACAATGGCAAATCTGAGGATTGGGCCAAAGTAGAAAGGGAATGGAAAATTCTGTTTCATTCTCACCAATCTGAACCAGAATACATTCTAGATAGATGGTATCCTCTACTTGAATATGAGGAAGAAGTTAGCCAATCCGTTGAACCCCTCTACTTACCTCACCCTGAGTGTCAATCAATCAAGATCGTGCCTTCTCAAATGCACAATGATTTAGGGACTTTAGTCACTCACCTACCCTTAACCAAATCCCCCCCCCCCCAAGAAAATTTACCCAAACCTTGCCAAAACTCCTCCATTCATACCACTCACTGATGGAGTTGAGAGACATACTATACCCGTCTGGAAGACTGACCCCAAGAGGAAGAATCTTCCTACTATTCCTGAGAAGAGAGCAATATCATCTAAGCATGTCCCCATGATCATGCCAAGGGACACAAAATGGATGTCCTTTGATCATCCCATAATCTATGGGAGGGCTGCTGATTTGTTCTTGGATCAACTCTGCTATGATATGCTAAAATGGGAGTTCAGTCAAATCAGAGCTGATAAAGCTGCAAATTTTGTTCCTCCATCCTGGATGAGGCATAAGGAAGTAACTAGGATTGGAATCAAGTCCTACAAGATCTGTCCGAGATTGCCAATGCTGGATCTTAACAAGGACAAGGACTTGAAGAACATAAGATTCAAGGGAGTGATGGCTGAAGCTGAGTCAGCATTGCTTGACCTTGATCAAGAGACTTTTGATTACTCAATGTTGGATTTCCTTCTAAATACTGTATCCATTGAGTTAATCAATGAGCACAGAGCTGCTGAATTCTAGAAGTCTTACATAATTCACTGCACCAGAGAGGCATCTTCCTCTGGTTTATCTGAAGAAGAAAAGGAAGATATTCCCAAGACCAGAGGAAAGTGTGGACTCTCACACTTTAGATATATGATATATAAAGACCTCTGGGGACTTCCAATCAACAGTAGGAATGTGGATTTTATCTACCCTGTTAGATGGGAAAAGGAGATCATAGTAAAACCCAAACCTACTCCAAAGCTTATCTCAGATGAACTTGTTGCTGAGGAAATTGGTAAAATTGTCATTGTTGATAATTTGGAAGACACTGCTGACTCCTGTCACCAACAAAGCTCATCAGAAAGACAATCTTCTCAACCTCTGGCAATAGTTGTAATGTACCCTGAAGATCAGTCAAGAACTCTGAGCACTTTTCAAGAATCTGCAGAAAGCTCAAGGCAACAGACTTTGCCATCAAATATTGAAGAAGTTCTTGGAAAACTGGTTTATGAAAGGGTTGGCAAGTTGGTAGATGAAAAGGTTGACAAGATAGCTGAGAAGATCAAGGATGATGTTCATCAGCAGGTTCAAACCTCAATGGCTCCAACCTTAGAGGTTGTGAATAAAATGCTTGAATTTATCATGGACTTCAAGAAGAGTCAAACTCAAAACCCTCTTCCTCCACCACCTCCTCCATCTGCTTAATCTTTATTTATTTTTTTATTCTTTTGTACTGACAATGATGGTCCTCTCCTTTTAACTTTTTGCCTGATGACAAAAGGGGGAGAAAGGAAAGAAAAGAGAATTATATATATAAAGTCTGTTTTTGAAAAAATCTTATGTGTTTGCATTTGCATATTCTTTTCTACTTGATATATTGCTCTGATATACTTGTGTTTATATAGATTCTAAGAATGATAAGTGCTTGTACCTATCTGTTAGCTTATAAGTCTGCTTAAGTATTTGAATGCTTTGTCTAAGTGGGAGCCCTGCAAGCTCTCTTAGACTTTGTTTTTCAAATTTAATTAGTTTTGTCATCATCAAAAAAGGGGAGATTGTTGGAACCAAAGTGGTTTTGGATTTAATAATCTCTAAGTTTTGATGTTAACAAAAGGATTAAATTTTCTTAGCAAAGTGTCAGTTAAGATCTAACATGTGCTTTCAATTATGCAGGTATATTTACTGAGATGCCCCGACATCCCATTAAAGAAAACCAAAAATATTAAGACCTAATTTCGTTATTATCGTTAAGATGATATATTAAAACAGCGAAAAAAGTAAAAACTTAAAATATACACAACATATATACATACATACATTACATATACACCTCAAGACCTGATACAGTATAGTAGAGGGAAATCCCATCAGTCGGATCCCAAAATGTACAAACTGATTATCAAACAAAATAAAATCAACATCCTAAAGAGACAAGACGCACTGGCCAAAGACTCCGTACTCAACTATGAGGATCCACTGCTCGTCCTCCAACGTCTGGCTCATACGAGGTCCCATCAAGCTCTTCCATAGCTGGCTCCCCCGTAGGATCTTCTCATCACGATCACAAAAAAAAAAAAATGTGCAATATAGAGAAGACAGGGATAAGAAACCATATAACATCAAGCATGGAAAGGGTTTAGATACATTTAATTAAATAACGGCACACTAAACATCCGTCTCCCAAGTATAAATATATGTAACACAATCATACTCAATCCACATCTAGGATCTTTCCTCTACATTCCATCATGATGCAATGCAAATGCTGTATGAATGATCCCCTCAGGTATCGGCCATATCCGGATATCACAACAATATAATCGACACGTCCTAGAGTCCCCGGCGCACACCCTCGTCCGCGGATGGAGGGTGCCCACACAAAGCAATGACACTATAGCTACACAACCCAGTGCACACCTCTGGACCACAATACAGGATGCTCATGCAATGCATGAACTATAGTTGCGACTAAAATGAAATCATCTCTGGATGGTACGCCGTTAGCCTATCCCCAGGAATTCTACCTCCGAGGCATAGACCCCACTAGACCATGTTTCAGGTCCAATCCATCTGATCCTCTCCTAAACTCTGAAACCTTACCCCCATCTATACCTCGATTCACATCCACCAAATATTCATCCCGACCCTGCTTAACCTTAAAGTCTCTCAGAAACTCACTACTGATGGTGATCATACCTAAGCATATTCTATCGTCGATCAAATCCATACCTAGGTTCAAATATCTAAATTGTTCAAGCAACTCCATCTCTTTCACCATCATTGCGGATACGTGCAACGATTTCGGACTTAGTGCATCCGCCACAACATTAGCCTTCCTTGGATGGTATTGAAGATCAAACTCATAGTCCTTAATGAATTGCATCCATCTACGTTGCCTCATGTTCAGCTCCTTCTGATCAAACAAATACTTTAAACTCTTGTGATCGCTGAACACATTAAACATAGCTCCATAGAGATAGTGTCACCATACCTTCAATGCGAACACTATGGCTGCTAACTCCAGATCATGGGTTGGGTAATTCCTTTCATGAACCCTCAATTGTCGGTAAGCATAAGCCACAACTCTTACCTCTTGCATCAAAACACAACCCAATCCTTGATATGACGCATTACAGTACACGTCAAACAATCCTAATGGATCTGGTAACGTCAGCACAGGAGATGTAGTCAACTTCTCCTTTAGCTTCTGAAAGCTCTCTTCACACTTCTTTGTCCAAACAAACGCCATACCTTTTCTCGTTAATTACGTCATAGGCAACGCAATCTTCGAAAAACCCTCGATGAACCTCCTGTAATACGCGGCTAATCCTAGAAAACTCCTCACCTCACTCACTTAATCACGGCCTCTCCCACTTAATCACGCCCTCTACCTTAACTGGATCAACACCTATACCTTTCTTGTTGATTACATGCCCTAGAAACCGTACTTCCTCTAACCAAAATTCACACTTGGATAGCTTAGCATACAATTGCCTATCTCTCAACACCTGTAACACCACTCTCGGATGTTCCTCGTGTTCTTCCAGACTACGGGAATAGATAAGAATATTATCTATAAACACCACAATAGACTTGTCGAGGAACGGTCTAAAGATCCTGTTCATGTAATCCATGAACACCACTGGAGCATTAGTTACACCAAAAGGCATAACTAGGTACTCGTAGTGCCCATACCTTGTCCTGAAATAGGTCTCAGGTATATCCTCCTTCTTCACCCTAATATGATGGTATCCTGATGTTAAATCTATCTTGGAAAACACCGAAGATCCTTTCAATTGTTCCATCATATCATCTATCCTAGGCAACGGATATTTGTTCTTGATCGTAACTTTATTCAACTGCCTATAATCCGTGCATAACCTAGAACTTCCGTCCTTTTTCTTGACAAACAATACTGGTGCTCCCCAAGGCGAAACACTCAGTCTGATGAATTCCTTCTTCATCATGTCATTCAGCTGTTTCTTCAACTCCGCCAACTCCACTGGTGACATCCGATAAGGAGCTACTGATATAGGTCCAGTCCCTGGTATGAGATCTATAGCGAACTCCACCTCCCTCTCTGGTGGCAAACCCGGAACATCGGGAGGGAAAGCCTCAGGAAACTCTCTCACGATAGGCAAAGATTCCATACTCGGAGTCTCCTTAGCTTCCAAAGAGAAAAGCATCACATACTGCTGAGACTCGTCACTCCTCATAGCTGTTCCTTCATTGACATATACTATGCTAGAAGGCTCAAGAAAAGATAAGGTCTTTCGGGCACAGTCTAACACTTCATGGCTAGCCGAAAGTCAATCCATGTCAAGGATAACGTCTATCTGCTGCATAGGCAAACAGATGAGATCTACCAGAAATGTCCTATTTTCAACAACTATAGGACACTGTAAGCAAACATACATAGTTAACAAAGGATCACTGGTAGGGGTACATACCGTCAAAGTATATGGTAGCTGGGAAACAGGCAAGTGTAAATGATCCACACACTCATGGGACACAAAAGAATGTGTAGCGCCTGAATTAAACAACACAGATGAGAGTCTGCCAGATATTAAACACATACCTTGAATAAGATCTGCAGATTGAGAGGACTCAGATCCTCTCACTGTAAACACCCTCCCCGTGGCCTAAGGTCCGGCCGTCTGTCGTCCTACTGCTGGAACTCCTCTCCCAGCTCCTCCTCTGGAACCACTAGCTCCTCTAAAATTACTGACTCCTCTGCCGGTAGCTGGTTACTGCCGTACCGCTCTCTGTCGGCAATCCCTATCAAAATGATCTGGTTTGCCACAGATGTAGCAACCAGACCCATCTGTGCAATCTCTAATGTAATGAGGACCTCCACATCTAAAACAAACTGGGGCCCTCTGCTGCTGACCCTCTCTAGTAACTGGTGCTGGTGGTACCGATGTCTGAGCGCTTTGTTCCGGTCTAATGTATGGTCCTCTCCACCACTGAGAAACTCTATCACCTCTCTTCTGATGACCTGCTCTGGTAGGACCCCCACTACACTGCTGTCTCTGCTCTGAAGCCTGCCTCCGGTCCATACTCTCATTGGCATTGCACCTCTCTACAAGTTGTGGGAAACTATGGATATCCAAGGGCACCATATCCCTCCTCAACTCATGCCGTAAACCCTCCTCGAATCTTCGGCACATCCAGTCCTCATCTGGAAACCTCTGATAGAACTCAAAACTGAATCAGGGCCTCGAATCTGGCCGCGTAATCACCAACAGACCTGTCTCCCTGCTAGAGACTCATGAACTCTCTCTCCTTCTCGTGTCTGACTAAGCGCGGGAAGTACTTCTCAAAGAAACACTCTCTGAATAGCTCCCAACTGATCAGTCTGCCCTTAGCCTCTAGCAATCTCCTCTTGCCTCTCCAACTTGACTCAGCCCCTCTGGTCATCATGAAGGCGGCATAGGTCACCTTCCTATCATCTCTGCATCTCATGGTATCAAAGATCTTCTTGATCTCCTGAATCCACCACTCTGCTTGCTCTGGATCATTCTCTCCACCAAACTGTGGTGGTTTACCTTTGAGAAAGGTGGCCAATCCTGCATCCTCAGCCTCGACGGATCTCCTCTTATCCTGCCGCTCCTATAACTCCGCCTCTCTCTGTACCCTCTGAGCATTCTGCTGCGCTTGCTGCAACAGAACGGATTGTAACTCACGGATAGTCCGAAGAGTCTCGGTGGACTCTCCTCCACCTCCAACCCCTGCCTCTGGCTGATGAGGCTCATCCTCTATACCTTCGATCGCTCTACCACCACCATGTCTACCACGTCCTCGACCTCGGCCTCGAGCCATGATCCTGTTAAAAGAAATCATTAGCCCACTTCAATATGACATATAATACTACATAAAACTGGAATATAAATACTACATGTCATAGAGATGTCGCGTCGGACTCACTACCCAACTTCTAAGCATAGTTGTTATCCGATGTGAATTCAACTAAATGGCCAGTTCACCCAAATCACAGTAATCACAGTCTGTTTCAGAACCGAACTGCTCTGATACCACCAAATGAGATGCCCCGACGTCCCATTAAAGAAAACAAAAAATATTAAGACCTAATTTCGTTATTATCGTTAAACTGATATATTAAAACAGCGAAAAAAGTAATAACTTAAAATATACACAACATATATACATACATACATTACATATACACCTCAAGACCTGATACAGTACAGTAGAGGGAAATCCCATCAGTCGGATCCCAAAATGTACAAACTGATAATCAAACAAAATAAAATCAACATCCTAAAGAGACAAGACACACTGGCCATAGACTCCGTACTCAACTATGAGGATCCACTGCTCGTCCTCTAACGTCTGGCTCATACGAGGTCCCATCAAGCTCCTCCATAGCTGGCTCCCCCGTAGGATCTTCTCATCACGATCACATAAAAAAAAACATATGCAATATAGAGAAGACAGGGATAAGAAACCATATAGCATCAAACGTGGAAAGGGTTTAGCTATATTTAATTAAATAACGACACACTAAACATCCGTCTCCCAAGTATAAATATATGTAACACAATCATCCTCAATCCACATCTAGGATCTTTCCTCTACCTTCCATCATGATGCAATGCAAATGCTGTATGAATAATCCCATCAGGTATCGGCCATATCCAGATATCACAACAATATAATCGACACGTCCCAGAGTCCCCAGCGCACACCCTCGTCCGCGGATGGAGGGTGCCCACGCAAAGCAATGGCACTATAGCTACACAACCCGGTGCACACATCTGGACCACAATCCAGGATGCTCATGCAATGCATGAACTATAGCTGCGACTAAAATGAAATCATCTCTGGACGGTCCGCCGTTAGCCTATCCCCGGGAATTCTCCCTCCGAGGCATAGACCCCACTCGATCATGTTTCAAGTCCACTCGACCATGTTTCAGATCCCTCATATCACAAACCATGTTCCAGGTCACCCCCTAGTGCCCTCACCGCTCATCATAATCTCATAGATAACCTCAAAATAATCTCATCTCATCAATCTCATCTTCATGTCACGATAATCATCTAGGTTAGGCACTGCTATCACATATCATATGCAATCCTCAATACATCCTCATGTCTCAACATAACTTGTAACTTACTCAACCTCTAAGCACAATCATAACACTCATCATATCATCACAATCATCATCATGTTATCCAAAATCATCATGTCATAATATCATTTCCAAATAATAAATACCAAAATATAATAATAATAATAATAATAATAATAATAATAATAATAATAATAATAATAATAATAATAATAATAACAATAACAATATTAATAAGTATAAACACATTCAAAATTAATTACAACACTCATGATATCATACATCAAGTACCAAGTTCAAATCAACCAGTCAAACAGGCAATCATTACATAATAAAATAATATATATATATATATATATATATATATATATATATATATATATATATATATATATATATATATATATATATATAGCGTAACGACTATAAATGCACAATTTCTATATCATCATCGGTACCACTGAGTAGTCCCCAATGTGGTATAGACATTGTCTGTTACTCACTCTCATGTAGCATTTGGGTCGCCCCACGCCATTATCTAATTAAATGTAACCGCGTCGTTTCCGACGTTAAATAGTTTCTTTCCTCCACCTGACAAGTTGTACGATACCCGAAACATAACGAAACAAATTGTCCTCGAACCCTCTCAGTTCTGCCCTGTTCCAAAATGAGGCCTCCCAGCCTCCAAAAATTCACCTAAGCATCACAACATGACGAGTACGTTACTACGAGTTCAAATTCGAAAACGGAATCGAATTCCGATAACCGAAATGAAAGATAACTTAAGAAACGTAACGGAAAACATTTCAACATAAAAGAGAGAGATTTACCTTCACTTTTAGATGAAAAGAGGAAGAGGAAAGCAAAGATATCATCACCAAGAATGCAACCACGTACTCGGATTTGCAACGGGACGATCGAATCGCTCTAACTCTCGTCTAGAAGCTTTCTCTCTCTAGGTTTTTCTCACCATCTCTCTCTAAACTCACCCTCTCTGTTTTCTACACTTTCTGTCTTCTGCTGCTTCTGTTTATCCTCTGAGGTAACTTAAGTTACCTCTTGGACTTTCTTATTTTTTTAAAAATTCCTGGCGCTCACGCTCAGCGTGGGAGCATCCACCAGTGTGCTTGCATGGTTGCCACGTCACCCACCACGTGTCCCTGTACATGGCACCACTTTCCCACGCTCAGCGTCAACTCCCCCACGCTCAGTGTGGCTTATGGTCAGCAACGTTGACATTGCGCGTTTCTTCACGTTCTGAGTTCGTTTGAAGTCCGATTGACCTCAAATTTGAGATATAGGCTCATCTAGACCTAATAAACAACCTCCAACCATAAAAAATGCCTAATCTCAACCCTAACTCCAAATTTCTTGTTTCACACTCATACGTCTTAAAGACGATAATCGGGGAAAACCCTAAGTTATTTTCACGTTCAAACTCACTCGAGATGACTTTGTACTTTCCATGCAAAGGTTCCTAGACCTCAAACAACATCTTAACTATTTAATCCAAGCCTTAAACCTAATCCTCTGACTTAAACAAAACATAAAATTACGGATGTTACATCTACATATAAGAAACTTGGGATAAGTTTCAATTGAAAAATACGTGTCCACCCCTGTAGTCGGGCTGCTTAAATATTTTGGTAAAGATACTTGGTTATTTAATTAAGTAGACTGGATTTCTTTGGTAGAAGAGGCTATAAATATTTGCTAAATAAATACCTAAATAACTTATTAGGTACATCAAGTCCAAAGACTTGAAAATAAGCGCGTCCATCTTGCCACGTAAGCGGACAGAAGCAATTAGTTGAAGAAAATGAACTAAAACACAAAGTAATCTAGTAGACGAGCTCTATACGCCACATCACTAGACGGAGATCTTTATAACTCATTAAAGAATAGCAAGTCTGAAGACTTAATAGATAAAAGGATATGCCACGTCATCAGATGAGCTAAGTAAAATATAGAATAGACTTGGACTCTCATATGAATGAGTAGACGGAGTTTCTTTGTAGACGAGCTCCATCTTTGATTGAATCAAATGCAATCCGAATCTCTTATATTTATTTCAAATGATTGATATTTATTTCAATAGAATATTTGCTCTTCACATTTGTTTTATTTACTTTAATATTTCAACTCTTTGTAAAAGAAACATAGTACAATCAAGAAATGCAAAAAGCAGAATCGTACAAATAAGATACTGCAAAACGATCTGTACGATGATAACTTTATGACTGAAAAAGCTGGATTATACACAAAAGAGGAACAACAAGTGCTCAAGCTACAATACTCAGAGGAGTGAACCAACAAATTCATGCTACCTCGATAACCAAGAGTACTATTCAACATTGCTACAATCAAGCTATCAGCCACAACGGATATCATGCATTAAATGCTATCTCTAAACGGGATTATTCAAAGTAACCGTTGAAGAAATACAAGTGAAGAAGAAGGTCACTATAAATTGAAGACCTCAAATACTGAAGAACAACTCTTGCCTGCATAATCTTGCAAGCTGAACTTTTGCCATTTGATAATCATTTATTCCATTATTCATTAGTTTGAATATTGTTGTAATATTCAACTGATCTTAAATTGTCATATTCTCACCCATAGTGAGTTAAGAAGATCAAACATTAAATCTCTTTGTTAGAGTTAAAGCCTGAAGAGGCTTGGTAAGAAAGAAATACTTGTAGCCTGGAGAGGTGTTGAATACTTGTTTGTAATCTATTTGGATAAATAGTGGATAAATCCTTCAAGTCGAAGGGACTGGACGTAGCTCTTGGTTGGAAGAAAGTGAACCATGATAAAATCTCTTGCGTGAATCTTCTATCCCTAAACTCTTCAGTTTTATTTGCTTATACTAACTGTGGGGTTTTGATATTTCTTTTGTTAAAGTCTTTATAAAAGGATCTTTGTCTCTGTGTGTGCTTATGTTTCATATCTCTTTGAGTGCAAAAATTGTTTTAAAGGTTGTTTTCGAAAATTATTAACAAACACAATTCAACCCCCATTCTTGTGTTTGCCTGTGTCAACTTCATCATGTATACACCATGGTGGTGCATCTGAGAGTAAGGTGCGTCGACTATCCAAGGGGTCCACCCATGGTTTGGTGGTCTGGCTCGATATTGGTGCTTCTATGGTCAATGTGGAAATGTAACTCCGAAGTCGTACGCCTGGTGTAGATGGATCCACATGCATTCAGAGTAGTGCTTCACATTGCATTATATGATTGATGATTATATTGTTATATTGTGATGTGTTGTTGCGTTGGTATGATGACTATGTTATAAATGCTATGTTGCTATGTTTCTATGTGTTGTATGTTCTTCTTGCCAACTATCATGTTGCCGTTATGTTTTTATATATGGTTCTTACTCCCCGTCTTTTGTTGTTGCTTTGCATGTATCCTTTTTGTGTTATGCAGAGGACGGTGAGCATCTTGCTGAGGGGCTGCTTCTAGTAGTTTGTTTATGTTTAGTTTAGTTTGTTATCCGAGTTGTTTATCGGATTGGTTAAACCTGTAACACCCCCATGGGCATTACATGACTAACTCAAATTCGTAATAACATACTAAAATAAAATAATATTTGTTGGTTCCTTTCGGAAAATATCTCGTGTAATTCTCTATAGGTCATGAAAGTGGGTATAAAATTTTTTTCCTGTGGTTGCGATAAAACTTAAACCTATTTTAAAATAATAACACCACATTTTAGAAAGATACTTGAATAAAAAACTAGAATTTTTACAAAAATTTCGACATAGTCTCCTATGTAATTTCAACATCCTAAACAAAATACCCGCTGATATATTTATATTTTCATCCAAGAAGTTTCAATAATACAAATTACATTAAGATGGTGTTATTCTGAAAATATTTACATCGAAAGAACTATATGTGACTAAAAGGAAAAATCTTACATTTTTCGTCCAAAAGAAAAGCTCTCCGAGCCATAAACATTCCATTCAAAATAAAGGCTCTCCGAGCCATAAAATACATACTATCATTAATCAATAACGTCTCAAAAACCTAAGCTGGTCGTTCTAAAAGATATTCCTAGGGAAGACCCCCATGGTTCTCACCATTATAACTGACATCAGACATCTTCAAGGATTGTGACTAATATCCCGGAGTGAAGTTGAGAACTTCTCTACCTCATCTGTACACGAAAATAGTATACCAAAAAAATAGAAAACCAATATATGAGAATTGTATGGTAGCCACATACACAACACACAAACAATGACATAACAACATGAACATGCATAACATAATTTCATAGTGGAGTAAAGAGTTCAATCCAACAACCAAATGCAGTTTTGTAAAAACTTTCATGTCACTTCAATGACTTCTCTCTAACTCATAATTCTCTGGAGATCCTAACTTCCCTTCGTCGAGCAGGTTAGGCCGCGCTAATGCCTATAACACAATTGTTTCGCATTGGGTTGGTCTCTCAATTTAGGTCAAATCCCGAATTGTTCTAGGGTATCGCGTCTCACCTAAATAATATTGAATAGTTCCTGATTGAGTACATTACGTGCTGGGTAACCAATTTCCATGGCCCGAGGTTGCAAAAGCCCGAGCCTTATGTGGGTTTTCGAGCCTGAATGCCCCTAATAGACCCAAAGACTAAAGGATCTATCTCTGGTCCATAACTATCCAATTTGTCAGTTCAGCTTTTGTGAAACTTTAGCTCGATACACAATGGCACGTCTGTCACAACGGCATATTAGCCAGACTATGCATGTAAAACAAGCTTTTTCGTTTTCTTTTCTTTTTCGCATCATTCTTTCTTCGTCGAGGCTGGAAGCTCCTGACTACATTTATTCAGGTATTAAATACATTTTTAATACCAACTCAAGAATTTAGACCAAAAGCAATGATCTTAAAATCTCTACCTCAATTTGAACACTAGCCTGGCGTCTCGATGATCTAGTTTCTTCTCAACAGGAACACTAGTCCGGCTTTCTCGGCACTCCGAATTCAGCCTGATATCTCGGTAATCCAAATCTAGCCCGGGTTTATAGCTCGGTGATCTAGGTCCTTTCTTTTCCTCAAAACTCAAAACAAGAACTCTAGCCCGTCAATCCGGAACACTAGGTCCTTTCTTTTCCTCAAAACTCAAAACAAGAACTCTAGCCTGTTAATCCGGAACACTAGGTCCTTTCCACTTTCACTCTCTTTCCAGATGTTTTCCGTTCAGTGAAAAACCAAATTGAAAACGAAACTTCTTTGTCTTCTAGACTTTGTATCATGAGTAATTCCTCATGCTTAGAAATACATTCTTCAAGAAACTTTTCTTTTAAAAATCCATTTTCCACAAACTTAGAAAACCACTAAGAACCTTTCCTTAATTTTGAACAAAATTCAAAACTCTTAATAAAGAGTTTTATCCAATAAATTACTTTTGTCTAAAAATTTTCACTTTTGAAAAAGAAAACACCTTCGTAAAACTTGAGAGTAAAATCTTTGGTTTTTAAAAGGATTTCTCCATTTTTTAAAAAATCTTTGTTTTCTCAAAACATTTTTCGTAGACTTTGTACAATTTTCCATCTTCTTTCTCCTCCTAAACTTTTGCCCATATCAACACTTTCTTCATTATAATTTTCTTTCCACTTTGTAAAAGAAAAGAAAACATCAATATTTTAACCTTTCTGAGTTAAAGCATTTTAATGACTTAGTCTTTGTTAACAAGCAATGACCAGTGTCATGCCATCAACCAATCACAGTAAATCAAAACAATACTATAGCTCAATAATAGCATGTTCATTTTCAAAAATTCCAATAATCATCAACACAAACAATTCCAAGAACATTATCACATAAACCATTCCAATAACATCAACATATCAACATATATATCTATTCACAAGTCACCAAGCAATTCTAACACACCCATTTAAAACAATCATACAAGCAATGTATATGACTAGCCAATTAGCTCCTTAGGTAAACTCCCTTTACCTTTGAAGACAAGAGAGAGATCATTCATTCAGGGTTCCACAGTTTCTGTACTGCTCCACGAAAATTCGCAAGATTGAACACCCACTGACGACTTGACTGACGATACAGGTTACTCTGACACTTTGAAATATGTGCAGACGGCTCTCTAAAACACAAATTCTGTCTTCCCCAAGCAAATGCAACCACGGCAACATCCCAGAGAGAGAGTCAAACCATTTTTTTACAACCACACAAAACACATAAATAGCTACTCATCATCAAACACTTACTGTAAGTTGATTTAAACACTTAATTTCACAAAATAGAGCTAACTTTAATAGAAATCAGATTTGGGACTTTAGGATTCATAAATCACTTTGGGGAAAACTCATTTTAACTAAATAATAATGAAATTGGTTTTGGGAAACATTAATTCACAGTCCCAATTGCATAAAATAAGTGTCAATTTCATACTTTGAAACTGAAATTAAAATCTTAGGGTTAGGCTTTGACAAATTGGGGATTTTCAATCTAAATTAGAGGTGAGTGAAATTTCCACTTACCCAACCAAGGATAAGAGAAGTGGTGGAGGTTGAAGTATCTGGCGTGGCGGCAGAGACGGCGGCGCGACGGTCGGAGTTGTGACAGATCCGGTAAGTGGTCTTGAATGATGACTTGAGGAGTGGGTTTTTTCGCGGACACCACGAGGAAGACGAAGCAGATGACGACTGGAGGTGTGGCGGTCCGGTGCGGCGGCGAAAACAGTCAAACCGTCCAATCCGTGCAGGGGGGAGCGGCGGCGCGTTGCTGTATTCTTTCCACTGTGCGGTGACCGGACGACGACTTCCCTGGCGGAGCGCTGCCGGACAGCAACGAAAAGCTCCTAGGGCGGCGCGACTGGTTGGTTAAGAAGAGGAGGAAGATGAGGTGAGGAAGAGGAAGAAGAAGAAGAAGAAGAGAGGAAAAAAGAAAGAAAAAAAGAAAAGCGAGGGGGGTTATCGGGTCCTGATAAAGGAGAGGAAGAGAGATTTTTATGTTTTCAACTTAATATCTAGTGATTGGTCTAAAATGAGTGATAAATATTATGCTTAAAAATAAACACGTTGTTAGTTTTTGAATCTAAAAATAAAGGGTGACAAATATATGTTTTCAAAATTTAAAATAAAGTAGAGATTGATAGTTGAATTGATCAACTAGGAAAATCCACGGTCCAACATTTAATCTCCGATTAATGTCAAACAAATTTATTTTCAAATCTAAAATTAATAAAATAAAATATGAAAATAATTTACTTTCAATCATATCATTTAAAATATTTTTCTAAATAAATACTAGTAGTGACAATAACATAACATTATTGTCTAGTAATCATGCATGCCCTAAAATAAAGTAGTGCTAACGCACTTAATAAAAATCAACTATTCAATTAAATAATCAATCCAAAATAAATAATATAAACATATAAATTTACTGTTATTGAAGAATAGTAAAAACCGGGGTGTTACAATACCAACTCTGTAATGTGACATCGGGGTTGGGTTTCGTTTATATGTTTATGTTATGTTTTCTTTATAAACATGTTTTGGTTTTCCGTGTTTGTTGAACTTGTTCATGTGGGAACTTTCTACCCATGAACCTTTTTATAAAGGACGTATGTTATTTTATTTTATTATATCTATTATATACCTTTTATTTCTTATATTAGATGATGGGTAGTTGGGTGTCACATTTAGTGGTATCAGAGCAGTTCGGCCCTGTCCTGACGTGGTATGAGTCTGTTGCAAGTCTTCTGTGCGTTTTTGTTTGGATTATCTATATTTATTATAAATAATGATGTTTTAGTGTTAAGAACCTTTAGTTCTTCCTGCTTGGTTCTCCGAGTTTGAGGACTCAACCCAAGGCACGAGCTTAATTGGTGAAAGTTTAATCAGTTAAGGTGGTGGAAATTTCGAGGACGAAATTTTTATAAGGGGGGTGGAATTGTAACACCCCGTTTTTCGTAAATAAGCTTAATACGTTTGTATATTTTATATATATGCTTGTTATGTTTGTTTTTGATGACTAAGTTCATGTTTGGGGAAGTTAAGCCTTAGAAAGTTCAACCCTTTTAGAGTCCTAGTAATCTGTTGCACTGTGTTGGCCATATCTTGAGTTCTAGATGTCCGCTCCTGGTGATCTTTGTGGCGTTGGAAATCTAAGAGAATTATATACAAGTCTTATTTTATGTGTTTTGGAAAATTCGATCATTTAGATGGTCTCGCAGTGCAATCTTTGAGTGCCTCGTGCTCAGGAATTAAGCACGGACGTGCTCAACAGGGAGCAAGGTCGTGCTCAGCTCTGAGTCTATAAATAGAGCAGTTCCGTGAGGGTTGCGACCCAAATCCTCTTTTTGGCACTTTGGGCAATCCTAGTGCGACAGAAACCTCTTCCTTTCCCTTCCCAAGAACCCCTTGAAGTTCTTAGAGTTTGAGTCCGTTTGGGAGAGAAGTTACACGTGTTAGCATCGTTTAAGGTAACGTAGTTATCCATCATTAGTCTCCTTTTACCTTCTTTTGAATTAAGGATTAATTGTTTGTTCTCTTCTCTTCTTGTTTGGCCAAGGCTTGAGGAACTCGTCGAGCCGCTTGAGGGAACGTGTCTAGTTTGCCAACATTATCATTTTGGGAATCTTCATACCAGGTATGGGGAGAAGGGCTAGTATAAACATGTAGGCTATGGGGTAGTGTAAGATGAAGGGTTAACCCATGACTCTATCGAATGTTGTTTGTCTATTTGTTTGCTATCATGTTCATGATGATATATGCTTAATTGATGATTTGTATGCCTTTTAGTGATTTGTGTTGATGATTGGTATGCCTATTGTTTTTATAATTGATAATGATGTTTATGCCATGATTATGTTTGGATTAATGATGTTATGAATGAATGATCATGATGATGATGATGTTGTTCTCTTATGAGTGTTGATTGTTGAGGATGTTAATGTCAACAATGATGATAATAAGTCTCTAATTAGTTAATAGGTCTGGTTAATGATGTTAAGACGTTAAAATACGTTAATGATAATAATGATATTTAAGGGATGTTTTTCCCAGTTGTAGGACATGAATATAGTGTGAGAGATAAGGTTATGTTCATAGGGCTTAGTTAAAGACCCTAGGATTGATTAGTGAGTGTTCTAGGAATATTAATAACGAAGCTATGATTAAAGGATTAATTCCTCATAATGATAAGACATGAAGAACAGTTAAGAATAATGAAGTTGATAATCAATGGATTAATAAACGCCAAACGCCAATTGGTTGAATCTGTCAACTGTCCCAAGGATTTGGTAAAAGGTCTGTGACCCTTCTACCCAGATCAGTATGGCCACGCTCCATTGAGCACGTTCGTTCTTAACAAGGAGCACGCCCATGCTCCAGTTGAATCCCAGAAAAGGGTATGATGCTTAAGCACGCCCGTGCTCAACAGTTAGCACGCCCGTGCTTAACTGTGAGCTCAGCATGTCCGTGCTGAAGGGTGAGCACCATCGTTCTCACCTATGCTGACCAGAACGCAGCAAGCTGGACAGGGGTGGTTCACCCCAGTTGCCTCTAATAATAATAAAGGAAGACACCAAACAAAGTGAAGACAAGTTAGATAACTTAAAGATTATAATGTACCTTGGTGGCCTCGTGTCCGCCCCAAGTGATGAGATGTTGTACCTTGGTGGCCTAGTGTCTGCCCCAAGTGATGAGATGTTGTACCTTTGTGGCCTAGTGTTCGCCCCAAGTGATGAGATGTTGTACCTTGGTAGCCTAGTGTCCACTCCAAGTGATATGATGTTGTACCTTGGCAGCCTAGTGTCCGCTCCAAGGTGGCCTTGATGCTTAATGGTCAAGGTGTTGAGGCTCTGTTGCTTTATGGACAAAGTGTTGAGGCTTTGGTGTTTTTTGGCCAGAGTGTTGGGGGGGGGGGGGGGGGGGTCAACCGAGAGTAAGGCGATCTGACCGTCCGCGGGATTCATTCGAAAGGGGATCATGTATACACCGTGGTGGCGCATCTGAGAGTAAGGTACGTCGGCTATCCAAGGGGTCCACCCATGGTTTGGTGGTCTGGCCCAACGTTGGTGCTTCTATGGCCAATGTGCAAATGTAACTGCGAAGTCGTACCCCTGGTGTAGATGGATCCACATGCATTCGGAGTAGTGCATCGCATTATATGATTGATGATTATATTGTTATACTGTGATGTGTTGTTGTGTTGGTATGTTGACTATGTTATAAATGCTATGTTGCTATGTTACTATGTGCTGTATGTTCTTCTTGCCAACTATCCTGTTGCCGTTATGTTTATATATATGGTTCTTACTCCCCGTCTTTTATTGTTGCTTTGCATGTATCCTTTTTGTGTTATGCAGAGGACGGTGAGCATCTTACCGAGGAGTGACTCTGAGGAGCCGCTTCTAGTAGTTAGTTTATGTTTAGTTTAGTTTGTTATCCGAGTTGTTTATGAGATTGGTTATACCAGCTATGTAATGTGACATCGGGGTTGCGTTTCGTTTTTATGTTTGTGTTATGTTTTCTTTATAAACATTTTTGGTTTTTCGCGTTTGTTGAACTTGTTCATGTGGGACCTTTTTACCCATGAACCTTTTTATAAAGGATGTATCTTATTTTATTTTATATCTATTATATGTCTTTTATTGCTTATATAACATGCGGGGTAGTTGTGTGTCACATTTAGTGGTATCAGAGTAGTTCGGCCATGTCCGGACGTGGTATGAGTCTGTTGCGAGCCTTCTGTGCGTTTTGTTTGGATTATCTATATTTAATATAAATAATGATGCTTTTGTGTTAAGAACCTTTAGTTCTTCCTGCTTGGTTCTCCGAGTCTGAGGACTCAACCCAAGGCACGAGCTTAATTGGTGAAAGTTTAACCAGTTAAGTTGGTGGAAATTTCGAGGACGAAATTTTTATAAGGGGGTGGAATTGTAACACCCCGTTTTTCGTAAATAAGTTTAATGCGTTTGTACATGTTATATATATGTTTGTATATGCTTGTTATGTTTGTTTTTTATGCCTAAGTTCATGTTTGGGGAAGTTTAGCCTTAGAAATGTCAACCCTTTTAGAGTCCTAGTAACATGTTTCACCGTTTTGTCCATATCGTGAGTTCTAGATGTCTGTTCCAGCTGATCTTTGTGGCGTTGAAAAGCTAAGAGAATTATCTACAAGTCTTATTTTATGTTATTTGTCCAAATCGAACTTTTAGACAGTCTATCAGTGTAATCATTAAGCGCCATGTGCTCAGCAATTGAGCTCGGCCGTGTTCAACAGGGAGCAAGGCCGTGCTCAGGTCTCAGAGTCTATAAATAGCACTATTCTATGAGGGTTGCGACCCAAACCCTTTTTTTGGCACTTTGGGCAATCCTAGTGCGACAGGAACCTCTTCCTTTCCTTTCCATTGAACCCCTTGAAGTTCTTAGAGTTTGTGAGTCCGTTTGGAGAGAGAAGTTACGCGTGTTAGCATCGTTTACGGTAACGTAGTTATCCCTCCTTAATCTCATTTTCCCTTCTTTTGAATTGGGGATTAATTGATTGTTATCTTCTCTTCTTGTTTGGTCAAGGCTTGAGGAACTCGTCGAGCCGCTCGAGGGAACGTGTCTAGTTTGCAAACATTATCGTTTTGAGAATCTTCATACCAGGTATGGGGAGAAGGGCTAGTATAAACATGTAGGCTATGTGGTAGTGTAAGATGAAGGGTTAACACATGACCCTGTCGTATGTTGTTTGTCTATTTGTTTGCTATCATGTTCATGATGATATATGCTTAATTGATGATTGGTATACCTTTTAGTGATTTGTGTTGATGATTGGTATGCCTATTGTTGTTATAATTGATAATGATGTTTATGCCATGATTATGTTTGGATTGATGACGTTATGAATGAATGATGATGATGATGTTGTTGTTGTTGTATTGATGATGATGTTGTGCTCTTATGAGTGTTGATTGTTGAGGATGTTAATGCCAACAATGATGATAATAAGTCTAATTAATTAATAGGTCTGGTTAATGATATTAAGACGTTAAAATACGTTAATGATAATAATGATATTTAAGGGATGTTTTTCCCAGTTGTTCATTAGACATGAATATAGTGTGAGAGGTAAGGTTATGTTCATAGGGCTTAGTCAAAGACCCTAGGATTGATTAGTGAGTGTTCTAGGAACATTAATAACGAAGCTATGATTAAAGGATTAATTCCCCATAATGATAAGACATGAAGACCAGTTAAGAATAATGAAGTTGATGATCAATGGATTAGTAATAGCCAATAGGTTGAATCTGTGAACTGATTCAAGGATTTGGCAAAAGGTATGTGACCCTTCTACCCAGATCAGTACGGCTACGCTCCATTGAGCACGCTCGTGCTTAACAAGGAACACGCCCATGCTCCGGTTGAATCCCAGAAAAGGGCGCGCTGCTTAAGCACCCCCGTGCTTAACTGTGAGCTCAGCATGACCGTGCTCACCTGTGCTGACCAGAACGCAGAAAGTTGGACAGGGGTGGTTCACCTCAGTTGCCTCTAATAATAATAAAGGAAGACACCAAACAAAGTGAAGACAATGGGAAGCACTACTCCGCATGCATGTGGATCCATCTACACCAGGCGTACGACTTCGGAGTTACATTTCCACATTGGCCATAGAAGCACCAACGCCGGGCCAGACCACCAAACCATGGGTGGACCCCTTGGATAGCCAACACACCTTACTCTCAGATGCGCTACCATGGTGTATACACGATCCCCTTTTGGACGAATCCCGCGGACGGCCAGATCGCCTTACTCTCGGACGACCTCCCCCTCAACACTCTGGCCAAAAAGCACCAGAGCCTCAACACTCTATCCAAAAAGCAACAAAGCCTCAACACCTTGACCATTAAGCATCAAGGCCCCCTTGGAGCGGACACTAGGCTGCCAAGGTACAACATCATATCACTTGGAGCGGACACTAGGCTACCAAGGTACAACATCTCATCACTTGGGGGGGTCTGGCCCGGCGTTGGTGCTTCTATGGCCAATGTGGAAATGTAACTCTGACGTCGTACGCCTGGTGTAGATGGATCCACATGCATGCGGAGTAGTGCTTCCCATTGCATTATATGATTGATGCTTATATTGTTATACTGTGATGTTTTGCTGTGTTGGTATGGTGACTATGTTATAAATGCTATGTTGCTATGTTTCTATGTGTTGTATGTTCTTCTTGCCAACTATCATGTTGCTGTTATGTTTATATATATGGTTCTTACTCCCCGTCTTTTGTTGTTCTTTGCTTGTACCCTTTTTGTGTTATGTAGAGGACGGCGAGCAGCTTGCTGAGGAATGACTCTGAGGAGCCGCTTCTAGTAGTTAGTTTATGTTTAGTTTAGTTTGTTATCCGGGTTGTTTATCGGATTGGTTATACCAGCTCTGTAATGTGACATCGGGGTTGGGTTTTGTTTATATGTTTATGTTATGTTTTCTCTATAAACAGTTTTGGTTTTTCGTGTTTGTTGAACTTGTTCATGTGGGACCTTTCTACCCATGAACCTTTTTATAAAGGACGTATTTTATTTTATATCTATTATATGCCTTTTATTGCTTATATAACATGCGGGGTAGTTGGGTGTCACAATTATAGTGTGACTCATAACTCATAAGTCATAAGATATATGATGAAATGAAGAATACAAAGAAGAATGAGAGTTATAAAATTTGTAGTGTGAGATTATAACTTATACGAACACACACAGGAGAGTTATTAATAGGAGAAATTGACTTAGGGTTTAATGAGTTATTAAGGCGTAATTGATTGGGGATAATTTACGATGTGTTGAATATCAAGTTTTATTTGCATTCATGAACTGTGACAACTAACGGGCAGATAGTTTTAATATGAAGAAAGATAACACTTCCTTAGTCAACTCTATTATGTTTAACTTTCAACAGTGTTTGTATGTATAAACGCTATTAAAGGTGTATATTAAGATAGTGCTTTTATGATAAAGCACTAATAATTTTTTACCGCATTTTTTCAAAACATGGTATGGGGTGAAGATAGTGTTTTCTTTGGAAACGATTTCAAAGGTTTATTTTTTAATAGTGTTTCTCTAGGAGAGGGTTTTTAAAAACCTCCGCATATTTTTTAAAGCAGTACATCCCATGCTATGTTCTGTCCTTTTACTCTCCTATGGTTAACTGTCACGAAAAGGTTATGAGGTTCCCGAGCTTTTGCTGCAAGTTTATTTAGTCGGTGGTTTAACTAGGCGCACCTTAGTTTCTCTTTAATGGATGTTGCTGCTAGTGTATATTCTTTTGTTAGGTGTTCCCTTATGTTAGAGTCCTGTCATTTTCTTTCACTGAAGTGGCATTCATGATGCTTAATGCCTTTGGCTCTTTTTCTATTTCAATTGTCTTTTGGCTGAGTGGTTCACAGTGTGTTGGTTGGATGGTATGTAACCTTAGTATTGGTTTTGGTCTTTGTTTTGGCTCCTCATATTTTTTTTCTATTTTATGCTTTTTCTTATGGGTTTGGTATCCCTTGTATCTTAATAAGAAAATTCTTTTGATTATCAAAAAATAAATTATGGTGAAATTGACTCATTATAATATAAGGATAACCGTTAGTTGTTGTAGTTTATATAAACAATGATGAATTGTTTAAAAATTGAATTTTGACTACATGTTTGAATTCTTTTTTTTTTTTTGGAGAGGTATATCGATAAGGTTGCTGTCTAAGATTGAAGTTAATAAAATATTTAAAACATACATAAAATATTTCATATATCTCATCATTAAAAATTATTAAATTAGTATCCATATTTTATAAACTAAACATACAGATTAGAAGATTATATATAAAAAAATTATTAAATAAATATTGGGAATATATATCTAAATGTTACCAGCTTAATTAATTTTAATATTCAATTTTAAACCATTTTTATAATATAATATTATATAAACATTTCTAAAGCTTTGATTAGAATTTAAAAAGAATTGATATAAAAATGATATGAGTATGTACTTTTATGTCATTGTATATTGATAAGCTAGTTCAATGAATTTATAACAATAATATAAATATTTACTTTTATGTCATTTACTCATTTTATATTTATAAGTTAGTTCAGCAATTAATTTTATCAAATGCTTCAAATTTAATCAATTAGCTTTTCATGTATCAATTATAAGCTTTCATCTAATATCAACTATTTTTGTCAAACATATCTGAAAGCCACGTTTGGGTACGAAATTTCATTTCATACCAAGCAATAAATTTGAAGCATTTGATATGAATATATATATATATATATATAAAAGTTTCTGAATTATGACATGAATTCTATCCATGAAAAAGGATATAAGAAAGAAAAAAAACCCATTTTTTTTTTCTTATTCTTCTTTTTTTGTGCAAGTGAAAAGGAGACTAAAAAAAATTCAAGGATTGCTTCGTTCCTAATAGTCATTTATTTAATGAGCGGTGAGGAGCATACTCTGGATCGAAAATGTGGGGTGTACTGCCTAATTTTTTATACTAACATAAAGCCCCAATTAGTATTTTTTTATATTGAACCAATTAAGATCCGATATTAATCAATTTGGTTCAGGTTCAACCCGAACATGTAAAAAAATAAAAATCATTTTCATTGGTTCATTTCATTTTCTTGAATTATTTTGTTTACAAATAATTGGTTCACTTTTATAATCGTAGTAAATCAATCAATGGCTATTTAGTTGTATGGACATTAATGGAATTGAAGTAGAGTTTGTAATATTGGTCCACATTCATGTTAACCATTCAAATTTCATAAATTCATCCTAAACTATGTGCTTAGCATCCATTCTCAAAATGGAAATGTAAAATAAAAATGGCGAAAATATGAGAGATTGACATGTCAGCAATTTGGATGAAATAGAGAGTTAAGAGTAGAAGTTGATTAATTACATCGGGTGAAGTGATGATGCTAGAGCCCACATTGCAGAAATTATATATTATAAATAGATAGATATGATATGATTAAGATCGTGGGAGCCTTTAGGCAAATGAGATTGTCGCTTAAGATCCCTATGTCACCTAAAGCTCCAAAATTTATCTTTATACTTTTAAAAAGTTTGAATTATTATTAACTTTAATTATTAGGTGATAAACTTTTTTTGATAACTTTTTATTGAGTCTTTTGTGTTTTCATGTCACCTTAAAATAAATTATTGGCTAGATAATAATTGCTATCAATTCCAAGTTTTATATTTAAGTTATTGTTATAAATTTTCTAATAATTATATCAAATAATGATTGTATTAACCTCCCCAACAATGTATTCTAAAACTTTGTAAGCTATCTGTTAGAGTTTGCAAGCTTAGATTCCTGATTATGATCAACACAAGCAAGCACTAAAAGAACAACCAATTGTAACACAAAGACTAAAACCAGAAATGCAGTAAAAACACTAAAAGAAAGAAGGACACCGGTATTTTGATGGTTCGGCTATGAATAGTCTACGTCCATGTGAGGTGCAGCCAGTGGGTAGTTCCACTATGAACAAGCAAACCAGGATCAAGATCCTTTACAAAATAGAGATCACACACTTATTGAATCTACTCCTAGTCCCTTGATACAACCAAGATCCTCAAGTTTTCTTTTCTCTCTATCTTTCCTCTCTTGAACACCTTTTGCACTTTGATTTATCACTGAAAACAAAATACACAGAATTACACTTTGAAGTCTTTCAATCTAATCCCTATAATGAGTCGACTTCACTATATATATAGATATACAAACTTAGCTAGCTCAATCAAGTGGTTAAATAAGTTTTTGCCCTAAATAGAAGTTAGTTGTGATCAATAACTAACTTAACAGCAAAAACTAATATATAACTAACTTAATCACCTAGCTAATTTGTGTAGACACTTCAACAATTCTCCACCTTGTCTAACAAATCAGAGAAACCTTGATCATAACCCTACACTGCTCACCTCCTTGTTTTCCTTACTTTGCTCCAAAACCAATCAAGTCCAAGCAATCCTTGAACTTTGCAAGAGACATTGTTTTTGTCAATGCATCAGCTGGATTCTCCTTTGAAGCAATCTTCTCCACCTTGATCTCTTTAGATTCAATCACATCTCTTATGAAATGCATCCTCACATCAACGTGTTTTGACTTTTCATGATAGACTTGATGTTTTGATAAGTGAATAGCACTTTGGCAATCACAGTATACTGTAATACTGTCCTGAGATATTCCAAGTTCTCCAACAATGCCTCTGAACCATATAGCTTCCTTGACAGCTTCTACAAGAGCTATATGTTCCGCTTGAGTTGTAGACAAGGCTACCACAGACTGTAGAACTGATTTCCAGTTCACAGCAGTACCATATAGAGTAAAAACATATCTTGTTAAGGATTTCCTTGTGTCTATATTCCCTGCATAATCCAAGTCTACATAGCCTTTGACTTCCTCCTCATATTGTTGTTTCCTCTTGAACTTCAAACCAGTTGCTAAGGTTCCATTTAGGTATCTAAGAACCCATTTCAAGGCCCTCCAATGAGACTATCGTGGATCTGCTATGAACCTGCTAATGACACTTACAGCATATGTCAAATCAGGTCTGCTGCATACCATGCCATACATTATGCTACCAACACCACTGGCATAAGGAATTGAAGCCATTGCTGCTCTTTCTTCATCTATCTTAGGACTTTGCTACACTGATAATTTGTCATGTTGTCCTAAAGGAATAGTCACAAATTTGGATTCATTCATTCTTAACTTCTGAACAACCTTCTTCATGTAGCCTTCTTATGTTAGGAACAATTCTCCTTTTGACAATGTCTATCTCAAAAATCCTCTTAGCAGCACCTAGGTTTTTCATTTCAAATTCTGTATTCGGTCTTCATTTAAGATTGTCCATTTCTTCATTACTTGAACAAGCTATCAATATGTCATAAACATAGAGAAGTAGATATAAAAGGAGTTCACCATGCCTTCTTAATGTATAAACACAGCTATCATAGCTGCACCTTTGAAAACTTAGTTTCATTAAGAAATCATCAAACCTTTTATACCATTGTCTAGGGCTTTGTTTCAAACCATATAATGATTTTTTAGAAGACAAACTTTGTTTTTATCTTCCACAAAGCCCTTAGGTTGATGCATATATATAGTTTCTTCAAGATCACCGTGAAGAAAATCAGTTTTGACATCTAATTGTTCTAGATTCAAATCAAACTGAGTTACTATAGAAAGAAGGATTCAGATAGAGCAATGCTTGACCACAAGAGAGAATATCTCATGGAAATCCACTCCTTCAACTTGTGTAAATCCCTTTGCTACAAGTCTAGCTTTAAATCTTGCTTTTTCAACACCAGGAACTCCATCTTTCCTCTTATAGATCTATTTACACCCAACTATTTTATGGTTTTGAGGTGGATCTACAAGTATCCAGGTCTTGTTCCTTTCTAATGATCTCATTTCTTCTGCCATAGCTTCCAACCATTCCTTGTTGTTTGTGCTATTCAAAGCTTCCTTGTAGCTACTTGGTTCAGTCTCTTGAAGTTCTCCTGCCACTGTTAGAGCATAATAGATTAGGTCAGCATAACCAAATCTCTTAGGTGGAACAATGACTCTTCTTGCTCTATCTCTGACAAGATTATAATCATTCACAACTTGTTGAGTTTGTTGATCTTCAACATCAATCTGAATTGTTTCATCATTTCCTTGATTAAACAGCAGCTCCACCTCAACTTGTATATCATCGGTGCTTCTGTTGGACTGATTCTGATTGTTATCTTTGTTAGCCATTCTTGATTCATAAAAGATAACATCTCTGGTGATTATACATTGAGGCTCTCCTAGTTCCATTCTTCTGTTTATAACCTTTGATTCCATGAGGGTAACCAATAAAAGAACATCTGATAGCCCGAGCTTCAAGCATGTCCTACTTGATGTGAGTAAAATCTAGAGTACCAAATACCTTGAGGTTTGAGTAGTCTGAAGGCTTTCCACTCCAAAGCTCAATTGGTGTCTCAAAGCCTACTGTAGAAGATGGACGCTTGTTTATCAGATAAACTGCTGTGGTTGCAGCTTCTCCCTAGAAGCTTTTTGGTAATCCTGATCTCAGTAGCATGCATCTAAATCTCTCAAGAACGGTTCATGCATCCTCTCAGCAATATCATTTTGCTGAGGTGTTCCAGCAACTGTTCTGTGCCTAGAGATTCCCTGTTTCCTGCAAAAGTTGTTAAATTGCTCTAAAACGAATTTCAGTCCATTATCAGACCTTAAGTACTTTAGTTTAGTTCCCAACTGATTACTTATTAAAGTATGCCATTCCTTGAATTTTTCAAAAGTGTCACTTTTATGTTTTAAGATATAAATCCATACTTTACTAGAGTAATCATCAATTATAGTGAGAAAATAGAAACCTCCCCATGTGTCATAGTCCTAGCAGGTCCCCAAAGATCAGATTTTGTTTGATCACCATTCAATAGATTTTGTTTAGCTAACTGAACTAATCCTTTCTCACTGACATGCCCTAATCTCATATATGCCATAGTTTAGTTTTATCACATTGTATTTGACTAGCCACAGCTGCTTGAGCTATAACTGTTGAACTATTCAAGATCTATAGTCCATTTCTTAGTTTTCCCTTAGCAATTATCAGTTTCCATTTGAAATCATCATGATACCATGTTCAATTTTAGTCACATATCCTAAACTATCAAACATGCTTAAGGATATGAGGTTTCTTTTAATTTATGGCACATACTTTACACCTTGCATTACAGTTTCTTATCCAATAAACATTGTCAGTCTAATAGAGCCAATACCTTGTACCTTGCATGGTTTGTTATTGCCAAGAAGTACCACTCCACCTTCTTTGATGCATAAGGACTCAAAGTAGTCCTTTCTTGGACACATATGATAGGAGCATCCAGAATCCATCACCCAATCCTTCTCAATTTCGGTATTAGAGACCACCAAGCTTTCTCCAGTTTCATAACCTTCAGAAGCTATTGCTGCGTCCCCTGATTCTTGAGGTTTCTTGAAACCTTTATTCTTACCCAATGGACAATTCTTCTTAAAGTATCCCTTTTGGTGACAGTAGAATCATTTGAACTTGCCCTAACCTTTGGACTTTGATCTGTGTTTTGGTCCCTTTTCCATTTCATTTGTCATGTCTTCACCTTATAACATTTAGACTTTCTGCATTGCTGTCAGTTTTGTTTTCTTGTCTCCTTTGAAGTTCCTTGGTTCTTATTGAAGATTGAATCTCTTCGAGTGTGATTGTCTGATCCTTATCCCTACCAAATAAAATGGCATCTTTAAAGTGCTCATAGCTTTTTGGTAGTGCACTGATTAGTATGAGAGCCTTGTCTTCATCATCTAATTTCACCTCAAGATTCTCTAGATCATCCAGAATCTTACTGAATTCTGACATCTGTTCTAATAAGCATATATCATCAGTCATCTTGAAGGAATATAACTGTTGTTTTAAAAACAATCGATTGGTCACATATTTGGTCATGTACAGGGATTCCAATTTCAGCCAAAAGATTGCAGGAGTTGGTTCCCTAACTACTTCTCTTAGAGCTTTATCACCAAGGCATAGAGTTATAGCACTCCTAGCCTTTTCGATCAGATCTTTCTTATCTCTTTTAGGCAGGGTTTTGGGAAGAGCAACCTCTCCCTTTAATGCATCAGCCAGTCCAAGATGGACTAAGATAGCTTGCATGTTGATTCACCATAGACCAAAGTCATTAGAACCGCATAACTTTTCAATGTCGAACCTTGTTAATCCCATGATTGAGCTTCCTCTTTCAATATCTTCCCACAGACGGTGCCAATTGTTAGAGTTTACAAGCTTAGATTCCTGATTATGATCAATATAGAGCAAGCACTAAAAGAACAACCAATTGTAACACAAGGACTAAAACCAGAAATGCAGTAAAAACTCTAAAAGAAAGAAGGACACAAGTATTTTGATGGTTCGGCTACAAATAGCTTATTGAAATAGACAACTATAAACACGAGAAGGGGGTTAATTGTGTTTATCAGAATTTAAACAAAGTTGAAAACTTTTCACATACAGAAGCTTGGTTCAGAGGAGTGGAAAGATACTGGACAGACGGGTGACCTGTCTGATGAAATTTTAACAGGACTTAGGCAAACAACACCACTTGATAAACGGATAAGAAAACTAAAGCAACTAAAGAGTTTATAAGGAAAGAGAGATTGACACAGCTATTTATCCCGGTTCACTCTTCAAAGCAAAGAGCTACGTCCAGTCCTTAGCAGCACCAAGTTTTATCCACTATAACTGATCAAGTTACAGACTCCAAGTATTGTTTGCTCACCTAGCCTCTTCAGGCTCCAAGACAAGTATTCTTTGTACACCTAGCCTCTTCAGGCTCACTCAGATTTGTTTGAGAAATTTGGTTTGTAATAAATACAACTTCAGACACCAGATCTTTCACTAACACTCAGAGAGTGGTTTAAATGTAAAGCTTAGGAAAGTTTGCGTAATTACTTCAAATGATTGAAGAATACATAATGAAAGAATGAATTTATTAATGCGCAGAGTTATGGATCTTTAATGCTATATTTATTCTCTATGTTTTCATTTTCAATGACTTCTGTATTTATAGTCAAGCATTTAAGATCTGTTAGAGACATTCCCTCAGATGTTTTCCTTCAGATGTTGGCTTCAAGCAGAACTTCATTAAATGCAATAGAGTCGTTCTGGGAAGTCATTAATGCAATAGGAACGTTGGTTGTACTCTAAATTGAAGGATCATGGCTTTATGCATCGTGAAACAGCCATATCAGAGTTGTGCAGAGAGCTTTTTATACTTTGCTGAGTACAATTCCCTTTTCATGTAAAGGACAAGAGGTACTAGGGAATAAAGCACGTTGGAAGCATTCTTTAACTGGTCTTTGGTTCTGATAACCGAGGTTGCTTGAGAGAGTAACTTCTAACTTTTCTTGATAAGCGTGAGACTAAGTAGGAGAGAAGGCTTCAAGTCTCTTTCTGATGGGGCATCCAACAAAAGCTTGTTAGGTCCTTGGTTCTTCAACTAGTAACCTCAGACGAGTGTAGGAACTCGTGGAGAGACAGGTTGAAAATGTTTCTTGAAAGAAGTCAATAATCCTAGTCAGTAGACAGGTTGACTTTCGCTTATCCAGATAGGTAGTCGTCTATATGAGCAGACAGATGATTCTTACTGTTTTAATCAGCACACTAGATAGACAGGTTAGTAACCAATATGAAGGTTAATTAAATCATTAACCAATATTTAGTTCTCATCAAAACTTAGGAAAATGCACATCAGACTTTATAGAGACTTAACACTTACGTCCATGTGAGGTGCAGCCAGCAGGTAGTTCCACTATGAACAAGCAAACCTGGATCAAGATCCTTTACAAAATAGAGATCACACACTTGTTGAATCTACTCTTAGTTCTTTTATACAACCAAGACCCCCCAAGCTTTTTTTTCTCTCTATTTTTCCTCTCTTGAACACCTTTTGCACTTTGATCTCTCACTGAAAACAAAATACAGAGAATTACACTTTGAAAGTCTTTCAATCTAATCCCTATAATGAGTCGACTTCCCTACATATATAGACACACAAACTTAGCTAGCTCAATCAAGTGGTTAAATCAGTTTTTGCCCCAAATAGAAGTTAGTTGTGATGAATAACTAACTTCACAGCAAAAACTAATATATAACTAACTTAATCACCTATATGATTTGTGTAGACACGTCAACACTATCTAATATTTTAGATATCTTTTCTCTCACTATCTTGTCTCTATCTATCCCTTTACATTATGGGTGTTCGCGGATTGGATGTGATCGGTTTTAAGCTAAAAAGCTATTCAGTCCAATGATGAAAATAACGTGCGGTTTGGATTTGATTGGTTTGCTTCCTTAAAAAAATCTAATCCAATCAAATGCGGTTTGGATTGGATTGGATAATTCAGCTTTTGTCATACTTTATTTTTTTTCTTATGTCAAATGTCCTTTCTACTAATTTAATAGTGAACAAAGATAATCTTCATTTAAGTGAGCTAGCTTAGGGTGCACAATACTTATTTTAATATCTCTTTATATTAGAATAGTAGAACCTTTATGAAATGTAGCAACTATTTGTTCCTTATTAACCACTATTTGATTTGATGACGGGTGAGGAAAATTCTAGAGAATTCTTGACAAAATTTCAATTTGGGAGATTGAGAAAAAATAATTATTGATTTTTTTAACACGTTCTTTTATGTTTAATATTATTTTATGTTAATTCTATATTTACTCTCACTTATCCTAATTTTTTCCTAGAATTAGCTACAAATAAGTTGTAGCTAATTATTTTTTAAATTTACTTAATTGATTTCCTAATTTTCTTGTTTACTCAATCAGGTGTGTGTGTGTGTGTGTGTGTATATATATATATGAGGAGTGCTAGAAACACACTCTCTAACATACTTTCCAACACACTCCCTCCTATTTGTTGAAATTCATGTGGGTCCCACTTGAATTTTATAGGACCCATATGAATTTCAACCAATAAGAGGGAGTGTGTTCGAAAGAGTGTGTTAGAGAGTGTGTTGCTATTTAACTATTACCTCTTTGCTATTTTCTCTCTTATATTTCTATCTCCCTATTAATTTAAAGAATCAAGGTGAATTTTTGAAGTGACCAAGTGGGTCACTGACAATGTTGAAGTCTTGAAGAGTTGAAGTGGGTTACCAATTTTCGGTAGAAATCATCGACGTGCAAAAGTTTGATAAATGATTTTATACCTCGAAAAGGTAGAAGAATAAAATGAGAATTGATGAAATATTAAATAGGTGTTAACATGATTTTTTCTAAGGCTCCTAAATCCCTAAGCAAAAATGATAGGTATATTTTTAAGCAAAAATGAGTGCAAAAACATCACTGTAAAGAAGTGATATGATGTATATATAGGTATGTATACTTTTTCTCAATGATCCAAGAATAAAATTTGTGGATATTATTTTAATAGTACAAACATTCTAAGATTTCAGATCCTCTCCAGGGATGTAGCTCTCTAAAGCCAATTTTGTTGACTAAATTTAACACCTATCGCATAATGGGTTGGTGTTTCTAAATTGTTGGAGTGTTTTTGAACCGCTAAAGAAAACTGCACCACTGGAGAGGATCTGAATTGACATTCCAATCCTAACACCTATTTGTAATGTGTGTAAAAAAAAATAAATGGTTTTAAATTGTGGTTTTGAAAGCCTCTAAAATAGTAATACAACAACCGGTTGTACTTGTAGTCAAGTCTTTATGCAATTTTCCTAATTTTTATGATTGTAATGCAACCATAAGTACGATCGCAAGTGTAACAATGTTAACTAGTTTGTATTACAAAAAAAATTGCTAGAAAGTCAAACGCTAATGTTTAGAAAACAACTATTGAGAAATACCTAATCCTCTTCATCACATGCTTACATAACTTGGAGAAGTTAGGGAAACATCATGCATATTTCATGCAAAAATTTATTATAGTTTTAATAATCTTACAAACATGAATTTTGTATGGATATAGTTACAAAACCTCCCACCCCAGCCACAATTGTTGAATGATAAAGTTGCAACTTGCAAATCATCTCCTAATTACTACAACATTTGTGGACAAAAGTTCAAACCTTGTGATTCAATTTGTGTACAATAAATTACAAACCCATATCAATGTAACCTTTGAGGATAAAGTTGCAAACCATCTCTTTCAAAATTAATCACAATTTTCTCTCTTTAATTATTGTTGGAGGATAAAGTCTCACATTGGGAAAAATAAAGACAATTATAATGTTCAAAAAATAACTATTGGGAAATACCTAATTCTCTTCATCACATGTTTGCATAACTAAGAGAAGTTAGGGAAACATCATGCATAGTTCGTGCAAAAATTTATCATGGTTTTAACAATCTTACAGACAAATTTTGTATGGATAAAGTTGCAAAACCGCCCACCCCACAATCATTGCATGATAAAGTTGCAACTTGCAAATCCTCTCCTAATTGTTGGAACCAAAGTGGTTCTGGTTTTTTTTTTTAATCTCCAGGTTTTGATGTTAACAAAAGGATTAAATTTGATTGGCAAAGTGTTAGTTGAGATCTAACAAGTGATTTCAGTTTATGCAGGAATATCCAAAATAATATAAGGTATACAATGTTTGGACTCTTGCAAAAAATTACCCTTCCAGAGGTTATTTAAACTGTTTATATTTTAATTGTTAAGTAGATGGCTAACTAAAATTCAGTAGACGTCCATAGTGCCACGTCATTGGACGGAGTTTCTCTAAAGACTTAACAAGTCCAAAGACTTCTGTATTGTTTTGGCTTCAACGACTCATGGGGGGGGGGGGGGGGATTGAATCTTCTTAAAATCTTTCCCTCTTAAAAAAACTTTTCAAATCAGAGTTGCGATTTGTGGCCTCAGGATCTTTTACAAAATCAATGAAGGGCTTTTACAAAATCTTGAATAGAAGGAGATGAGGTAAGAAAGATTAATTCAGAATTAATAGAGAATAGATTCAGGTTCAATAACTCAGTAATAACAAAATACAAAAACTGATTAAACCTTTAAAGATTAAGAACAAGTTATGCAAGTTTCAGATACAAGCATTAACAATCAAGAACGAACTTGCAGGTTTCAATTTCAGTAGTCAAGAAAGGTTTTGATCAAACTAGTTTTAAACGCAGATAACACAGTCTTGATTACAATCGAACTCAGGTTTCAATATAGTTTATACAGATCAAGAACAGAAATTATATTGAACTTTAAACATCAAAGTCGCAGGTTCTTGAACATAAACCGAAATTAAAGGAGTTTGAGTTTAGAGATACCACACAACCAGATTTATCCTGGTTCAATCATCACCATTGTGACCTATATCCAGTCCCCACTCCACCTGTGGTATTTCTCACACTAACATACAAGCTTTGCCAGGTAGCTTGAAAAACCTTTACACCACAGAGCACTCCTTCACCTCGAGATACCACACTCTTGTGAAGAGCCTCAATGTTCAACCTTAGGGATACCTCACCCTAATCACTTAGAGAGACTCCCTCTCTCTTTACAATAGAAAAGTAAAACAAAAGTTGATTCCTAACTCTCAATAGTCAGATAAACAAATTGAAGCACTTATGAGTATTGAAACACTCTTTTCACAGTAAGCTCAAGCAAGAAGATGAATGATTTTCACAATTGATTTCATATAAAAATTTCTGATCCGGTTGTGATTATTCTTGTTTTTAAAAGTGTTCCTTTGATCCCTCTTTATATAGAAAACAAGTTATAGTCGTTGGGATCAATCAAAACAGATTTGGATCTAATTAACAGAATCTGTTTTCTTGATTCTCGTTCTTGAAATAAGATTCTGATAGTTCTTATAGAATTCACGTCCATCTTGAAAATAACCGCATCCATCTAGCCATTAAGATTTTACATTCAGACGGGCTAGTAGACGAGCTCCATATACCACATCAGTAGACGGAAGTGCTAAAACACAAAGTAATTGGACGTGCTCCAACTAGTAGACGAGCTCCATATGCCATGTCATTGGACGAAGCTTCTCATTTAAGGATTTAGCAGGTCCAAAGACTTTTGTGGACGAGTGCTTTTGTCACTTTAGTGGACGAGCACTTCTATCACTTCAGTGGACGAACGCTTCTGTCACTTTAGTGGACGAGCGCTTGTATCACTTTAGTGGACGATCACTTCTGTCACTTTAGTGGACGAGCGCTTGTATCACTTTAGTGGACGAGCGCTTGTGTCACTTGTGTTGGACGAGAACTTCTGTCACTACAGTGGACGAGAGCTTCTGTCACTTGTGTTGGACGGGCGCTTCTATTACTTCAGTGTTGGAAGAGCACTTGTATTACTTCAGTGTTGGACGAGTGCTTCTATTACTTCGGTGTTGGACGAGCGCTTCTATTACTTCAGTTGGACGAGCGCTTTTGTTATTTGTGTTTGGAAGATCACTTCTTATTTCCAAAAATCATTTTCATTAATGAAAACTTATTCCTTTTAATGCAGGTTAAGAAAATTGATTTTCTTCATGCCTCTTTTTAATTGAGCTTATTTGTGAATAAGAGACTTCATCTCTTACAAATCATCTAAGACTTAAATTTAATTTCTCCTTTAAACTCTTTTCTTGATGATCCCTTGATCTCTGTCTTTGCTCTTTGTTTCCTTCAAGTTCTTCCTTGAATATTCTCCTTTGATTGCTCACTGAACTTGTTGATCACTGCTTGATACATGTCGTTGTAATTTGACACTAAAACACTTGCATACACATTAAGTTGTATTTGTCATATATCAAAATCTCTAAGTCATTGAGTCTAACATTGTGTGGACGAGCGCTTCTGCCACATCAGTGGACGAGCAGAATAAAAACTTGTGTAAACGTGTTCTAAAACTGAGTGCCTGTAGACAATTCTACATCTTCTATATCTTTACTACCTTGAATGTGATTTAATGCAATCTGGACCACATTGAATTTATTTCAAATGATTGATATTTATTTAGATGGAATATATGTTCTTTATAATTGTTTTTCTGGTTAATACCCTGTACGATGACAACTTTATTGTTGGAAAAAAACTGGGTTATACACATAGGAGGAAATAAAGTTTTTAAGGTGCAATTGCTCAGGACAGTGAGCCTCCATTTTGTGCTTTTCTGATAACCAAGGATGCTTTTCAACACGGCCAAAATCAAGCTATCAGTCTTAGCGGATACCATGCATTTAATGCTATCTCTAAACTGGATGATCAAATACAACCGTTGAAAATTTGCAGGAGAAGTTGAAGACCAATATATATAGAAGGTCTCAAGCACTAAAGAACAACTTTGACCATTTGAACATTTGCAAGATATTCACAGCTCATATTCCCTTTGTAAAGCAAAAGTCTGTAATTCTTAAGGTTGAATATCTGTAAAAATATTCAGTGGATCTTAAACCTTCATACCCTCACATATAGTGAGTTAGAAAGATATTAGAAAAATCTATGTGATTGAATTAGAGCCTGAAGATGCTTGGCAAGAAAGCAATACTTGTAGCCTGGAGAGGTGTAGAATACTTGTTGTAGAAACTGTTTGGAAATAGTGGAGAAAATCCTTGAAGTAGAAGGGACTGGACGTAGCTCTTGGTTAGAAGAGAGTGAATCAGGATAAAATACCTGAGTGAATTTTCTATCCCTTATCTTTTATAGTTTTATTTATTTATACTAATTGTGGGATTTGATTTTGGTTTTGTTAATCTTTTAAAAACTATTTCTTGTGTGCTTAAACTTTTTATCGTCTGCTTGTGCAAAGGTTTCTCAAAAAGGGTTTTTGCAAAAATAATTAACAAACACAATTCAACCCCCCCCCCCCCCCTTCTTGTGTTTGCCTGTGCCAACTTCAGTTGGTATCAGAGCTCGGCCTTGACAGGGTTGAGCATCTAACAAGTGCTAAGGCAGTATGATCCTACAATCATGGATGCAGAAGGACAAGCTATCAACAGACCCCCTCTATTTGATGGAACTGATTATGATTATTGGAAAAAGAGGATGATGGCATTCTTGGATGCACAGAATGTTGCATCTGGCAACTGATAGAAAATGGCTACACTGAGCCAAGGAGTGAAGCTGGAGCTGCAGTGCCTAGAGCTGAATGGACTCAAGAGCAGAAAAGCCAAAATCAACAAAACTTGAAAGCTAAGCACTATCTTATGTGTGCAAACACCAGATTTGAGCATGACAAGGTTCATAGTTGCAACACAGCTAAAGAAATCCGGGATACTCTTGCACTAGCTCATGAAGTTTCCTCACAAGTGAAGGAATCAAAGATAAGCATGCTGGTTCACCAGTATGAGCTATTCAAGATGGCTAATCATGAAACTATAGACCAGATGTTTGGAAGATTCCAAACAATCACCAACAGTCTCTGGTCTCTTGGAAAGGTCTATGAGAATAGAGATCATGTGAGAAAAATTTTGAGAAGTCTCTCAAAGCAGTGGAGACCTAAGGTAACTGCTATTCAGGAAGCAAAGAACCTGAATACTCTTTCTCTGGAAGAGCTTCTGGGGTCATTAAAAGTTCATGAACTTGTACTTAATGAAAAGGAAAACCCCAGAAAAGGAAAATCCATTGCCTTAAAGGCCAAGAAAGCAAGTTCCTCAAAGGTGCTTAAAGTTGCTGAGTCCTCGGATGAAGCTGATTCATCAAATAATGAAGATGACTCAGATGAGGATGAACTATCTTTCATCTCCAGAAAAATCCAACACATGTGGAGAAAGAAAGGTGGATTCAAAAGGAAGCAGTTTAACAAAAAATTCTCCAAGGAGAAGTCAGATTCCTAGGAGAAAGGCCCACCCCTGTGCATTGAATGTAAGAAACCAAGACACTTCAAAGCTGACTGCCCAGAGCTGAAGGAGAAAAAGAAATTCTTCAAAAAGAAGAAAGGCTTGATGGCTACATGGGAGGATCTTGACCTGTCTTCTTCAGATGAAGAAGATGAAGCAGGAGAAGAAGCAAACATTTGCTTCATGGGCGACCTTTGCATCGAAAGTGAATTCAGCGATCTTTGAGGTAATGGACTCTGATCCATCTACTCTTCAAACTGTTTTTGATGAATTACTGCATGAATCATGCATATAGTATAAAGAGTATAAGAGTCTCAAAAAGAAGTTTATTATACTCTCCAGAGATTATGATAAGGTCTGCACAGTGAATCAAAACCTTAAGGATGAAAATGAAACATTAAAATCAAACAATGTTAGTCTGGCTGACAAGACGAAGTGTAAGTCTAATAGCTCTTGTGAAGTTGAACAATTGAAACAAGATGTGACATACTTGACAGACTCTCTGTCAAAACTGGTTGGTAGCTTAGATAAATTAAACCTAATTTTAAGATATTCTAAATCACCACGTGACAAATATGGCATTGGTTATGATAAAGAGAAGCAAGATGCATCTCTGAATAAACCAAAAGTTCATACACAATATAAGGCTTCTAAAGTTCGTCCACAGCACACTAAGTCAAAACCAAGCCCTTCCAATACTTACTGCAAAGTATGTGGAAAAAGTGGGCATGTGTCATCTAGATGCATACATAACAATCATGCAAAGCATTCACGACCTATGACCACTTACAAGAAAGGACCCAAGTCAATTGGGGTACCTAAAGATAAGATAATCCCTGTTGCAGATCTGCTTAACAACAGGAAAGAAATAGAAGTCCTGGTACTTGGACAGTGGGTGCTCGCGACACATGACAGGAGAAAGGTGTATGTTCCAAGACCTTAGACTCAAAGATGGTGGCTGGGTCACCTTTGGAGGAAACCAAAAAGGAAAGATCATTGGTATAGGTAAAATTGGTAAACATCATTTTCCCTCCATTGATAATGTTCTGTTAGTAAATGGACTTAAACACAATCTGCTTAGCATTAGTCAATTATGTGATAGTGGGTTTGCTGTTTCATTTGATAAGAATATGTGTATTGTCAAGAAAGCTGATGGATCACTCCTATTCACTGCCCAGAGATAAAACAATATGTATAAGATTGACTTAGAGGACCCCTCAAATCAAAGTGTCTCATGTCTAGTGTCCATTGAGGATGAGCGATGGATTTGGCACAATAGGTTGGGTCATGCAAGTTTGAGATTAATCTCAAAACATAAAAAGTATAACCTTGTAAGAAGTCTACCAAACCTTAGCTTCAAATCTGATGCTCTCTGTGATGCATGTCAGAAGGGAAAAAAATTCAATGGTTCATTTGAATCTAAGAATGTTGTTAGTACCAACAGACCACTGGAATTGCTACACCTTGATCTCTTTGGTCCAACAAGGACTGCCTCTGTCAGTGGTAAGAAATATGGTCTTGTCATAGTAGACGACTACACTAGATGGACATGGGTTATGTTCCTTGCTCACAAGGATGAGTCATTCGAGGTCTTTTCTGTATTCTGCAAACGTGTACAGAATGAAAAAGGCATGTGTATAACTTCAATGAGAAGTGATCATGGGGGAGAATTTGTCAATGAGCTATTCCATGAGTTTTGTGAAGAAGGTGGTATTCAACACACCTTCTCAATACCAAGAACACCACAGCAAAATGGTGTGGTAGAGAGAAAGAACAGATCTCTTCAAGAGATGGCTAGGACTATGCTCAATGACAATTCTGTCCCTAAGCACTTCTGGGCTGAAGCTGTGAACACTGTCTGCTACATTCAGAACAGAATATACATTAGACCCTTTCTGAATAAGACTCCTTATGAATTATGGAAAGTAAGAAAACCCAACATTTCATACTTTCACCCTTTTGGATGTAAATGTTACATTTTGAATACAAAAGATCAACTTGGTAAATTTGATACTAAAGTAGATAATGGAATCCTTTTAGGATTTTCTGAAACTTCAAAAGGTTTTAGAGTTTATAATTCTAGAACTTCAGTTGTAGAAGAATGTATTCATGTAAAATTTGATGACAAACAGTCTTATAAGAGACTATTAGAGCTAGATGAAGCTTTTGCAGATCTTGATCTAAATATCTCAGGAGAGATACCAGAAATCAAGACTGATATTCAAGTAGACGACACTTCTCAACAACAACCAGAAACGTCTACCTCTCAACAGGAAAATGCTCAGAAATCTTGGTATTTCAAAAATTACCATCCTCAAGATCAAATCATTGGTTACCTCAATGACAAGCTAAGAACTAGGTCAACTTTCAGAGAACAAAGTGATTCTGCTCTAGTCTCTGAATGTGAACCGAAGACAGTGGACGAAGGATGGATTCTAGCTATGCAAGAAGAGCTTAATCAGTTTGAGAGAAGTGAAGTCTGGACTCTTGTACCCCTGCCTGAAGAGAAGTCAGTCATTGGAACAATGTGGGTCCACAGAAACAAGCTTGATGAAGATGGTAAGGTTGTGAGAAACAAGGCAAGACTTGTTGCTCAAGGTTACTCTCAAGAAGAAGGTATAGACTACACTGAAACTTTTGTACCAGTTGCTAGGCTAGAAGCTATAAGAATTTTAATATCGTTTGCTGTACATCATAGCTTTATGCTTTTTCAAATGGATGTTAAAAGTGCCTTTTTAAATGGCTTTATTAATGAAGAAGTATATGTCATGCAACCTCCTGGCTTTGAAAGTACAAATCACCCTGAACATGTTTATAATCTTAAGAAAGCACTGTATGGACTTAAACAAGCTCCTAGAGCTTGGTATGATAGGTTAAGTTTGTTTCTAATGGAAAGTGGGTTTAACAGAGGAAAAGTAGACACAACTTTATTTAGAAAATCTATTAAGTCAGATTTCATTATAGTACAGATTTATGTTGATGATATCATTTTCGGTGCTACTAATGAATCTCTGTGCAAGGAATTTTCTAAGTTAATGCAGAAAGAATTTGAAATGAGCATGATGGGAGAACTCAAATTCTTCCTTGGACTTCAAGTTAAACAGTCTATGGACGAGGTGTACATCCATCAGACTAAGTATACAAAGGAACTTCTAAATAGGTTTAAGATGGATGACTGCAAACCAATGAATACTCCTATGCATCCCACTTCAATAAGGAACAAAGATGATAAAGAGAAAAAGGTAGACCAAAAGGTATATAGAGGTATGATAGGATCTCTTTTATATCTAACTGCGTCTAGGCCTGATATAGTGTTCAGTGTTTGCTTATGTGCTCATTTTCAATCTGATCCTAGAGAGTCTCATCTCTCGGAAGTTAAGAGAATATTTAAATATTTAAAAGGTACTACTAATCTGGGTTTGTGCTTTAATAAAAATGATGATTACAGATTAGTTGGTTTTTGTGATGCTTACTATGCTGGAGATAGAATTGAAATAGAAAGCACCAGTGGAGGATGTCACTTCATTGGAGCTAACCTAGTATCATGGTCAAGCAAAAGGCAAAGTACCATTGCACTATCAACTGCTGAAGCAGAGTACATATCAGCTGCAAGTTGCTGCTCACAACTTCTATGGATCAAACACCAATTGGAGGACTACAACATATTTGTAAGTAGTATTCCACTTATGTGTGATAATACTGTTGCAATCAATTTATCTAAGAATCCAATATTGCATTCTAGAGCTAAGCATATAAAAATCAAACATCATTTTATTAGGGATTATGTGCAAAAAGGTGTGTTTGATGTTCAATTTGTAGACACTGACCACCAATGGGCAGATATCTTCACTAAACCTCTTGCTGAGGACAAATTTATCTCTATAAGAAAGCATTTACATATGTCGTATGTGGATTGAGTTTGTATATTTGTTGTTAATTTGGTTGTCTATTGCATGTTTTCTCTGCACGTCCATTAGTCATGACATCCAGAGCACGTGGAGCCTACGCGTCCACTTCTGTTGGTGTGCCGCGTCCACTACATATGTCTTTACGAGTCCACTCTTAGTCTTGTGTGGACTCATCTATGCACACATTTATTGTTTATATTAATTTGTCCTTGAACACATTTATATAAAATGCTTCTTTTTCCTTACTGAGTCAGCTACCTTCATCAATCCCATCGTAACTTTTTACGGTCCCAATTTACCAACGTCGTTTTACACATAATGACATGTCTTGTCAATTTTTTTTTTGGAAACTGTTGTTTTTCAGAAACCTTTAAAAGTAACCTCTTTCCCTCTGAAAAACTTTTCGCATCTCTTCATCCCTGTCAACCTCTCTCTGAAACTTTCGAACTCTATCTCCCTTGTTATTCCAAACCTTAACTCATCTTACTCAACAATGGCTTCAACCTTTGCTCCAATGCCTGCTTTTGCAACTGACACTATGTCCATATCTGTGGAACATCACTTCAATTTTGGAATTCTACAAGAGTACAATCTGGATATGAGTAAGTTCATTAACGGTGCTGGATGGGATGGAATCTTTCTAGAAAAGGTCTCAGTGTATCCAAATTTGATAGGGGAATTCTGGAGAAGACCAAAGATTTCTGAAACAGAAGTAGTTGGGTTTGTGCTGGGAAGAAAAGTAATAGTGTGCGAGAAAACCATCTCTGATGCGATTGCATGTGCTTGAGAGGGTTTAGTCTTCACAGAAAACTGGGAAGAAGACCTAGGTGGTTCATAGACAATTACTGTTACCCTAATGAGGCAAGACAGCGTGAGAACTCGTTCATGGAAATCCTCTGACATGAAGGATCACATCAGGATTCTTCACCAAATCCTGAACAAGGTGGTGCTGCATAAGATTGGCTCTAAAGACAACTTATCAGCTCTTCACAAGTTATGTCTTTGCCATCTGGCTTTTGAAACAAAGATTAACTTACCCTGGATCATGTTTCATCGCTTCAGAGATGCCATTACCAACAAAGAATCTGCTTCTCACATTACCTTCACTCATCTTCTGTCAAAGATTTTCAAGCAGCAAGGCGTGTACGATGTTCTGAGTGCAAAACCTAAGGATGAACAAGAAAGACTCCTTCGTGAGAAAGGATTGCAAGCTGTTGATTTTGGCAGAGTTAATCTCGGTGGCATGCAACTTATCACATACAACCAAGTGGTGTTGGCCAAGCTTGAGGAGAAAATGAAGATTAAATAAGAATCACTTGAGGCCAACAATGCTGCAATCCTTGGTCTAAAGAAAGGAACCAAGAGGAAGAATGTGACTGTGAGGTAACCTATCCCTAAGAGGGCTACTAGAGGATCTATCCTCTCTGTATCTTCTGGTGCTACTCTTCCACCTGCACCAAAAAGGACAAGGAAAGTAATCATGTCTAAAGAAGAAGATGATGATGAACTGTCTATCGCTGCTATTTTAGAAAAACAAGCTGTTGTTGTTGCTGGTCCTATTGCCAAGAAGAAAATGCAATGGTGACTCAGATGCTGGCTTTATTGATGGATTTTCAGAAAAGAGAAAATCCAAATCAAAACCAACCCCCTCCGCCACCTCCTTCTACCTAAATCTTTTCTTTCTTTATCTTATCTGTTTTGCTGACTATGATGGTCCACTCCTTTTACCTTTTTGTCTGATGACAAAAAGGGGGAGAAAGGAAAGAGATTAAATTTTATACAGAGTTTTTGTTTGAAAAGGAACATATTTTGTCTGTATATGCATAAGTTTAATCTATTCATCTTGATGATACATTGCCTTGACTTCTTATGCCTAAATTTTGTCTAAAATAAATTATGCTCTGACACTGGTTTGATCTGTTTATTCACAAATGTTTGATAGGCTACTATCTTGGTTTGATAACTTATATTATCTTGCAAATAAGACTTGGTTTCTTATGCCTTAACTGCTTTCATCTGTTGAATGCTATGTCTCAGGGGGAGCCTTGCAAGCTCTCTTACACTTTGCTACTTGAATTTAATCAGTTTTTGTCATCATCAAAAAGGGGGAGATTGTTGGAACCAAAGTGGTTCTGGTTTTTTTTTAATCTCTAGGTTTTGATGTTAACAAAAAGATTAAATTTGCTTGGGAAAGTGTTAGTTAAGATCTAACAAGTGATTTCAGTTTATGCAGGAATATCCAAAATAATATAAGGTATACAATGCTTGGACTCTTGCAAAAAATTACCCGTCCAGAGGTTATTTAAACCGTTTATGTTTTAATCGTTAAGTTGATGGCTAACTAAAATTCAGTAGACGTCCATAGTGCCACGTCATTGGACGGAGTTTCTCTAAAGACTTAACAAGTCCAAAGACTTGTGTGGACGAGCGCTTCTGCCACATCAGTAGACAACCAGAATAAAACCTTGTGTAAACGCGTTCTAAAACTGAGTGCCTGTAGATGGTTCTACATCATCTATATATTTACTACCTTGAATGTGATTTAATGCAATCTGGACCACATTGAATTTATTTCAAATGATTGATATTTATTTCGATGGAATATATGTTCTTTATAATTGTTTTTTCTGGTTAATGCCTTGTTCCTTGTGAGAAAATTCATAGTACTATCAAGGAAATACAAAAAGTAAATAGTACAATTGGAATTGCTAAACGAGTTGTACCATGACAACTTTATTGCTGGACAAAAGCTGGGTTATACACATAGGAGGAAAAAAAGTTTTAAAGGTACAATTGCTCAGGACAGTGAGCCTCCATTTTGTACTTTTCTGATAACCAAGGATGCTTTTCAACAAGGCCAAAATCAAGCTATCAGTCTCAATAGATATCATGCATTTAATGCTATCTCTAAACGGATGATCAAATATAACCTTTGAAAATTTGCAAGAGAAGTTGAAGACCAATATATATAGAAGGTCTCAAGCACTGAAGAACAACTTTGGCCATTTGAACATTTGCAAGATATTCACAGCTCATATTCCCTTTGTAAAGCAAAAGTCTGTTATTCTTAAGGTTGAATATCTGTAAAAATATTCAGTAGATCTTAAAACTTCATACCCTTACATATAGTGAATTAGAAAGATCTTAGAAAAATCTTTGTGATTGAATTAGAGCCTCAATGTAACTTTTGAGGATAAAGTTGCAAACCCTCAATTTTCAACATTACTCACAATTTTCTCTCTTTAATTCGTGTAGGAGAATAAAGTCCCAAATAGGGCAAAATAAAGACAATTGTAATGTATATAAGTTGGGAAGCTTGAGTTACCCTTATTTTCATCTATTTTAGTCGCCTTATCGGGATCCTCCCCAATATACTCTGTATCAAAGAAAGCATGTACTTGAACGTTAAAGTCTGCAATTACGTGGACCTCATGGCTGCCATACGAAAATGGAAGATCAGTCTACAGGAACAATGTTAGGCATCTACTTCCCTAATAAGGTGAATGAGAGGGTTAACAAAATCCTGCAATGCAAATCCAAGGACAATGCCTTCTTTGATACAGAGTATATAGGGGAGGATCCTGATAATCAGAAATATACGAAAAGCGGGATAGCTCAAGTACCTTTTGATTAGCTCCTAAATCTTCATATCTTCACTGAGATTAGATATATCTTCTTCCTAATGATTCTTTTCAATGTAGCTATCAAAATTGTTAAAGCTCTAATACCATATTAGCATTTAAATTGGGCCTAATTGAGGGAGTGAGCTGATTTGTATAATAAGTTTATGAGTTACTTTATTGTCCAAAATGTAGAGACAATTTGGACTCAAGCTTCCTAACTTATATACATTACAATTATTTTTATTTTGCCCTAAGTAGGACTTTATTCTCCAAAAATTCTGATGTCCAAAATTATTACCCAATAAAAGTATTTATAACTCATAAAAACTTGCTTAGAAAGTAACCCACCTTTCCTTTCCATTCAAAACTACTTTCTCTCTATGTAATCTTACTTTATATTTCATGTCTCTTCATTACTTTGGTACTAGTTATATTTTAACATTCTAATTTACCAATAAAAGAGGAAATCAACTATCAACACTAATCAAAATAGGGTTTTGGGTGAGTCCCAACAATAATTGTCAACCAATCTTCAAAATTCCATCATCAATGAGCAATTTTCATGATCTACAAATAAAACATTTTCCACCATCATCATAAATCTCAACAAGCACTAGTGCAGGAAGCACTTTTTACATCTGTTAAAAGTGTTTATTAACGACTGAAAAAAAACAAACGTTATTTCATCAGAAGTCAAAAGTATAAATTTTAACGTCTGTTATCAACAGATATAAAAGTTTACATTTAACGTCTGTTTTTTAAGTAAAGGACGTTAAATGTATTACTTTTAACGTCTGTTATTTAGTTTAAGAGACGTTAAATGTTCAACTTATAAGGTTTGTTGTTTTTAACAACAGACATTATAAGTATTTTTTTTTAACAACTTATCACCCTTGTACAATATGCAATCATTGGGGCATGCGTGTATCTTCTTATACTCCATATCCATCGGACACAATACCTTCTCGGCCTCATAGTTACGATCAGGTAATGTGTTGCCCTCTGGAAGCAAGTCTTTCAACAATTCAAACAATTCTGTGAAGCTTTTATCGCTCCAACCATTTCTCGCCTTCACACAAACCAATTTTAACACCGCTGACAACCGTGTATAAGTAGTACACCCCGGATACAAAGGCTTATCCGCATCACTGCACAACCTTTCATACACAAGTGCTCGCTGAAAAGATTCTTGTCCAATATCATGGATCATGTCCTCTACTCGATCATCCTCCATATCTACATCAACGTCCTCACTTTGGGAGACACTTGGGTTATTACTTAACAATACATCACCATGACATATCCATCTTGTATAATTCAAGTAAATCCCAAAACAAATAAGATGAGTATGTATATCCTTGACCGCACATTTCCTCGTATTCAAACATTTGACACAATGACAACAGAACATTCCTTTACTATTAGAAACATTCCTTTTAGCAAATTCTATAAACTCTTCCACTCCTTTCAAATCATCATCACTTATGCGTTTACAAACCATCCAACTACGATCCATAGCTAGAAAGGTTCTGTAGATATACACACATATATCCAATATAAGCACAATATGGGAGATCGAAAAAACGCACTAGTATTTGAAAACCTAACAACCATATATATACACCACTACACTCCATCCCTCTTCTCCGATGTCAAGGAACCAAAACCACACACAATTTGAAGCTTAAACCACAACCACCACCAAATGCTAAAAAATTCACAACTACACTTTCTATACTAGAGAATGGCAACAAGCTACCTAAGACATAGAAACTAAGACCACAACATGGGAAGTTTTCAATCTAGTTAAATTTTAGGTCAGATATTGACTTTTTTAAGAGTGCAAAAGGTAGCAAATGGTTTACATGGAAAAACATTTTGGGAACTTAAATATAAATCCCACAACTATCAAACTCATAGAAGCAAACTTATCAAATGTATCTCATTCCCTTCAACCAAATAAACATCAAATTTAGACTCACCAATGGCATTTATTTTAAACCCATTTAACTCATAGAAACCAACTTGAAGCTCATAGAAGCCAACTTCTTCAAGGTTATGCTCAAGCACATGAAAACCATTTGCCTAACAAAGAACATGTTCCAGTTAACAAAACCACTAATGTTTTTTTTGGACAAGCCAAAAGTATATTAGATAGAGTACAAGGGATACTCAGAACCCATATACATGAAAAGTTAAAGGATTACATGCTAAAAGCCCACCTAGTAACAGCATCTATGCTACACACATTCTGGTTCCCCAACTCAATGAGCAAAGTTTTTAGAGGATATGCTTTGAACATCATAGCCACGTAGAAGAACTAAGCCAACCAAGAAATAGATAAAACAGAACCTATTAGAGAGAACTATCCTAAAGATTACAAACAAAACCACTAGTGTTATTTGAACAACTTTTGGCAACACCAACACCGTATAAGCATGATAAGGATTTGTTTCTTTTTTATTATTTAGCTTCATAGTATACATTTCAACTAAAAAATAAAAGGAAAACTACCCTCTAACAAAACAGTTCCAAACATTGGAATATTATCCCAAACAAAACAATTCCAAACATGAAAAGAGAAGCACAACCGAAAATGAAAATGAAACTTTGGGGGTTTAAGGTTACCTGAGTTCAGAGAGAGGAGAAGGAGAGTGGATCAGTGGTGGTGCTATCATTGGCGGCTGCCATTCGATGTGGCTGAGAGTGAGTGGGAAAGACAGAGTTAGGGCACGCACGAAGTGAGAGAAAGACAGTGTGTGATTCAGAGAGAGAGAGAGAGAGAGAGAGAGAGAGAGAGTATACCTCACGGTGGTAGTGGCAAAGACCTCGCGGTGGTGGCGGTGGAGAGGAGCTCGCGGTGCTTGAGAAGGGTTATGGCAGAATAGGTTAAGAGAACAGAGGTAGAGAGTAGTGATAGAGGTGGAGAGTAGTGAAAGAGGTGAAGAGGACGGCGTGCGCGGGTATGTGTTAACGTATACTTTCACTTTTAACGTCTGTTGTATAGACAACAGATGTTAAAAGTCATCAACAGACGTTAAAAGTGAAACGCATCACTTTTAACGTCTGTTGTTTATATGACAGACGTTAACCTTGCTCATTTATTACATATTTCCACTAGTTAAACCACACCTTTCAAATCTTCAAATCCCTAACCAAATGACCAAGCAAATTCCTTCCAGTCAATATATTGTGCTTGCACCATCGACATATAAAATACATTGCTTGGCCTACATTATCAAGGACTTTTGACTCACCTACGACCATCAAATGAGATATGACATATGATCTTAGTCAAGAAAACTTTCGACATAGAGAGTCAAAGGAACACCACATCACTATGTAGATCTTTGAATCACAGCTCTGATACCATCTGTTGGGGAATATCTAATCCCCTTTATCATGTGCTTGCATAATGGACAAGTAATGAGAAAAGTAAAGAAAAATAGCACACACACTTCACTTATAAATTTACATGGTTCGACCCAACATATCTATATAACCACGGATGATAAACTATCAAACCCACCATGAACAATATGGCAAAACTTTTGCATGGATGAAGTTGTAAACTCTTTAACTAGACCTTTTTTCGACAAAGGCAGAGGCAATAACATTTTAAAATGAGCATGCTTTGATGGCAAAGGAACTGAACTATAACAATGCATTGTAGACAAAGTATATAAGATTGTTCTAAATCATGAAACTTTGCATCCATATCTATGTATCCATCATATTTTCTTCACATTAACCTTAAAATGGATTTTATCAAAAGGGAAGAGCTAATCATTGCTTTCAAAAGGGGAAGTATGAGAAGCTCAACCTTTGTTCACTGGGGAACATATAGGTGATGACTTCAGCACCTTAATGTAATTAAGATTCCTCACATACAGAGAAAGATAAGTTATTTGACAGAAAATAAAAAATGAGCCCATTTACATATATATGATATTGTCCAATAACATCAATGAAGATGACTATATAGATCTTTCAATATTTGGTTATAAGGATCTCTCAATTTCATTCCAAAAACCTAATATTAAAACCTTCATATTACAACAAAAAACAAAAACAAAACTTTTACACTTCGATAGCAGGAATCCACACTCCACAGCCATCCAAATGGTCTTCATAGCAAGTAATTAAGCATGACATTGAGTCACCATGTAAGCTCAACTTGCAACAGGTTTTACAATGGCTTAAGCAAATGATCGAACATGTTATAGGCACTGTCTTAATATAAAGATTCAATATATAGAATAGGTAGAAAAACACAAACCTAGCAAAAGACTCAACAAAGGAAGAAAATGGGGTTGTCGGTTGTGGGAGATCAATAGAGAGTGAAAGAGAAAGAGGATAGAACAAGCGTGCTGGTGTGTGGTACTCTGCTAGACTGCTACTGGTGTGAGAAATGAGAGAGAGAGAGAGAGAGAGAGAGGCGAACAGATGACAGCTAAGCTGGAGGGACTACGGCTGTGCTATATAAGAAAGGAAGAAGAAGAAAGAATGGTTTGAACCTGAACTCTCATTGTCTGTTCATGAGATGAAGAATGAGTGAAGATAAGATGAGTGGCATGGGTGCAAATAATTTAACAATTGGGGGCAAAAGTAAAATATATAAGATAATCATAAAACTTTTTTAAAAATCAGTGGGTGCATGTGCCCACACTGACCACTACGTGCGTTCGCCCCTACTTATCACATTATCAATTTTTATTTAAAAATAAATATAACATGTATAACTTCAATATCCTGCTATTAATTATAATTTAAATTTAAAGTTCAAATATACCAATAAAATATTAAATGGTGTACATTATCTTTGCATAATTTAGGCTAGTCCCAACTCCCAACAGCATGAAAGTGGTAAAAAGGGGTAAGAAGATCAGAAAAGATGCGGGAGAGGTAAAGGTGTTAAAGTTTTAGTATGAAAGATTAGGTGTCTTCTGTTTTTACTGTGGCATTTTAGGTCATGCAAATACATCCTGTGCAGGGTTCTAAATTGCGGTCTGCAACCGCTAATGCGGTCGCAATATTGCGGTTGCGGGACTCATCGCAATGGCATCAGGCTTCAATTGCGGTGTGATTCGAAATCACCCATAACGGCCGCAACGTAATGTTGTTTCGTCCGCAACGTAACACCGTTTCGTCTGTAACGGGCCACGTCGAACCGCATCATACCGCAATCCGTTCAATCTTGTAAAAAGACAAAATTCAGAGAATCAAAGTACATCAGAAAAGATTAGATTCTTGCACCTTTTGCTTTTGGCTTTATCTCTTTTCTCCAATTCTCCCCAATGACTTTGCCATATGCTTGAGTTTCTCCCGTGACTTTGCTTAGTCTGAGTTTGCTCTGGATCTGCTCAAGAAACAAGATCTCCATTTGGTGCCTCACGCGGTTGTGTACCTCGCCGGCCTTGGTGCCTCTTCACGTCCAATCTACCAGTCTCACCCTAGGGTAAGATCTTCATCCTCTACTCTGCTACGGTGCTCACTGAGTCACTACTCAGTCGCTCACTCATCTGTCGAGGTTCAATAGGGGTTGTGTGTGGCGATTAGGTGGTGGGGGAGGGAGGAAGAGTGGCGATTTTGGGGGTGGTGGTCGCCTCTCGCCTGGTCGGTGGAAATTTAAGGGTCGAGTTAGGGTAGGGGTTGGTGGTTTCGGAGAGAAAGGAAGGAGGGGAAGGGGCGGCAGGGCCGTGAGCCATGGGTGAGTGGCAGGGTCGAGGGTGTGGGGCTAAGGACCGCGACTCCGCGAGGCCATGGGTGAGGCGATGGGCAGGGGCGGCGCGGCAATGCAGAGAAAAAAAAAAGGAGAAGCAAGGTCAGGGACTCGAGTCGTCGAGCGTGTCTCGCGTGAGTGGGAGTGTGGGAGAAAATAGAGGGGGTCATGGGGAGAAAGAGTGAGACGTGAGTGGATGGGGAATTGGGATTTTTTTGATTAGTGAGGGGAATTTTTGGGTGGGAATATGATTAGATTTGGGAATTATTAGAGGGAAATTTTGAGAAAATTTAGGAGGGGAAGGAGGTTAGTCAAGAGGAGAGGAAAAAAATAGATTTTTTTTAACATATGTTTAGCATTTTTTTTATGCAAATATATGTTTAGCTAGTATTTATTCAAATTAAATGTTAAATTGTTAATAACTAAATTATTTGTGTTTGCCGGATTACTAGTTTATATTAAAATTGTAAGTGATATATGTTTAGGTTTTTTTTTACGCAAATATATGTTTAGATAGTATTTATTCAAATTAAATGCTAAATTGTTAATAACTAAATTATTTGTGTTTTCCTGATTACTAGTTTATATTAAAATTGTAAGTGATATATGTTTAGCTTTTTTTTTACGCAAATATATGTTTAGCTAGTATTTATTCAAATTAAATGTTAATAACTAAATTATTTTTGTTTGCCTAATTAGTAGTTTATATTAAAATTGTAAGTTTGGTTTAATTATTGATTGATGTTTATTTATAAATATTGAATAGGTTGTCTAAAATATACACAATGCCACCAAGAGAAGAATTTCCTACACAAAGATTAGATGGTGCTCCAAGTGACGATATTGGATGGCATTTTGGAAACCCAGTAGTCGGAAGTCGGAACAATATCGAATGCAAACTTTGTCACAAAATAATAAGAGGTGGCATTACAAGTGTCTGGCTGTGCTAGAGTGAGCAAATTGGCTAGAGAAGGTATGATGAAGCTTCTTCTTGAAGGAAAAGCAAAAAAAAATGATTCCAAAAAAAGAAAAGAAGAATTTGAAGCACGCCTGAGAGGAGAAGATGAAGACGAAGATGTGGATCACCTTATTGATGAACGAATGGGGTTTGCTACACAGGAAAGCCTTATATCACAACGCGAATGGGAAGATAGCCAACAATTTAGACAACAAACATGAGGGCATGGAAATATATATGAATAAGGTGGAAGCTCTCATACGAGTGTTGGTGGGGTGAAAGGCCTGAAGATGTCACTCTTGAGTTGAGATCTACAAATATTGATCTTATGAGGAGCAAAAGCATGAAGCAACCAAAAATCGGTAGGGGTGTCATGAAGACATTGAGGAGGAAGCTAGGAGAGGCAGTAAGCAAGTTTGTTATTTATGAGCACTTACCTATGAATTTATCTAACTCTCCTTGGTTGCATAATTTGATTGTTACAGTTGCTGAGGTAGGTAAAGGGGTTAAATGTCTGACCCCTTATGAAATCTCATATGTATATTTAGAAAATGAATATAGGGAAATGAAGAAGTGGTTGAATGTATTGAGAAGTACATGCAAAGAAAAAGGGGTGACAATAATGTGTGATGGTTGGACAGACGGTATCAACCATACTCATATTATGAATTTTTTGGTGTATAGTAGTAAGGGGACAATTTTCTTGAAATCTATTGATGCTTCTAATGTTGTTAGTAGAAACACAGATTACTACTTTCAGTTATTGGATAAAGTTGTTGAAGAAGTGGGAGAAGAGTTTGTTATTCAAGTGGTTACAGATAATGAAGCAGCACTGAAAGCAGTTGGTCATAAACTGATGGAGAAGCGGCCTCATTTGTATTGGTCTGCTTGTTCGGCTCATTGTTTAGATCTTTGCTTGGAGGATATAGGAAAAAAATAATAATGTACAGAAGTCATTAACTGATGCAAAGACTGTGACAAATTTTATCTATAACCATACATGGACTGTCAAAAAATATACTGGAGGTAGAGAAATTGTCCGTCCTGGTGTTACCCGATTTGCAACACAGTTTCTACAACTCCAAGCAATTGTACAGCAAAAGCAAGGTCTGAGAAACATGTTCAACTCCGAAGAGTTTAGACAATCTAAATTTGGTAAAGCGAAAAATGGACCGTCATATGAAGCAAGAACAATTGTTAATGACAGTGAGTTCTGGAGTAAGTCCCAAGATATATTGAAGGTGTTTGAGCCTTTAGTAAAAGTTTTGAGACTTGTTGATGGTGACGAGAAACCAACCATGGGTTTCATATATGAAGCCATTGATAGAGCTAAACAAGCAATTAAACAAAATTCTCGTTATCAGTCCAGATATAATGATATAATAGACAAGCGATGGAGATACATGCATTCTGATCTTCATTCTGCTGGTATGTTGATATAATTTATAAATTATTTTTATCATGTAATTTTATATTTATACTTTAATCCATAATAATAGATTATCCTTTTTTAGGTTATTTTCTTAATCCGCAATTTCAATACGGAGTTGAACATGGGGATGATGTCTATAAAGAAATGTTTGAAGGAACAAATAGAGTCATCTTCAAAATAGAAAGAAACATTGATGATCAGATTAAAGCTCTAAACCAGGTTAGTAATGAATATTTATATTTTTACTCTTATAATTCATTATTTATCAAATGAAGATATTTACGTATTGATATATTATGTTATATTACACAGTTAATACTTTTTATAGATAAGGTTGAAACATTTGGTACACCTCAAGCTCAAGCAGCTTGGTCTAAGATGAATCCAGGTAAAATAATAATTTTTTTATAAATCAATCAACTTTAACTTTGTTTTTTAATATAATAACTAATAATTTGTTTACCTTTTGTTGCTCCTTTATAAAGCTGAATGGTGGTCCTTTTTTGGTGTATGTGCTCCTGAGCTTAAACGTGTGGCTATAAAAGTTCTTAGCCAAACAACTTCAGCCACAAATTGTGAGAGACATTGGAGCACATTTAGTTATATCCACACGAAGACAAGGAATAGATTGAAGTATAAAAAGCTACAAAAGCTTCTCTTCACGCACTACAATATGAAATTAAAAATGTGGCATCAAATGAGAAAAGTCAAGATGAAATTGAAGCAAGTTTTAATCCTATCAATCTTGATTATATATTTCAAGAAGATGCATTATCTCCATGGATTGAAGAGAGAGAAGATTCACTATTAGATGGAGTACAAAATGCAGAATGGTTGCCTCTGGTGGATACAGATGATGAAGATGTGGAAGTTGTTGGTGATAATGATGATTCAAATGAAGATGGTGGTGGTTTAAGTTCACCAAGAAATAATAGTGGTGATGGGGGTGGTAATGTATAAGTTGAAGAAGGTGACGGTGATGATAATGATGATGGTGATGATGATGGGCAAATTCAAAATGATTCATCTCAAGATTCACCATATAATAGGCGTTATAGGAGCTTGACTGATATGGCTCCTTCTAGTATTTCATTACCTGAGAGGTGGGTCACATTCTAGGAGAGGGAAAAGAAAACAGAATGTTCCACTTGCAGATTCTTCCTCTTCTAGTATTGCACAAAGTTTTAGTGACTTTGGTATTGATGATTCTTCTCAGAGTAGTCAACTATCCCATCCACCTTATTATCAATATCCTTATATCAACACATATAACACATACGCAAGTGATCAAGCTCCCTCATACATCCAACCATCAATGAATTATCAAGATCCTTATCATCAACAATCAAGTGGTGGATTTTTTGATTATGTCTTTGGACAAGGCGCTACACAGGATGATAGCCAAAGTGAGAATAGAGGTTATGAACCACCACGTCATTCCACCATGTGGTCACAAGTATCATGTAAGTTCAATTTTTATTATCTTTGATTCATATATTTGTTCATTATTATTATTATTATTATTTTAAATTTATTAATTTGTTTACTTTTATCATTTTTTTTTTGTAGTGAAGACGTATCTCTAAGTGGTGATAATATGACGTTATTTTAGAATCACAATTGCAGCTGAGTGTATTCCTCTATATGACACTAATCTCTTTTTATTTATGATTTATATATATTTATGCACTTTTAAGTTTCTGACTTTCTTCTTTGTAATTTCGTACTTATATGTATTTAAAAGTTTTATTTATAATTTATTTTCACTATAATTAAGTTTGAATTATTATGTCTTAAAAATGAATAGAAATTTATACAACACCATTATCAAGAGATATATAAAGAATTACAAAAAAAATATTGATTTCTTTTTCATTTTATGAATTCATCAAATTATTTCACACCGCAGTGGCCGTATTACGCATCGCAGCGATCGCAAAGACCATCCGCAACCGCAGTGACCACAACCGCAATTGCAATTTAAAATCGTGTGTGGGGCGTGTGCGCCCTATCCTCCTGTGTACAACTATTTCAGAAAGATGAAGATGATGGTGTGCGGGACTGGAGTCAAGAGCTGAAAGTTGATCGCCGGAGAGAAGGGGGGATGGGGCGGTGGAAGTGGTTGAGGGAGGAAGAAGGGGAGGAGGAGATTTCGGGGAATTATTCTGTCCCCTCAAATCAAGGACAGGATAATCCTAGAGATAACCAAGCTGACGTGAATAACGGTATGTGTACTGGCCGACAATAGAAGACCGAGAACTCGCCTATACACTGGACCAACCGAGCTTACCCCCACGAATGGGCCTTGGCCCAAACCTCTCGAAGGCCGAGAACATGTCGGCACACCTGACACCCGAGGATAACTACTCGGTCCTTTTCCATGACAGGCCACGCGCGAAGATATCTCGGCCCCAAGCTATCCAGCCGCAGCTAACTGGGCCGAATATCTCGCCAGTCATAATATCTCTCCGCATAATCAGGGTCCGGATATCCCTCCGGATATTGGTGACCTGATCCTAATGTTTCTCCGCTTATTTCGGAGCTTGATCCTGAGAGATCTCTATAAATAGGGGGCTTACCCCCTCATTCAGAACTACGTTTGCTTTGATTCCCATTTGGATACGTAGGAGCGGAATCCACATTCTGTCAAGCACAATCCAAAAACACCCCACTAAACCTAGTTCGGCCGAGTATCTCTCATCCGAGATATTTGGACGGAACATTTGGCGCCGTCTGTGGGAATCGAAGCAAATATTTTCCCATACCACAAAAATGGTGAGGACGAGGAGCGGAAACTACAGGAGGGAGGAGCCAGGGAATGCCAACAACGGGGACAACGGAGAGCGATCCATAGGCCCAGCAGGAATGACTGACAATCCCATGGTTCAGGAGCTTCTCGCGCAGATTGCAGTGCTGAGAAGGGAGAACGAAGAGATCCGCCGGCAGAACAGCCGTCGCGAAAGAGAGCAGAGCAGGGAAAGGTCTGTCTCTTCTCCCCACGAGAGAGAGCGCCGACCGCTGTAGAATGAGGGGTCTAGAAACTTGCACAGAGAAGGGGGCCCACAACTCCGAGCTTCCCATTATACTACCCGGGCAGAGGAGGAGGGATTTCCCACGCACGCCCCAGAATTTTCACTCCAGACAAATAGGCTTAATGACAGGGCCAGCGTGCGGAAGCCGAGGCATCCCTTCACAAACGCTATCATGGAGGTCCCCCTGCCGGTCAACTACAAGCCAATCAGCATTGACAAGTATGATGGCACCTCAGACCCCGAGCGCCACTTGGACGCTTTCACCACCCAGATGTACCTCTTTATCGATGACGACGCTGTCATGTGTAAAGTTTTCCCAACCACCCTGAAGGATGCAGCGCTGACCTAGTACACCCAGCTACCCTCAGCATCGGTAGACTCTTTTGATACATTCGTGGCTAAGTTCAGTGCTCAATTTGCCACGAGCCGGGCCCACCAAAAAACCTCGGCCTCGTTGGTAAACTTCAGGCAAGAAAAGAATGAGTCCCTGCGCGACTTCATTACCAGATTCAGCAAGGAGGCGGTCCTCATCCGCAATCTCAGTGCCGATGTTGCACTACACACCATCTTGACCGGGTTAAGGCCTGGTCCTTTTGCCAGACACTTGGCCCGGAAGCCACCAGCCAGTATGGATGAGTTGAGGAGGAAAGCTGCGGGGTTCATCAACATGGAGGAAGTCGAAGAAAAGGGAGAGAACCGAGGATGCTGACAGACGAGAAGGAAGAGAAAAGAGGAGGGCCAGAGGTGATAAACCGAAATTCAAGGGCCCGTCCGAGCATTTCCAGAGGGGACCGAAGTATGAGCATTATACTCCCCTCAACACAAACCGAGCTCGGGTATTTGAGGAAGCATACAATGCGGAACTTTTGCAGCTTCCTAATCGTGGCCACACCCCCAGAATGCTGACCGACAGAAACATTGTCGGTATCACCGTAATTTTGGCCATACCACCGAGGAGTGCTGGGTCCTACGAGATAAAATTGAAGAGCTGGTACAGGCTGGCCACCTCAATAATTTTGTTCGGAGAAACAACAACAACGGTGAGCGGCGTGGCAGAAACAGAAGGAGAGAGGGTGACCAAAGCCCGAGGAGGGGTGGCGGTCAACGAAATAATGAGAGAGCAGAAACCAGAGAGGGCCAGAATGAAAGACGAGAAGAGGATAATGTGATTCGGGGCGTGATAAACACCATTTCAGGAGGATTTGCAGGGGGAGGCACAACAAGTTCAGCTCGGAGAAGACACCTGCGGGCCATCCGAGCTGTCAACTCGGTATCCGGCAAGCCTCCCAGAAGTTCCCCACCTATTATCTTTTCCGATGAAGATTTTGTGGGGGTAGATCCTAACCAGGATGACCCTATGGTGATCACTGTACAGTTGGCCAACTTCTCGGTCAAAAGAACCCTTGTCGACTAGGGGAGCTCGGCAGATATATTGTATTACTCAACGTTTCAGAAGCTTGGGATCCCAGAGAAATCAATTCAACCGTACGACAGTGATAAGCCTCTGGCTCATCTAGTTTTATGGCTAGTATGACCAGGGTTTTGTGCAAATTATATCCTATTTTCACCCAAATTAAATTAGATTGTCCTCAAGCAAGGTTTTGTGTCTCTAGAGTAGTTTTAGGTTAATTTAGCTAGTTTGAGTCAAATAATACACTTATAGTTGTTTCTTTGTTTTCAGGATAAGTTGGGAGGCAAGAGAATAAAGAGACAGGGGGTTCGCCCTGCGAAAGCTATACTCGCCACGCGACCCAGAAGCCTGACTGTTCCAAGAAAATGCAAGGTCTCTGGTTCGCCCCGCGAAGAAGGTCTCGCCCCGCGAGTATTGCAACCCTGAAAAGTCGGAGACGATCACGGCTTGCCCGTGTTGAAGGTCACGGCCGTGGCAGTTTTGAAGTTGAAGAGTCTCGCCTCGCGCGCATCCATTCGCCTCGCGAGCCTGGAAGTCAGAAAGCATCACGGTTGGCCCCTGATGTTCATAACGGGCGTAACAAGAAGACTCTTCAGTTCCTCGCCTCGCGAAGGATTGTTAGCCTCGCGAGAATACCAAAGGTTGCAGACTGTTCACAAGAATCGCGTCGCGAGAGAGGCTTCGCCTCGCGAATAGGCTTAATTTCTGACTAGTATAAATTGATGTTCTGAACAGTTTGTAAAGACTTTTTCTTCTCCATTATTCTGTTTACATTTCTTTTCTGTGTGTTTTCGTTTTTGTTATGGAGAACTAAGTTTCTAGAATTGATCTATTGTAATTGATTTCCATATACTTGAGGTTCTTGTATTCTCCTGTTTTGTATGTTTTTCCCTCTTCAATGCCATGCTTTATATTTCTGTTTGTTTAATTCAGGAGTATATTGTATTGTGTTGATTTATTTCCGGTGATATCATGTTCCTATAATTAATCGCGTTTGTTTAATTCGCGTGTGTACGTTCATGTTCGTTTAGCTCATGAGGGCTTAACCCCGTTTGTTTAATTCGGGAATAGGGACATGTATCTGTAGTAGTAGTTTCGTTTGTAACTTGTTGCTACAACCGGGAGGGGATGAGAATCTGCTTAGGGCTTGGAAATTGCATGAACCTATGATAGTTGGGAAATCAAGAGCAATAGATTAATCTGTTTTTGGCCATTTGATAACCTCTTTGAACTGTCTTGTTTTATTGCTCTGTTTTCATTATTTTGTTTTCTTTGATTTCATCTCAATCCAAACCCCCCCCCCCCCCCCCCCCAAAAAAAAACTTATTTTTGTGGAAAATAACATTTTAAGAGTCCTTGAGAACGACATCCGAGTTGTCGCCCTAAACTACATTTTTAAAACCCGCTCGTCCTTTTTGGCGCGTGCGCGACAGCGCGACCAAAAATTGGCGCCGTTGCCGGGGACTCTGAGTTGTTATTTTTCGCGTTTTTTTTTATTTTATTTTCTTTTCTTTCTTTTATTTTTCTGTTTTGTTTTGAATTGGTCTGGCTACTACGTCGAATTGCCCTGAACTGTGTGATTTTGACCCGGAAATTGAAAGAACACTGCACACACTCCGTAGGGAATTTCGGGCTAGCACTAGTAGTGATTCCAATTTCAAAACTGTTTTTGAAAACATGGGAGACCAGAGGACATTAAGACAGCTTGCTACCCCTGATGTCAACTATAATGGATTGTGTATTTCATATCCTGGTGCTGACACTCCTTTTGAACTGAAATCTGGTTTTATTCACTTGTTGCTCAAGTTTAATGGTCTTGCAGGTGAGGATCCACACAAGCACTTGAAGGAATTCCAAGTTGTATGCTCCACAACCTCGAGATCAGAGGGAGTCACTGAGGATAGTATCAAGCTGAAGGCTTTTCCGTTTTCACTCCAGGGAGCTGCAAAGGATTGGCTATTGTATCTTGAGCCCAACTCCATCACCACTTGGAATGATTTGAAGAGGGTGTTCCTAGAAAGATATTTTCCTGCTTCAAGAGTGCTTCAATAAGGAAAGAGATATGTGGCATCGAGGCAAGGGAATGAGTCACTAGCTGAATACTTGGGAAAGGTTCAAGCATTTGGTATCCAGTTGCCCTCAACATCAAATTTCTCGAACAACTCCCGATCCAAGACTTTTATGAAGGACTCACGCCGATGGATAGGAATCTTTTGGATCTTTGCTAGTGGGGAGCATTAGTTGATAAGACCCCACTGCCACGCAAGCAACTCATTGAGAATATGTCATTGAATTCCCAGCAGTTTTCTACAAGAAGAAATTCAGTTGAGCCAAGAGGTGTGCATGAGATTCATAGTTCATCTTCCAACCAGGCCGCCCTTGAGAATAGATTGGATGAGCTGACTTCCTTTGTAAGGCAATTGGCAATAGACAAGGTTCAGCCTGCAAAGTTATGTAGCATGTGCAATTCACCTGAGCACCCATTTGATCCATGCCCGATCCAGAGAGAAGAGTTTGTCAGTGAAGTACCTCAAGCTTATGTAGTAAACCCCTATAATCAAGGAAACAGTCAGAATCGGTACAGCACTCCAGACCTCTCTACCAATAGGTACCATCCTAGCTGGAGTAATCATCCTAATCTGCGGTATGGGAACTCATCCCAACAACGACCGATGGCACCTCAGAATCCTCCTCCAGTGGCCACTTCTGCACCTTCTGGGCCTTCATTAGAAGATATGATCAAGCAAATGGCTGCAAATAACCTCCAGTTCCAGCAGCAGGTTGCAGCTTCATAGGCACAGTTTCAGCAGCAAACAAGTGCTAGCATTCAAGATTTGAGGACACAGATTGGACAGCTGGCCACAAATATAAATAATATTCAGCAAGGTCAAGGGACAACCCAGCTGCCAGCACAACCAGTGATAAATCCTAATGCCTCCAATCCTAATGTGAGTGCTATATCTCTGAGATCTGGAAAAGTAGTTGAGGCCACTTCTGAAAAAGATGAAGAATCTGTTGAGGTTACTCCTGAGCCTATTGTTGAAGTTGAAGTTGAGAAAGTGTACAGGACACCAATCCCATTCCCACACAGGATTCAGAAAAATAAGAGGATTGGTGGTGAAGACAAGGAGAAGGAAATTCTTGATGTATTCAGAAAGGTGGCTGTAAATATTCTTCTCCTAGATGTGATCAAGCAAGTGCCCAAGTATGCCAAATTTTTGAAGGATCTATGCACCAACAAGAGGAAGATGAAGACTAATGAGAGTTAACTTGGGAATGAATGTCTCAGCGCTTATCCAGTCTAAGCCAGAAAGAGTTGCTGTTTTAGCCCCTACTCAGGCACTGCCACAAAAGTGCAAGGACCCAGGCACATTCACTATCCCATGCACTATTGGGGATAGGAAGTTTGAAAACTGCATGCTAGACTTGGGAGCATCCATAAATGTCATGCCTACCTCCATCTTTAACAACCTTGATCTTGGGCCTTTGCAGTATACAGGTCTTACCATCCAATTGGCTAACAGGACCAGTGCCCGACCCATGGGAATGGTGGAGGATGTGCTAGTGCAAGTTGATGATTTGATCTTTCCTGCGGATTTCTACATCCTAGACATGGCAGGAGAGACACCTTCCAGTAGGTCACCAATAATCTTGGGCAGACCATTCATGATGACATCCAAGACTAAGATTGATGTGTATGATGGGACTATGTCTATGGAGTTTGGTGGTATTGTGGCCAAGTTCAAGATCTTTGATGCTATGAAACACCCAGTGGAGGAGAACTTTGTATTCCACTTAGAGCTGCTTTCTGAGCTTATTGAGGACACCCATGATGACTTTATTTCTGATTTTCCTCTTATTTCTGGTTTTGATGATGTATATACTTGTACTAACTGTACTAACACTAACCCATGTTCTCTTTTGTTCCGAGTTTTGGATTCAACCTTGCAGGGTGAGGATGATAATGATAGTGATAGTGATAGTGAGATTGGAGCTGTCTGTTCTGCAGAAGTCCGTGACATCATGGCTACTCCCAATGCACCATCTGTTGAGCAGCCACCATCCTTAGAGCTCAAGCCACTCCCAGAGAACCTGAAGTATGCTTACCTAGAGACAAATGAAAGACTTCCAGTCATCATCTCTTCCAGCCTCGACTCGACCGGGAAGCAAAGCTTTTAGAGGTTACGAAGAAGCATAAGAAGGCTATTGGGTGGACATTGGCTGATATTCCAAGAATTAGCCCCTCCGGATGCATGCATGAATTCTATTGGAGGATGGAGCTAAGCCCGATCAGGACAGCCCAAAGGCGACTTAACCCACTCGATTTTGGATGTGGTGAAGAAAGAGGTGACTAAGCTTCTACAGGTGTATTATCTACCCCATCTCTCGATAGTACTTGGGTAAGTCTCGGTGCAAGTTGTACCAAAGAAGTCTGGTCTAACAAAGAGTTAGGAATGAAAATAATGAGCTTGTACCTACTAGAGTCCGTAATAGTGGCGAGTTTGTATAGACTATAGGAAGCTAAACCAGGCCACCGAAAGGATCATTTTCCTTTGCCGTTCATAGATCGGATCTTTGGATCGGCTGGCTGGTCAATCTCATTATTGTTTTCTAGATGGTTTTTCCGGTATTTCCCAGATTCATATTGCCCCCGAGGATCGGGAAAAGACCACCTTCACGTGCCCCTTGATGACGTTTGCTTATAGGAGGATGCCATTTGGCCTTTGTAATGCTCCCTGGCACCTTTCAAAGATGCATGCTTAGCATTTTCTCGATTTTATTGAAAATTGCATAGAGGTGTTCATGGATGATTTCTACTGTTTATGGCTCCTCATTTGATGCTTGTTTGCATAGTCTAAGTCTAGTTCTACAAAGATGCATTAATACTCGATCCGATTTTGAATTATGAGAAATGTCACTTCATGGTAGAACAGGGGATAGTTTTGGGTCATGTAATTTCTAAAGAGGGTATTTCAGAGATCCTGCAAAAATTAATGTGATTTCTTCATTGCCTTACCCATCTTGCGTGACGCGAGATCCGTTTCTTTTCTTGGACATGCAGGTTTCTACAGCGCTTTATAAAGGACTTCAAGAAGATCGCTCTCGCCATTGTCAAACCTCTTTGAAGAATGATGCCCTGTTTCCAGTTTGATGAAAAGTGCAAGGAGTCATTTGACTATCCGAAAAAAGCGTTGACTTCTACCCTGTCATCCAGCCCCCAGACTGGACACTCCCTTTTGAACTAATGTGTGATGCTTCCAATTTTGTTGTGGGAGAGCAGTTCGGCACAAAGGGTGGGCAAGGTTGCCCATGTAATTCATTATGCTTCTAGGACCTTAGATGCCGCTGAGGCAAATTACACCACCACCGAGAAAGAACCGCTAGTTGTTGTATTTGCACTTGATAAGTTTAGGTCTTATTTGCTAGGTTCTAGGGTGACTGTTTTACCTGACCATGCAGCTTTGAAATATCTGTTGAAGAAGCCAGAAGCTAAGCCAAGACTGATCCGGTGGATGCTTTTGCTCCAAGAATTCAATGTGGAAATAAAGGATAAAAGTGGAGCTGAAAATTTGGTAGCAGATCATTTGAGTCGGATAGCAAGGGATGAGGATACTTTTCCCATCCAAGATGATTTCCCTGATGAGAGACTGTTACATCGTATGGGGTAACCCCCTGGTTTTCCGACATTGTAAATTTTCTTGTTCTTTGGTGTTGTTCCTGCAGGTACAAGTAGACATAAGTTCCACAAGCTCAAAAGCGATGCAAAGTACTATGTGTGGGATGACCCCTACCTGTGGAAGTTTTGCAGTGACCAGGTTATTCGGAGGTGTGTCCCCGATCATGAGACAGAGTCCATCCTGCATTTCTCACATGCCTCTCCAGTTGGAGGACACTTTGGACCTCAGAGGACAGCAAGAAAAGTCCTGGATTCTGGATTTTACTGGCCCACCATTTTTAGGGATTCATATGAGGTATACAAGAATTATAAGGAATGTCAAATAACAGGCCCTGCCATCACTCGTAGGAGTGAGATGCCTCAGCAGCCAATGCTTTATTGTGAGGTTTTTGATGTGTGGGGGATGGACTTCATGGGTCCTTTCCCTCCTTCTTTTGGTTTTGTATATATTCTTTTAGCTGTAGATTATGTTTCAAAGTGGGTAGAAGCAATCCCCACTAGGACTAACGATGCTCAAATTGTTTCCAAATTTGTTAGGTCCAACATTTTTTGCAGGTTTGGCATACCCAAGGCCATCATCAGTGACCAGGGCACACACTTTTGCAACAACCATGGAGGCCTTACTCAGGAAATATGGGGTTGTACATAGAGTGTCCACTGCTTACCATCCCCAAACCAATGGCCAGGCTGAAATATCAAACAGGGAGATCAAGCAAATTCTAGAGAAGATGGTGCAGCCTAATAGAAAGGAATGGAGCCGCCGTCTGGAAGACGCACTGTGGGCACAGAGGACTGCTTTCAAGACCCCTATAGGAATGTCCCCATTTCAGCTTGTTTTTGGTAAGGCATGTCACCTCCCGGTGGAAGTTGAGCATAGGGCATATTGGGCAGTAAAGAGCTGTAACTTGGACATGAAGAAATCTGGTGTTGAAAGAAAACTGCAGTTGCAGCAACTTGAGGAGCTTAGGCTGGAAGCCTATGAAAGCTCCAGGATGTATAAAGAGAGAACAAAACTTTTTCATGATAGGATGATTGTTAGGAAAGAATTTTTTGTGGGTCAGAAAGTCTTATTGTTTAATTCCTGCCTGAAATTGATGACTGGGAAACTTAGGTCCAAGTGGATCGGACCATTTGTGGTTACTAATGTGTTTCCTTATGGTGCAGTAGAGATCAATGATGCAGGTACCAACAAAACCTTCAAGGTTAACGGGCAAAGGCTGAAGCCATTCCATGGTGTGGATGCTGGTGACCCTGCGGATGCCAATGTTGAGGAGTTCTCCTTGGAAGCTCCAACCTACACTGATACTTGATCAGGGAGTTTCTTTTCCTTTCCCTCACTCTGATTGTATAGTTCTGTTGTTCATTGGGGACAATGCATGTTTTAAGTGTGGGGGAGGGAACTAGGTGTAGTTTTTTCTTTTCTTTGAATAAAGCTCCTGAATAATTTGAGAAGCTCAGGAGTATTTGTGTGTTGAGTCTTTTGTTGGCAAGTTTGATGGATTTTGATTGATGTTGCACAGATTGATATGTGATGATTCCCCCTAGGCTTAAAAATTTTAAATTTTGAAAAATGATCCCCATATGATTGAAAACTGAACTTTGAGATTTTATTATGATGGCATGATTTATGATAAGTTTGGGGTGATAGGAAGCACACACTAGGGATAGAATCTCTTTCAAACAATTTGCATGAATGTCCAGGTGAGGTTTTGAGCCTCCAACATGTTTTTGATTGTGTGAAAATCACTTTCAAGTTGCACTTTCCTGAATTTGATTGAATCTCTTTTTGATTTGCATGATTATGTGTTTGCTTCAGATGATTTAGGCATTTTCTTTGTATATAGCTACTTTGCCTAAAAATAACCAATTCCAAATGCATGTTCCTTAGTTAGCCCCTTTGAGCCTGATTAGCCTACTGTTAATTCTTGATAACCTAATGTTATGAGCTTAAATCTGAAAGACCATGTTACCCCGATCTTAGGATTAGGAGAGCATGGATGCTTAGAAAGACAAGATTTGCAAGAAACTAAGTTTGGGGTGGCTACTGGCATGTTATTTTGGGATTGAAAAAAAAAATAAAAATAATGAAAAGATTGGAGCCAAAGAAAAAAAAATAGAAAAAGAAAATAAATGTAAAGAAAAAAAAGTATTTGAATAAAAAGGGCTGTAGTCACCCAATGCATAAAGGAAAAGATGAATGAGAAAAGTAACTTGAGTGAATTTTCAATGTTTGAAGTGTTTCATGCTCTTTTAGTTCCTAGGGTCTTCAGCCTGGTTCCTTTGTATATCCTACCCTTAGCCAGGCCTCATTACATCCCATAAAAGACCTTTTGATGTTGCATGCATGTTTTCTGTGGGAATCTTTTGGAGATGAAAATCAAATTTATGGGAAGTGTTTCTGAAAAGTGAATTGAGTGAATTGTTGATAGCCTGACAAAAACTGAGCGTTTGAGTGAACACAAAATATCCCTTGTGAGGAAGGCAGTTGTTTGATTTTGGTGATCTCCCTCTTGTGTGTAACTTAGATCCCCTGCTTAGATTGATGATTGCTTGAATGACTAATTTCTCAATTGTTTAGAATGAATGATTGTGGGGATTGCTTTGCTTTAAAAGGGGGGAACTTTGAAGAAAACTGTTTTGATATATTGCTTGAATTCTGTGTAAGGTTGATTGAATCTTTTAAGCTTGCCAGGTCTTGAGTTTTTTTTTTTTTTTTTGATTATTGAGTCTTAGTTTACTTGGGGACAAGCAAAGTTTAAGTTTGGGGTATTTTGATAAGCTCGTCGGCTTTGCAGGGGAACAAGTTGATACTCGGGGATACATTGACCTCCTGACTACTTTTGGTGATGGCAGAGCATCTAAAACTATCATGGTCAGGTATGTGTTAGTCAATGCTGTTACATCATATAATATCCTGATCGGAAGACCGTCCTTGAATGAGTTAGGGGCTATGGTCTCTACTCCCCACCTCACGATGAAATTCCCTTCCAACTCGGGGGACATAGTTGCTGTCCGAGCAGATCAGAAAATGGCCAGACAGTGCTATGCTGATAGTTTGCGTGTGAGCAAACTTAAACCCACACCAGCAGAAACCCTAGACAGGGGGAAAGACAAGGCGGTGAATTCCGTAAACTCCGTCGAACTGGATCCGAGGATGGACATGCAGGAACAACGTCCACAACCTATTGAGGAGTTAGAAAAGTTTCAGCTCGGTTCGCAGCCTGAACAGTGCACTAAACTCGGCGGTCACCTTGAGCCGAATGTGAAAGAGGAAATAAAGCATGTACTACACAGCAATGCCGATTTGTTCGCCTGGACCACATCTGATATGCCGGGAATTGATCCCGATTTCCTATGCCATAAACTGGCAATTTGTCCCGAGGCAAAACCAGTGGCCCAGAGGAAGAGGAGACTAGGCGAAGAAAGGAGAAAAGTTGTTGAAGAGGAAACAGCGAAGTTGGTCAAGGCCAACTTTATCCGAGAAGTAGAGTATACTACCTGGCTGGCCAATGTCGTTTTGGTCAAAAAAAGCGAACGGCAAGTGGCGGATGTGCACCGATTACACAGATCTGAATAGAGCTTTCTCGAAAGACTCCTACCCTTTGCCGAGTATTGACAGACTGGTAGATGGAGCCTCCGGATATAGAATTCTGAGTTTCTTGGATGCATACTCCGGATACAATCAGATTCGAATGTACCCCCCAGATGAGGAGAAAACAGCTTTCATTACTGAGGGGTCGAATTACTGTTACCGGGTGATGCCGTTTGGGCTGAAGAATGCTGGAGCTACATACCAAAGGCTCATGGACCGGGTGTTTGAAAAACAAATCGGCAAAACTATGGAAGTTTATGTGGATGACATGGTGGTGAAATCCGATGACCCCAGCAACCACCCAAGAGATCTGGAGGAAATTTTTCAGCAACTGATGAAGTACAACATGAGATTGAATCCAGAGAAATGTGTTTTCGGCGTCCAGGGTGAAAAGTTTCTCGGTTTCATGCTGACGCACCGAGGAATCGAGGCCAATCCTGATAAATGTCGGGCTGTGATTGAGATGAGAAGCCCACAGAACGTTAAAGAAGTACAAAGACTTGCAGGACGTCTCGCATCATTATCTCGGTTCCTGCCCAAATCCGCGGAGAAATCTCGGCCTTTCTTCAGACTACTAAAGAAACCCCAAACTTTCACGTGGACCGAGGACTGCGAGAAGGTCTTCTCTGACTTCAAGGCCTTTTTGTCTTCACCGCCGATATTAACTCGACCCATCCCTGGGAAAGAGTTATACTTATATCTGTCAGCCTCCGAGAATGTCATCAGCGCAGTCATTGTACAGGAGATAGAGAAAGCTCAAATGCCAGTGTACTTCATCAGTAGGGTACTTCATGATGCCGAAACTCGGTATCAAGTCATTGAGAAGCTGGTTTTGGTCTTGGTAACCGCAGCTCGGCGATTGCGCCCGTACTTCCAGAGTCACCAAGTGATTGTTAAGACTGATCACCCGATTAAACAGATACTCAAAAAGCCCGAGTTGGCGGGGCGTATGATTGCTTGGTCAGTAGAATTGTTCGAGTTTGTCCTGAAATACGAGATGAGAGGACCTCTGAAAGCTCAATGTCTCTCCGACTTCATAGCCGAGCTCCGTCCACAGCCAGTAGCCGAGGATATATGGTGGAATTTGTACGTGGATGGATCCTCGAATGTCAGGGGCAGTGGAGCAGGGGTGATTCTGGAAGGGCCGGGAGATCTGATCTTGGAACAGTCATTAAAGTTTGAATTCAAAACCTCGAACAATCAAGCCGAATATGAAGCTTTGGTAGCAGGATTAAGGCTGGCGAATGAAATGGGGGCAAAGGCTGTTAGGTGCCGGAGTGATTCACAACTAGTCACTGGACAAATATCCGGAGGCTATCAAACGAAGGAACCTCAGCTCACCAGGTACTTGTGTAAGGTCAACCAATTAATTTCCGGCTTTGAAAAGTTCACTATTGAGCACATTCCCCGGGAAGAAAACACTCGGGCTGATTTGTTGTCCAAGCTAGCCAGTACAAAGAAGTCGGGTCACCATAGAACGGTTATTCAAGAAACCCTCAATGAACCGAGCATTGGGACAGAAGAGGTGATGGCCAGCGAGTTGGTTGACCGAGAGTGGATGACGCCCATATGGGAGTACTTATCCTCAGAAACTCTGCCCTCAGATCAGGCCGAAGCCAGGAAAGTCGGGCTCAGGGCAAGTCACTTTACTATAATCTCCGGAGAGTTGTATAAGCGGGGATTCTCGGTATCGTTTCTAAAATGTCTAACGAAGGCACAATCCAAGTACGTCATGGAGGAAGTTCACCGAGGAATCTGTGGTTTCCATTGCGAGGGCAGATCAATGGCCTCCAAGGTAGTCCGAGCAGGGTACTATTGGCCTACCATCCGAGCTGATTGTATGGAATGGACGAAGCAGTGTGATGAGTGCCAGAGATTTTCCAATATAAATCATACCCCTCCTGAAGGACTTCACACATTAAACTCGCCTTGGCCGTTTGCTATGTGGGGAATGGATATACTGGGGCCTTTCCCCTTAGCCAAAGGTCAAGTCAAATTCCCGCTAGTAGCGGTGGACTACTTCACGAAATGGATTGAAGCAGAGCCTTTGACAAAGATTACCTCCAAGAAAGTGTAGAAGTTTGTATGGAAGAGCCTCATCTGTAGGCACGGAATTCCCTTTGCGATCGTCACAGACAACGGAAGACAATTTGTAGATAATATGTTACGGGAATTCTATGATAACCTCGGTATCAAACACCAAGTTACATCGGTTGAGCACCCCCAAACCAACGGGCAGGCCGAAGCAGCTAACAAGGTCATCCTCGGAGAACTAAAGAAGAGGGTGGGAAGATCCAAGGGAGCTTGGGCAGAAGAGTTGCCGAGTATCCTCTGGGCCTACCACTGCACACCTCAATCTACCACTCAAGAAACACCCTTTAGGCTGACGTATGGAACAGACGCCATGATCCCAGTGGAGGTTGGTGAACCGCCCTTCCGACGTATACAACACGAGCCGAACGATAATGAGAACAATTTGAGGGTCGAACTTGACTTGGTAGAAGAACTCAGGGAGGAGGCCAAAAACAGAGAAGAAGCCTGCAAACAGAGAGCAACTAGAAGATATAATTCAAGAATGAGGCCGAGGAGTTTCCTGCGTGGAGACTTAGTACTGAGAATAAAAGGAGAGGCAAGGAAGGATCGCGCGGAAGGCAAGTTGGCAGCAAACTGGGGAGGGCCATTCCGAGTAGTAGAAAACCTGGGGAACGGGGCATATAGGTTAGAAGAATTGTCAGGGAAGCCTATCCCCAGGACTTGGAACGCTTCTCATTTAAAGTTTTATTACAGTTGATGTATATAGTCGGGTGCTGTATTCTTTTTCCTACCTCGGTATTTTGTCCCAAAAAGGGTTTTGACCGGGGAGGTTTTAACGAGGCACACCGCGGACTCCATCCAGTAAAAGAATTTATTATGAATATTGTTTTATGTTTTCTTATCTTGCTAAAGTATTTACTCTGCAGGCATCTTATTCTAATGGCCGAGTTCGAGCCAATCAAATTTTTAAGGCCAAGTCTGAGCCTGTTGGCCGAGTACGAGCCATTAAATTTGTCAAGGCCAAGTTTGAGCCTGGTGGCCGAGTTCGAGCCAGTCAAATTTTTAAGGCCAAGTCTGAGCCTGTTGGCCGAGTACGAGCCATTAAATTTCTCAAGGCCAAGTTTGAGCCTGGTGGCCGAGTTCGAGCCAGTCAAATTCCTAAAGGCCAAGTCTGAGCCTGTTGGCCGAGTACGAGCCATTAAATTTCTCAAGGCCAAGTTTGAGCCTGGTGGCCGAGTTCGAGCCAGTCAAATTCCTAAAGGCCAAGTCTGAGTCTGTTGGCCGAGTACGAGCCATTAAATTTCTCAAGGCCAAGTCTGAGCCTGTTGGCCGAGTACGAGCCATTAAATTTCTCAAGGCCAAGTTTGAGCCTGGTGGCCGAGTTCGAGCCAGTCAAATTCTTAAGGCCAAGTTTGAGCCTGGTGGCCGAGTACGAGCCAATTGCCGAGTTCGAGCCAGTCAAATTTTTAAGGCCAAGTCTGAGCCTGATGGCCGAGTTCGAGCCAGTCAAATTTTTAAGGCCAAGTCCGAGCCTGGCGGCCGAGTTCGAGCCATTCAAATTTTTAAAGGCCAAGTTTGAGCCTCAAATTTTTAAAGGCCAAGTTTGAGCCTGGTGGCCGAGTTCGAGCCGTTAAATTCTAAAGGCCAAGTATGAGCCTATTAGCCAAGACCGAGTTATCAAGTTATTAATGCTGAATTTGAGCCGCGAGATTATTGAAATCGAATACGAGTATCAATCAAGAAAGAACAAAGTTCGGATCAAAAAGGTCGAGTACGAGCCATTATTTTATTAAGGAAACCGAGTACAATGCGTAAAGAAAAAATAAAACCGAGTTTGACCCTGGAAAAGTACATTAAGGGACCGAGCACAACGCTGAAATTGAAAGCTGAAATTGAAAATAAGGGCCGCTCGGCGGGACAGTAGTCCCCCCAATTAGAACAGGGGCAAGTCCAGACGGCCCCCAATCCCCCTAATCGAGCGCCACCACTCTCTCTTAAGGGAGGCTGTAGTCACTTCCCCCTGAGAAAGCTGGATGATGAGGTGCTCGGCCAGCTCCGGGAGTAGACGGTCTCTACCCCTTTCTCCACTCCCGAAGATTATTGTTCTCCCAGTTAACATCCTTCTTGAAGGATCGAATCATAAAAGGAATTCTGGATCCCATCTCCCACTTACATCCTTTTTGGCGGATGAGAAACCCAAAAAAGGATGTTAACTGGGAGAGGGGAACATAAACCCCTGACACTAGCATAGAGCTACTCAGGTAGAAGAGAAGCAAGGAACGAATTTGCCTGGTGGAAAAGGATGAGGAATGAACGAGTAAGGCAGTGGAATAGCCCTATTTATAAGCAAGAAAAGTGGAAGTATGCGTGAGAAAGGGTTTGTTGGAAAAACAAATCTCGAAACTAAGCAAAAAGCAGTAAGTGCATGAGGCCATTACGGTTTCCAAAGCATTTAATGCTTGACCGCAAACGTAAGGTGTAAAACATGTGTTTCACGTCTAACAACCACCGTCCATTTTTGATATGGACGGTAGGGTACCTCGGCCTTAGCCGAAGATCTGGTTAACAGACCGAACACAACGACAGAAGGTCAGCGGAATGATAACAATTTTCATTAAGTAATAAGAAGTTATAAGAGCATGAGCCTATTACAAGGGATGAACAAAAAACAAACAACTACAACAGTTACTCCCCCATATGACTCTCCTCGGCCTCAATGTGACCCTCGGGAGAATCCCCCACCACGTCTACCTCTTCTTCCTCTTCAGGAATGATGGGAACAAGTTCCCCATTCACCACCTCCTTATTCACATCGGCCCCCGAAAGATCAACACCAGGGGCTAGGACCTCAACTTGGGCGATGGCCTTGTCAAAACCTTTTCGGTGCTCGATGATAATACAACTGGTGGCCTCTTTCACATCTTCCTCGAGCGCCATCTTAGCCTTGGTCTCAGCCTCCAGGGCAGCCTTAAGTCGCTCAATTTCAGCCTGAGCCTCTTTGAGCTTGTCCTCGGCACGAGCCTTATCCTCCTCAACCCAAGCTTTGCTTTCCTCAGCCGACTTTGCCCGGGAATCCAGCTCGGAGTTTCGGGTGTTAATCTCGGCAAGGGTGACAGTCAGACGTTCGTTGCCGTGGGCCAGCTCCTCGCGCTCAGAAGAAATCCGGGTGAGATCTCCTTTCAACCTCTCAATTGCAGCAAATTCGGATTCCAACTGTTGGGACTTCCTCTCGGTCTCTGTTACCTCTCGGCTACAGAAACGAGCCAAAGCTGCAGCCGAAGGCGATGAGACCGAGAGGGCCTCCATGCTAGATCGGGCCCCCTGCTGCTTGATAAGCCGAAGATCGGCGGGCTTTAAGAAGTTTGAGTCGAAAGAGGGGAAGGGGTTGAAGTCTTCACCCCAGAGAGATGAAGTCCCTGCCTTCAGGGAAGTGTTGTACCATTTCAGCTCGGTGGGGGCAAGAGGTGGTTGTTCTCGCCCCGCGGTTTCCGTCCCCTGAGTAGTCGGGTGGGGGGAGCTTGGGCGAGGAAGGGGAGAATCTTCGGCGACTACTTCAACCTCTACCCTCTTCCTCTTTTGAGGGGCGGATGATGAAGTCCCCCTTCGCAGAAGTCTTAGTGGGAGGAGGTCTTTTCTGCTTCTTCTCGGTGGAAGAGGGACCCTGACCCTCTTTAGCAGCAGCCTTTACAAGCTTTGAGAAGTCAAATTTCCCCATAATGACTGCCAAAAAGAAAAAGTGGTTAGTTCAGCAACGAAGACAGAAAAATATTTCAGAACTAAAAAGCCGAGTACTTACTCTTCAGGTCAGTTCTCGGGGTTGATGAGAAGGGAAGTCTCAAGAGGCGTCCACAATGGAGGGGCCGAGGAAGTGTTTCTAGTATGTCTATGTCCCGTCTATCCTCGACCGGGAGGGACTGGTACTCAAAGCCAACAAATTTGGTGGGGGAGGATTGCCAATATAGGGGAAACTTGGCACTGTTGTCATTATCGAAAAAGTGTGAAGAATGAGGGCCCGAGGGGCGAACTCCGAAGAAGCCAACTTTGAAATCTTTGTACGATGATTTGTACAAGCTGAGCAGTCCCCTCCGGTTCAGCCCGTTAATGGAAATCCATCCCATTTTATCACCGAACCTTGTTTGATAGAAATACAAAAATTTTGGGGTGGTGGGCTCCATCCCTATGTATTTGCATAGAATCTGGAAGGCTTTCATAAAAGCCCAACTATTGGGGTGAAGTTGAGTAGGAGCGACGTTCATGGTCCTCAGAACATCGCACTCAAACTCGGAAAAGGGAAGAGATACGTGCAGCTTATCGAATAATGTTTTGTACATATATGTGAAGGGGGGCTCGGAGGGACGAGCCCTCATGAAGACACACTCGATACCCGAGCAGGGGGAGCAAATGAACTCAGATCCGTCCCCCGACGCCGAGATATTAACTTGGGACCGAAGTAGGTCAATTGATTCTAGGGTTTGGAAATCAGAAAAAAAAAAAAAGGTCCCAACCTCACCTTTAACCCAGGTGTACCCAGGAAGAGTGATGTCAGGAATAGGGTCTTTTGGAACCCTCAAGCGTTGCTTACGAGCGGCGGGTTTGGACACCGGAGGAGAAGGAGAACCGGACTGGGGGACCCGGACTCGAAGACCCGGACACGGGAAGAAGACGACCGGAGGAGGACGACCCCACCGGACCAACGTTAGGCCCCGGGGGGAGAAATAGGAGAGGCGGAAGGGAGCCCCCTAACGGGGGAAACCTCCCGTTCCACGAGAGGAGAGGTGTTTGATTCGGTGGAATCGACCGAACTCATGACCAGAATTCAAAGATAAACTGTAAAAGGAGGAAGGAGGCTGGGCGTACCTGGAAAACGATGAGCAGAAGAGGGAAGGCAGAAACTTGGAAGACGAAGGCGAAAGGTGAAGGAGGATAAACAGGGTAGAAGGGAGTTGAAGCCGCAAAAGGTATTTATAGCATGCGACTGGCGGCCCATGGCCTATCAAGCCCAAAAGGGCGCGACTTTTGATTTTCCCCCCCATTAAATGGGCGCGGAACTCTAGGGTTTCCTGCCCGAAGCGTGTCGCAGAAGTATTAGGGGAATGATTGTTTTCTCTGACAGAGAGAGAAGACTTGATTGAAATGACAGCTGGGAATGTGGATACCTGTATAGCCGAAGAATAAGCTCGGTCTCATACTTATCAGCTCTTTCGTTTATTTAAGCTCGGAGCTCGGGGGGCTTGTGTACTGGCCGACAATAGAAGACCGAGAACTCGCCTATACACTGGACCAACCGAGCTTACCCCCACGAATGGGCCTTGGCCCAAACCTCTCGAAGGTCGAGAACATGTCGGCACACCTGACACCCGAGGATAACTACTCGGTCCTTTTCCATGACAGGCCACGCGCGAAGATATCTCTACCTAAGCTATCCAAATTGCAGCCTAATCGGGCCGTCGAATATCTCGCTAGTCATAATATCTCTCCGCATAATCAGGGTCCGGATATCCCTCCGGATATTGGTGACCTGATCCTAATGTTTCTCCGCTTATTTCGGAGCTTGATCCTGAGAGATCTCTATAAATAGGGGGCTTACCCCCTCATTCAGAACTATGTTTGCTTTGATTCCCATTTGGACACGTAGGAGCAGAATCCACATTCTGTCAAGCACAATCCAAAAACACCCCACTAAACCTAGTTCGGCCGAGTATCTCTCACCCGAGATATTTGAACGGAATAGTATGGATTCTCAAAATGATTCCCATGCGGATTTGGTGGGATCCAGCGCTGGGGTTTTGGCGAGTTATCAGGAGCTAATCGATAGGGGGACGTTGCATTATAACGACGCTGCCAACCTGGCTTTTAATGAGGAGCGAGAAATCCGTGATACTTTAGAGGATGAGGAGGATTCGGGGGGTGAGAAGAAGCGAAAGAGGGGGTGCAACAATTAATTTCCCATGCAGAAAGTATGTTCAACGTGAATCAACAGAACACAATGACTCAAGGCAAGGAGCAACAGAACCATTTTTTAAAGGTGGGTCCCGGCTATCAGGCCCACCAGGCCCAATAGAACCTTTTACGTGGTTGAGAAGGCTAGGGCCAGATGAGATAGTTGAAGGGAAGCTAGATAGGGCTATGGTTACCAGTGAATGGCTTGATACTTTCCCAAATGCAAACTTGAAGAACTTGGTCACTGCCTATTTAGATCACTCACCTATCCTCTTGTCAACTGAGCTTCGTAGCTATGTGTACAGGATGAGACATTTCAGGTTTGAGAATTGTTGGCTAACAGAGCCAGAGCTTGATGGGGAATCGATTCTGAAAAAGCTCCTATTGTGCACGGAAGATTTGGATTCGTGGGGTCGTACCCTTCGCAGGAGATACAGAGAGGACATTGAGAAGTGTAAAACTCGTATTATGGAGCTCCAGGAAATGGGTACAGATGCTGCTAATAGGGAGATTGTGGAGTTGAAAAATCAGCTAGCTAATTTACTTGTGCAAGAGGAATCTTTCTGGAGGCAAAGAGCAAAAAACTTCTGGATGAGAGATGGGGACATGAATTCAAAAAAATTTCATGTTGTCGCTACATCTAGGAATTAAGAAGAGGAACAAAATTCAGAACCTCCATGATGATGACAACAACTTGGTTGAATCGCATGAAGGTCTTTGTGAGCTCGGTAGGAACTACTTTGTAAACCTCTTCACGGCCCAACATAGTGAGTATGGTCCAGTAGTTGAGAATGTTGGCAGAAAGCTTGAAGTGGATGATAATAACATGCTCCTAGCCCCTTTTAGTAGAGAAGAATTTAAAAAGGCAGTGTTCCAAATGCACCCTGACAAAGTCCCAGATCCGGATGGTTTGAATCCCGCTTTTTATAGTAGGTTTTGGCAGATGTGTTGTGATGATATTTTCCAAGCGTGCACTACTTGGCTTAATGAAGGTACTCTCCCAAGCTCCCTTGGTGATACTAATATTGTGTTGGTGCCTAAATGTGAGATGCCTTCTTCTATGCATGTGACTTGAGACCTATATCGCTTTGCAATGTTGTCTATAAAATTTTAGCTTAAGTACTTGCTAATAGATTAAAAAGAATTCTCCCTAAATGTATCTCTGAGGAGCAGTCTGGTTTCGTTTCTGGGAGATCTATCTTGGATAATGTGATGGTAGCATTGGAAATTATTCATTACTTAAAATGTAAAACAGGTGGCTTCAAAGGAGAGACGGCTTTGAAGATTGACATTAGCAAAGCATATGAGTGGAATGGGGATATCTTTTTACTATTATGGAGAGCTTGGGTTTTGATCACCAGTGGATTTGGTGGATGAGGATGTAACTATTCTATTTTGATGAATGAGGATGGAGTTGGTCCAGTTTACCCTAGCAGAGGCCTGAGACAAGGTGATCCTTTATCCCCTATCTTTTTATTCTTTGTGCTGAGGGTTTATCCACGTTACTGAAGCAAGCAAAGAGGAGAGGTTTAATCCATGGTATCAAGGTGTGCAAAAGAGCTCCTATTATTAGTCACCTTTTGTTTGCAGATGATAGCTTTATTTTCTTCAAAGCAAAGGCTTCAGAAGCAAATGTCTTAAAGGATATCCTTGGCACATATACTTGCGCTTCAGAAGCAAATGTCTTAAAGAATATCCTTGGCACATATACTCGCGCTTCTGGCCAGCAGATTAACCTCTAGAAGTCTGAAATTTATTTCTCCAGAAATGTCCAGCAACAAGACGGGAATGATATTGTGGATATTCTGGAAGCAAGGGAGAGAGTTTGGAAGAAAATCTCTAGCTGGAGTAGTAAGATGCTATCCCAAACAGGGCAGGAAGTATTGATCAAATCAGTGGCGCCCAAGCTATTCCATCTTATTGCATGAGTGTCTTTCTTATTCCAGCTTAAATTGAAGATGAGATTCAGAGAATGATAAACTCTTTCCGGTGGGGTTCAAACAAAAAAGGAATAAATTGGCTTAGTTGGGAGAAGCTGACAATGCGGAAGGAGTGGGGAGGCATGAGAATCCGAGATTTGCATGCGTTTAATCTAGCAAAGCTTTTGACCAACTCGGATAGTATGGTTTCTATAGTCTTCAAGGCCAAATATTTCCCAAGATGGGACTTCTTAGGGGCGGCCATTGGACACAACCCCAGCTTTATTTGGCGTAGTATGTCTTCTCGGATTTTGCTACAAGAAGGTTACCGCCGGAAAATTGGTGACGGGTCCAGTATAAAGGTGTGGAACATTCCCTGGTTTTGAAACGTTGAGCAACCCCGCATTGAAACTGTTGCTGTCCAAGAAGCCATTCATCTAAAGGTTAGAGACTTAATTGATTTTGATAATGGTAGTTGGAAGGCTCACATGCTTAGGAATTTTCTCAATGAAAGAGACACGGATGAAATTCTAAAAATCCCTCTCCTAAGCCTAAACAAGAAGGACTCAATAGTTTAGAGATATGATAGGAAAGGTGTTTATTCAGTGCGCAGTGCTTGTGTGGAGAAGCTAGTGGATAGAAATAGTTTGAAATGCTCAGGCGACTGGGGCTTTATTTGGAAGGCGCAAGTCCCCCCCAAGGTTAAGGTTTTCACGTGGAGGCTGGTGAGAAAATGCCTTCCCATTCGTACTTGTCTTAGGGAAAGGGAAGTTGATTGCCCTACCACGTGTGTTTTCTGTAATGAAGCTCTTGAAAATAGCTGGCATTTGTTTTTGACTTGTCCTTCTAGCATGGAATGCTGGGAAAGAGCAAAACTTTGGCCTCTCATGCAAAACTCCTTTCATGCAGCCGAAAGTTTTGATGAGTTTTTCTTCATGGTGTGCAAATCTCTGGATCCTACCAACTAGCTCTCTTTATCATGGTGCTTTGGAGCTCGTGGCGCAAGAGGAACCTCAAGTGCTGGGAGAGTGTTGACGAGAATGCTGGTCAAGTGTTGGCTAGGGCAAGTGATGTCCTCTCTTGTTAGCAGGGCTGGCACTGTGGACAGAACCGTGTCAAATCGTATCACTGTCTCTTGGGCAACCCCCTCCGCAAGGCTATATGAAGTGTAACATTGATGCAGCAACCTTCAATGCTACAAACCGTGTTGGTATGGGAGCTTGCATGCTCAATGATAGTGGTCAATTCGTGACAGCCCTTGTAGATTGGTGTCACTCAAGCCTATCAGAAGCTGAAGCAGAAGCTTGGAGTCTCCTTCCATCTCTCAAATGGCTTTCCACTTTAGGCCTCCAAAATATCATTATTGAGATGGATAGTAAGCAGGTTGTGGAAGATGTGATCAATGGCAAATCTTATGTTGCAGAATATGGCTCCATTATTATTGATGATTGTAGAGCCTTATTATCGAACTTCAACAATTTCCGGATTGTTTTTGTTAGGCCGCAAGCAAATGATAGTATTCATGCTTTAACTAAAGGCTCTATCACTTATGCTTATCGCACTGTTTTTTATTATATTCCAAGTTGTATTTTGAACATTATTACCAATGAAAGTGCTTGATTTTGTTGGTGTCAAGAAAAAACTCCCAACAGCAAGACGTAATAAACGGGTCCAATTGTATTGTGGTTATTCTTCTTCATTGGGTACCGGTTGAATTAATGATAACATGAGTGTAAGAAGATTGTGGGTGGTACTTGGTCTTCACCCAAAGCTCTCATAGTGAACATGATGGTCAAATGATACCTCAGTGAGAATTGGATTCAAACTTTAATGTCAACCAGAATATTTGGATACAGCTGGCGAGGTTCATAACACGGTAATACGTCTGCTAATTCTACTCTAAGCAAACTCTCATCAAAAACCAAGAAAGAAAGAAAAAACAGAGGTTAATGGCAAAGGACATGAGATTCCAACTAATATGGAGACAAACGATTTTTCAATTAACTATCTAGCTAGCATCTAGTATCTAGTATACTATATAAATGAGACGTGACACTGTCTTCTTCCAAATCATTAGGCAGCAACAAACTTAAAAATGGCATGAAGCGTGCTCTGAGCCTGACTCACTTATTATCCACTTATTATTACAATCCAAACTAGTAGTTAATGAATAGAAAAGCTAAAATAAAGGAAAATGTTAACGAATGCATTCAAGACATTGTTCAAAAAAGAAAATTTGTATGAGAAATGATATATTTAACATTTTTAAAAGTGTTATACTTATATTTTTAATACAAACTTTTCTTTTATGAAGTTGTTTAATCAATATCTTTAGGACACTGATTAACAACACCCTAAGATAAAACTACTTCAAATACAATAATTTAAGTTATTAAAATTTGATTTGAAAGGTAAAAGAAGGGAGCCAGCCAACTTCAATCATTAGTATTTGGGGCTTGTTATTGTTGTGGTCCACAATAGCAAGTCTGTAATAGCTGGCAAAGGAAATTGGAGAAAGCCACATAGCGCTTTCGTCCAACACTGATACGAAAAGGCTGTGCCTTCGTGATAGGAGTGAACCAAGGAAAACCCACGATAACCATGAAACAAGCTATGGATTTCCTTAATACGAGCACAAGATCACCGAGCAGGTACAAAGCACATACAGCACGAGAATTGATCTCCGCCACAACCAAATGATATTTGAAGGATTTTTTTTTTTTTTTTTGATAAGTTATTTGAAGGAATTAATACGAAGCTTTTTGATATTACCATTTAATTATATATTATTACTTTATTGGGGGGAAAAAATCAATGGGAAAGCTCACAATAGACCTTACACGTGAGGAGAAAAAAAGAGAATAGAAAAATAGCAAAGCTGTGTCGTAAGGGGACATTAATAATATTTAACTTTTATTATAACCATTTTAAAATTGATATATGATAATATATGATTTGGTGATGACCAACATATGGTTGGTCTGATTGATAACAGCCTCTGGCTCATTAAGCAAGTAGTTAGGGGTTCATCCCTAACGTTTGTGTATGGAGAAAACTTGATGGGGAGAGGTCAGCCCTTTAATATCATCCAGTAGCTCGAGAGATTAGTCTCTGCTATTACGTGTTGAAGATACCCTTAAAAAACAAAAAAATATGATTTGGTGATAACATTATAACATTTCACTTATATATATTCAACGCCAGCCCAACAAATATTGAGGCCTAAAACGAATTTTGATTGAGTCCCTTTTAAAACTAATAAAAATATTATTTTAAAGAGCACCAAAAAATATTATTATTTTTTAAAAATATATATATTATATTTAAAATTTATTTTTATCATAATTTTTATATTTTTAAGTAAAATTATTATGGTTGATGTAAATATTTGTTGTGTATATACATGTAAGCACACTTATAGATAACAAAACAAATACAAATAAAATATATATTGAGTTTGAGATTTTTTTGAGACCTAAAACCATTATAAAATTAGAAATTTTTTAGGAGGCCAAAAGTTGCTGCTTTAGCAGCTTTAGCCTGCGGCCGGGCCTGACTATATCAAAATTGAACTTATAGTGTATCATTTTTTTCAATCTCATTTTTACATCTGTTCTTTTTTAAGTAATTAAAAAGAATCTAATTTTAATATACTATTAGCGTAATATTTTTTATAATTCAAATGATGTTGCAATACATAATTGATCGATAGTATAAAAAAAATATTTAAAATAATACTGTATCACAATTAAATTCTAAAACAAAAATTAATTTCAACATCTTATCTTTCTACTACCTTTTATTTTTTAGAAATTACACTGCCATACTTAAAGATTTGACTTAATTATATTTGTAATCTCTGTTATTTTATAAATCTTTATGGTTCATATTGACATTAAGTTTTTGTAAGTCATTATTATACGTATCCTCTTTTTTGGTTTGGTACTCACCCTAATTAGTCATTGGGATCGAGTAAGCCCTCGAAATATCCCACGACTTAGATCCTTTGGACCCGCTATGGGACTAATCTCCGAATTAGTCGTGCGGTTAGTAAAGCCTTGTCAAGGGTTGTTACATACCCAAGGATCGAACTCGGACAGAGCCTGAACAATTCGTCCTTAAGTAGCAGTGCGTTAACCACTTGCACTCAACCACTTGGTTATTATACGTACCCTCTTTAAGTTTATATTAATATATATTATCTTGCACTTACATCTCTTAAAAGATAAAATTCAAAAGTAATTGGTATCATTTTTTAAAACAAGAGATATATGGAATATGATTAAATTGAATTTCAAGAGCATTTTGTAAAATATTTTCGTCTTATTTTTTCAAACAAGAAAAGATGTAAAAATTGTTAATGAAATTATATGCAAATATCTTTCCTCTCCCCACCAACAACTGAAATTAGCTAGCAACATCATCATGGAACAACAACAAAAAAATAAGATTCCTCAACTTTTTATTTTTATTTTTTCTCACGTTAGAGAAAGAAAGACGCAAAAGCATATTTGTTTTTCTGTATAATCCATTAAAACTTATTTTTACGTTTTTCTCTTTTATAAAATAAGAGGAAAAAGTAAAGGAAAGGAAAAAAAAAAGATCAAAAAAAAAAAAACAGCAGTTGCTAGGGAAGGTCTCCAAGCAGACCCACTATTGTTACGTTTAATAAAGGTAACTTCCACAAAGTAAGAACTAGAAAAGATTCTTTTCATTTTATTCTCTTCATTTCCCTTCCATTTATGAGAGAGATAGACACAAAGGGGAGATTTGTGTTTCAAACAAATCTTATCATTTAAGAAACATTAAATAATTAAAATTCCTTCGTATATATAGGTATGTATACATTTTCTCAATGGTCCAAGAATAAAAATTGCAGCTATTATTTTCAATAGTACAAACATTCTAGGAATTCAGATCCTCTCCAGGGATGTAGCTCTCAAAAGCCAATTTTGTTGACTAAATTTAACACCTATCGCATGCGTTATTAATGGGTTGATGTTTCTAAATTCTTGGTGTGTTTTTAAACTATTGAAGAGAATTGCACCACCGGAGAGGATCTGAATTGACACCTATTTGTAAATGTGTGTAAAAAAAATAAATAAATGTTTTAAATTGTGGTTTTGAAAGTCTCTAAAATATTAATACAACGACCAGTTGTACTTGTAGTCAAGTCTTTATGCAATTTTCCTAATTTTCATGATTGTAATGCAACCATAAGTACGATCGCAAGTGTAACTGCAATCTAAAACAATGTTAATTAGTTTGTATTACAAACAAAATTGCTAGAAAGTCAAACGCTAATGTTCAGAAAACAACTATTGGGAAATACCTAATCTTCTTCTTCATCACAGTTGTTGCATGATAAAGTTGCATCTTGCAAATCCTCTCCTAATTACTGCAACTTTTGTGGACAAAGTTACAAACCTTGTGATTCAATTTTTGTGTACAATAAATTACAAACCCACATCAATGTAACTTTTGAAGATAAAGTTGCAAGTTGCAAACCATCTCTTTCAAAATTAATCACAATTTTCTCTCTTTAATTCTTGTTGGAGAATAAAATCTCACATAGGGAAAAATAAAGACAATTATAATGTTCGGAAAAACACTATTGGGAAATACCTAATTCTCTTCATCACATGTTTGCATAACTAGGAGAAGTTAGGTACACATCATGCATATTTCATGCAAAAATTTATCATGGTTTTAACAATCTTACAAACATAAATTTTGCATGGATAAAGTTGCAAAACCTCCCACCCCACAATCATTGCATGATAAAGTTGCAACTTGCAAATCCTCTCCTAATTACTATAAATTTTGTGGACAAAGTTACAAACCTCATCGATGCAATTTTTGTGTACAAAAAATTACAAACCCGCATCAATGTAACTTTTGAGGATAAATTTGTAAACCCTCTCTTTCTACATTACTCACAATTGTCTCTCTTTAATTCTTGTAGGAGAATAAAGTATCGTATAGGACAAAAATAAAGACAATTGTAATGTATATAAGTTGAAAAGCTTGAGTTGCCCTTCTTTTCGTCTATTTCAATCGTCTTATCGGGATCCTCCTTAATATACTTTGTATCAAAGAAATCATTGTCCTTGGCTCGGGTTGCAAGATTTTGTTAACCCTCTCATTCACCTTATCAGGGAAGTAGATGCCTAACCCTGATCCTGTAGGCTGATCTTCCATTTTCGTATGGAAGCCATGAGGTCCACATAATTGTATACTTCAACGTTCAAATACTTCTTTTTTGTTTTCTCCTCTCAAATTTTCCTCGTTTGGGTTTTCGTCCAAGAGTGATTCTTGAGTAGAGTTTTTTTTCCGCCATGTCATTTTGCTTCTCCGTTTTGTTCGAAGCTCTCTTCCGCCCTGTTTGTGTCTTTTCCTCCACTTTGTCAGTGGTTATTTCCACTTGCGTGCAGTTTTCTCTCCTGTCTTCAACATGTTCCTTTCCCATTGAAGCTTTCGATGGCAAGTTCTCGGTCTGTTATGCCTGAAACCAGAGATGAAGATGGTATCAACATAAATCAGTCTACAAATGAGGAATAACCTTTGATAATATTTGATGAAAAAGACGTGCAAGATGGAATCAATTTTCATGTGTTAGAGACAAGAATCCAAAAGAAATGGATTTTTCTAAGGTGGCCATTTGGGTTCAGATAGGGGCCTTCCAATTCGTTGTAAAACAAGACAAATGGGGTTCAAGGTCAGATCTTGTTTAGGGAAGGTATTAGAATCAGAATTAATTGAATTTCCAAAAAGAAAGACAGCAGTCAAGATTAAAGTGGAGCTTGATCTTGGAAAGCCTGTTAAAGCTGAAGCAAATGTTGGAGTCATAAAGCTGGAGCAAATGCAGCCATGAATAATTTTAATATTATTAGCATAAAAAATTATAATTCAAATGATGTTGCAAATACATAATTGATTGACAATATAAAAGATATATATATTTAAAGTGATAGTGTATCACAATTAAATTCTAGAAAAAAAAATATGAATCTAAACATCTTCTCTTTCTACTACCTTTTATTTTTTAGAAATTACATTGACATACTTAAGATTTCGCTTAATTATATTTGTAATCTCTCGTTTCATAAAGTTTTTTTTTTTTAAGGGATTGACATTAAGTTTTTGTAAGCCATTATTATACTTATCCTCTTTAAGTTTATCTTAATATATTATCTTGCACTTACATCTCTTAAAAGATAAACTTCAAAAGTAAATTATATCATTTTTTAAAACAAGTGATTTATCGAATATGATTAAATTGAATTTGAGGAACATTTTGTAAAATATTTTCGCCTTATTTTTTCAAACAAACAAAGTTGTAAAAATTGTTAATGAAATTATATGCAAATATCTTTCCTCTCCACCACCAACTGAAATTAGGCAGTAACATCATCATGTAACAATTAATAAATAAAGTTATTAGAATTCTCAACTTTTTTTTATTTTATTTTCTCACATTAGAAAAAGAAAGACGTAAAAGCATATTTGTTTTTGGAGTGGTGTTATTTATACATCAAAATCAAATATCAACACTTTTATATTTTTCCCATATATTTATTCATTATTTTTTTCTCATCTTTCATTATTTTTTTTTTTGTAATCTCATCATGATTGATTGTGTCAAAAGTTGGTATCAAAATCGAGTGTCAAAATATTATTTCTTTTATTTTTGTGTATGATCCATTAAAACTTATTTTTTTCGTCTTTCTCTCTCACGGAAGGAAAAATGAAAGGGAAAGACAAAAAGTAAAGATCCAAAAAAAAAAAAAAACAGTTGCTAGGTAAGTTCTCCAAGACCAATATTACTTCTCAATGGAGGAAACTTCCACAAAGTGAGAATTACTTTGGTGGTGGGCCGCCCTCATCATTCACGATATTCTATAGAAATAATCCTCTGGTACAAACCATACGTAGAAGACGAGAATAAACTCATCATTCAGAAGCTCTACTAGCATGCATTGCTAGCACGGGACTTGTAATGAGGAGGTTTATGGTTTGGTTTCGATCGGTTTTGAAGTTATTTGATCCAAAGATAAAAAGAATATGCGGTTCGATTTGATTTGTATGATTTTTATAAAAATGTCTGATCCGATAAAATGTTATTTGGATCGATTTGGTTGATTCGATTTTTACCGACACATCATTACATATTTATGTTACATCAAAGAATAAAAATTACAAGCTAAACTGAATATAATCTTAAACCTATATATACTTGTCGATGCGTTCATGTAAAAACATTTCATAAAATACGTATAAAATATATAAATATCATCATCTTCTATTATCAAAACATCTTTTATTTATGTTTGGAACATTAGAAATAATTAAAAATTACGTCAAATATAACTACTAAGTATTATTAGGACAAAAGTCAAGTAAAAAATTAATAGTGCAAAAAATAGAATAAACATATATTAAATTTATATATGCGGTTTGGTTTAGATTGGTTCGGTTTTAGAAAAGGGATCCAAAATCCGATCCGAGCAATTTTCACAAAACAAGATCGGACAAAACACGACCTGGGCTTTGTTTGGCATGTCCAATAAGCTAGCTTATAATTTATTTGACTAGTTTATAAACTTGTTTGACTGAAATAGATGTGTTTCTCGCTAGGTTATAACTTTTCTTCATAAGCTAATTTATTTAACTTATGGCATATAGCTTATAACTAATGAACATTTTTCTCGTTTTTACCCTCATTCATTTAATGTCATTTTAAATTTATAAGTTAGTTCAACCACTAATTTTAGCACACTTCAAATTCAATCAGTTATCTTTTCGGCTAAAACGATAGAGAATTGGATTGCAAATTAATATTCTGTCCCATCCGAATGTATTAATGTAGTTCTATTTTAATTTTTATAATTCCAAATTATGGAATTATTGTTTATCGGGATCCTAAGCTGCATTAGCCACTCCAGTCACAAAAAATTTTGCATTAGCCACTTTATGTCGCGAGTGCAAAGGGAGTAAGAGTTGTTCGCCGCACAAACAAGTGCGACTTGCGATTGACTGGAATGGGCCAACTTGAGAGTTCAGGCAAAATTTACGTTTGCATTTGCTAGAGTAACAAGCTGCTGTCATGTCATTGTCAAGAGTAGTAGGATCTTCGTGACACAAATGACTTGAACTAAAAATTATTAACAAAAGTAACTTACACATATATATACTTAAATACTTAAAATATGAAAATTTATTAAATAATGATGTTAATAATAATAATAATAATAATTAAAAAGATATAAAATTACTGTGTTATTATTTATATTAAAATAATTAATGGTAAGGTATTAATAAAAGAAGGTAAAAAGATTTTAAAAAGCTGATGCGGACAAAATCGGAAGAAAAAAAATTGAGCACAAGCAGATAAGCATGGCATGAAAGACCAGTCACCAAACATAGTAACGTCGAGATGATTGCAAACGAAAGTGCTTTATTATTCAATTCAACATTCAAATAAAAAGAACAACCAAGGTTTGTTCCGACTCAAACACACATAAAGCAGCAGCATATCGAAACCAAAGTTCAACTAGCATGCAACAATTAAAAATGACCACAAATGAAAAACCATAACACGCCTATAAAGGCCAGATCTAACTACTCTTCTTCATCAACATCTTTCCAGCACTTCAGAGTTGATCTGGGAGAACCACAGTCAGAAGTCTTCACGAACTTTTGGTAGACAACAGCACCACCCATTCCAAGCCCTTCCAGGCTCCTCTCTTCGCGACAGTATCCCTTAACATACAGCAAACAGCTACGCTGAAATGACTTGTTTGCACAGTCTGCATGAACAGCTATTGAAAACTCGTTTGGTTGGAAACATGCCAATACCCTCTTGACCAAATTGTTCAGACTCATCACTTTCAGATCATATCCCACTGTTTCAAAGCTTGCATAACTAAAACCATCTTCTGGAGTAACATGAATGGTAGAAACAGCAGCCCCTTCAACAGAATTCATTGAATAACCACACGGTTCAAATTCAAAATCACATATCTGAGAATCTGGAAGAATCTTTCTAATGCCAGAATTGACGGTCATCAGGGCTCCTGAACCAGATTGGTCCTTGTAGAAAACAGATGCTTTCTCTCTGTCTAGGCCAGTCATGCACATCTCTAGAGTGTAAACAGAGTCACATGGTTTAACAGAATCAGCAGAAGCAGAGTATACATGCCATTTTTGTGCTTCGTCTAAGCCACCCATAACATAGGCCTCGCTGCCTGACCCAAGCTTCCCAAAGTAGTTATCAAGGATTGCTACTTCCTCAGAAAAGTTGCGATGGGGATAGGATTGATTACCAGGAAAAATGAAACTTCCTCGGGTGTACCTTACAGATCTAACATTAAGGGAGATAAGCTCAGCCAATTTCAATATGGGTGGGATTGAAAGTAGCAACTTTGTAGTACCGCACGTTTTGATGATGATCTTGTAGGGATAAACAAACAAGCTGGACTCAGACAGAACATAGGAGTCGACATCTTCATTTGACAGTGAAGAAACAATGGTGCACTCGGCAGGTGTCAGAATCTCATCCAACTGGGATTTTGTTAGAGACCTTAGACCCTTTCCTTCCGGGTCAGAAAAGAGTCCAGGATGGAAAAAGGATATTTCCAACCTTTTTTCGTATCCTTCGAAACCAATTGCAGAAACTTCCATTGCCATGTTGTTTCAGAAAAGAAATGAACGCAGTAGTAGAAACAGAAAGAACAGGTGCAAAGAGGGTACAATCGCAAAGAGAGGGATTGGAAAGATGTCGTTTGAAGGAGAGTAGTGACAAAACCTAAAGGGAAACAAAAAAAGCAGCTAATAAAAAAGCACTTATTGCATGCAAGAGACTATCGATCACAGGGGATATCAGGATGGCTTGCGAGCGCACTGCAAAACAATAGTTAAAAACAGGTATCAGCAAAAATCAAAGAATGATCCCCAATAACCAAACAAGATCATAGCTTCAACATATCCAAATACATGAATGAAAGAAAACCAAAACTTACGTTGGAGTAAGCAGCAGATCTGAACTTCTTAATTCCACCGTTTGGGCGAATGTCTTCAATGCTGTAACCGAGGGGAGCTTCGTAAAACAATGATTTACTACTACTACTACTAGACTTCTTTTTCCCACCTTTGGACTCCATTAGATCATTCAGCCCTGCATCAACACAATCAAAAGAAAGATAAGCGAATCTCGAAAACCCAAATAAATCAACAAAATTTGGAGACAGAACCACAACAAAATACTGTCACAATCAATAGCAACCAAATTGCATTAAACAACCATAGATTAAAAAGCCTTAAATCGTCTGAGATAACAAATATATATTATTTAGTGCAATAAAAATATTATAAGAAAACAAAAATTATAAAGAAACCCCAAATCCAGAATTTACAAAAATATACGTAAGAAGATGGAACAACAACCTCAACCAGAAAGGTGGAACACAAACCACACTAAAAAGAATATTGGGTGGCCCAAAATAAAGACAACTTTTTTAGCCACACATTTTAAAGGTCCCTCCGAGGTTTGTGGCAGAGCTTGTTTATATATCATTTACCAATTATTATATTACACATAGACATGACAATCATAGATCAAATACAGATCCATGTAAATGACAAAAAAACTTTAAACGTACACACCAAAGCACATGGAAATTTTAATTAAATAATAATAATTAAATAATAACAATGAATCGGAAAACAAGAACTACATCGTCTAAACAATATAAAGAGGGGATTTTCAAAATCGAAAAACGTATAAACAAAAACAATAGCCGATATCTAAAAAGTAAACAATTACGGCAAACACAGGAGATTAAAAAGAAAGAACAAAAAAAGAACATCGCAGAATCTGAAAAACAGGAAGAACACGCACCTGATTTGATAAATTCAAATGACAGAAAACCTAATCCCACAACCAATTATGCTTGTAACACCTTCAATCCAAAAAAGAATGAACCGAACAAAATCTGGTGAAAAAACAAATCAAAATCATCAAACAGAAACGATAAAAACACAAACAAATCGCACAACGCAACAACGATTCAAAGACCAAAGAACGAAGAATCGCTTACAGATATGAGACGAAAGAGAAGGCAAAAAGCAGAACCAAGAGAATGAAACAGAAACCCTAAAAAAAGGATCGAAGAAAGGAGAAACAGCAAGACGGTATGAGAAGGTTGCGTTTCGGTGTGGGCGTTGTCAATCCCGGGGGAGGTTAATTTATAGGCATAGGGTAGCGTGGTGGAGGGTCCGCGTTAGGGCTGAGTGTGCAAAGGGTGAGGGGAAAGACGGTCTTGCCCTTAGCCAGCTTCCGTGACCTTTCATCATTGTTCTAGTTATTGACGGCTGTTTTTACTATAGTATCCTTCCCATGATTTCGGGTGGAGCCGGGTGTGTGGGTGAAAGGGATTCTACTTTTTCAAAGTTCAATGAACAAATACAGGAAAAGTAATATATTTTAATACTTTTATTTTATTTCATTCATATTTTTGGTGTAAAGATTTTTATTTTTATTTTTACAAGATTTTTATTGTTTAATTAATTAATTATAAAATAAATCAAAAATTATTTTTTTACATTTAAAATTTATTAAGTTATTTTTTTTGAGATAAAATTTATTAAGTTAAATTGATATGCAATATTAGGTATAAAACTTTTTATAGTTGTTAATAAAAATAAATTATTATATAAGTATTTTTTAAAATCGTTAACATAAAATTCGAATATTTTTATAATAATATGATAACTTATGATTGGTTAAAGTTGTAATTTTTTAATATTTACAATATAATATACCAATTTAATTCATATCTAATTACAATTAATTATTTATTAATTTTCATTATTGTTATTAAAACATACACTTTTTATTATGTGTCAAATAAACGTAAAATATATATATATTTATAAGCATAGTGAGGGCTCTGCTAGGGTTTTCATATGGAGTTTGAGTTCACGACAACATGGCCACCGTCAAGGGTTGCGGAGGGAGTCAAGGAGCCGCCGAATAGAGGGAAAAACATACAAGGCAAAGAAACTAATAATGGGAAAGGGCATGGGAAACAGGTACCTATCTCATTCAGAGATAAGGTGCTCGACAAACATGTTCCTCCACCCAGAGAGAAGACTGATCTAGTTGCTAACAAACTTGTTCAGATTGAGCACATTAGTGGTAATAGGTGTATGCCCATGCTGCACGTTGAAAAGAAACTGATCGAGGAGCTAAGCCTCCCGTGGCTATATGCTTTGGTGATCAAAATCTTGGTAAAAAACCTTGGTTTCAACATAATGAAAGCCAAGTTAGCCACTGTTTGGAAGTTATATCGAGCTTTTTGCATGACCTAGCTACCATAATTCCTGAACAATTGAAGATAGGAATTCTGAGCGAGTTTATTCACCTCAATAATCAAGTCCAAGATAGCTTCATTTAGGCAGAGAATGTGAGTGGGGATTACACTGCTAAGTCGGGCTTCTCTTGGCTCCTAAAACAATGTGGGTCTTTCATGAATAATACTTCTTGGTCATGGATATGGAATCTCAGGGTTCCTAAAAATGTAAAGTTTCTTGTGTGGTTAGCGGCCCATAACTCAGTCCCCACGTCCTCTTTGCTCCATCATCGGAGGGTCTATTAGCAATGTGTGTCCTCACTGCATGGTGGAAGAGGAAACCTTCTTGCATTGTGTTCGTGGATCGCAGCTTTTCTAGGCGCATCTAGAGGGCAATAAGTTTCTTGAACCTGATTTTTATTCCCGAGATGGACTAGATACAATGGCTTCGAAATGGCATGTCAAATGATATGGAGCCACTTTTGTTTTGCGTGTTTATGGTGGTCATGGAGAGCCCGAAATTCTCACTGTATAGCTAATGAGGAGATGCCTCTCTACTCTATTGTTTCGGCCATTAAGAGTTTGAAAGATGTCCTATGTGCTTGCTTTTATGCTCCTATTGTCCGGGAGGAAAAGGAGAGGTGGGTGCAATGGCATCGAAATGGGGATCAATGCATTGTTCTGAATGTTGATGGGAGTAGCATGGGGAACCCAGGTAGGGTTGGTTTCGGTGGTCTTTTGCAAAATCATGATGGAGAGTGGTTGTTGGGTTTTGCTGGCTCCATTGGCATATCAACCAGTCTCCACACTGAATTATATGGTCTTTTTCATGGGCTCTCAATAGCTTGGAGCAAAGGGTATAGGAAGTTAACTTGCTACTCGGATTCTCAACATGCGATAGACTTTGTGAAGGGTGAAGTCCCAAACTTCCACCAATATGCTACCTTGGTTCACTCTATAAGAAACCTCATTAATCAGGATTGGGAGGTTATTTTGATGCATACTTTGAGGGAAGGGAATCAATGTGCATATTTTCTAGTCAAGACTCGTGCTTCTCAGGATGACACAATGTGCTACTATGATATTCCTCCTCTAGGGCTCAGTTTAGCTTTGTTAGTTGATGCCTCAAGTATAGCTTTCCTTAGATTGTAAATTTTCCCTTTTCAAGTATAGCTTTCCTTAGATTGTAAATTTTCCCTTTTGTTCTTTTGTGTTTTTTCACGTCTATCTACCAAAAAAAAGGTAAAAAAAAAATAGAATGTGAGAATTTCACTTTTCATAAAAGAATAATACTTCATTTATGTTATTATATTTTTTATAAAAAAAAATTCTTGTGGTACATTTAACACTTACTTCTACATTTTTTTACAATTTATTTTGATTTCAATGATTTATTTTCCTTCTTCTTTATCTTAACTAGATTCATTGTATGATTCAACTAACCTGAATAATTATACATTGTACATATAATAATGAAAATAATTTAATTATATTAGACTATTTTTCTATATGTGACACATTTAATGGTAAGATTTGATTGTGATGTTTAAAGAATTTTTTCATTATCAGATAACGATTTGATTTGATTCGTATGCATCATAAATATAAAATTTCTACATTATCAATCAATTATAATTGCCACATTATTAAAAATAATTTATTATTATCATAATTATTTTAAAAATTATATACGTCATAATTTGTGAGTGAATGACAATATAAAAATCAAAATCTCTGGATTACCGGTGTAAATTTGACTCTTATAATAAAAATCTATAATTGATTATATGAAATTGATTGATAGTATAAAAATATTCATATATTTTTAACGAAAGTATAAAATATTTATATTGATTTGTATAAAAAAATATTTATATTGACAATAAATCAGAATTAAACTTTAATTATAATTTTAATATTCATAAAAAAACCATTAAAAGAAAAATACAGCAGGATAAAGAAAGTATTATAAAATTAAAAGAGCTGCAGGATAAAGAAAAATAGAGCTATATCTGTGGGTAGAGAGTTGCCTCTTAAATTATACTCTGCATTATCAAATGATTAGTTCTACGACTACCGGTTGTGGGATACTCTGGGTTCCATTCGAACCTAAAAAATGAGTTATGATATTTGAACAATCTAATTTCAAACGTCTTATGTGACACCATATATGTTTATCTCCATCTCTCACTTATTTTTTTATTTTCTTTATATACACACATCTTAAAAATATACAAAAAATTAAAGGGACACCGTTGAAATATAATTCCTCAAAAACAGGAGTACTCCCTCTTAAATTTATAAATTATACTCTACTGTCAGCAGATCACCTTGCTTCACTTATATCCAACATACTTTTTTAATATTTTATTTTAAATGAATTTTCAAGTATGTTAATTAAATTCTATAACTATCGATTTAGTTTTCATTTACTTATTTTCATATAATTTATTTATTTTTCAGATAAAAATGAAATTGAATATTACGATATCTTATTCAAGTTGTTATCATTTTATAAATAAAAATTTAAAATAAGTAAAGCTATGATGTAACAAATTATTTTGCATCGTTATAAGAGATTAGGGTAAAATATTTATGGACACGGAGATAATGAAATTCCATAAGTTAATGGATAAACTGAGGAGTGAATTTTTTGACAGAATAATCAATTTTACATTTTAAATATTAAAAATAGTAAAGAAAAATTATGTCAAATTAAATTAATAAGTATTATTAGAAAAAAAAATTAATGTCAAAAGTAGACTAAACACACATAAATATATATATATATATATATATATATATATATAATTATGTTGTTCGGTTTGCTTTGATTCGATTTCAAAAAAGAATCTGAAAATCGATTTGATTAAATAAGATCCAAAAAAAAATTCAATAATAGCTGATTTTGTTTGATTTTCGATTTTTTTGAATTGATTTTCTATTTTTTTATTGGTTTGGAAGTAAATATCCCTTATAAATATATTTACTACTCTATTCAAAGATTTCTCTTCTTAAGGATAATCATGCTATGTTTTTAACATTGGAAACGGATCTCCTCTCGTGGAAGTTTTGTGCAGGAGATCTGACCCTTAGACTTTGTTTGATTGTGAGAAGAAAAGGAGAAGAGAGAAAGAGGTGAGAAAGAGTATGAGAAGAGAGAAAATTATGAGAAATAAAGTATATTTTATGTGTTGTTTGGTGTAAGAGAGATATGAGAGAAATAGATGAAAAATATGTGTTTTCTCTCTCTCCCCTTTATTTGGTTGTATAGAAAATAAGAAGATAGAAAAGAAATTATTTTTTAAAAAATACAAAAATATCCTTAACTAAAAAATCGATATAAAAATATTTAAATTTAATTGATTTAAGTTATTTTAACTAATCAAATAATTTAAATTAATTTAACTGATTTAAGTTATTTTAAATAAAATTTATTAGTTTAATATAATTATTTTATTTATTTCAATTTAATTTAATTAAATAAATGATTAATTTAATTTAATTTATTTAAATTTATTAAATAACTGAATAAGAATCCAAAAAGAAGGGTACAAAAGTCATTTTATATCAAACACTCTCTCCATCTTTCATTTTCTTCTCACTTGGGGAGATAAAAAAAATTTGAGGTGGGTCCCACCAATTTTATTCTCTCTTCCCTATTTCTCTCCTCCACCAAATAAGAGAAAAGTGTATTTTCTCCTCATTTTCTCTCTTCTTGTTTTCTCTCCTGTTATTTTCTACTCTAACAAACAAAGCCTTAAAAAATAAAAGGGTGGGAGAATTTTAAACCATGAAAAAAAAAAGGAAGAGAAATTGTTTAAAGTGAGGACCTAAAAACTGGATAAAAACTGAAAAGAGAAAACAGAGAATCTATTCCCTATAACATTCTTGTTTATCCGGCTAATTGATAATCTTTTTAGGATTGATAATCTTAGCACCACCTGAATATATTTCAACATTTTTAGAAATCGACACTTCAAATAATATATAAGTACTAGGCATGAAAAATATTGACTTAGTTGTACTTTTGGTCCCAGGTATTATAATTGTATAATTTTAGTATCCCTGATTTTAATTGCGATAATTGGATCGTATTACGATTGTGCAATTTTGGTCTCTAGATATCACAATTGAGCAATTTTTAACACCAGTAGCATACGTGACACATGTAAGACTGATTTGATACTTAGTAAGGCTGACTTGATAGCTACGTTCCTACATGGCATTATTGACACATAACACACTTTAATTGTCATGTATACATCACGTAAGTATAGGGTATAATGTTTATCTGCAAAGAACATTTCTGAAGATCGATCCCAAATCGGTTTCACGTGTGCCACGTAGGCTACTTGTGTTAAAAACTGCACAATCATAAAATCTGGGGTCAAATTCGCACAATCGTTATACATGGGGATCCAATTGGCGCAATTAGAATGTGATAGACTAAAATTGCACAATCGTAATACTTGAAAGCAGTGTTTTAAAAATCGGACCGGAGATTGAACCGACGAGACCTCCGGGCCATGGTTCAATTGATTCAACCGGTCCAACCAACGGTCCAACCGATAACTAATAAATAAATAAATAAATTAGAATATATATATATATATATATATATATATATATATGAATACAAAAAATATCTCGATAAAAAAATTATAAAAATAAATGTAGTTCCCAATGTTTGAGCTCCCAATAAATTATGGCCCCTAGTCAAAGTAAATAAATAAATTATGATTCCCAATATCTGAACTTTCTGGTTTCTAGGTCTTGGTTCCACTGTGTATTTAGCGGATTTTTGATCAAACTGGATTCCTTTTAGAAACTATTTATCAGTTTAGGGTTATTCTGAAACTATTTACCAATGGGGGTCCTTTTGGACACGTGGCATATTTTATTTTTTTCACTCTGACGGGTCAAATGCGCCAGTCTTTCTGACAAATGGTAGGCGCCACTGCAGATGGCGCCTTCAAAGGCGCCAGGCGCAGTGGCGCCTCCCCCTGCAGTGCGCCACGTGGCACTGCTGGCCCCCCTACCCCCCAACCAAAAATTGGACGCCTGCAATTTTAAAGGAATAATGCTAAAAAAAAAATTATACTATAAGTATAGGGAGTAACGATGACATTAATGATAAAGTATCTATTTAAAACAACAAGAGGCAATAAAAAAAATCTCGTAATAATCAATAGCAAATAATATCACAGGAGGCATAAAAAAAAATAGCAATAACAATTTACACCAATAAAAAAAATTACCTTATAAGAATTAAAAGAAAGTCACCTGCAATTTTAAAGGAATAACGCGACAAAAAAATTATACTATAAGTATCAAGAGTAACGATGACATTAATGAGAAAGTATCTATTTAAAACAACAAGAGGTAATAAAAAAAGTGTTTGATGCTATAGAAGAGACTAATTAGAAGTAACAGAGTGCATCAAGTGATTTATTTTTACTCATTATCCCTCTAACCCTATCTTCTTAGTAACTAATAAGTCATTTTTTCTAAATTTTTTTATAGAACTTTTTCTAATTTAAATCCTTATGATATATAGTTAGTTAATTTCATCGTTAATAGCTAATATGTTATAACTTATATGCATAGCTCATATATTGAGGGTGAGATTATTCACTCCAAATTGCCTAACCATAGTTTTTTAATAACTACCGCTAATTGTGTAAAAAAAAAAAAAACTAAATTAGTTGGTAAAAAAATATAACTAAGTAATTTAAAATTATTTTCAAAATTCAAGTTTTAAATACCTTTTTCTTTTGCTAGATAAATACATTTTTCATCTGTCCCTTTTTTTTTTGATAGATTCATTTGTCCTTTTTTGAACCAATTATTTTAATTCACATATATATTAAATTAGAGTACTTATTTTTGAATGTAAAGTATTTCTTGTCCTCAATGAGCCACATGACATCGACATCTATATCAGGTAGTTTTTTAAGTTTTTAATTGTTATTAGTAAAAAAAGCTATATATTATTTATTTATTTTCATTATTTTTTAACAGCTTTTGAAATGGAAAATATCCACACTTAAATATTTAATGGATTTTAAGTGGTATGTGTACGTACTATTAATGTATATGTTCTCAAAACTGACAAACAATTTTTTTTTGATAAACAACGGTTGGCTTTTTGACCACACTGGGTTTCTTTTAGAAACTGGATTTTAAAGGAACAACGCTACAAAAAAATTATACTATAAGTATAGGGAATAACGATGACATTAATGATAAAATATCTATTTAAAACAACAAGAGACAATAAAAAAAATCTCGTAATAATGAGTAGCAAATAATATCATAGGAGGCATAAAAAAATAATAGCAATAACAATTTACACCAATAAATATTCATCATTAATGTCATCGTTACTCCCGATACTTATAGTATAATTTTTTTTGTCGCATTGTTCCTTTAAAATTGCAAGTGACTTTCTTTTAATTCTTATAAGGTAAAATTTTTTTCCTACTGTAATAATTGATGAATATTTATTGGTGTCAATTGTTATTGCTATTATTCTTTTATGCCTCCTGCGATATTATTTGCTATTCATTATTACGAGATTTTTTTTATTGCCTCTTGTTGTTTTAAATAGATTCTTTATAATTAATGTCATCGTTACTTCCTATACTTATAGTATAAATTTTTTTTGTAGCGTTGTTCCTTTAAAATAGTAGCATTGTTCCTTCAAAATTGCAGGCGTCTAATTTTTGGTTAGGGGGATGGGGGGGCCTGCAGTGCCACGTGGCGCACTGCAGGGGAAGCGCCACTGTGCTTGGCGCCTTTGAAGGTGCCATCTGCAGTGGCGCCTACCATTTGTCAGAAAGTGGTAGGCGCCAGTCTGACTGGCACCTTTGACCCGTCAGAATGGAAAAAAATAAAATATGCCACGTGTCCAAAAGGACCCCATTGATAAATAAGTTTAGAATAATCCTAAACTGACAAATAGTTTCTGAAAGGAACTCGATTTGATCAAAAAAAGTCGTATTTACCAATGTCCCCGGTTCCCCCAAAAAATTGATACAACCTCCACAAATTCTCAGTATCATCTGATTCATTTCAATTTTTTCATTATTAGAAACCAAATTTGTCCACTACCCAAAAAAAAAAAAAAGGAGAAACCAAACCGTGTGTGTGGCACTCCGTCAAAGCCCACTTTTCTAATCTGAAATCCAAATCTTCTTTTGCAGCACCTTACCCCACTCCAAGCCTCACATGTTATCTTCCCTTTCTTTCTCATTGCCAAGCCCCTCCTTAAGCCGCCCAGCCACATCTCGCCATGCCACTTCGCAGCCGCAGAAACGCCACTCCGTCGTCGGAGAAATGCCACTCAGTTATCCGAAGAGACGAGATGCTTGCAAAGAGTAAGAACAAACCAGATCTGGGACCTTCAGTCAAGCATCGTGGGTTCCCACGTTTCATGGAAAATGAGCATAAAAGGTGTAAAAATAAAAAAAATCTGTAGTTGATTATCTGGTGGACACCAAACGTCGGATATGATAACAGCTTATCCTGCTCATATCCTATGTTAAGAAATCCAAAAGTAGAAACTATTTATTGGAAAACTAAGGACCTGTTTGCTTTGTTTTCAGTCTCTTGTTTTCATTTTCTATATTTAGAAATAAACTGCCCATCTTGTTTTCATTTTATTTCCTATTTTCAGAAATTTGTACAGGAAACACTGAAAACAGTAAATAGAATGAAAACAAGGTGACAGTTTTATAATTATTTTTTGAAAACAGGAAATGAAAATAGAAATCTAACTACAAAACAAACATATCCTAAACATTTCAATTTTAAAAATATAAAATACACAAATTTCTAAATAAATTTATACTTTTAAAATTATGAATCCGTATAATTTTTCCTATCATTCAAAAACCCTTTTGATAAATACTTTATCTTCGACCAATCTCCAAAGCTTTTTAGATTCTCAAATGTGATTATGATCACCTTTTTTCAGCTACCAGTGTGTGTGCGTGTTTTTTTTTTTTTTTTACAATTATCAGCATCAATGCACCATCATCATCGGCAGCTACACTTTTTTAATATCATTATTATTCTCCCATCGTATCTTGCCTTCTTTTAGCCACTTATCCTCATATTTAATTATGGTTTTTGTTCTACTGTTTGTAATAAAACTGGCAAGCTTCCTATACATAAATTATAAAAAAAACATATTTTAAAATTATAAATGATATATTTATAATTAATTCAAATAAAATATAAAATGTATAAATTAAACAAAGACATACTTTTAAATAAAAAAGGAAAATATGCATGAATAATTTAAAATTTAAATATGCATTGTTCTTTTGAATTGAAAGAATGTATTCACATTGGGGTGTTAGTTTTTATGATATTAGCACAATAGAGAATTATTTTGATGCACTAGAAGGACTTTTGGCTAGCTAATTTTTTATCTTTGATTTTGAAGAGTTTGTTTGACGGTGCTCCAAGAACCTTAGTTTTGTTTCTTGATTCTCAAGCCATCCTTGGCCATGGAGATCGGCCCTGATCGTCCATGTGTCATCCTCTTCCCTGAACTCTCGTTTAGCTCCACTCTTCTTCCCTGTCCCGATCCTGTCCCTAACCCAATATCTAGATTGCAAACTAAGTCTTTTGCTCAGGCATTGACAAACTCGTGTAATGTCCCTTTGAGTCAGCTTCCAAAGCCTTGCAACAAGGGAGATCGACTATCAATTAAAATTCCGGAATCAGAATATTTGGCTGGTCTAGAAGGGTGCAAGAACCATCTTCATGGCAGATTGATGCTTTCTAAAGGTAATGTTTCGATAAAGGTGAATGACTTGCGCTGCAAGCTATAGAGTTTGTGGAGTCAAATTGGGCCTTGGCACATTATCTCTATAGGGAGAGGCTTTTATGAGTTCTCCTTTTCTTCTTTGTAAGATCAAAGAAGTGTTTTGGCTGTAGGCTTGTGGAATCTTGGTCTGGGAAGTCTAAGATTGTTTTCTTGGGCAAAAGATTTCAACCCTTATAAGCTAAAGAACACCAATCTGCAAGTATGGGTCAGGTTTTATGGAATTCCACAGGAATATTGGCGTCCCAAGATTCTTTTTGCTATAGTAGGAGGTATTGGTGTTCCTATATGTCTGGATGAAGCGACAAGTAGGAAAACCTTTGGTCACTTTACTAGGGTGTTAGTTGATCTTGATCTCAAGAAAGAACTGAGGTACAATATCATGGTAGAAAGAGAGGATTTTACTTTTTTTTTTATTATTGATTTGGAGTATGAAAAGCTTCCTGAGTTCTGTTCAACATGTCAGATAATTGGGCACTGACGCGCTGTCGTGCACACGTCAAAAAGCGAGCTGTTTGTAAAAATATGTAGATAGGGAGCGACAACTCGAGTATCGTCTCACAAGGACTCTTGGATTGTTGTTAACAGAAAAGTCAGTTTTTTTTTTTGGGAGGGGGGGGGGGTTGGTTTGAAATTCAATTAAGAAAACAAAGCAGAAAACAATGCAAACTAAATAATTATCAAATAAGATAAACGATCAGCCTACTGCTTTCGGTTTCCCACTATCATTGATTCATATAATTCCAAGCCCTAAGCGGATTCTAATCCCTTTTCGATCGTAGCGACAACTAACAAGCGAAATTGGCACTACATGATTTATGTTCCTAATTCCCGAATTAAGCAAACGGGGTGAAGCTCTCGTGAATTAAGCAAACACGATTGAACACACGCGAATTAAGCAAACACGATTATGTATAGGAACACGCAATCATCGAAATAAATCAACGCCTATTCTATACAATCCTAAATTAAGCAAACAGAACATATAGAACGATATTGAAAGAGAAAAGCAATAAGAATGGGAATTACATAACCTCAGGTATCAATGGAACCCGATTATAGCAGATCAATCCAAGGAGACTAGTTCTCCATTAACAACTATGACAAAAATCTATGAACAAATTCGCAGCCATCAAAATGGGAGAGAAGAAGAGGATAGAAAAGAAGTCTCTTAACCACCTACTTATAATCCTAGGGTAAACAAATATGTCTGACCTAGAGAGCCCAATGGCAATTAATTGGCCCATTAATGATTGATTACATGGAGATATGGCAACAATAATTCCAATTCCCGTACTAATCTGGACAGCTTAGATAATTCGAATTTTCGACCATCAAAACGTCTGAACTGGGCTGAGCGGTCAACATGACAGTTGTAGGTCTTCTTCTTAGCTTTCCAACGCAACCAAGAGCACTCAAATCGGACGAGTATATCCCAAGTTATGGCCTTCATAAGGGGGACGGGTCAGGATGCACTAAAATCCAGAAATTGATCAAGAAATTCATTAAAGCACAATTAAGACCCAAATATATGAAAACATGCTAAGAATCCATTATTGGGTACAAAGCACATCCAAAAACACCAAGTGCAATGCTATAAAAAGTATATTAAAATGCACTGATCAAATTCGCCCACACTTAAGCTTTTGCACTCCGAGCAAAACTCATGGTCAAGACATATGAAATAGCAGTAAATGCTTTATTTGACTCAAAATTAACTAAAATGTCCTAAACTACTTAAGAAACACAAAACGTTGCTTGAGGACGATCAAATCCAAATCTGGGCTAAAATGAGATTGAAACTCGAATAATTAGCACGAAAACCATGATCTTACTAGTTATAAAACTAGTTAGCCAGGTGAGTATTCCCGCCTGTCACGCGGGTGACCCGGGTTCGTTCCCCGGCAACAAATACCCCAAATTTAAACTTTGCTTGTCCCCAAGTAAACTAAAACTCAAAAAGACACAAACTTGGCAAGCTTAAAAGATTCAATCAATTTCGCACAAATTTCATGCAATCTTAACAAAATAATTTTTCTTCAATGTTTTCCCCCTTTGCATCAGTGTAATCCCCACGTTTATTTACTTTAAACAATTGAGAATTCTATCATTCATGCAATCAGTAATCTGAGTTGAGGATCCAAGTTACACACAAAAGGGAGATCACCAATTTTAAACAATTGCCTTCCTCACAAGGGCATTTAATATTTCACTCATTCGCTCAATTTGTCTAGGCTATCAACTTTTCACTCGATTTCACATTTCAAGATCACTTCCCATGAATTTGATTTTCATCTCAATCAAGGTTCCCACGAAAACATGCATGCAACATCAAAAGGTCTTTTAAAGGTTGTAATGGGGCCTGGCTAATGGTAGGATTATTCAAAGGAACGAGGCTTTTCATCCCTTGGAATTAAGAGAGCATGAAGCTTGTACACCATTATTTTCACTCTAATTCCTTTTTCCATTTTTCTTTTTGATGCTTTGGGTGACTACAACCTTTTTCCTTTGATACCATTTTTTTTCCTGTTTTGCCCCTTTTCTTTTGGTAATCTTTTTTTTTTCTTTTTTTTTATTCTTGCCTTTGGCTTCAACCTTTATTTTTCTTTTTCCCAACCTAGAATGACATATCAAACCTTGTAGCCACCCCAAACTTAGTTTCTTACAACCCTTCTCTTGCTAAGCTTCCATGCTCTCCTAATCCTAAGATTGGGTTAACATTGTTTTTCCAGATTTTTGGCTTATAACATAGGGTCATCAAGAAACAACAGGCTAATTAGGCTCAACGTGGCTAACTAGGGAACATGCATTAGGGATGGTTCTTTTTAGGCCAAGTAGTTATTTCAAAGAAAATTGCCTAAATCATTTGATGCAACCATATAACATGCAAACCATGAAGAGATTCAAGAAAATTCGGGAAAGTGCAACTTGAAAGTGATTCACACAATTAAAAACATGTTGGAGGCTCAAATTCCTCACCTGGACATTTTCGCAAATTGTTTGACCGAGATTCTATCCCTAGTGTGTGCACCCCTTCACCCCAAACTTATCATAAATCATACAATCAAACAACAACAACAACCGAGCCTTATCCCACTAGGTGGGGTCGGCTACATGGATCATACGGCGCCATAATGTTTTATCACGAATCATGTTAATAGTTAAATCATTGGCCTCCAAATCTTTCTTAATAGTTTCTCCTATAGTTTTTCTTGGCCTACCTCTGCCTCTAGCTATTGGATTGCCCTCCACTTGGTTCACTCTCCTTACTACAGAATCTAAAGGTCTCATCCATACATGCCCAAACCACCTAAGTCGAGATTCAACCATCTTTTCTACAATAGGTGCTACCCCAACTCTTTCTCTAATGCTATCATTCCTAATCCTATCACGTCTAGTTTTTCCGCTCATCCAACGCAACATTCTCATCTCTGCTACATTGATTTTACTCTCGTGTTGATTTTTTACCGCCCAACACTCCGTCTCATACAACATCGCCGGTCTAATAGCTGTACGGTAAAATTTTCCCTTTAGCTTAAGAGGTACCTTTTTATCACATAAAAAACCCGAAGCATTCCTCCATTTCGACCACCCTGATTGAATCCAATGGTTTACATCTCCCTCAATTTCTCCGTCATTTTGTATAATAGACCCAAGATATTTAAACCGTGTGACTTGTGGTATGTTGTGGTCTCCAACTTTCACCTCTAAGCTAGAGGTGTTTCACCTTTTGCTAAACTTACATTCCATATACTCCGTCTTGCTTCTACTCAAGCGGAAGCCATGTGCTTCTAAAGCTTGTCTCCACGTCTCCAACTTTCCATTTATATCATCTCTCGACTCTCCAACTAGAACTATATCGTCTGCGAAAAGCATGCATCGCGGTGCTGGCTCTTGAATGTGCTCCGTAAGTACATCCAATACCAAGGTAAAAAGATAGGGGCTTAAAGCTGACCCTTGGTGCAGACCTATGGTTATTGGGAAATCTTCTGTGACTCCACCCTGCGTTCTCACACTAGTTGTGGCCCCCTCATACATATCCTTGATAGCTCGAATATAGGAAATCCAAACGCCTTTCTTTTCTAGGGCTTTCCACAAAACCTCTCTTGGCACCCTATCATACGCTTTCTCCAAATCAATGAAGGTCATGTGTAAATCTTTTTGATCCCTTCGATATTGTTCCATCACTCGTCGTAGCAAGTAAATTGCTTCCATTGTCAACCTCCAGGGCATAAAACCAGATTGGTTGTCGGTGATTTTGGTTTCTTTTCTTAGTCTCCGTTCAAGCACCCTTTCCCATAGCTTCATAGTATGACTCATAAGCTTAATCCCCCTATAATTTGCGCAATTTTGTATATCTCCCTTGTTCTTGTAAATCGAAACTAAAGTGCTTCTCCTCATTCGTCCGGCATTTTCTTTGACCTCATAATCTCATTAAAAAACTTCGTGAGCCAACTAATGCCTCTATTTCCTAGACTCTTCCATACCTCCACAGGTATATTGCCCGGTCCAACTGCCTTGCCATTATCCATCATTCTCAAAGCTTCTTTTATCTCATGCTCTTGGATTCTACGATAAAAAGTGTAATTTTGGTCCTCTTCTCTGATGTCAAGCACCCGTGAGCATGATAAAACTTCAAATCCTTCATTAAATAACTTGTGGAAATAATTCTTCCATCTATCTTTAATATCTTGTTCCTTAACCAAAACTTTACCTTCTTCATCCTTAATACGCTTCACTTGGTCCAAGTCTCTTGTCTTTCTTTCTCTATTTTTAGCAAGCCTATAAATAGATTTCTCACCATCTTTGGTGCCTAAGGATTGGTACAACCCGTCAAAAGCTTTATTTCTAGCTCCGCTTACTGCCTTCTTGGTCTCTTTTTTGGCCACCTTATAATTTTCTCAATTTTCAGCATTTCTATATAAAGACCAAGCTTTAAAACATTCCCTTTTAACCCGAACCTTAGCTTGCACACTTTCATCCCACCACTAGGATTCTTTACCCCTAGGTCTGAATCTTCTTGATTCACCAAGCGTCTTTATAGCTACCTTTCTAATCCCCTTGGCCATCTTGTCCCACATATCATTTACACTTCTGTTTGCCTCCCAAAACCCTCCCTCCAAAACCTTGTGTTGGAAGATCCTTTGTTTTTCACTCTTCAATTGCCACCACTTGATCCTTGAAACCTTTTCGTGGCCTCTTCTCTTCACACTCCTTTTAACTCTTACATCCATGACCAAGACTCTATGTTGGGTAGTCAAGCTCTCTCCAGGTATGACTTTACAGTCCAAGCAAATCTTTCTCAAAGTTCAATACAATCATAGCAAAATATCTCAAAGTTCAATTTTCAATTTTTCACATGAGGATCAATTTTCAATTTTCAAAACCTAGGGGGAAAATCATCAACAGTCAACAATTTATCATGCAATCAATCTATGCAAAATTCAACAAAACCCAATCAAGCTTGCCGACACTAGACTCACACACAAACTCTTGATCTTCTCAAATTATTCAAGAGCTAAATACAAAAACAAACGGAAAAAGGGAAAGAAAACAAAAACAAAGCAAAGCAAAGCAATTAAAAAGAGTAAGGTTTAGAAGGACTCATGAAGGCGCTTCCACCTGGATCCCATTGCCTGTAGCATAAGGCCCACGTGATAGACAAAGGGCGGAAGCTTATTCCATGGTCCCATAACTTGCAGCCTTGATATGGAAGTGAGCACTCGACAATCATGGTGACCTCGTCATGTGCGGCGGACTTCTCACTCCCTCTTGGGTCAAAGATGACCTCCTTTTCAACAAAGTCTCCCCAACACAGATGGGGTTTAACCTCTTCGACTGGCCATGGTGCCTTCATAGTTAAAGATGCAAAATCCAAATTCTCAGGCAGAATCTTGAAATCCATCGTTGGTTGTTCCACAGTGGGAGGTGGCAAACAGGTAGAGAGGATCTCTGGTGCTACTTCAACTTCTGTACAATCTTCATCCACTGCATTACCAGATTCATCACCTTCTATATACGCAGTAATCTCAGCACACACCACACAGGAATTTCTCCCATCACAATCGACACATGCATAGGAGCCAATGGAATCATCCAATTCCAGAATTTCTTCATCATCCTCTAGCATGGCGAAATAGGTGTCCTCCATATGCCTCTTCCTTTCAATTTCCTTAGTCAAGAGTTCTGATCCTTGAGCTTGCTGCATGGTGACCGCGCTGTCGCCACGCGCCAAAAAGAACGAGCGATTATAAAATAATGCAGTATAGTGCGACAACTCGGATCGTCTCTCAAGGACTCTTTAGTTGTTGTTATTATTAACAGAAAATTAGTAAAAGTTAGAAATGGGGGTTTTGAATTGAAAACTAAATTAAGAAAACAAAACACTAAAAACAAAGCAGTTAAAGAAAATAGCAAATAGACAAAAGCGATTAACCTACTGTTCTCAGTTTCCCACTATCATTGGTTCATGCAAATCCTAAGCAGATACTAATCCCCTCCCGGTTGTAGCAACAATTAACAAACGAAAACCATTACTACAGATGTATGTTCCTATTCCCGAAATAACAAACGGGGTTAAGCTCTCATGAACAAACGAACATGAATGAACACACGCGAAATAACAAACGCGATTATATATAGGAACATAACATCACCGAGATGAAACAATACAACACTATATATTCCCGAAATAACAAACGAAACATACAGACATGGCATTGAAAAGAGAAAAGCAACTAATCATGAAATACATAACCTCAAGTGTTAACGAAACCAATTACAATGTAGATTAATCTAGGAGACTAGCTCTCCATTTACGAAGGAAAACAAAACATAACTAAAAAGAAAACAAAAGACTAACTAAGACTAGCTCGTAAACTAGCCAAAATGGCTAATTTCGACCCCTCCCTTCATTTCTCGCCTAAGATTGCTTATATACACGTTTTCGGAGTCGAGTACTCGCGAGGCGAAGCACTGCTCGCGAGGCGAATTACATGAAAGGTCTGCAACTTTTGGTCTTCTCGCGCGGCGAGCACATCCTTCGCGAGGCGAACTCTTTGACTTCCAACTGTTACGCCCGTGGCATTCAACACGCCCAAACCGTGAGGCTTCGATCTTCCAAGACTCGCGAGGCGAAGGATTACTCGCGGGCGAACGCTTCAACTTCAGAATTGCCACGGCTGTGATCTTCAACACGGGCAAGCCGTGATCGTCTCCGACTTTTTCATGGTTGCAATACTCGCGGGCGAGAGATTATTCGCGGGGCGAGTGGCTCCAGTTACTTTTTATTAACCTGAAAATAGAAAATACAAGCAAATAATTATTCAACTCTAAAACAACTAAATTAACATAAAAACAATTCTAAGACTCAAAATACTACTTAGGAACAATAAAGTCTAATTTGGGTAAAAATGGTATAAAATAAGCACAAAGCCAAGGTCTTGATTGTTATAAAACCAATCAAACAGAGGCTCATCAAAATACCCCAAACTTAAACTTTGCTTGTCCCCAAGCAAACTACACTCAAAAACTTAAAAAGACTCAAGACCTGGCAAGCTTAAGAATTCAATCAACTTTCACACAGATTTCAAGCAATTTTCCAAAAGAATTTTTTTTCTTTCAATGTTCCCCCCTTTCAAGCAAAGTAATCCCCACATTCATTTATTCTAAACAGTTGAGAAATTAATCATTCAGACAATCGGAAATCTAAGCAGGGGATCTAAGTTACACACAAAAGAGAGATCACCAAAATCAAACAACTGCCTTCCTCACAAGGGAAATTTGTGTTCACTCAATCGCTCAGTTTTTTTTTTTTTTTTTTTGTCAGGTTATCAACAATTCACTCAATTTCACTTTTAAGAGCACTTCCCATAAATTTGATTTTCATCTCCTAATGGTTCCCACAGAAAACATGCAAGCAACATCAAAAGGTCTTTTATGGGTTGTAATGGGGCTGGCTAAGGGTAGGATATACAAAGGAACTAGGCTGAAGACCCTAGGAACTAAGAGAGCATGAAACATTATTTACACTTTGAAATTCACTCAAGTTCCTTTCTTTATTTTTCATTTTTGCTTTGGGTGACTACAACCTTTTTATTTCTTTTTGGCATTTTTGCACTTTTAAATTTTTTTTTTTTTTTTTTTTTGTCTTTTTTTTTTTATTTTTTATGTTATTATTTTTTTTTCTTTTTTCTTTTATTATTTTTTTTTTCACAAACTTTTTTTTTTTTTTTTTTACATAAATTTTTTTCTCAATCCCATACAACACATTGCACCTGGTAGCCACCCCAAACTTAATTTCTTGCAACCAAATTTCTTACTAAGATTCCATGCTCTCCTAATCCTAAGATCGGGTTAACATGGTTTTTTTTTTTCAGATTTTAGCTTGTAACATAAGGTTAACAAGAACAATAGGCTCATCAGGCTCAAAGGGCTAACTAGGGAACATGCATTAGGAATTGGTTATTTTTAGGCCAAGTAGCTATTTACAAGGAAAAACTGCCTAAATCATTTGCTACACACATATAATCATGCAAACCAAAAAGATATTCAATCAAATTCAGGAAAGTGCAACTTAAAAGAGATTTTCACACAGTTTAAAACATGTTGGAGGCTCAAAACCTAACTTGGACATTTTTTTGCAAATTGCTTGACAGAGATTCTATCCCTAGTGTGTGCTTCCTATCACCCCAAACTTATCATAAATCATGCCATCATAACAAAATCCCAAAGTTCAGTTTTCAATCACATGGGGATCATTTTTCAAAAATTTTCAAGTCCTAGGGGAAAACAATCAACACTATCATGCAATCAATCTATGCAAAAATTAATAAAATCCAATAAACTTGCCATAACCAAGACACAAACACAACTCCTGAGCTTCTCAAATTATTCAGGAGCATTATTGACAATAAAACAGAAATAAAGCAAAGAAAAAAAAATAAATAAATTAAAAGAGCAAGGTAAAGAAAAACTCATTGAAGGTGGTGGTTCCACCAGGATCCCACTGCCTGTAGCATAAGTCCCACGTGGTAGCCAAAGGACTGAAATTCATTCCATGCCTCCCTAACTTGCAGCTTTGATGCGGAGGTGAGCATTTGACAATTATGACAACTCCACCCAGTGCGGCGGACTTCTCACTTCCTCTCGGGTCACAGATGACCGCTTTCTCAACAAAATCTCCCCAATAGAATCGAGGTTCAACCACTTGGACAGGCCAGGGTGCAGAATCCAAGGGTACAAAATCCAGAGTTGGTTCCTCAGGGGAAATGGCAAACAGTTAGAAACGAGTTATCGGTGCTACTTCAACTTCCGCAGTGTCTTCATCCACTGCACTAACAAATTTTTCACCTGCTATACACGCAGAAATTTCAGCACACACCAAACAAAGGTTAGAGTTAGTACATATATTACAAGAAAATGAATCAGAAAAATCTACAATGTCTGGAAATTCTGCAATTAGTTCATCATCCACCCCTCTACTCTCAACATGTTCAATTGTTTTACTTGAATCATCTACTCCCAAAGGTTCTTCTTTATCTTCGGGCACGGGGAGCAGATGTTCTCTTGATCCTCCTTTTCTAAGTTTCCGAAGAAAATAATCTCGCAAACCGATCTGCATTTTCTATTTTTCCTGAAAAATATAAACACAGTAAAACATTCTACACACAGAGCAGTTCCATCACAATAACAAGCATTAGGATCGGGGATTCAACACTAAATTCATCATCAACGAAACATTATCATCAAAATTATCATCAAAAGTATTTTCGTAAATAACCACTTTAGAATCAGTATGTTTCTCAAGAGGTGTGGAGTTAGCATTGCAGCAGAGTTGGCGGTAACTTGATTAATTAGAGCCCACAATCTCTCGAGATTCAGCTTGGCTCCTCTCGGTAGGCTTCAAGATTACTTGCCTCCATTGCCTCCATCCTCTTTTGAAATTCAAGATTGTATGCTTCCGTTTGTGCAGCCATTTGTTGTAGCCTAGAAGCAATTTTATCCAAGGTGCCTGTGAAGGTTCGGAAGGTGCAGAGGTGGTCACTTGGCTAGGATAGTATGGTGGTGGCTCATTAAAACTAGGATAATACATGCAAGGTGGTTCATAATAAACATTAGGCAAATATCCATACATGTAATTATCCATGGCAATCAAACAACCAGACAAGCAGACAAAACTAACTAGAAAAGAGAAATTTTTTTTTTTTTAATTTTTTTTTCTGCTAATAACAACAAACCAGAGTCCCCGGCAACGGCGCCAATTTTTGACCGCGCTGTCGCCACGCGCCAAAAAGAACGAGCGATTATAAAATAATGCAGTATAGTGCGACAACTCGGATCGTCTCTCAAGGACTCTTTAGTTGTTGTTATTATTAACAGAAAATTAGTAAAAGTTAGAAATGGGGGTTTTGAATTGAAAACTAAATTAAGAAAACAAAACACTAAAAACAAAGCAGTTAAAGAAAATAGCAAATAGACAAAAGCGATTAACCTACTGTTCTCAGTTTCCCACTATCATTGGTTCATGCAAATCCTAAGCGAGATACTAATCCCCCCGGTTGTAGCAACAATTAACAAACGAAAACCATTACTACAGATGTATGTTCCTATTCCCGAAATAACAAACGGGGTTAAGCTCTCATGAACAAACGAACATGAATGAACACACGCGAAATAACAAACGCGATTATATATAGGAACATAACATCACCGAGATGAAACAATACAACACTATATATTCCCGAAATAACAAAGAAACATACAGCATGGCATTGAAAAGAGAAAAGCAACTAATCATGAAATACATAACCTCAAGTGTTAACAGAAACCAATTACAGTAGATTAATCTAGGAGACTAGCTCTCCATTACAGAAGGAAAACAAAACATAACTAAAAAGAAAACAAAAGACTAACTAAGACTAGCTCGTAAACTAGCCAAAATCGGCTAATTCTCGACCCCTCCCTTCATTTCTCGCCTAAGACCGCTTATATACACGTTTTCGGAGTCGAGTACTCGCGAGGCGAAGCATTGCTCGCGAGGCGAATTACATGAAAGGTCTGCAACTTTTGGTCTTCTCGCGCGGCGAGCACATCCTTCGCGAGGCGAACTCTTGCCTTCCAACCTATTACGCCCGTGGCATTCAACACGCCCAAACCGTGAGGCTTCTGATCTTCCAAGACTCGCGAGGCGAAGGATTACTCGCGGGGCGAACGCTTCAACTTCAGAATTGCCACGGCTGTGATCTTCAACACGGGCAAGCCGTGATCGTCTCTGACTTTTTCATGGTTGCAATACTCGCGGGGCGAGAGATTATTCGCGGGGCGAGTGGCTCCAGATTACTTTTTATTAACCTGAAAATAGAAAATACAAGCAAATAATTATTCAACTCTAAAACAACTAAATTAACATAAAAACAATTTACAGACTCAAAATACTACTTAGGAACAATAAAGTCTAATTTGGGTAAAAATGGTATAAAATAAGCACAAAGCCAAGGTCTTGACTGTTATAAAACCAGTCAAACAGAGGCTCATCACATGGCATTCATTGAAATGACAAGCTGTCCAATCTGTGTCTGTAAAGTATGAATGCTAGCATCCGTTCATTCTTTGAAATCAGATAAACCGTGGTTCGCAAAGTATGAATACTAGCATTTGCTTGCTGCTGAAACCGGAGATTGTTGTCAGCCATTTGCTTGATCAGGTCCTCTAGTGAGGGTCCAGAAGTTGCAGAGGTGGTCACTTGGGGAGAGTTCTGTGGTGGTGTCGGCGACAACATCAATTGTTGTTGAGGTGATTCATAGACTTGTCTAATACCAAATATCTCTCTTCTGATTGATGCAGCTCTGAAGGCAGGAAAGTATCTCTCTAGGAAGACTTTCTTCAAATCAATCCAGGTTGAAATGGAATTCGGCTCAAGACAATACAACCAATCCTTGGCAACACCTTGAAGTGAGAATGGGAAGGCTCTCATCTTGATGTGGTCTTCTGTTATTCTTTCGGGTCTCAACATTGTAGAACAAACAACCTGGAATTCCTTCAGATGCTTCTGCGGATTCTCACCTGCAAGACCACTAAACTTGGGCAACCAGTGTATTAAACCAGAAAAGTCAGGATAATATATGCATGGTGGTTCGTAATTAACATTAGGCATATAATCTTGCATATAATTATCCATGGGTAGATTCACAATCAGACCAATTCAGCAACTTTTTTTTATATGTATATATATTTTTCTGTTAATAACAACAAGAGTCCCCGGCAACGGCGCCAATTTTGACGCGCTGTCGCGCACGCGTCAAAAAGCGAGCGGTTTGTAAAAATATGCAGATAGGGAGCGACAACTCGAGTATCGTCTCACAAGGACTCTTGGATTGTTGTTAACAGAAAAGTCAGATTTTTGTTTTTTTTTTGGGGGGGGGGGGTTTGAAATTCAATTAAGAAAACAAAGCAGAAAACAATGCAAACTAAATAATTATCAAATAAGCTAAACGATTAACCTACTGCTTTCTGTTTCCCACCATCATTGATTCATATAATTCCAAGCCCTAAGCGGATTCTAATCCCTTTTCGATCGTAGCGGCAACTAACAAGCGAAATTGGCACTACATGATTTATGTTCCTAATTCCCGAATTAAACAAACGGGGTGAAGCTCTCGTGAATTAAGCAAACACGATTGAACACACGCGAATTAAGCAAACACAATTATGTATAGGAACACGCAATCATTGAAATAAATCAACGCCTATTCTATACAATCCTGAATTAAGCAAACAAAACATATAGAACGATATTGAAAGAGAAAAGCAATAAGAATGGGAATTACATAACCTCAGGTGTCAATGGAACCCGATTACAACAGATCAATCCAAGGAGACTAGTTCTCCATTAACAACTATGACAAAAACCTATGAACAAATTCGCAGCCGTCAAAATGGGAGAGAAGAAGAGGATATAAAAGAAGTCTCTTAACCACCTACTTATAATCCTAGGGTAAACAAATATGTCTGACCTAGAGAGCCCAATGGGAATTAATTGGCCCATTATTGATTGATTACATGGAGATATGGCAACAATAATTCCAATTCCCGCACTAATCTGGACAGCTTAGGTAATTCGAATTTTCGACCATCAAAACGTCTGAACTGGGCTGAGCGGTCAACATGACAGTTGTAGGTCTTCTTCTTAGCTTTCCAACGCAACCAAGAGAACTCAAATCGGACAAGTATAGCCCAAGTTATGGCCTGCATAAGGGGGACGGGTCAGGATGCACTAAAATCCAGAAATTGATCAAGAAATTCATTAAAGCACAATTAAGACCCAAATATATGAAAACATGCTAAGAATCCAATATTGGGTACAAAGCACATCCAAAAACACCAAGTGCAATGCTATAAAAAGTATATTAAAATGCACTGATCAGGCACTCTTTAACTAATTGCTTCAAATTGAGTGGGAAAATGGATGCTAATCCTGTCAAGTAGCAAGGTCCAAAGCCCAAAAAAATGTATGTTCCTAAACCTTCTCCTAAGGTGGATAAAGTGATACAGGATGACTTAGGTGATGAAGGGGGGTGCATGATAATTCAATAAAGGATTTAAGTAATGTCGAGCTAAATGTCCACGGCAATGATGCCAATAATAAATCCAAAGGGAAAGAAATCATGATTGAACAGCAAGATCAGGTTATTGGGGAAAATGATGCAGAATGTTCAAAAAAGAATGATGCGACTTTGCATGCTCCGGATTTCAACCTTGAATTCCCAATAACGGATCCAGTCTGTAGCCCTGACATGGTGATATCAGTAGAATCTGATTCTGGAAATAAAAATGATCAATTAATTCATAAGGAGAATTATGCCAAACAACTTCTTCTTGAAGATGATACCGAATCAATTGAAACAGTCTATGATGAGTCAAGGGTTGAGCTTGATGATAAAGAGCCTGATTTAGAAAGTGAAAGGGAGGTTGTCCCTGAGTCACCTATTGATAATATGATAAAGAAGCCTGAGCAGCCTGCTAAGGAAGTTCATAGCATTGAGGGTTCAATGAGTGGAAGGAATGTTCAGTCACCCGTAACTTCATTGAACAATAAGGTTCAACATGACCTTGCTGTTGTTGGGAAGTTTTGGAATTCAAATGAGGATGTGGAGGAAGATTTAGTTGATGTTGAGGTTATACAGGATGATGGTGATACTCTGAAGATTTCAGAAGAAGGGGGTTTCATCAAGGTGCTCTCTAGATCTCAAGCTAGGAAACTTAAGAAAAAACATAATGCTAACTCAAAGACAAGTAAGGATTTGGTGGCCAAAAATATAAGGCTCAAAGCAGGCCTAAACAAACAGTCTCAATGAAGGTTTTCTTTTGGAATGCTAGAGGATTAGCTAATCTTGATACAAGGTTAGTTCTAAGAAATTTGATTTCTCACAATAAACCTGATATTGTTTTACACTACAAAAAATCAACTGTTTAGCGACCGACATATTCAGTCGCTAAACTTTCAAAATCGATCGCTGTTTAATTTAGCGACCGAATTAGCGACCGATCTATGGTGGTGGCTGATAATCTGGTCACTAAGCTTTTAGAGACCGAAATAATAATTCGGTCGCTAAATGGCAACCGTATTATCGGTTGCTAAATAATAAAAAATGGTCGCTACACGGTTGGTCGCATTGTTTTGGGTAACCATTTTTAGCGACCGACAAATCGGTTGCTAGTTCGGTCGCCAATGTTGGTTACTGTTAACCTATATTAGCGACGGATTTTCGGTCGCTAGACTACAATATGTTAATGTTAACTAAAGTTTAGCGACCGAATTATTGGTTTCTAATTCGGTCGCTAAACTGATTTTTATTAAATTTTTTAAAATTTAATTTTTAAAATAATAAATTTTTTCTGTTTTTCTTTAAAGTTTAGCAAAATTACTAATAAAACACACCAAATTACTAATGAAATATACAATCATAGGAAATAATGAATATATATATATAAAAATAATCCAAAGTGTCGTACAAGAATCGTTTGAAGTCAAAAAAATGGGAAAAAAAATCAGTCATGATGAGGGGGAGGTGGAGGAATCCAATCATCCTCAGCGTCCGTACCACTGACGTATGCTATCTGATCGTCCTCTGCAGTAGCAGCATCAGTAGCTGGCGGCGAAACTGGAGGAGTGGCAGCTGGCGGCACAACCGTCAGAGCATCACCCTGAGCAACTGGAGTCTGGATCCTCATCTGCTCCAACACCAACCGCAATAAACCGCCCTGCTCGATGCTCGTATGCATCAGCTGCTGGTGTGCCTGAGTCAACTGTGCAATCTGGTTCGCCATCTGCTGCTTTCTCTCTCTCTTCTCCCGAAGCTCCGCGTTCAGCTGCGTGATGGTGTCCTGCATTTGGTTGAACTGCTCCTGAGGGACGGTATCGGCGTAGGAAGGAGCAGGCGTACCAGATGATGAAGCGATAAACTCGCCTCCCAGGTGTCCGAGGCCCTACACGTGCCCCTTCTTGTTCCTGCCCCCGACGACCTCCAAATAAATGTCATTATCGTCGACGGAGATAGGAGAGTTGGGCCCATCACCAGTCAAGGCCTTATCTTGTGACTGTGAGGCACGTGATATGACATCGTCTTTCTTCTCGTTGAAGCCCACCTATAAAGTATAGTTGAAGAGATTTAGTTAAAATTATAATAAATATTAACAAATCATTTATAATAAATTACAAGTAAACACTAAATTGTTTTTTTTCTTACAGCATAGTTACGAGCCTTGTCGTTGACCCATGTCCCCGACTTCAACTTCTTCGTCCTCTCCACCAACTCCATAGCAGTGGGGGTCCATTTGTTTCGTGCTTTTACGCACAGAAAAATATAATATTAAATTCATAAGAATAATTAAAAATGAAAACTCATTAAATAGTATAATAAGTCAAAAGTTTAATGTATTACCAGCTCGTCGTAGTGGGCGGCGGCTGATTTAGACCCGCCGGTCCAAGCACATGCGCCACCATCAGAAGCTCGATTACGTCGAGCTGTGGCCTGGATCTCCTGGAACTTCTCAGTAGCCCAGTACTGGTCCAGCTGCCTCCTGATCTCATGATCCACCCACTTCCCCTTATTCTTACCCTTCCTCAGCTTGTTCATCAGATTCTTCATGACCAGTGAGCCTTTATGCTCAAATATGTCCCTAACGAGACCCTCTAAAGCTATGTCCCACCTATACTCTTTCTGCAACTTATAGTTTTTAGGAAATTCGTGTGTGTGTGTGGATATATATATAATGTAAATTTAATTTAAATAACTTAATAAATTGTTACCTTAAACTCTTGAAACAACCGATCCCTATGGCCCCTGGGATGGCCTTCCATGTAGGCCATGGACCATCAAACTTGCGTCGCGGGATCTTCGATATCGAATCAGAAGGGCCCTTCGCGGGCAGAAAGCTGCAGCAAAATTAGAACATTAATAAATGTTATAAATAAATAAATAAATAAAAACAAGTAAATAGAAATTAACGATACTTTATATATATTAAAAAGTTAAATTAGCTTAGTAGTTATCCCCCTTGGGGATAAGAAGAATCCTCCTTTCGGATGGACCACGACTCTCTTGTCCCGATGATGATGATGGTCCTGTCATAGGTGTGGATGATGAGGGTGCAGCCTGTGTCCCGACCACATGAGGCAGGGTAGGGGGTGCAACTCCATCACCCTGAGGTGTCCCGTCCACAGAGGTGCTAGTAGGATGGTCTCGATCTGAAGGCTGTGGGTCGGCCGACGAAGGGACTCTCGCAGCATGACCTCTGCCACGACCTCCACGACGACCCCTACCTCTAGAGGAATCTTCCATCTGTGTAAGAAATGAAAAGATGATTACACAACATTGTAAATAATACAAAAATAAATTACCTAAGTAGAATGCCATTTACACAATGAATTATGACATAAATAAATTACCTAAGTAGAATCTCCGTCATTAAGTTCACCCTCACTCTCATCAGTCTCACTTGATCGGAATGTGCCTTCGCTAGATGCGTCCAACTCGGATTGATCCATTAACTCTCTTTCAACTTCTTCCCCATTTCCGGAAATGTCCGCCAAAGAATTAACAATAATGTCCGGCGTAATTTGCAACGGTACGTGGGGTCTTGAAAACTCATCATCTTGGTACGGAGCATCTTTTTCAGGCTGGTTGATTACATTATCAGTAATTATACTGCGAGACTTTATCTTAATAACACCCAACCAGCCTTGATGTCCTTCAGGATATGGCGAGTAATAAACCTGATCTGCCTGTTGTGAAAAAATGAATGGGTCGTACGCCTTATTATACCTACGAGACAGCCTAACTTGAACAATACCATATTTTTTATCGATTTTTGTCCCTACGTCAATAGTAGGATCAAACCAATCACACTTGAAGATAACTAACTTCATCACAGGGAAACCGGTATAATCGAGTTCAAGGATGTCAGTTAGAACCCCATAGAAATCATCCTCTACATTGCCATCAGTGGCTTGCACACAAACACCATAGTTACACGACTGCATTCCTTCATTCCATGTTTTTGTGTTAAATTTATATCCATTTACAATGTAAGTATTCCATGATGTAACCCATCAGTTAGGCCCCCATGCCAAATTTGTTAACAATGGATTTTGAACATTATTTTCTGGATCTAGTACCTAAAAAATCAAATATTATATTATTCTTATACATGCTATATATTTAAGGAGATAAAATGTATTGCAACAAATGAAGATGCTTAACCTACATATTTACTGAACCACGTAGCAAAGTGAGAAGTAATTTCTCGATCAACCTGATCGTTTGAAATGTCAGGTTAGAGATCCCTTAGAAAATTGCCTTACATCCTACATATGGGAGATTAACAGCAGGACGATTAATAATCATAAATGTCAATTGATCTTATAAAAGACATTGACTTATAAGGATTGCAGCATACTTCAACAAATATATATTGAAGCATAATTCAATACAAACTTAGATAAAATATAGTATCAAACATCCTATTGAGCTCCGCTCTCCACTAACAAGTAACACATAATTGTCAAACACATGCATAACTTCTAAATTAGCAACACACAACAAGCATCCCACCTTTTTGACAGGATCACATCCTATTGAGCTCTGCTCTCCACTAACAAACAACACATAATTGCAAATACATGCATAAATATTAAATTATCAGCACACAATCAGCATCTTGCCTTTTAGACAAAGCAGAACCTTAAAAGAGAGTATTGAGAGAACTTACCTATGCGACAAAATGCAAAAACAAGTAAGGATAAGGGGAGGAGCCGCAGACAAGAAGATCAGGAACTGATAAATATAATAAGACAATATGAAAGCAAACTAATATCCTTAGAGCCAACTTAATTGTATTCAAGTTAGTAATATAAAAGTTCAACAAATTGCCATTACGACCAATTGATTACCTGTGGAGATGGAGAGGGGACGAAGGGACTCGGTTTCAACTCACAAGAAATAGAGCAATGACCTATAATGCATAAATAAAATTAATCCTGTCAAGTACTAACATTTAAGAAACTAACATTTAAGGCTCTCATATATTGTCACTTTGCAACTAATTCGATGTACTCATGAATCTTGCACCACTCAACTCACTCTCTTAATTATCGGTTTTGTTTGCGATGTTTTTCAAAATCACGAATCAACTCTCTCAAAACTTAAACTATATAGGTGAAGGAACATGAGTAACTTCATGTAGCATTCATAATGTACAAGTCCATTTTTCAGATATTTGACGTTGTTTCATTAATTATTAGATGCTGAATTAAAACCTTAACCAATAAAATAGATGTACAAAATGGAAACCATAATAAAGATCAAACACAAGGGATGGTTCAAAAGCATGAGCTTTACATTGCCTATGAGAATCTAGAAAGTTGACAAATCTATTTTTCAAGTCACCGCACACAAGGGATTAAGTTTGGTTTTCTATTGGTTCTATCCAAGATTCCATGTGATTACTACCCCCCTCCAGCTCTCATATAAAAATATCAGTTTCACCATGCTTTGTGCTAAAGAGAAGTGTGTAACAAAGAAACAACACAAACACAAGCATAACAAGTTTTAACAAGTTCTCTAATTTGTTAGTATCAAGGCCAGTATAATAATACTTGAAAATTCAGCATTTTTAAACAAACAAGCATAACAAGTTTTCACAAGTTCTCTTATTTTTTAGTATCAAGACCAGTGTAATAATACTTGAAAATTGAGCATTTTTTGTCAATAGTGAATATAGTTATGTTGCATAAAAAGCATATATAGCTAAATAGGTCAGGTCTGAGGCTTTAAAGAAAGCCTGCCAGGCCTACCAAACCGGCCTATTTAACACATACATACACATAAATATGTATGTATAATATGATATGTTATAATACTATAATATATTATTTATACTATTCATAATATTTAAAGGTAAATGTCTATTGGTCATGTAGTAACTTACTTGCCTATTTATTTGTGAATGCCTAGTAACCTAAACCTATTTATTAGTATATGTCTACCAACTTCTTTGTCATTAGAGACCTACGAGCCTATTTACAAGTGAATGATTGCGACCTATTTATAGATTTAAGCATATTTAAAGGTCTTGTTGATAAGTAAGCTTTTAAGTAGGCTTTCAGGCCAGGTCAGACTTTAAAGCAGGCTTGAGGTGCCAACATAGTTGGGATGTCTTGCTCTTATAATGATGCCTTTGCATATAAATTTTTGCTTTTTATATATATATGTGTGTGTGTGTGTGTGTGTGTATGTGTATATGTGTGTGAGAGAGAGGGGTTGTATAATATATTGTGTGAGATAACGGCATGGATTGTCATGATGGATTAAGGAATTTGAATACCACCTACGCCACTACAGTGCATTTATACTAGAATTTATGAGAAATTTTAAAGTAAAACGTTAGGCAGTGGTTAAGGATTAAAAAAAATTATTAGGATTTTATGTATTTTAAAGAATGATAAATTTAGTTTTTTAATGAGATTTTTTTTTAATTCTTTTAAAACACCAATTAGCATGACCCTGTTTTAAAGGGTTGATATATATGAGTTTGAGGCTAAGGAAGGAAGTTGGTCCTAAAGAGTTTTGCCTTAGTTATTCAATTGTTGAATGAGTGAGACAAGACATGGCAGGCAAGCAGGCAACATCATCACCCTTTAGCCTTATTATTAGTAAGCCTTTTTTTTTTGAACGGTTAGTAAGCCATTGGATACAAATGGGAATGAGAAGTTGCGTATAGGCATATTCTCCCAGAGACGAAGGGATATGTTTATTGGCTTGCTGACTGGAGTTTGAATATAGAGTATGGACTTAAATGTATTACAGGATTCATAATTGGAATTGGCTAGATTTATTCTTAGTAATTTGTTTTAAAATTCCATACCCTGTTTAGTCATTAATAGTTAGTCTTTTATTTTGGCTTTGGTGCAATTTGTCCCCTAAAATATAATAACGGAGTTAGAAAACCATGCATCTTCGAAAATCAAAACAATTATTTTCTAAATTCCTTAATTCTTACCCGATTTTGAATTAGTGTTGGCAATTAAAACTGTCTTGCCAGAAGAATACTAAGTGAATAGGAAACAGAACACTCAATGAAACAATATGAACTCACAAAAATTTTATCATCACCACTATACTATTATAAAAACTGTGTTTTCCAATGACAAGTGTCACTCTCCTACCATTTCTATTTCATGACCAAAACCAATTCCATTCTTTCTCTACAAAGCTTCCACGAGAAGCTTCTTTCCTCTTTTTTTTTATTCTTTTTTGTTTATTTATTTCAGTTTCATTGTTTCCCTAGGTTCACCTGTCCAAAACAAAATCCCCTTCTCTACCAAGCTTCAACGAGAAGCTTCTTTCCTTTCTTTCTTTCTTTCTTTCTTTCTTTTTTTTTAATATTTTCAATTCATTCACCTCCTTCTTCTTTTAGTGTGTTTGGAAAAACTGAAAAAAAAGATTATGCTGATAATCTGTTTTTGTATAATCAGTTTTTGTGATAATCGATTATAATCAGAATCTGTTTTTGTTTATGTTTGCTGAAAAACGATTTTAAAATAGTCTATTTCATTTGGATGGTGCAAAAATAATCACTTTTATATAGTAAATTATGAAAAATGTTACGAAGATATTTGTTTATATTAATAATATTTGATGTTTTTTAACATTAAAACTTGTTTTTTTAATATCTTGTCAACAATTTCTTTCTATTTATAAAAAAATGAATAAAATTTGTAATTTTTTTCATGATTGTGAAAAACATGTAAAAATATATTATTCTTTTAGATTAAGAAATTCATTATTAAGAAAACTTGAAAAAAAATTGGTTCACGCTAACACAAGAAGCACTTTAACATTATCACTGGTCTCAGTTAGCTACTAATCAATTCTATCGCATGTTTCTATCTCCGAAATTCATTATTAGTAGTGAAAATATTTTTTCATTGCGATAGTTCCTCACCCACCAAATCTCTCAGAGGAGGGGAAATGATTAGGGGTAAGTTGGGGAAGACGGTTTTGAGGCAAAACAATAATCAAAAGGAAACCATCTAAGTGTCCTTTATATCACATGAGATGAAAACAACTTTTCTATACGTAAAAAGCTTTTATTAAAATTTAAGCTGAATGCCAAACAATGTAGATTATTATTTTAGAAAAAGCTTTTTTTACTCTAAAACAGATGAAACTTAGATAATTCATCTTTCCCAAACACACACTTTGACATTACCCCCTCTCTCTCTCTCTCAAACATACGTTGTCGCTGGTGCAGGGAGGTTGCTCATTTGGCTTTGGCACACCGACAGTGGGTGGTTCGTGGTTCTGGACGGCGGTGGTTCGAATAGTTCACAGTTGGATAATGCAGGCTCGGCACGACATGATCCATAGCCATACTCATAAGCGTCAAGCATTGGTTGTTGAAAGATATGGTTAATTCCACCACCATCATTCGTAATAACTTCCCTTTTATATTTTGTACTATGAATGATAGTTTGAATATTTTTTCCAAAGTATTTAGATATGGTTTTTTTTTAAAAAAAAATTAACGAATGGGTGCAGGGACGACCTAACGTATTTGTAGGTCTAAAACGAAATTTGAAATAAGGCATTTTAAAATTAATAATAATATTTTATTGAACATTTATAATTTTATTTAAATTTTATCTTTATTATAAATTCCTTTATTTTTAAAGAGTAATTATTTTGATTGATGTAAATTTTTGTTGTGTATGCACATGTGTAAGATTTATTTTAAATTATTTTTCTTATTAAACTTAACCAAAAGAATTTTTTTAAAAAAATATAGAGACCTAATTTTGGAAGCCTAAATAATTAAAAAGGTAAGTTGGAGGCCTAAAGCCCTAACTTTGGTTGCTTTATGCTAGGATTCGCATGAATGGGTGTCAAGGTGAGGTCGTGTGTTTGTTGTTCCTGTCAAAAGAAGAATGCCATTTTTTTTTTCTTTTGTTTATGATTTTCTATTTTCTATCTTAGATTTTATCATTTGTTGTTTTTTTCTTCAAATTTTTTAAAAAGGTAAATAGAGATATTGGATTTTATCATTGGATGAACATTTTTCAAAGGGTTATTTTTTGTGTGGGGTTTTCTATTTTTTATGGTGAATCAGGTATAAATATCTGGTGAATTCAGTTCATTAGCTGGTGAATGTGTTTTTTTTTATAAATAAATTTTTTGGTTAAGTATGTGTAAATATCTGGTGAATGGGTTTTTTGAGAAATAAATTTTTTTTGGTTAAGTATGTGTAAATATATGGTGAATCAGGTATAAATATCTGGTAAATTCAGTTCATTATCTGGTGAATGTGTTTTTTTTATAAATAAATTTTTTGGTTAAGTATGTGTAAATATCTGGTGAATGAGTTTTTTTGAGAAATAATTTTTTTTGGTTAAGTATGTGTAAATATCTGGTGAATCGGGTACAAATATCCGGTGAATTCAGTTCATTATCTGGTGAATGGTTTTTTTGAGAAATAATTTTTTTGGTTAAGTATGTGCAAATATCTGGTGAATCAGGTATAAATATCTGGTGAATTCAGTTAATTATCTGGTGAATAGGTTTTTTTGAGAAATAAATTTTTTGGTTAGGTATGTGCAAATATCTGGTGAATCATATACAAATATTTGGTGAATTCAGTTCATTATCTGGTGAATGAGTTTTTTTAGAAATAAAATTTTTATTCTTTTAAAAAATTCAAAATTAAAAAAAAATGCTGCTACAGTAGCATTACAGTGCGTTACTGTAGCATGTATCGTAGGGGTAGAGGCGCCACTGCAGTTGGCGCCTCTGCTTTTTGCTTCTTCTTTTTTTAAATAGGGGTAGGCACCAACTGCAAAGGCGCCATCTGTAGTGGTGCTTTTGACTTTTCAGATTGAAAAAAAATAAAATATGTCACGTGTCTAAAACGACCTCTTATTGATAAATAGTTTCAAAATAATCCTAAACTGATAAATAATTTCTAAAAGAAACCCAATTTGATCAAAAAGTCCATTAGAAATGTTTAATTGAGAGGGAATCGGATCCTGATATGAAAGATAGGAATTAGTTAGATTTGGAAGATAAGATTGTGCAGGGATGGGGATCCTCTCCAGTCCAGTATGAGAGAGAGACTCATAAATAAAATAATATTATTTTATAAATAATATTATTTTATTTATGAGTCTCTCTCTCATACTGGATTGAGTCCAGTACTGGAGAGGAGTTGCACCCATTGTGCAGTAGGTGGTGGACTGGTGGTGGATGAGACTGCCTGCTCCTAAAAAGATTCCAGCTCACGTGACACAGCACCCCATCTCACAGAGAGTGTAACCTCTTGTAAAATTCAGATTTAATAAAGTATTTAATTAATATCTACCGTTATTTTTTACAATGCCGTATATGATGTAATTTATGATTAGTTAATTATATAAAATAAAAATTTACATTAATAATTTATATGAAAATTAAACTTTCAAATGAACTGACTTTCGTAAATGAACTGACTTTCGCTGGTTTAAATTTAAATAATTTATTATTAAAATAGTATTGATAGAATGAATGATGTTTAAATAATATATTTTTTTGGTTACTGTTTGAATAATATTAATTTTTTTATCAGATTGAATAATATTAATTAATTTATAATAAAAAAATAATTAATTTAACTTTTATGTGTATAGTTATTAAATTGATAATTTATTTATTTTTAAAGGATGTGAACATTGAATGGATGTGAAAAGTAATCAATTTTTAAATATGTTATGATAAGTTTTTTTTTTTTTTGACAAAATGAGTCATCCAATATGTTATGATAAGTTAAGTGGTTGAAAATCCAAACTGAATAAATGAGTCATCCAATATTTGATTTTTAAATATGATTATATAGGTTTAAAAATGGGGCAATCTTCAGAAAATACTCCAAGTTAAAAAGAGAGAGAAATTGAAACCAAAAAAAAAAAAAAAAAACAGAAAGAGAGAGAGAGAGAGAAACCTCATACTTACATTATTTGAATTTGAATGACAAAAAGTCATAGATACCTTGGAATTAAACTTCCTTGTGAATTTTCTTTGTCCTCTTTCTGAACGTTTTCTCTGCCACAAATTGGCACGCTAAAGTTAACCTTCCCACATATAGGCATATACCAAATGAATGACAGCCCTACATTTTTATCAAAAGTAAAATAGAGATTTGCCCAAAATAAGAAAAGGGTATAAAAAGAAAAAAAGATGTTGCATTGTTTGGCAGCTGCTTTACTGGCCACTGCCAAATGTTGTTGAATAATGAATACGTGTTCCATATATATTTCAGACTTATGGTCAAGTCTATCTCAATTGTCATGACATGAACACTTGTGCAAGAACACAAGGTAGGAAAAAATATATAAAGAAAAGAAAGTCAGCAAAATAGCTGTATATTGCATTAAAAATGTATGGGGTACCCGGCTCTAGTTCCTTACTTGCTAAGCCTAAGGTATAATTAATTTAGCAAGATCTATAATTGGCTACATCATTTTTGGTAAACGAGTAAATCAGTCCAATATATTTTAATAAATTCTTATGATTAACAGTGTGTAAATGTGTGATTAATTCAAGTTATCAATTGATTAATAAAATATATTTACCTACCTTCGACACCTTCTGAAAAATATTTGGATGATTAAATATTACTTTAAAAACCAACATTTGATTGGTTCAAGTGGTAACGAGCTCGAGTCCTTTAAGTAAATGTTCAGGAATTGGACTCTTGATTCTTGTGCATGGAAAAAAAAATAGGTCGGAAGAAACCGACCCTTAAATGTCATCCATGTTTATTGACGAAGATCAGTCACTACTTAATATAGTAGATATCTCATGTTCTTCATTTGAAGATACATGGTTATTACACGAGACCATGAATGGTAATTTTTTTTTTTAACGGTAAACCATTGATATTGCATTAAACAAAGCAAGAGTCATGAGTCATGACAGACAATAGGTAGAATTGGGCTTGGGGCATTCCCCACCCAAGATCTAGAACCAAGTTTCCTCGCTACATCCACTAAAGCATGGGCAGCTTGGTTGCCATTCCCTTCTAATACTAACAACAATGGTATTTTACATATGAGACATAATTTCCTGACAGTCTAGGATTACAACTTCAATAAGAACAAGATTTAACTTTCCATACAGGCATTTAACTATCAGCTTTGCACCTGTTTCAATTACTAGAGAGGAGAAGTTTTGCTCCTTTGCCCATTGAAGGCATCATCTCAGTCCAAGAGCTTCTGCGAGAGTGGGAGGGGATTTAATCTTTTCAATCTTTGTTGCAGCATAACTCACTTCTCCTTTATAATTCCTGGCTAGCATGCCCCATCCTGTAGTATCATTATCAAAACACCTTGCATCAATGTTAATCTTTATGGTCTCAGAGTTTGGAGGCTCCCACCTGATAGGTACTATATTCTTTCTAACCCTTCCACTGTCTTTGTTTGCTCTGGTGTACTCCTCCACAAAGTCTGCCACAGCCATCTCTATGTCAATTGGTTTAAAACTTCTTCTGTTGAACACAGTGTGGTTCCTGTCTTTCCAAATTTTCCATAAAGTAACACAGAACAGCTGCTTTGCCAGAGGGTCAGGGCATGATAGCCATTGTGATATCCAGTCTAGAAGAGATATTTGATGAGGGACATGAATACCGAGTTGGGATATGAACCAGAGAGCTTGAGTAGCCTGACAGTACATGAAAAAGTGGTCCAGACTTTCTTCTTCACTGCTGCACAAAGGACAATCTGCATCCAAAGAGACACCCTTCTTCCTTAAATTGTTCTTGACCGGAAGAATGTTTCGGGCAAGCCTCCACAGGAAGTTCCTGACATGGTTTGGGACATCTACCTTCCATATTTCTTTCCATACTTTTTAGCCTCTAACATTTGATGATTCTGCCCAATTTCTGCTCCCTTCCTCCACTATCTGGTGATGTGCAGACCTTACTGAATACTCTCCATCTTTTTCCCAATGCCAAATTAATCTGTCTTTGGGAAATCTCAGATACGGAGATGTTCATTATTTGTTGGCCTTCAAATTGACTGAAAATGCTGAAAACGAGTTCCTTTCTCCATTTCTTCAGATCTAGATCAATCAGCTCACAGACTTTGGCATCATGAGGCAGTACAACAACTGGGATCCACACTTTAAATCTAGTTTGTTCAGGCATCCAGCTATTAGACCAAATACTCACTTTTTGACCATTTCCAATTATCCATCTAGCTCCAAGGTCAATGACTTCTCTGGCATTCATTAGGCTCCTCCAAGCATAGCTTGGTTGGTAACCTATCTTTGCTGTCATGAAAGTGCTTCTTGGGAAGTACCTGCTCCTGAATACCTTAGCCATCAAATTGTTATCTGCACTTATGAGTCTCCGGCATTGTTTTCCAAGCAAAGCTTTGTCAAACTCACAGAATCCTCTAAAGCCCAAGCCACCTCTATCTTTTGTTTTCCCCAATCTGTCCCAACTAAGCCAGTGAACCTTTCTTTTGTTTTCAGATGATCCCCACCAAAATTTGGCTAGCATGCCCTCAATATTCTTGCAGCAACCATCAGGAATTTTGTAACAACTCATGATATAGTTTGGTATTGTCTGTGCAACAGATTTTATAAGTGTCTCTTTCCCTGCTCTAGATAAACATTTTTCTTTCCACCCTTTGAGCTTCTTCCAAACACGATCCTGGACAAAGGAGAAGACATCTTTTTTTTATCTACCAAAAACCACAGGAAGACCAAGATATCTTGTATGAGAGGTCACAGTCTTTACTTCCATCTTATCACAGATCATTTGCTTCTCATTATTAGGCATATTTCGACTAAAGGACACCTCTGATTTGTCCAAATTCACCAACTGACCCGAGGCTAGTTGGTATGAGTTAAGGACTTGTGTTATGGATTCAGCTTCTCTTATGTTGGCTCGGGCAAACAACAAACTATCATCAACAAACAATAAATGTGTAATCTTTGGAGCCTTTCTTGCTACACAAATTCCATGCAGATTCTTCTTTTGTGCTTCTTTATGCATTAGACCCGATAGGACATTAGCACATAGGATAAATATATAGGGTGAGAGTGGGTCACCTTGTCTGAGCCCTCTTTCTGGTTTGAAGCTTGTGCTTGGCTGCCCATTAATTAGAATTTGATAGGACACAGTAGAGATGCACCCCATGATTAGTCTTGTCATGTTAGGATGGAAACCTGTAGCTAATAACACAGCCTTAATGAAAGGCCACTCCACTCTATCATAAGCTTTAGCCATGTCTAGCTTGAGAGCCACCATCCCTTTCTTTCCCTTAGTCTTCTTTTTGAGCCTGTGGAAACATTCCATTGCAATCAATGCATTGTCAGCAATCAATCTCCCCCTAACAAACGCACCTTGTTCCTCATCCACAACATCTGGGAGAATGCATTTCACCCTATTTGCAATGAATTTGGTCACAATCTTCATCACAACATTACACAAACTTATCAGTCTAAATTTCTTTGGGGTTCCAGGGTTTTTACATTTTGGGATCAGAGCTATAAAAGTTTTATTAATGCTTTCAGGAGACTTACCTTCATTAAGAATTCCAAGCACAAGTTCCTGAATATCTCTGTCCACAATGTGCCAAAATTTCTGAAAAAATAGTGCAGGGAGTCCATCTGGCCCAGGAGCTTTGAGTGGGTGCATCTGATCAATAGCCTGCCTAATTTCTTCATTGATGAACCTCTGATCTCACCATTCTTTCTAATCAGCACTCAGCTTCTTTTGAATCACAACACACACTTGATCAATACCTGTGGGGTTTGAGGTTGCAAAAAGCTCCTTGAAGAAAGACAGCAATACTTTCTCCACCTTTGCGCCACCATATCTCCACACCCCCTACTCATCTTTCAGCTTCTTAATCTCATTTGTTTTCCTTCTCTGGCTGGCCTTTCCATGGAAAAATTTGGAGTTCATGTCTCCATCTTTCAACCATACCGCCCTGCTACTTTGCCTCCATAGTGTTTCTTCAATTTGTAATAGCTCAGCGTGCTTCCTTTCTAGCTCCTTAAATCTTTTGATACAATCTTCATCACCTGCCCAAAGGCTTTCATCTCCTAGCATAGCTTCAGTTTTTAGGATCTCCTTTCTGACTTCATTGGTTCTGTATTCCTTGAAGCCATCATATAGGGATTTGGGAGCTTCTATTTTTGCTTCACAATTAAGATTGCTAACCTGCCAAATCTTCTTTATCATGTCCTCACATCTTTCATCCCTTGTCCAACACTCCTCAAATCTGAAGAGGTGCTGTTTCTTCTTTTCGTTGGGCTGAGAATGGACCTCTAGACAAATTTTGAGAACTAAGTGGTCAGAACCGAACCTCGGCAAGTGGGATACTTGCAGGGGAGAAAATGTATTGATGAAATTATCTGTAGCCATAGCCCTGGCAAGCCGACATTGGATTTGATTAGGACCCCTCCTCCCATTAGACCAAGTGAAAGGATAGCCTGAAAAGCCCAGGTCTTGCAAGCCACACTCTTCCATTGTGCACCTTCCTATATTCAACCGTTCGAAGCTTCTATGGTTCCCACCTTTTTTCTCATGAGCTGCCAGTATATCATTGAGGTCACCAAAGCATATCCATCTTTCATTTGTAGAAGCTGAAAGATTCTGCATCAGTTCCCACATTCTCCTTTTGCTATTCTCATCTGGGAAACCATCCATACATTCCAGACAAAAACCATTGAGAGCCATCATCAAAATTTTCTACTATGCCAAGGATATGGTTTATAGAGTAGGAGCAGATAGAGACATCTACAAAATCACTCCACATTAAGGCTAGCCCTCCCGACCTTTCCTTTCCTTGCCCACAACAATCTACTCTCAGACCTGAGCTAAAACCACATCTGACCTGAACTCTCTCCATCTCATTTTCCTTTAACCTAGTTTCCATTAGAAAAACTAGGTGGGGATTTTCAATTCTAATGAGCCTTAACAAGGCTAGAACTGCTCGAGGGTTCCCCAACCCACGGCAGTTCCAACTGATGATCTTCATTGGTTTAGGCGGTGTTGGCTCTCTAACACCACCTCTGGTTCTTTCTCATCTACTTCCATGCTTTCCTTCTTCTTTTTCCTCTCTGCCTCCTTTAAGTCTTTCAAGGTGCCTTCTGAGATGTGGACATCCACCAACCTTCTCTTTTCCAGTTTAGGCTCACCTTTCTGCTTGCTAGAATTTTTCTCCACCTGTCTCCCTGGCCTTCTAGTCCACTTTTGTTTCTTGCCATTGTTAGAACCAAAGTGGTTTTGGATTAAAATAATCTCTTAAGTTTTGATGTTAACAAAAAGGTTAAATTTGTATGACAAAGTATTTGTCAAAGATCTAACTTGTTTGTTATAAGTATGCAGGGATTACTTGATTTTATGCGAGTCAGAGGAACTAAAATTTAAAGTATGAAATCTGCAGATTCTAGTTCAAACCTCTAGACCAGTCTACAACTATTGGTAAAATTCTGAGTCTTTAGCTTTATGGTAGACGAGATCGTTAAAATAAGAATAGACGAGGTCTTAGTGTTAACTAAGGTAGAAGCATTACTAAGTCTAAAGTAACCTAGTAGACGAGCTCCATATGCCACGTCATTGGATGGAGCTTCTCATTAAGGACTTAGCAAGTCCAAAGACTTGTGTGGACGAGCGCTTCTGTCACTTGTGTGGACGAGCGCTTCTGACACTTCAGTGGACGAGCAGAATTAAACTCTTGAATAGATGTGTTCTTAAAACTAAGTAGACGGCTATATATGTTCTATATGTTTGCTACCTTGAATATGTGATTTAATGCAATCTGGTCCACGATGAATTTATTTCAAATGATTGCTTATTTAATTCAAAGAATATATGTCTTTTACCTTGATGCTTCTTTTGTATAAAATCTTTATCTCTTGGATAAAAGAACTTCGTACCATCGAAACCAGAAACCTTTGTACTCTGTCAAAATACATTGTTGTAAAGATTAAGTCAAGTACAAAGATGGTAAGTCAGAAAGCAACCTTTGGTACAATAGAGAAGTGACAGTTCTACTTTGAGCATTCCTCTGTTAAACAAAAGCACTTCCCAGTGAAGCATATCAAGTTATCAGTCTCAACGGATCCAAGCATTTAATACTAAGTCTAAACGGATACAATTTGAAGACCGTTGAAGAAGATCAAGACAGAGAAGCACTTCAGCTATATATATACTTGAAGAACTTCAAGGAGAAAAAGAGACAGAGATTCAATATATAGATATACACAGTAACATAAGCTCTGATATCATAGTGCAAAAACTCATTTGAAATTGTAACACAAGATTACGTGTAAATCTTGTTGATCTTAAACTTTCAAATCCTCACACATAGTGAGTTCTTAGATCAAAGCTTTAAATCTCTTTGTTAGAGTAAGAGCCTGAAGAGGCTTGGTAGAGAAAAAATACTTGTATCCTGAAGAGGTGTTGAATACTTGTAAAGCTATTGGATTATAGTGGAGAAAAACCTTTAGTTAGAAGGGACTGGACGTAACTCTTGGTTGGAAGAGAGTGAACCAGGATGAAACACTTGCATGAATCCTCTAAACCCTTATCTTTTATAGTTTTTGTTTATACTAACCGTGGGGTTCTGAATCTGAGTTTATTAACTCTTCAAAAACGTTTTCCTGTTTATGTGTTTTTTTTATTGTTTTGCTTGTAAAAGGTTTGAGAAAAGACTTTTTCGAAAATCTGTTAAGAAACACAATTAAACCCCCTTCTTGTGTTTCCCTATGTCAACTTCAGCCATTACCTGTCTTGTTCTTATTGCTGTTGGCTGAAGTCCTGGGTGTTATATCAAAGGAGCCTAGGGATTCAGCTACCTTTTCAATCTCTTGGGTCATCTTCTCCCCATTGTTATTTCCTTTCACTTCCTTCCCTTTTTGTTTCCGGTTCCTCTCTTCATTTCTAGCTCTGTCTTCAAGTCTCTGCTCTACCTCTACATCCCCTTCTCTGTTTACTGTTGCCACAGTTTTGCTGGTGGTGGTGCTGATAAACAAACTTTTACTGCAAGTTCCTGACCCACTTTCTTTCTTCGGTTCCACATTCATCTTTGGTAGAGGAGATGCCCGCAACCAGGGTCCAAACGGGAGCTCCTTCTCCTCTATGCTATCATAGTCATCTTCTTCTTCTGCTTCATGTTCTTCACAGTCCTTGATCTGATGGCCAATCCTTCCACAAGCAAAGCAAAATGTGGGTAGCCTTTCCTATTTGAAGAAAACCCTGAGATCTTTTCCTTGATACCTTATTACAGTGCCTCTTTTGAGAGGTTTCCTCAGATCTACAGCCACCTTCACTCTCAGGGATCTCCCATTTCGCGTCCCTTCTCTTTGATCCATTTCCTCGAACAGCCCTATAATGTCTCCCAGTCTTCGTGCCATCGAATCAGTTCTCAGCTTGAGAGGAAGGTCATACACCCTTGCCCAGAAGGATATTGTGTGCATATCGAGATCTGAAGGTTGTTCTTCTCCTGAAACACGTTTTAGGATGAGCAGGTTCCGATCGAAGTTCCATGGCCCATTTTTAAGAACATTTTTCGCTTCCTTCCGTGTAGAAAATCGAAACAGGTACAAGCTCCTGCTCAGATCTTGTATCTCCACTGGATTTCTTAGGCGCCATGACTGAACAATGGTTTGCTTGAAGGCTCTAACATTGTAGGTGTTGTCCGACCACAACTTTCCTGCTAGTGTGCGTCTGAAGACTTCATCTTCACCCACATTTGAATCTTCCACTGTTATCCCGATTTCCTCTTCCTCTGTTAACTCTACATTTCTCCATTTGTCCATTTTCTAAAAAAGAAAGAACGAAAAGCCCCATCCAAGGAGAGGGAGGCAAGAGAAAACCCAGATGCCCAGAGGTAACGATCCTAAGAAGGATGGGAAGACCAGGACTACCTGGGAAGAAGCCTCCACTAAGTTTCTAGGAAAACCCTAGGCTCGCTCGGGAGGAGTCTTTATTCCATCAACATTAACTTGACCATGAATGGTAATTGGAACCTTCAAGAGGTGGAGAAACAAGAACGAGAGAGGGAATTTCATTGGGATAATGTAATATGCATTCAACAGATCTTGAAGAGGAGGGATAAGAGCGGCCATTGAAGACATGCTTGCAGGAAAAAACAGAGAATTTTAGATAGAATCATAGAAGAAAGAGTGTGCAGCCGAAGAATTGAAATGGTACTATATTCCAAGAATGTAATTTGGAGAAAATGATGCTCATATTTCATTGATTGTAAAGATGTGTTTATATACAACATTGTGAAGGAAATTAGGAGTAATAACAATCATAATAGACTTTGCTTAAATAACTAAATGTACATTAACTAAAGATGCAAAGATGCATAGTTAATGTACATTTAGTTAGTTAAGCAAAGTCAGATATGATTGTTTTTTCGGTTGGGATAGTTAGTTACTCTCATTTTGCTTCACTATGGTGTATATAAACACATCTCTGCAATTAATGAAAGATGAGTTTCATTTTTCTCCCACTTGAATTTTATAGGATCGACATGAATTTTAACCAATAAGAGAGTGTATGTTGAGAATAGAGTGTTAGAGAAGTGTTACCAAGATTTCTCAATAATTTCAATTAAAAATTTAATTAGAGCAAGAGAAACTGGGGAAGCAAGGGAAACAAGTTCAATCTTTGTTTATTGCCAAAAGAATCTATTTTGAGAGCCAAAAGTAATATTTGGAAGTTGGAACTTTAATATCAATTATCTCAGACACTCAGCGTGGAACAGTCACCCAACTCACAGACATATAATTTCTTATTCTTATGCTACTCTTACCATAAGTTAATAGAAGACAATGAGATTCCCTGCTACAATCACGTGTTGGATTGTGAATCATACAGTTCCGTAGCATCTATTTTAGAATTTGTGGTGCATTAACGTCCGTGGGTATACAGCAGTAGCTGCAATAGCCATTGTGAATCATACAGTTCCGTAGCATCTATTTTAGAAGAACTTTATAGAAAAATATAAAAAAACTCGCCAAGGAATGATTAAGGCATTGTTTTGTAAACGTATGCCACAATTTTTCCGTGCATAGCCATTGAAGATAATTGAGCAAAGCCAACTCACATATTGCTCATGGTTTTATTTAAATAGGAAAATTACGAATTTTTGGTTGAGGAGTTGGTTAACGAACAAGGACCACTTGCTGGGAAGTTCAGGAAGAATTTAAATGAGATGTCATGTGTTTGTGAAAATTTTCAAGCTTTGCATTCTTCTCGCTCACATGTTGTCACACAATTTCATGTAGATTGCATGGATTGTGTCCCTTATGTACTAGTTGAAATATGCTTTCATTATTTACAATCAAGAGTTCAAAGTTGTGGGCAATGACTCAATGGGAGGGTCTAGTATTGTGTGCTTTTTGTTTTCACTTTTGGAGATACTAGAAGTGCTTCTACACATGTCAAATGTGATTCTAGTAAAAAAATTTGTTTTGTTACACATTTGGGGAATCAACTTTACATCCAAGATCGATTCTATCAGAAGAAGCTTGAAGTAGCTTCTACTTTTGGATTGAAAAATTACACTAAGTTTTACATTAAACTTACTTTTAAAATAAAAACATCAAAACATAAATTACTTTTCTTCAAACTCAATCGTATTCAAATCAATTCCATCCAAAATCATGTTTGTCAAATGCTCATCCAAACACACATAGACGAAATCCTGATGGTATTTCACAAATTTATACACACATGTATACAAATTTATTTATTTTATACACACATAACTAGTGTGAAAATTTATTTATTCCAAATTTTACACACACATATGTATAAAAATTTAATAATTTTGGTCATTAGTGTATTCAATGTTACATTAAGGAAGTTGAATATTGCCCAAAAATTTATTGGGCTAAGTTTCTACATAGGCCTACAGAATTAGACTTGGGCCTGGATTCCTAGCCAGTGCATACAAGTGCCATAAACTAAGATTTGAACAATCTTGACTTCAACCCCGAAAGTAAAAAATGCAGGGAAAAAATACAAAAACAAAAATACCTTGAGCTGAACGGCTAGGAAAAACAAACGCAAAAGAAATATAGGAAAGAAAATAATTTCCAAAATGAAAAACACAACCAAAGGATGAAACGATGATGTCTCCCATTCTGAAGTCAAGCTAGATCACCAAGATATTAATGTAGCATTTGTATTGCCTATATTACAAGTTCATTTCTTTTATTTTAGAAAACGCATAAATCCACATGACTTGCTAAAACTAAAGTTTGTGTATTTCACACGGACTTGCATAAAGAGAATGAATGTCATGTGAATGACCTTTTATCACTTAGGCCACACTGCTTGATGGCCTGAAAAAATAAGTGGCAAGAATGAAATTTTGAGGGGATTCAATTCAATACACTTCTAGTCATTAGCATCATGTTGAATTACTTTTGCAACTTATTCCAGTAAAATCCGAACCGGAAGTAGAGAAGAAAAAAACTCTTGATTCCTTATGCATATAGAAATAAAATAATACAGCCACATAAATAAAATACTAGAAAGTAAAAAAAAGAAACATGAAAATGATTGTGTTCATATGGCTCTAGGAGGTTTTTCCAGCAATGCAGAGAGATATACCTCATCCTTTGACTTTGGAGAAATAGCCCACTTGTGCTTCTTGTACCTGAGTTGAAGAAACATGTACATAAAGTCATCCAAATCCTTTCTATTACAGAAAAACCTGTCTATCCATAGCAACCCTCCTGGCCTTAAAATTCTATCCCAATCATACAATATAAAGTCCAATAACAACAGGTCTATCCAGCCATCCATGAAACCTGTGGTATGAATCAAGTCCATAGTGTTATCAAATAATGGAAGCCTTTGATTTAATGTGACATATAAAGGAATCAAACCCCTAAGAGCTATCATCTCATTGAAAGGAGCCCCAAGGTTAAGAGCAGTTGAGACAATTGTCACATTCTGTTCCCTCATTCTTGCAGCAAATGTGCCAGTCCCAATGCCATAGTCTAATCCAATCCTTATCTCCCCTGGCTTAATTGCCAAAACATCTCTGATCAAAAAATCTGCAGGGAGTGAGGTATTAGAAACCCATTTCAGCTTTTCCTTTTCCATTTCAAAACACCCAGTACATTTTGAATAGCCCCTCTTTGGGTTCTTGCTTGATAAGCACTCAAAATTTCTGCACTGGTAATTCCCCCACCTCACATTTCTGTGATCTGGTAGCCTCCACAGTGACTCATTGATAGGGTAAGGCTTCTGGTAAACCTTTGAGGCCCTTGTCAAACACCTCCTTCTAGGCAAAGGATCACACCCATTAAGCATAAGCTTTTGAGCTAAATTCCAATCATCATCACAGTAGGAACCAATGTCATAGTCCATGTACTCTTCTAGCTCTTTCTTGTACAAAACACATGCATGACCAATTGTGTTATAAACCTTACCTGTCCCATATAGATTAATCTTACCAACTCTATTCTCCTTTGGGGTTATATATTTTCTAATCTCCTCTGTGATAAAAAAATTAATCAAAGGATCCTCTTTCACTGTGGAGTTCCTCCCTTCAATCTTTGGAAGCCGAATCTGTCTCAAAGCAACATTAGCACTGTGAAGAGGCCTAACAATCTCATCCTCTAAAAACTTCTTGTCCAAGGTGCCCTTGTTTTTCTCCATTTCTTGCACCTTTGACTCAAGCTTGGCCTGCAAAAATTCCAACCTATCCAATACTTCTCCAACTCTATCAGACAGTGCTTTGGCATCAAAACCATCAGAAACATCCTTCACACTATAGATATGGTGGCATATATCTTCATTGTGGAGGAAAAAACCAGCAGAGTAGAATTTAGTTAGACTTAATATGCTTACTAATATGACCATGCCTCCCAAAATTATCTGCAGCCAACTCATTATTCTTGCCAGTTTACATTTGGGAAGGCATGACCTCCCCATTGGACACTCTTCTATAGATATGAAATTATAGGAGGAATAAATTAAGGGAAACAAAAATACTAGATTCAAATCATACCACAAAAGAAACACAAATAAATGTTCTAGCTAAAAGAGGGTTGCTGCTTGCTCCATATGACTTGTTGGAGAATTGCAGTTGGCTATAGTTTACACACAGCCACAGGTTTTCAATTGAAAGAAAGAAAGAAAGAAAGAGGCACCCCACTATGATTCATGAACTTGACATATATATTAATATCATATAATACTCAAAGTCAACTGGACTATATAAACTATTAACTGTAGCACATGATTCCAGAGAAAATCTATGCAAGAAATATCAATAAAATCGATCAAATCCAGTCTTATAGGTGGAAATTCTTAGACTGCAAGCAATATACCACATGAAATTTGTACAGGCACGAAACTATAAGCACATTTAAATATAAATAAATCAATGAATAATTCTTCATGACTTTAAGCTAGTTCTAAAAAATTGTTACTTTAGTTTACAAGTAAATAAATAGAATTGTTTCCACAAAAAAAAGAAAAGCACATGAAAAAGAAAAAAAAAATAATTGTAACTTTCGTGCATTGGGTTGGTATAATTGTATTTTTGAGTGTAGAGTTGCTCAGCCTAGTCATGCTCATGGAAAGAGTGCTACTATTGTTTTCATCGTTTCTTTTACAAATCTATAGAAAATGAAAAAATGAAAACAATGTAATATATGCATTTGTTTGTAATTATTAATAAAGCAAGAAATAAAAAAAGAAACAAAAAAATAGATCGTATATTTTCTAACTTCTAAAAAAAATCTGTAAAATATGAAAGTGAATGTAATTTTTTTTAATAGGATCTTGCTAACCAGGCATTGATTAAGGATTCCATAACAAACAAATTTTTCTTGGAATACTAAGTATTTACCTTTTTAAGATATTAAATATATCACTTTTCGATAGAAGTTTTCTTCTTTTAGTTCCTTAACCAATGCCCTTAGGGCACTAGTCAGCATTCTCCTAAAAGATATACAACAAAAATAAATTTATTTGAAATAATTTAAAATTACATTTTGAAGTTTGGAGAATGCTAACCAATACCCCTAGGGTATTGGTTACAGAACCAAAAGAAGAAAATTTTCAATTGAAAGTGATACATTTAATATCTTTAGAAGGTAAATACTTCACGGTCCAAGAAAAACTTGCTCGTTAGGAATCCTTAATCAATGCTCTTAGGACACTGGTTAGCAAGACATTTTAAGTTTAAACATATCGACCTTAATTACAAAAGTGGTTAGAGTAGTTATTGTTAATTACAGAAGTTGTTAATATCATGATGGTGCATGTTTATTGTTTACATGTATGGGGCAATTGCCCCCACATGATAAAATTTAGATATTTTCTCACATGCCAAATCATCACCACTCATCTTGTTAGACCCACTCCCAAAGTTTTTTTTTTTAATTGAATTAAAGAATCATCGAATATAAATTGAGAAGGAATTGTTAAGATAGTTATAATTGGTTAGAGTTAGTTAGAATTAGTTTTTAATGGTTAGTTAGTTTACTTGGATTAGTTGACTATATAAGCCAAGGTTACTCATTGTATTCCTTAACTTTTTACCATTTCATCAATATACAATTTTCTCAATTTCTCTAAACCTTCTCTTCTTCCCTTTACTCTGAAACCATGAAATTCAACATGGTATCAGAGCCATTCCATCCACCTTGAACACTTCTTCTGCTGCATTTTCTTTGCTTTTCTTTAGTTTATTTTCTTTTCCTTTTACACTCTCCTGAGAAAACCCAAAACACGTCTTTACCTTATCTTTTTTTTTTAATTTCTTGCTTTCAATCTCAGATCAACATTTCCTGAGTTTTCTCTTATTTTCTTTACTCTCACATTAATTCTAGCTTCGGATCTTGCACTGTAAATTGGTTTTCTTTTCATTTTTCTACTTCTCAAATCTCATTCCCACTGTAGGGAACCCTATTCGTTTCAGATCTGTTGTTCTGGTTCCGTTGCCAGAAATGGCGTTTTTGGCGCCGATCTGTTTCTTGGTCCCGTTTCTCCGGCTGTGCCGATCTTGCGATGGTGGCTCTTGATGGTGATCTGATTTTTGCATCTTTCCCTGCGCTGATCTATTCCATATATTCAACATTGTTCGTGAATCGCAGATTGCTCGCTCTTGGCGTGATCCTTCCAGATCTGTTATCGTTTTTCAGATCTGTTTTGTTGCTCATTATCTGGTGTTTCCATATCTACAAACAATCGTTGATTGTATATGGTGATGGCAAACAAACAAGAAGCTTCCAATACGTTTTTGTTGTGGTGCTTCTTATAGAGATCGGTGCCGGAAATCGACGATTCAGTTTCAGATCTTGTTTCGATCTGGTTTCCTTCAAGATCTCTTTCTTTGAATCTTCTTCTCCACCATTTCGGTCGTCGACTCCTCTATCTGTACACGACGTTTCCACTCCACCGTCGATCTGGCTCCGCTATGGTTGGTGCCTACAAGAACGATTTCAAGGTCATGGCATAAGATGAAGTCTGATGTCATGCGAATGATTCGTGATAAGTGATAACTGAGTCCAGTTACCCCAGTTGTTGAAGGTCTCTTACGATTCTTTCCGTGCAGTTCTAGGGTTCTTTGATTTTAAAGATGGAGAAAGAGCCGCCGTGTGTCAAGCTCGGTTGGGTATGAACATGTGATTGCCTTGATTCTGTCATCTTCCCAGCTTTCAGATTTTTTTTCTTCTTGATTCTTTTGATGATGCAGTGATTCAAATTCGATGGTTTGGTTCTTTTTGGATCATTTGAAGATGCAACGGCAAATTTGGCAATTATTTGGAGTTTGGTAGTTGTTGCTGGTTGAGCTTGATTTGGATGCTCACAAGATGTTTGCACTATGTCCTCTTTGAAGACATATTCCTGTTTCTTGCTTCACTGATATTCAGTTCAGTCAGTGATTGTTGAAGAAGATTGTTCAATAATTTTAGTTTCTGTTTAGCCTATTGGCTTTGATGTAAGCTTCTGCCCATGGTGGTGGTTAAGCATTGATGATGTTCTTGCTTCTGTTAAGTGGTTAAGCCTTGAGTTGTGGCTTCTGCTTAATGGTTAAGCTTTTGCCCTTGTTGGCTTTGATGATTTTAGCTTCTGCCTTGTACGGTGGTTAAGCACTAGCTTCTGCCTTTTACGGTGGTTAAGCATTGGTTGGTTTTGTTGGCCTGCGTTCCTTTTGTATTTGCCAATATGTTCTTGGCATTTTCATTGTATCTTTTTTTTTTTTTTTTTGGGATATGAAATTGTATTGATCATTCCAAGCTGGAAGTGTTATGTATACCTTCCAGCTTGCGGGGGGCTATTAAGATAGTTATAATTGGTTAGAGTTAGTTAGAATTAGTTTTTAATGGTTAGTTAGTTTACTTGGATTAGTTGACTATATAAGCCAAGGTTACTCATTGTATTCCTTAACTTTTTACCATTTCATCAATATACAATTTTCTCAATTTCTCTAAACCTTCTCTTCTTCCCTTTACTCTGAAACCATGAAATTCAACAGGAATATTAAAAGTCAAAGAGAAATGAATATAGAAAGTCATAACTCATAAGAGATAAAAGAGAAAGAAAATAAAATTATTTCACTTTCCTACACAACTCTTTCACACAGTACCTTTCTCCAAGAGACCAGCACTCCCCTATGCTAGATACACAACTCTTTTCTCCACGACCAACATTCTCAAGATATAAAAATTGGTAAAGAGCAATTGTAATTTGTAAAATATTAGGAACTTGTGTTTTTGTGTGTGTAAAAGATGAAATAATGTAATATTTTGTATACTTTATTATTAAGTCTTCAAGCATCTAAAGTTGTCTTATCTTGATTTTGATAGATTCAAACATCTATCATAAATGGTTTTAAGGAATCATTTGAAATCTACTACCAAGTGTATTAAGTGTGCATAAATTAGAGCATCTTGGTTAGATATCAAAAAGTGAACTAAGCGTCTGATATCAACATCTGAATTTAGTAAATCAAGCGCCTGATTGATGGCTCGTGAAGTCCTGATGAGCGAATATTATCTAATCTAGAAATCAAAACATTTGAAGATCAAGCGTCTGAAAGTATAGTTCAAACTCTTCACTTGAAGTCAAGCAACCTCTTCAATACAAATTCAAATATGTTGACTCAAGTACAAAAGCAAAAACATAAAGCATCTGCTATAACTTGTCACATCTCACTATTGCACAAAGAGGAAGTTCACGTTGCCCAAGCCGAGGAAAAGCAACCGCACTTGCTCGACCCGCTCCCCGCACTCGAATAAGTATGCAAAGAAGTATGTTCCTTATACTATGAAGCTCTCCAACAACCATAAACGTGAAATGAAATATCAGAACGACTCTTTGGCATTAATGGATGAAAGAACAAAGCCATGATCCTTGAAGAATGTTTATCAACAGATTTTTTGCTAGATGCCTATATAAAGAAGACATTGAAGGCACTTGCAAGAAGTTAACAACTGCTATTATTTTTTACAAGCTGTGCATTCAAAGCTCTGAAATTCTTTCATTCTTTCTTAGAATACTTTTTGTTCAATCATTTGTATTTATTGAGAAGATTTTTCTGCAGTCATGCAAATCTTCATTAATATTCACTTTTTGAGTGTTACTCGGTTGGCTTGCAAAGTTGTAACTTGAAGCTTTTGCTTAACAAATACTTTGAGTGTGTACAGCTTGAAGAGGCTAGCATTAAAGAATACTTATGTTGGAGTCTGGAGAGTCTAGGTGTGCAAACAATACTCGTAGGAGCCTGAAGAGGTTAGGTGTGAAAATAATACTTTTCCGTAACTTGGTCAGTTATAGTGTCAAAAGCGTACCCTGAGGTTTAGGATGAACCAGGATAAATCTCTGTGTGAACTTCCTTACCCTTATCTCTTTATTTCCGAATTGATTATTTATTTGTGCTAACAGAAGTTGAATTTGTTAAACTTAAACATTTCTATTTTAAGTCTCTGTAAACCTCATACGCATCCAAACCCTTGTTGTTTGCGAAAAGATATTTGTTTTTAGGTTTAAATAAATTTTTTGTCCCTATAAATATGACAAGATTTGGTTTTAGTCCCTCCAAAAATTTTCTTAGGAAATGATCCCTTAACGTTTTAAAACTTTTAAAATGGTCGCTCTTATTAAGTCAACTATGCTAACTGATGACGTGGCAAACGGATCGCCACATCATCAATGCCACATATACTAAAATAATATTATTTAATTCCACGTTGGATTTTTAATTGTTTAAATTAGTTAATTAACACTACCAAAAAAAGGTCATTTAGCGACCGAAAATAGTGACCATATTAGTTGGTTGCTGTTTGCGACCGAAATGACGACTGATTGTAGGATCTAAATCAAACACTGATTAGTGTTGATACTGCGACTGAAATAGCGACCGAAATATAGCGTAACAGAGTTACCGGTCTCTATTTCGGTCGCAAAATAAAGGAAAGTAAAAGCCAAAAATTGTTGACTTTTAAGCGACAGAAATGGCGACCGAGTTAAATGCAACGGTTAAATTTTTTCTATATTTGTGACCGATATTAAATCGGTCGCTAAACGGCACGCAAAAAATAAAATAGAGCGTGTTAGCGACCGGATTTTAAATCGGTCGCTAAATTTATGAATTCAAATTTCAACTTAACCCATTTAGAGACTGATATAGCGACCGAATAATTCGGTCGCTAAAAATGAAATCCCTAAAACACAAGTCTGCCTTCCTAATCTCTTCTCACCCGTATTCCTTCTCTTTCCAAGTCTGCCTTCTTTTTCTTCAAAACACAACACATTTTCTTATTCTTTTCTCCATAAACCCAACCTCATCTCCCTCCACTTTGATTGAACAAACTACAACCGCCGCCCCTACACGACCACGACGGCCACCACCGTACAGCAAACCAGAGCCGCTGCTTTCCGACGCAGTAGAGGAGCCACGCGCCGCCTGTTCCGCGCCTAGGCCGAGCTCAACCGGGCGAATCACGCCTCCACCACGGTAAGCACCGTGAGCTGCCGTTTTCGTCGTGGTTTCCACCATGTGGGTTCCTTCCAAGCTTCTTCTTCTTCCCTTGTGTTGATGTGTCTTCTTTCTCTCTTTGTTTTACAGAAAACCGCCCCTGCCGCCGCTGTCATAGCCGTGTGCCGCCGTCATTAGCACCACCACAAGCTCATCTTCTTCATTGGGTGAGTGGTTTCCTCACTTCTTTGGTTCATTTTCAAGAAACCCCAAGTTTTCCCCAAACTCAAACCTTAACTTTAATTTCAGAGTTTGAATTTTGAAATTAATTGGTATTTTATGAAATTTGGATTATGATTAAGTGTTCCCCTAAATCAATTTTATCAGTCCATTGTTTAATTGATTTTTCTCAATTTTCACCTTGAGCCTAAAGACCCCCAAATCTGTTTTGACTTAAACCAATGAGATTTTTTAAGAAATTAAATATGCTATTGAGCTATAATTATTGTGTAATTGTTGAGAAATTAATTTAGCGATTTGTCTGGCTGTTTCTATGTTTGGATCGACTCTATGGGTTGTCGTTAGTGCTCGTGTTTGATTGACTTTATTATTATTGGATTGCTATGCTGTGCTGGTGGTGATAAATTACTTTGTGATATTTGAATATTTATGATTGTGTGTGTTATGCATGATCTGCCTGGATTATTTCTATGCTTAGTTGACTTTAAGTGAGGATATGTGTTGTTCGGAGATAATTGTTTGGGTGAGAATGAATTGACTTAGAGTTGCCCAGCCTAAACAAATTATTTAAAGATGAGTGGTGACATAGAACATGTGTTGAGGTTTTGGTGGAAGGTTAAGGCACTAGGTGGTTATTAATGTGGGTTGGTGAGGTTCGTGTATTGGTATTGTTGTTCGCGATCGTGTGTTGGGAACATGCGAGGTTGGAGTATCCGATCATGGACAAACTTAATGATGAGGGATTGGACGAGACTCCCTATGAGCCGGATGCCGGAGCTCGAGTCTTAACCCATGGTGATTAGGGTCAAGGTAGTATATGGCCAGTACGTCTTGTGAGACGTTTTAGATGTTTTCAGTTGTTTAGTATTTTTGTCTAAGTCTATGCCTGTGAGGGCTCCTACCGAGAGGATACCCTTAACAGTGTTTTGGTAATGTAATAGAAAAACATGGGGGTATATATATATTATAACCTTGCGAATATTTTATGTTATTAATGAAAATTGTGTATGTGCATGACAAACCAATTTGGGATTACTGTATCTATTTATCTCCTAAGTCTGTATCACGACTGGAGTTTGTGTATTTATTTTTCCGCTCTTGGCAGTTGATGTAAGACCAGAGACCAATTATGGTTGGATAAAGTTTTGAAGTTATAAACTGTCTATCAGGTGTTTTTCCGACGTCATACAAATCTCCGATTTTTTAAAGGGGACATTTCGAAAATGAATTATGAAAATCTCTAACTCTAAACGTGCGATTAAGGAATTAATTGATGAGGTTTTAAGCTAATAAAACACCGGGGCACAACGGGGTGTCTCATTGATGACCATCCTTACTAGGTTATCTAGGCATTTCCAGTAGGAAAAGTCCTCTCTATGACCATCCTTCAAAACGACGTAAAAGCATCTGCTTTCCTGAAAACTACTATGTTTGCTAATCTGTAAAGTTGCATGTGAAGTTGCCTTTCTTTGTTCTATTTTAACATGCTAGTATGCTACATGGATCTTTCCATCTTTTCTTATTATCACTTGATGAATTTTAGACATATGACTTGTTTTTTCCTTATCGTTTTATCAGAAAATGGACCCGACTAAATGTTTTGAGATAGTCATCCAGAAAGACCAGGTACAGTATATCATCAACTTAAGAATAACGATCGGATTCACGTAATGATGGTTAAGGCATAAACTAATCATTACTAAATTGTTCTTGTGTATTTGCAGGATTTGATTTCAATCCCGCGATCATTCTACCGTTGTTGGGGAAGAGGAATACCACGTGTTGTGACTATTGAAGACAAATGCGGATATCTGTTCAATGGGAATATAGTAATCCATGAGGATCGTCCATATTTTGCAACAGACACAAATGGTATCAGAGAGTTGTATTTGTTGTCCACTGGTGTATTGACAAAGTTTAAGTATCTTGGGGGTTCTCGCTTCTACATGTTCATCCATTTGGAAGATTGATGAGTTTTGATATTTTGATTAGTACTTATTGACTGTGGTGTGTTTTTATGTTTTGATCGTTAATTAGTACATTATTAAACTTTTTTTTATAAACAATTATTAAACTTGCGTTAATTAATGTTTGTGTTTTCTTGATCATATTAATTGACTGTGGGGTTTTGGATCGTTAGTACATCATATTTATGTTTTCTATTTATTCAAAATTTGGTCGGTAGGATTAAGTTACAGAAAAATTTTTATAAAAAAAAATTCAAAATTTGCGACCGAAATAGCGACCGAATATCAGTCACCAAATTCGGTTATCTGAGCATGCGACTAACTATACGGCGATCGAAATATATAATTTTGTGACCGAAATATCGGTCGCAAATTTGTGACCGAAATACAAATTCGATCGCTAAACATTTAGCCACCAGGATTTCTGCTACCCCTTAATTCGGTCGTTAATTCGGTTGCTACACAATATAGCAACTGAATTATCATGTTTAGCGATCGAAATCATCGGTCGCTAAATATGTTTTTTTTTTTGTAGTGTAATAATTAATTTTTACTTAGTTAATTTTATATAATTATAATTATTTCATGATATCAAAAAATTAGTTAACTAATTAAAAAATATAATTATTAAAAATTAACTAATTTAATTATTTAAATAAATTTTTAATATCATAATTATTTAAAGTTAACTAATTTAAAAATAATTATTAATTAATAAATATTTTTAATTAGTTAATTTTAAATAATTATTCTATTTTAATAACTGTGTTTTGTAAATAATTAAATTATCATAATTTTAAAAATAAATAAAGAATTTTATTTTTGAAAAATAAAATAATTATAATTTTTTTTAAATAATTAAATAAAATTTAGAATTTTTAAAAAATTATAAAATATTTTTATAAATTTAATACTAAAATTTTAATTAATTAATTTTTAATTAATATAATAATTTTAATATTCTAAAATAATTATAATTATTAATATTTAATTATTTAATATTATTTCAATAATATTAAATAATTATTTAATATTATTTTAAGACGTTAAGGGACTATTTCTTAAGAAATTTTTTTTGAGGGACTAAAACCAAATCACACCATATTTATAGAGATCAAAACATTATTTAAACCTCATTTTTAAAAGAGTTTAAGTAAAACACAATTTAGCCTCTTCTCGAACTTTAATTGTTAATTTCATTTATATCATTAAAGCTTATGCATATTGATAATATTTTTCTCTAATAAAAATATTTATAAAATGATTATTGCTCAAACAAACCAAAATTTCTGATATTCATCCCTTGGTTAAACATTGTACTCCATTCATTGAATCAATTTGACAAACTCACGTCGCATTTCTTCCTTGTTTGTCTCCCTCTCGGTAGAATCTTTACAGGCTCTCACAAGTTACAGATGGCATTTTAAGTACTCAAACTTTTGTTTTTCCATTGAAATGCAACCCAATTTATTCGAGTTTGAACATTCTCAATCTTACCTAAGCCTTTTTGCTTTTTCGGATGGGTGATCAGGACTAACGTAAATGTGAAAGTATTTTATTAATTTATTAATTTGAAAACAAATGCACAGACATAATTCAAATCAGGCTAAATTGTATCAAGGTAGATTTTAAAGTAAAACTACCATTTTATTTTTTAATTTAATTTGTATACGCTGTCAGTATAAAGATTTTTTACAGTGACAACCAATCAGAAATCAAGGAATTGAAGATTTTTAAGGTGTCTAGGATAAGAATCAATCATTGATAATGGTATATCAATTTTTAATTAGTTAACAATATAAAAAAACTTTACACTGTCGGGATATATCAATTAAATCCTTTATTTTTTGATATTTTTTTATGTGGCAAAGTGTGCTTCACTGTAAGAGTGTGTTTGGATAAGAAAATTTATGTAGGTAATTTATATCTATAGCTATACTATATCTATCTATACTATATATATTTATGAATAATCTCATTAAATGTTGGTCCACATGTCAACCTCTGAGAAAAACAACATTTAATTCAAATCTTCTTAAATCTATACTATATCTATCTATGAGTGTGTTTGGGAAAGCTGGGAAAAAAAGATTATGCTGATAATCTGTTTTCAAATAATTGATTATAATAATAACCGATTACAATCAGAATCTGTTTTTGTTTGGGTATGTTGGCTGAAAAACGATTTTAAGATAATCTATTTTATTTAGGTGATGCAAAAATAATCATTTTTACATAATGAATTACGAAAAAGGGTGTGGAGATATTTGTTTATATTAATAATATTTGATGTTTTTAACATTACAAATTGTTGAAATGTTTATTTTTTTAAAATATTTTTCATCAATTTTTTATGTTATAAAAAATTGAATAAATTTTGTAACATTTTCTGATACCTATAAAAACATATAACAAATATATTATTTTTAGAATGTTTAAATATAAATAATATATATTTCATTTAAATAAGCTAAAGAATTTTATGTTAGATATTAAATTTAATAATTTTTCAAAAAGAATTACATATAAAATAACAAATGATCTAAAATGTTAAGGAAGGCTAGGAAGCTACAGGGTTATATGTTGCTGCAGTACGTCCCTTTTGGAAAAATGGAGAGAACGTTGGAGAGAAAGAGTATGACCGAGGGACAAGACTGGCCGAAATATGTTGAGATGAAAATAGGTGAATAAGCTTTAACAATTTAATCAAACAGCTCAACAATCAAGCTTATCATAAAACAACTGAAAATCCTACAAAACAGCTTTTTTAACATTTCTGCTTTTTTTTTTCCAAACACAATACTTATTTCATAAAATAGCTTAATAGGTTTAAAACAATTGAAATGTCCCAAAATAAGCTGTTCCAAACATGCTCTATATCTATACTATATACATTTACGAATAATCTCATCACTACAAGAATAATGGTGATTAGAGACGGATTATTTGTGACGGCCTCGATACCGTCGGTAAAATTGTCATTTGCGATGGCCTTTGCCGTCGCTAACAGAAATGGTTGAATTTTCAAGATTTGTGACAGCCTTCAGTGATTTGCGACGGCCTATGTCGTCGCTGTGGTTACGTGCATTTCCGCAAAATTTTGGCGCGAGTTTTGGTGGACAAATATGGAAGTCTACGGCTGCTAAGCCGTCGCTAATGTAGCTTACATTTTGCGACGGTCTTTGGCCATCAGTGATGGATCATTGGTATTTAATTTTGAGACGGCTTGGGCCGTCTCTATTCCGTCGCAAACTTCTAATAAAACCCCAATCCGCCCCACTTCTCCCTTCTTCAACCTGCAGTTCCTTCCTCTGCTCATCCAAAACCCCCACACCACTCAGTGCCTAAAATCCTCACGCCACTGCCCGTCGCACCGCCACCGGCCGTCAGTCTGTCGGCCAATCATCCCTCTTCCCTCCCTTCTTCTCATTCTCGTTTACTTTTCCCTCTTCCCATTCAGCCGCCCCTTTCCCTCTTCCTATCCCGCCGCCACCTTTTGCCACCACCGTCCGACCAGCCACCGCCGTGTTGAGTGCAACTCCTCCACATTCCTCCTCCTTCCTCCTCCCCTTTTCTCTTCTTTCCTTTTCCCATTTCCCCCTCCATCTTTGATTTCTGTTTTTTAATAATTTTTTATTTTTGTGAATTTTTTATGTTGCAGAATCATTTGTGATTCCTCCACTGCCACGTTTGTATTTCCTCCTCCACCACTGTGCGCACCACCACTGTTTAGGTAAATCATTTTTTTTGTTAATTCATGTATGTGATTTTGTTGTGTTGGAGAGTTGTATAAATAGAGATTTGTATAATTGATCTTTTGTTAATTCATGTGCTGTATCGTTAAGATAATTAGTAGTAGATGATTATGTTCTTGTCACTGTATGCTTTTTATTGCTGGTTTGTTGGTGTAATCTTATATGTTGTGTTTGCTGTAAATGTAATGTAACAACTTTAAGTAGAGCGTGGACATTTTAAATTTCGGTGAAGATAGTGACATGTTCGCATTTTTTATCATTATACTTTCAATTGAAAGTTACTTGCAAGGGAAGGAAACTGGTTTAGGAATAAGATTATATTTAAGGAACAAAAAAAAAGTATTAGCATTAAAATAATGTTATTAAAAATTCAAATTTTGAAATATTATAAGATATATAAATAATTTAATTTTTTGATTCTTAATTATTTAGTTTAACATAGAAAATTGGTCCTAGATTATAATTTTAAGCTTTTTTGTTTATTGTGTAAATTGTTGTTTTGTGTTTTATCTAATTAATTTTTTCCAAAACTATTACAATCCTTATGCACTTTAAGTTGCTAAAGTGTGGGGGGTTAGTTTGAGTAATTACATTTATCTTATGTACTTAGTATTCAAGTATGTTACGGATATTATATATTGTTTATAGCGATAAAGATTTATTTTCTAAATGAGTTGATCGTCGAGAAAAATCTTAGTTACCAGTTTAAGATGAAATATTTTAGAGCACGTGTACTCCTACAAGTCACTGGACTCTTGATATTGGACCTCGAATTGTCAAAGTGGGACAGTTTGAGAAAAAAATTTTCTTTACTAGTACAATAGCTATTCTTTAATTCTTATGTGATATATCTGATGAAAATTCGGTCTGACGCATTACCATTTGTTCTCTGGATACATACTTGATTGTGGTATCTCACCCCGGTCAAGTCATGTACTTGGAGACCAATGAGAAATGCTGCCGAAATTTCGTCAGATATGAGACATGAGAAGTGATGACGGTCTTCTGACATATGTCAAAGAATGGCACACATACTTCGTGAATGGGTACAAATTTCATACTCAGTCATGGACAGAAGATAAAATAATAATAAATAGTAGTGTTTACGTAAAGGGTTAGTCGGGTGGAGGTGCAGACGACTTTTATGGTGTGATACAACAGATATATGAGTTGTCATATCGTTATTTAGATTACCGTAAGAGAATAGCGTTGTTTTATTGTAATTGATTCGATCCATCTAGTAGAGGCACTAAATTGAATAAAAAATATAATATTGTGGACATCCAAATGAGTAGAAGATATCACATGTTTTGATCCGTTTATCATGGCATATAATGTGAGACAAATATACTACGTCCCTTATCCAGCAACTCAAATGGAAAAACGAGGTTGGTGTGTTGCAATCAAGACAAAACCAAGGGGTCGCCTTGAAATAGATGTTTCAGAGTTGGATGAGCCATATCAAACGGATGAAATGTCACATACAAATGAAGTAATTAAAGTTGAACCAATCCCTTGTTTACAATGGATACCTCCAACTTGACATCAAATCAAGTCATTTCAGATGAAGATGTTGAAGAAGCCAACTCAACGGAAGATGAAGAAGACTATGAATATGACACTGGCTCAAATTCTGAATAATAATTATCTTATTTATTTTAGTGATATATTTTGAATTAAGTTGTATTGTCATTGTCATAACTTTAAGTTAATTATTATTAGCATTATTTTCCATTATTTGTAGATTTGTGGTTTTGGTTACTTATAATTAATTATTATTAGCATCATTTTTCACTATAGACATGACTGATGGTAAGGGAAAGGGTAAGGCACCTGCTGGAGGGGCATGTCGTCGTGGTTGACCCTGCATCGTGACACGGACGATCGATGACGGATTCATGTCCCTCCCATCTATATCTGGCCCATCACACCCACCACCGACACCTATGCCTACACATGATATGGCACCACCACCCCCACCAGTTGCTCCTACACCACCTCCACCGCCCACTCCCATGCCTACACATGTTCCGACACCTCCCTACTGACTTGTTGCTCCATCCACTCAGTTCATTGAGACCTCCATTAGGATCACGATGATGCCCACCCCAGGGTTTTCGACTCAGACCCATGGAGAGAGTTCTGGACAGCCAGATGCATCAGGGGTGGATTTACCCATGGACGCTAATCATCAACCTGATGGTCATGACGAGGAGAGTCCTGGATATACACCGCCTATATCAGATGATGAGGAGATCGATGTTATGTCTAACGGTCGAGTTATTATTACCCCGATCGGTAGAGGGTAAGAAACATCTCAAATAATTTTATTTTATTATTGAGTGCAAATTTTATATGTATGTGTATTTGATTGTTCTCCATGTTTTATTGATAAGGTTCCTTCTGTCGAAGAGATCCGCAAATGCCGTCACGTATGTGGTTACATCTTAGTTTGATTAGGCTGGAAAAATTGGAGTGAGCTTAAGGATCAGGATTGGGATCGATTCTTTAAGGCTTTTAAGGTATTTTGTACATTTGAATTTACTTCCATTTTTTAGTTAGTTTTAATGTTTCTTTAATTTATTATTATCCTAAAAAATATTATATTCTCATAATTTACAGGCGATGGCTGCTTGGAGAGTAGAGCATTATAATGCAGTGGAGAAAAATTTTCATCATAAAGCGGGCAAACACCTCTCCCAGTTGTTGACGCGATATCAGGAAAAGGGAACATGTCCAAAATGGTGTTTCCCACCCATTTGGGAGGAGTTATATGCTTACTGAGCTACACCTGAATTCAAGATAAAAATCAACCTAGGCAAAACTCAACAGGGCCTCGGATAATGGTGGGATCCTGCACACCGGCGGCAACATCAGTCAGCAGGAGCATGCTCGACGCCTTGTAAGTTCAAATATCATATTTTGTGAATTCATTTACATGTCTTTATATTTAGAACGTGTAACTTCAAATATCAACAAGTTTTTTTGGTGCAGGCTAGGGAGCTTGGCCGCAGCGTCAAGCCGGATGAGCTTCATGTCGGACCCATACTAGGAAGGGTACCGACGAGTATGTAGATGAGCGCTCTAGACTCTCTCAGGTGATTTACATGTCTCTTTATTGGTAATTATTTTTATTTTATATTTAAGAATTATGGTCATTTTGTAAGATGATGTGCGTTAATTTTAATGACAGGCTGACTATCAGGCTAAGTTATCTCAGGTTCGCTCTTAGTCAGCCTCATCTTCCCCTACTGTAACATCCCATCTTTCGTGAATAAAAATTATATATCTTAATTAGATGAGAATGAGGGTTAGATAAATCAAAACTATTTAAGAATCCAAACACATATACAAGGTTAAAACAAAATTCAAGCAACTCAAAATTTTCAACAGGCAAGCACCTCAATATAAATCCTTAATTAAAGTAGTATATGTTAGAACCAAAGTGGTTTTGGATAAAATAATCTCTTAAGTTTTGATGTTAACAAAAAGGTTAAATTTGTATGGCAAAGTGTTGTCAAAGACCTAACTTGTTTGTTATAAGTTTGCAGGGATTACTTGATTTATACGTGTTAGAGGAACTAAAATTTAAAGTATGGAATCTATCAGATTCTATTTCAAACCTCTAGACCAGTCTACAACTCTTGGTAAAATTTTGAGTCTTTAGCTTTATGGTAGAGGAGATCGTTAAAATAATAATAGATGAGGCCTTAAAATTAACTTAGGAAGACGCGTTACTAAGTCTAAAAGAAAAATCAAGTAGACGAAACTTTGAAATATAACAAGTCCAAAGACTTGATAGATGGAGTAGTTTCACTAGATGCCACGTCAGCAGACGAACTCTTAAGTATAGCACGTCCATCTCTCGGAACTAGACGGAAAGTCTGTAAACACATTATCAGTAGAAGAGCCCGTCTCACTGATAAATTAATCTTGCACGTCCAAATACCTGCGCGTCCACTTGTTTTAAAACGTGAACCCATCAAAGCTTAAGTGTATTTATTTCAAATGATTGCTTATTCAATTCAAAGAATATATGTCTTTTACCTTGATACTTCTATTCTATAAAATCTTTATCTTTTCGATAAAAGAACTTCGTACCATCGAAACCATAAACCTTTGTACTCTGTCAAACAACATTGTTGTAAAGATCAAGCCAAGTACAAAGATAGTAAGTCAGAAAGCAACCTTTGGTACAACAGAGAAGTGACAGTTCTATTTTGAGCGTTCCTCTGATAATCAAAAACACTTCTCAGTAAAGCATATCAAGTTATCAGTCTCAACGGATCTCAGCATTAAATGTTATCTCTAAACGGATATTTACTCAAGACCGTTGAAGAAAAGATGAAGATGTCTATATATAGTAGACGATCCCAAGAGAAGAAATAACTTGATGTTGTGAAATTTTCAAAGTGCCAAATCTCTGATAAAATTTCATTTGAATTCCTTCAGTTGTATTCTTCCTGATCTTAAACTTTCATATTCTCACACATAATGAGTTCATAGATCAAAATCTTAAATCTCTTTGTTAGAGTTAGAGCCTGAAGAGGCTTGGTAGAGAAAGAATACTTGTAGCCCGAAGAGGTGTTGAATACTTGTAATCTATTTGAAAAATAGTGGAGAAAAACCTTCAAGTAGAAGGGACTGGACGTAGCTCTTGGTTGGAAGAGAGTGAACCAGGATAAAACTCTTGTGTGAATCTTCTAAGCCCTTATCTTTTACAAGTTTCGGTTATACTAACTGTGGGGTTCTGCATCTGAGTTTATTAACTATTCAAAAACATTTTCTTGTTTGTGTGTTGTTTATATTGTTTTACTTGTAAAAGGTTTGAGAAAAGACTTTTTCAAAAATCTATTAAGAAACACAATTCAACCCCCCCTCTTGTGTTTCCCTATGTCATCTTCAATTGGTATCAGAGCTCAGCCTCGAAAGGTTTGAGCATCTAACAAGTGCTGAGGGAGTACGATCCAACAAGCATGGATACAGAAGGACAAGTAATCAACAGACCTCCTCTCTTTGATTGTAGTGATTATGACTATTGGAAAAAGATAATGATGGCTTTTCTTGATGCACAAAACGTGGATATCTGGGAGCTCATTGAAACTGGCTACATTGAGCCAAGAGGTGATGCTGGAGCTGCTATTCCTAGAGCTCAATGGACTCAAGAGCAGAAAACTCAACATCAACTCAATCTGAAAGCTAAGCACTATTTGATGTGTGCTATCACCAGATCTGAGCACGATAAAGTCCATAGCTGTAGCACTGCTAAGGAAATATGGGATACTCTTGCCCTAGTTCATGAAGGGTCATCCCAAGTTAAGGAGTAAAAAATAAGCATGCTGGTTCATCAGTATGAATTATTTAAAATGGCTGAACATGAAACTACAGATCAAATGTTTGGAAGATTCCAAACTATCACCAACAGTCTTAGATCTCTTGGAAAAATCTATGAGAATAGAGATCATGTTAGAAAAAATTTGAGGAGCTTGGATAAACAGTGGAGACCTATGGTCACTGCTATTCAAGAAGCAAAGAACCTCAATACTCTCTCTTTGGAGGAACTTCTTGGATCTTTAAATGTATTGCCCTGAAGGCAAAGAAGGCTGGCTCTTCCAAAGTTCTTAAAGCTGAGGAATCCTATGCTGAAGCAGGCCCTTCTGATAGTGATGAAGGATCTGATGAGGATGAACTGTAACAGTTTGTTTTTATTTACGTTGTTTTAACAGTAAAAATATATTTATTTATATTTTTAATTGAGACTTAGGAAATGATTTTGGAGAAAACAAAATCATATCTGGAACTTACTCTATAGTAGGAAGCTCTAGTTAAAATTTGGGTTTAAAACTCAGACGGAAACCGATCTGCATTTTTAACTGACAGTATAATTTTATACTGAAAAAAAACCCCTAATTTGACCCAAAAACTTAAGTGATTATTGATGAAGAATAAATGATCAAAGAACAATAGATTACCTTAAGGAATGAAAATCTAAGAAGGAAATGGATGATCCTTGCTACCAAGTAAGTATAGCCCTTAGTTTAAGAGTTTTAGTGAGTTGAAAATGAAGCAAAGTGAGAGTGTAGAAAGGAGGGGCTGCTGCGCAAAAAGGGTGGGTATTTATAGATATGAAATGGGTTTTAACTTAGGTTAACTAAGTTATAATCATGATTAAGTTAATTTAAATATCTAGATATTTTCATTAAATATCTAGATATGAAATGGGTTTTAACGTCCGAGAATCGTCTAATATCTTATTTATTTTAAAAAAATTTCAAAATAACCTATCTCATTGGAAACGTGGTAAATATCTACCTTGTTTCATTCACGAGTCAAAATTAGGTTTTCTGATCATTAAAATCTTATTGTCAATGAAAACACCGACTGTTTTTCGTTCGAACTTTAACCAAAATTCGTCCGAATACACATAATTTTTTATTTATGATCAGAAATTTGAAAAGTAGACTTCCTCACGGACAAAATATAAAAAATCTACAAATTTCAGTTTTTTGGTCAAATTAGGGTTTTTTTGTCAGTATAAAATTATACTGTCAGTTAAAAATGCAAACCGGTTTCCATCTGAGTTTTAAACCCAAATTTTAACCAGAGCTTCCTACTGTAGAGTAAGTTCCATATATGATTTTTTTTTCTCCAAAATCATTTCCTAAGTCTCAATGAAAAATATAAATATATATTTTTACTGTTAAAACATCGTAATTAAAAGCAGGACGTTACATTACTACCCCTCTTAGAAAAAAAATTCCGTCCTCGGAATTTATATACCTCAGAAAAGATGTGGATATTGTTGTTGCATATCTGCTTCACGTTCCCACGTGGCTTCTCCAGTAGTTTCATCCCATATGACCTTAACCAAAGGAACACGAAGCTCTTTAATCTCTATCTGCTATCCTTACAGGTAAAGTCTCATACTCCAGATTCTCTCGCAGTTGTATAGACTCAGATTCAATCACATGAGAAGGATCGGGATAATATTTTCTTAACTGAGAGACATGAAAGACATCATGAAGATTGGAAAGATTAGGTGGTAAGGCAATATGGTAAGCTACTGGACCAATTCGTCGACGAATCTGAAAAGGTCCAATGAATCGAGGAGTAAGTTTTCTGGACTTGATAGCTCTGCCAATTCTAGTTTTCCGAGTGACTCTCAAAAAAACGTGATCACCTTCCTGGAATTCCAATGATCTCCTCCTCTTGTCACTATAGCTCATTTACCTATCATGTGCTTCCTTCATCTTTTCCCTTATCTTCTGGACTTGTTCCATAGTCTGTTGCACCATTTCTGGACCCAAAACTTGGTTCTCACCAGTCTCATACTTACATAACGGGATCCTACACTTTCTACCATATAAAGCCTCATATGGTGTCATTCCGATACTACTGTGGAAACTATTGTTATAAGTAAATTCAATCAAGGGTAAGAATTCATCCCAACTGCCAGTGTGTTCCAACACACAAGCTCTCAAAAGATCTTCCAAAGATTGAATTGTCCTTTCTGACTATCCATCGGTCTGGGGATGATAAGCAAAACTCATTCTTAACTTTGTTCCCAAGGCATTTTGCAGTTGCCTCCAAAATCTAGGATCTCGGTCTGTGCTTGATGGTACACCATGTAACCTAACAACTTCTTTGATGTAGATATGGGTTAACTTTTCCAAACTATAACTTTCACCAATAGGTAGGAAATGAGCACACTTTGTCAACCTATCAATGATAACCCAAATCGCATCATGCTTCTTAGGAGTTCGTGGTAATCCAACCACAAAATCCATAGCTATGCTATCCCATTTCCACTCTGGGATATCTATAGATTGTTATAAGCCTCCCGACTTCTGATGTTCAATCTTAGCCTTCTGACACACCAGACAAGATAAAACATACTCCGCTACTTCTTTCTTCATCCTTGTCCACCACAACATTTTCTTTAAGTCCTGATACATCTTAGTGGATCCATGATGAAAACTCAACTTACCCTTATGTGCTTCTTCCAAGATCATTTTCCTAAGTTCTACATCCTCTGGCACACATATTCTATCTCTAAACTTTAACACACCGTCTGTTCCTCTACTAAACTCAAACTTTGCCCTCATCTATCCCTTTACTTATCTCCTGAAGATATAGATTCTGAACTTGTTTATCCTTAATATCTTTCATAAAATCACTATTAATAGTGATCATACCTAAACAGATTTTACCATCAACAAACTCAATTCCTAAGTTCAAATCTCTGAACTGTTCCAGTAATTCTAACTCCTTAATCATCATTGCAGATACATGTAATGATTTCCTACTCAAGGCATCCGCTACAACGTTCGCCTTCCCAGGATGGTACAGTAAATCAAACTCATAGTCTTTGATAAACTCCATCCATCTCCTCTGTCTCATATTCAACTCTTTTTGGTCCAACAGATACTTCAGACTTTTATGATCACTATATACATTGAATTTTGGTCCATACAGAAAGTGTCGCCATATCTTCAATGTGAATAATTTGGTTGCTAACTCCAAATCATTAGTCGAATAATTCCTCTCATGAATTCTTAACTGTCGGGAAGCATACGCCACACTCTTCCCTCTTGTATTAATACACATCCCAAACCTTGGTATGATGCATCACAGTATACGTTGAATTGTCCTAGAGGATCGGGTAAAGTCAACACAGGTGATGTAGTCAACCTATCCCTCAGTTTTTGGAATCTTTTCTCACACTTATCTGTCCACACAAAAGCTGTATCTTTCCTCGTCAATTGCGTCATAGGTAACGCAATCTTGGAGAATCCCTCTATAAACCTTCGACAGTATCCAGCTAATCCTAAAAAGCTCTGTACTTTACTTACTGTCTTAGGTCGTTCCCACTTAAGAGCTGCCTCAACCTTAGCTGGATCTACTGCTATTCCTTCTTTATTGATCACATGACTTAGAAAATGGACTTCCTCCATCCAAAACTCACACTTAGAAAGTTTGGCATAAAGCTGCCTATCCTTCAAAACTTGTAGTACCACTCTCAAATGCTCCTCATGATCTTCCCGCGTACGAGAATAGATAAGAATATCGTCGATGAACATAACGTCAAACTTTTCAAGGAATGGTCTAAAGATTCGGTCCATATAATCCATGAACACTGCTGGAGCATTAGTCACACCAAAAGGCATAACTAAATACTCGTAATGTCCATAACTCGTCCTAAAAGCTGTTTTAAGTATATCTTCCTTTCTTACTCTAATCTGATGGTATCCAGACCTTAAATCAATCTTAGAAAACACTATTGCTCCTTTCAACTGATCCATCAAATCATCTATCCTAGGCAACGGATACTTGTTTTTAATTATCACTTTGTTTAACTGCCTATAATCCGTGCACAACCTAGCACTTCCATCCTTATTTTTAACAAACAACACCGTTGCTCCCAATGGAGAAACACCCGGTCTGATGAACTCTTTCCCTAACATGCCATCCAATTGTTTCTTCAACTCGGGCAACTCGACCAATGACATCCGATAGGGTGCTATAGACTTAGGGCCTGTCCCCGGCACAAGATCTATGGTGAATTCCACTTCTCTTTCCGGTGGCAAACCTGGAACGTCTGGAGGGAAAACTTCAGGAAACTCTCTCACAATAGGCATAGAATCTATGCTAGGAGTCTCATTAGCTTCCACTGCAAAAAGTATCACCAACTGCTGAGAGTTGTCACTCTTCATTAATACTCCTTCATTGGCAGATACTATACTAGAAGGTTCGAGAAATGATAAGGTCTTGCAAGAACAATCTAGCACTACATGGTTAGCCGAAAGCCAATCCATGCCAAGAATAACATCTATCTGTTGCACAGGCAAACATACAAGATCTACAATAAATGTCCTATTCTCAACAACAATAGGACACTGTAAACAAACAGACATAATAGTTAAAGGATTACTAGTTGGAGTAGATATTGTAAGGGTATAAGATAATTTGGAAACAGTTAAGTTTGAATGATCCACACACTCAAGCGAAATAAAAGAATGTGTAGCGCCTGAGTCAAACAACACATACGAGAGCCTACCAGCTATCAAACACATACCTTGTATAAGATCGGCAGATTGAGAGGATTCATCTCCCCCCACGGTAAAGACCCTTCTAGTGACTTGATGTCTAGCCACTTGTGGTCCTACTGCCGGAACTCCTCTTCCAGCTCCACCTCTATTGTTTCCAGCTCCTCTTCCCGCAGCTACCGGTTATTGCAGAAACCGTTGTCTGCAGTCTCGTGTCATATGACCTAGTTTCCCACAGTTGAAACAACTAGGCCTATTCATACAGTCTTTAGCATAATGTGGTTCTCCACATCTAAATCAAACTAAGTCTTGCTGTTGCTGACCCGCTCTAGCCACTGGTGCTGATGCAGGTGCCTGCACTGGTCTTGCATATGGTCTGTTTCCACTGAGAACCACTTCCTTTGCGCCTCTGAAAATTTGATCGGTTAGGACCTCCACTTATTAATTGTTTCTACTCATTGGACATCCTCAGATTGATACTTTCAATAGCACTGCATCTCTCCACTAGTTTCAGGAAATACTGAATGTCGAGAGACACCACAGCCCTCTGCAGCTCGTTTCTAAGTCCTTCCTCAAACCTCCTACATTGCCAGTCTTCATTCGGAAACCTCGTATAGTAATCTAAAAACTTGATCAGTGCCTCAAAACGTGATGCGTAATCACCTACAGACTTGTTGCCTTGTTTGAGGTTTGTGAATTCTTTTTCCTTCTCGCGTCGAACTAGACACGGAAAATATTTTTCGAAGAAGCAGTTGGTGAATAACTACCAGTTAATCGTTCTGCCTTCAGCCTCCAATAGTCGTTTCTTTCCCTTCCACCAGAACTCTGCTCCTTCAGTTAGCATGAAGGAAGCATAAGTCACTTTCCTCTCCTCGCTACAGCGCACAGTTGCAAATATCTTCTCAATCTCTTGTATCCACTATTCAGTCTTCTCCGGGTCATATTCTCCTCGGAATTGAGGTGGCTTCCCTTTCATAAAAGTAGCCAACCCTGCATCTTCAGCTGCTGCAACCCTCATCTGGTTCTTTAGTTCCAGCTGGTCTCTGTTCATCTGCAGCATCTCAAAGATTCTCTTTGGGTTTGTAATGAAAGATAGCAAAGAACTATCGTTTCCAAGGTATTGGGAGTCGCAAATGACCCTCCTCCATTGGTGTCATTGTTGACAGCTCCTATAATTCTTTCCGGAGTTCTGTCACCACTGGACGTCCTTTTCCTCGAGTCATAATTCTATAAAAGAAATCATCCGTTCTCATTAGTATGACATATAATACTACATAGGCAAGTATATACATACATATGCCATTCCAATAATAATTTTCGCATCGGGTTCGGACACACTACCCAACTTCTAAGCATAGTCAAAATCCGAGGTGGATTCAACTAGACTCAGCCAGTAACAACATCCTAAAACTCGCAGCCCGATCAGAATCAAACTGCTCTGATACCAAAATGAGACACCCTTTGTGCCCTGGTGTTTTATTAGATTAATTCCCTCTTAAATCATTTCTTAATGGCGCACTTAGGGTGAAAAATACGTGAAAATTAAAACTTATCTAATAATCATACAACTTCTGCAAATTAAACACACCAACGTTGTAATATATAAATACACACATATTTATTTATTACATTACCAAAACACTGTTGAGGGTATCCTCTCAGTAGGATCCCTCACAGGCATAAAATTAAATAAAAGTCATACTTAGCGAAAACATATGAAAATACTCCTTAGACACACTTGAAGTTGGCATAGGCAAACACAAGGAGGGGGGGGGGGGTTGAATTGTGTTTGTTAATTATTTTCACAAAAACCCTTTTTGAGAAACCTTTTCACAAGCATAAGATAAAAAGATTAAGCACACAAGAAATCCTTTTTAAAAGATTAACAAAAACCAAAATCAAATCCCACAGTCAGTATAAATAAATAAAACTGCAAAAGATAAGGGATAGAATATTCACTCAGGTATTTTACCTTGGTTCACTCTCTTCCAACCAAGAGCTACGTCCAGTCCCTTCTACTTGAAGGATTTTCTCCACTATTTTCAAATAGTTTATACAACAAGTATTCTACACCTCTCCAGGCTACAAGTATTGCTTTCTTGCCAAGCCTCTTCAGGCTCTAATTCAATCACAAGGATTTTTCTAAGATCTTTCTAACTCACTATATGTGAGGGTATGAAGGTTTAAGATCTACTGAATATTTTTACAAATATTCAACCTTAAGAATTACAGACTTTTGCTTTACAACTAGAATATGAGCTTTGAATATCTTGCAATTGTTCAGATGGCAAAAGTTGTTCTTCAGTGCTTGAGACCTTCTATATATATAGTGGTCTTCAGCTTCTCCTGTAAATATTCAACGGTTATTTTTAATCATCCTGTTTAGAGATAGAATTAAATACATGATATCCGTTGAGATTGATAGCTTGATTTTGGCGGTGTTGAAAAGCATCATTGGTTATCAGAAAAGCACAAAATGGAGGCTCACTTTTCTGAGCAATTGTACCTTAAAAACTTTCTTTCCTCCTTTGTGTATAACCCAACTTTTGTCTAGCAATAAAGTTGTCATCATATAGATCATTTTTCAATTCCAATTGTACTTTTTGCATTTTGTATTTCCTTGATAGTACTTTGAATTTTCTCACAAAGGAACAAGGCATTAACCAAATAAAACAATTATAAAGAACATATAGTCCTTTGAAATAAATATCAATCATTTGAAATAAATTCAATGTGGTCCAGATTGCATTAGATCACATTGAAGGTAGTAAAGATATAGAAGATGCAGAACCGTCTACAGGAACTCAGTTTTAGAATGTGTCTACACAAGATTTTATTCTACTTGTCCACTGATGTGGTAGAAGCGCTCGTCCACACAAGTCTTTGGACTTGCTAAGTCTTTGGAGAAACTCCGTCCCATGACGTGGCACTATGGACATCTACTGAACTTTAGTTAGGCACTAAGGTTGTCTACTTGAGTTTTAAGGAGAGCACTCGTCTGCTGACGTGGCTACTATGGACGTCTACTGAGATATAGTTAGCCGTCTACTTAATGATTAAAATATAAACCGTTTAAATAACCTTTGGATGGGTAATTCTTTGTAAGAGTCCAAGAATTGTATACCTTATATTATTTTGGATATTCCTGCACAAATTGAAATCACTTGTTAGATCTCAACTAACATTTTACCAAGCAAATTTAATCCTTTTGTTAACATCAAAACCTAGAGATTAAAGAAACCAGAACCACTTTGGTTCCAACAATCTCCCATTTTTTGATAATGACAAAAACTGATTAAATTTAAGTAGCAAAGTCTAAGAGAGCTTGCAAAGCTCCCCCTAAGACATATCATTTAAGCAGATAAAGCATAGTCAGATAAAATATAAGTTATCAATCAGAGAATAACCATATCATAGCAATAATCAAAAGCAGTTATGAATCAGAGAGTAAGACATGCATATGCAAACAAATAATATCGTTTTCAAAACTGACTTTATATAAAAACAATTAATATAATTTCTTTCCATTTCTCCCCTTTTTTTGTCATCAGACAAAAAGGTAAAGAGAATGGACCATCACTGTCAGAATAAAGAGAGAAGGAAAAGAATACTAAAGAGAAAAGTTTAAGAAGTAGGAGGTGAAGGAGGGGGTTGATGTTGTGATTTTTGAGCCATCTCAGTCTGAATTCTGAGTGACCCTTTCCTCCAACTGAGCAGTCTTTTCTTCCATAATCTTTCCAACCTTCTCCTCAACTATCTTGTTAATCATTTCTTCCAAATTTGGGGGCATAGATAGTTGTCTTGAACTTTCTGCAGTATCAGAGTAAGTGTCTTGCGGTTGAACCACAACCAGGGCTAGAGGTTGAGACATTTGTTTCTCTGACCCAACAGATTACTCAACAACAATAGTTGGAGTTGGAGAAGGTGCTTCTCTCTCAGATTCTTCAGCCACTGTGTCATCAACAACTTGCTTAGCAAGAGAAGAAGGTGTTGGTGCAGGGGGTGGAGAAGATTTCTTCTTTCCTGGAGGCAGATCCCTATCCCAGTGAATAGGATTAGAAATTTCTACATCACGGCTTATAATTGGCAGACCCCAAAGATCCTTGAAGATCAAATATCTGACACGAGAGAGTCCACACTTGCCTCTGAATTTTGGAGTTTTCTTATTCTTTTCAGCAGTCAGGCCAGAAGTGGAGGCTTCTCTGGTGCAGTGAATTAAGTGGGATTGCCAAAAAGCTCCTGCATAATTAGCCTCAGTGACCATCTCAATTGGCAAAGGTTGAATGTAATCCATTTGTGAGTGGTCAAAGGGTTTAGAACTGAGATCTAGCATAATGTGTTGAACTACTGGCATCTTTCCTTTGTGCCTTGGATGGTTCTGATCATTGTCCTTGTTCAGATCTATCATTGACAACCTAGGACAAATCTTGGTAGGCTTGACTCCAACATTTTTGGAAGAAGAGTGCTTTAACCATGTTGGAGGGACAAACCATGCAGCTCTGTCTACTCTGAAGTGGATGAATTCCCATTTCAGAATCTCATACATGAGAGTGTCCACAAACTGATCAACAGCAGCTCCATATACCCTTGGATGTTTGAAAGTCATCCACTTGGTAGTCTTGTCCATCACAAAAGGAATTTGCCTGAAGGATCTGGCTCTTTTCTCGAGAATAATCCCAGGATCCTTCTTTCTGGGATTAGTGTGCTAGTCAGATATGATAATTCTCTCTACTCCATCAGTGAATGGTTTAAGGGGGTGAAAGTTTCACTAGATTGGGGTATATTTTTCTGGCAGGGAATCTCTGTTGGGGAAGGTGGGTGAGGAGAGGCCCATGTTCATTAACCATTTGGGAAGGGAATGTGCCAGTTAGAGTGTGGGGTTCAGGGTTGATCCAGTATGGATAGATGTTGAGGGGTTCATACTCATACTCAGACAAAGGATACCACTTTGTTAGAATATGTTCTGGTTCTTGTGGAATAGTGTGGAATAGTATTTTCCATTCTCTCTGTACTTTGACGCAGTTTTCAGATTTTCCATTATAGAGAGTGGAAGACGGAATTATGGGTGAAAAAAAGGTTTTTAAAGGTTTAGGAAATCGGGCTCCAATGGTAATGCTATTGTCTATTTGTGTTAGTGGTGAGTGTGGTGATTGTGGCAGGGTAAGGACGTAAATATCATCATCCACATTATGTGGAGCAGAGATATTATCAGCCTGAGTTTCCAAATTGGACACTAATTCATCTACTGCTAACCTAACAGGGTCATCAGTAGAGATTATTACCTCAAGCCATAGATGTTTTAGCCCTCTTTGCTGATTGCCTTTTCTTCTTGGCAATAGGACCAGCAACAGCAGCAACAACAATTTGTTTTTCTAAAATGGCAGCAATAGGCATTTCATCATCATCTTCTTCAGACATGATTACTTGCCTTGTCCTTTTGGGTGCAGGTGGAAGAATAGCACCAGAAGATACAGAAAGGACAGATCCTCTAGTAGTCCTCTTAGGGATAGGTTGCCTCACAGCCACAGTCTTCCTCTTGGTTCTTTTCTTTAGACCAAGGATTGCAGCATCGTTGGCCTCAAGTGATTCTTCTTTAATCTTCATTTTCTCCTCAAGCTTAGCCAACTCCACTTGGTTGTATGTGCTAAGTTGCATACCACCCAGATTGTTCCTTCCAAAATACGCGGACCAGATGCATCCCTCAGTCAGTAGGGCACTTTGTTCTTGTTCAGACTTTTCAGCCAAGGCTTCATAAACTCCTTGATGTCTGAAGATTTTGGATAGGAGATGTGTGAAAGTGATAGAAGACATGTTTTCCCTATTCTCCACAGCATCCTTGAACCTTGAGAAAAGTATGTGGGGCAGATTGATTTTGGTCTCTAAGAACATATTGAACAAACAAAACTTGTGCAAGGCAGAGAGGTTGTCCTTAGAACCAATTTTGTGAAGCACTATCTTGTTCAAGATTTGATGAAGAATCCTGATTTCATCCTTCATCTCTGATGACTTCCAAGAGTGAGCCCATACTGTATCAGACTTCATTAAAGTCACAGCAATTGTTTTAGAACCACCTAGGTCCATCTCCCAATTCTCATTAAAGATTAAGCCTTCCTGTGCACAAGCAATTACTGCAGAGATTGTTTTCATAGACACCACCACCTTCTTTCCTAAAACAAATGAAGTAATCTTGGTGTCTCTAATAACAGGTTTCCTCCAGAAAGTTTTTATTAGATTTGGGTAAATAGGAACCTTCTCCAAGAAAAGACCATCCCAACCAGCAGCATTTATGTACTTAATCACATCAAGATTGTCATTAAGGTCACCAATGATTTGATCTTGATGATGGTAGTTTTTGAAATACCAAGATTTCTGAGAATTTTCCTGTTGAGAGGTAGACGTTTCTTGTTATTGTTGAGAAGTGTCATCTACTTGAATGTCAGTCTTGATTTCTGGTTTCTCTCTTGAGATATTTAGATCAAGATCTGTAAAAACTTTATCTAGCTCTGATAGTTTCTTATCAGGTTGTTTGTCATCAAATTTTACATGAATACATTCTTCTACAACTAAAGTTCTAGAATTATAAACTCTAAAACCTTTGGAAGTTTCAGAAAATCCTAAAAGGATTCCATTATCTACTTTAGCATCAAATTTTTCCAGTTGATCTTTAATATTAAGAATATAACATTTACAACCAAAAGGGTGGAAGTATGAAATTTTGGGTTTTCTACCTTTCTACAATTTATAAGGAGTCTTATTCAGAATAGGTCTAATGTATATTCTGTTCTGAATGTAGCAGACAGTGTTCACAGCTTCAGCCCAGAAGTGCTTAGGGACAAAATTGTCATTGAGCATAGTGCTAGCCATCTCTTGAAGAAATCTGTTCTTTCTCTCTACCACACCATTTTAATGTGGCGTTCTTGGTATTGAGAAGTTGTGTTGAATACCACCTTCTTCACAAAACTCATGGAATAGCTCATTGACAAATTCTCCCCCATGATCACTTCTAATTGAAGCTATACACATGCCTTTTTTATTCTGTACACGTTTGCAGAATACAGAAAAGACCTTGAATGACTCATCCTTGTGAGCAAGGAACATAACCCATGTCCATCTAGTGTAGTCGTCTACTATGACAAGAGCATATTTCTTACCACTGACAAAGGCAGTCCTTGTTGGACCAAAGAGATCAAGGTGTAGCAATTCTAGTGGTCTGTTGGTACTAAAAACATTCTTAGATTCAAAGGAACCTTTGACTTGTTTTCCCTTCTGACATGCATCACAGAGAGCATCATATTTGAAACTAACGTTTGGTAGACCTCTTACAAGGTTATGCTTTTTCAGTTTTGAGATTAATCTCAAACTTGCATGACCCAACCTTTTGTGCCAAATCCATCGTTCATCCTCAATGGACACTAGACATGAGACACTTTGATTTGAGAGGTCCTCTAAGTCAATCTTATACAGATTGTTTTGCCTCTTGGCAGTGAATAGGTGTGATCCATCAGCTTTCTTGACAGTACACATATTCTTATCAAATGAAACAACAAACCCACTATCACATAACTAACTAATGCTAAGCAGATTGTGTTTAAGACCATTTACTAACATAACATTATCAATGGAGGAAATAAGATGTTTACCAATTTTACCTATACCAATGATCTTTCCTTTTTGCTTTCCTCCAAAAGTGACCCAGCCACCATCTTTGGGTCTAAGGTCTTGGAACATACACCTTTCTCCTGTCATGTGTCGTGAGCACCCACTGTCCAAGTACCAGGACTTCTGTTTCTTTCCTGTTGTTAAGCAGATCTGCAACATGGATTATCTTATCTTTAGGTACCCAAATTGACCTGGGTCCTTCCTTGTTAGTGATCATAGGTCGTGAATGCTTTGCATGCTTGTTATGTATGCATCTAGATGACACATGCCCACTTTTTCCACATACTTTGCAGTAAGTATTGGAAGGGCTTGATTTTGACTTAGTGTGCTGTGGACGGGCTTTAGAAACCTTATATTGTGTATGAACCTTTGGTTTATTCGTAGATGCATCTTGCTTCTCTTTATCATAACCAATGCCAGATTTGTCACGTGGTGATCTAGAATACCTTAAAATAAGGTTTAATTTATCTGAGCTACCAACCAGTTTTGACAGAGAGTCTGTCAAGTATGTCACATCTTGTTTCAGTTGTTCAACTTCATAAGAGATATTAGACTTACACTTCGTCCTGTCAGCCAGACTAACATTGTTTGATTTTAATGTTTCATTTTCATCCTTAAGGTTTTAATTCACTGCGCAGACCTTATCATAGTCACTAGAGAGCTTAGTAAACTTCTTTTTGAGACTGTTATCTCTTTAGACAGTAAGCATAATTCATGAAGTAATTCATCAAAAACAGTTTGAAGAGTAGAGGGATCAGAGTCCATTACCTCATCATCAGTAAATTCACTTTCTGATGCAGTGTCAGCCATGAAGCAAATGTTTGCTTCTTCTCCAGCTTCATCTTCTTCATCTGAAGAAGACAAGTCAAGATTTTCCCATGTAGCCATCAAGCCTTTCTTCTTTTTGAAGGATTTCTTTTTCTCCTTCAGCTCTGGGCAGTCAGCTTTGAAGTGTCCTGGTTTCTTACATTCAAAGCACAGGGGTGGGCCTTTCTCCTTGGAATATGACTTCTCCTTGGAGAATTTTTTGTTGAACTGCTTCCTTATGAATCCACCTTTCTTTCTCCACATGTGTTGGATTTTTCTGGAGATGAAAGATAGTTCATCCTCATCTGAGTCACCTTCACTATTTGATGAATCAGCTTCATCTGTGGACTCAGCAGCTTTATGCACATTTGAGGAACTAGCTTTCTTGGCTTTTAGGGCAATGGATTTTCCTTTTTTGGAGTTTTCCTCTTCATTAAGTTCAAGTTCATGAACTTTTAATGAACCCAGAAGCTCTTCCAGAGAAAGAGTATTCAGATTCTTTGCTTCCTAGATAGCGGTTACCTTTGGTCTCCACTGCTTTGAGAGATTTCTCAAAAATTTTCTCACATGATCTCTATTCTCATAGACCTTTCAAAGAGACCTGAGACTGTTGGTGATTGTTTGGAATCTTCCAAACATCTGGTTTATATTTTCATGACCAGCCATCTCGAATAGCTCATACCGGTGAAGCAGCATGCTTATCTTTGATTCCTTCACTTGTGAGGAACCTTCATGAGCTAGTTCAAGAGTATCCCATATTTCTTTAGCTGTGTTGCAACTATGACCCTTGCCATGCTCAGATCTGGTGATAGCACACATAAGATAGTGCTTAGCTTTCAAGTTTAGTTGGTGTTAGTTTTTCTGCTCTTGAGTCCATTCAGCTCTAGGCACTGCAGCTCCAGCTTCACTCCTTGGCTCAATTGTAGCCATTTTCTATCAGTTCCCAGATGTCAGCAAGCTATGCATCTAAGAATGCCATCATCCTCTTTTTCCAATAATCATAATCAGTTCCATCAAAGAGAGGGGGTCTGTTGATAGCTTGTCCTTATGCATCCATGATAGTAGGATCGTACTGCCTTAGCACTTGTTAGATGCTCAACCCTGTCAAGGCTGAGCTCTGATACCAACTGAAGTTGGCACAGGCAAACACAAGAAGGGGGGTTGAATTGTGTTTGTTAATTATTTTCTCAAAAACCCTTTTTGAGAAACCTTTTCACGAGCAGAAGATAAAAAGATTAAGCACACAAGAAATCATTTTTAAAAGATTAACAAAACCAAAATCAAATCCCACAGTTAGTATAAATAAATAAAACTGTAAAAGATAAGGGATAGAAAATTCACTTAGGTATTTTATCCTAGTTCACTCTCTTCCAACCAAGAGCTACGTCCAGTCCCTTCTACTTGAAGGATTTTCTCCACTATTTTCAAATAGTTTCTACTACAAGTATTCTTCACCTCTCCAGGCTACAAGTATTGCTTTCTTGCCAAGCCTCTTCAGGCTCTAATTCAATCATAGGGATTTTTATAAGATCTTTCTAACTCACTATATGTGAGGGCATGAAGGTTTAAGATCTACTGAATATTTTTACAAATATTCAACCTTAAGAATTACAGACTTTTGCTTTTCAACTAGAATATGAGCTTTGAATATCTTGCAATTGTTCAGATGGAAAAAGTTGTTCTTCAGTGCTTGAGACCTTCTATATATATAGTGGTCTTCAGATTCTCTTGCAAATCTTCAACGATTATTTTTAATCATCCCATTTAGAGATAGCATTAAATGCATGATATCCGTTGAGACTGATATCTTGATTTTTACCGTGTTGAAAAGCATCCTTGGTTATCAGAAAAACACAAAATGGAGGCTCACTGTTCTGAGCAATTGTACCTTAAAAATTTTCTTTCCTCCTTTGTGTATAACCCAGCTTTTGTCCAGTAATAAAGTTGTCATCATACAGATCATTTTGAAATTCCAATTGTACTATTTTCTTTTTGAATTTCCTTGATAGTACTATGAATTTTCTCACAAAGGAACAAGGCATTAACCAGATAAAACAATTATAAAGAACATATATTCCTTTGAAATAAATATCAATCATTTGAAATAAATTCAATGTGATCCAGATTACATTAGATCACATTCAAGGTAGTGAAGATATAGACGATGTAGAACCGTCTACAGGCACTCAGTTTTAGAACCCGTCTACACAATGTTTTATTCTACTCGTCCATTGATGTGGCAGAAGCGTTCGTCCACACAAGTCTTTGGACTTGCTAAGTCTTTGGAGAAAATTCGTCCGATGACGTGGCACTATGGACGTCTACTGAACTTTAGTTAGGCAGTAAGGATGTCTACTTGAGTTTTAAGGAGAGCACTCGTCTGCTGGTGTGGCTACTATAGACGTCTATTGAGATATAGTTAGCCGTCTACTTAACGATTAAAATATAAACCGTTTAAATAACCTTTGGACGGGTAATTCTTTGCAAGAGTCCAAGCATTGTATACCTTATATTATTTTGGATATTCCTGCATAAACTGAAATCACTTGTTAGATCTCAACTAACACTTTGCCAAGCAAATTTAATCATTTTGTTAACATCAAAACCTAGAGATTAAAGAAACTATAACCACTTTGGTTCCAACAACACTGGCCATAATGTCTATACTCTAATCACCATGGATCACGGCTCGACCTCCAGCGTCTGGTTCGTAAGGAGTTCCATCCAACTCCTCAGCAACCTCCGTTTCATATAGAGTTCCATCCAGCTCCTCAGCAACCTAACCCTCCATCGCGTCTTCTAACGTAAACCAAAGTAACCCACAAAAATATAGAAACATAGGGGATAAGAAGCAATTATATCATCAAAAAGCGGAAAAGAATCATAACATATTGTACAGTACTTGTCACATACAAATCACCATTCAACACCTAACTAACAAAACATCCTCAAATTCAAGTATCATCCTCTACCCCAATCTCGAACAACTAGACTTTCATACTGACGTGGCCACTACTGATTTCTTTCACGCATTCCTCTTGGGGAATGTTAGTCAATTGTTCAAGCGACAGGTTCCAAATTCCCAGTGCACATTCTTTTCCATGGTGAGAACGCCCACGCTAAGCATGACACTATAGCTGCACGATGCTCCCGGTGCACTCCCCTTCCACTCCCGAGGGTGCTCAATGAAATTCAATGACACTATAGCTGCACAACGTATTTCTAAGGTGGAACGGTCTAGCGAGAACTCTTGACCTCGTGTATTATATTACCAATACACGATTGTGAACAACAACACCGACCTCGTGTATTATATTACCAATACACGTGAATCTCACCAACCCATTTTAACAACATCCTAATGCCTTAACCTTCCACTAGAACTCAACACATATTCTAATACACCACACCTCATAACAATACATCATCTAGGTTAGGCACCTCTAAGTTACCATTATTCTCACACCCATTATTCTCATCTAGGCTAGGCACCTCTAAGTTACCATTATCCTAGAGAACTTAAAACAAGCAAAGAATTTCACAAATGGATCAAAACTACCAACTCATTTTCTTAACTCAGTTTCGGTCATAGGGTTTTTGTGGGGTTTGGGTTTTATATTTCATTCATACATTTCCATTTAACTAGCTTAAGTCTTATGAACATAGTTTACAAGATCATGATTCCATAATCATACACATAGAGCTTCTATTAGATCCATTTCTAAGAAAGCTACAAAATGGGTTTCACAACAAGAACATGAAAACTTAAATGATTATTGATGAAGAATAAATGATCAAGGAACAAGAGATTACCTTAAGGAATGAAAATCCAAGAAGGAGATGGATGATCCTTGCTACCAAGTAAGTATAGCTCTTAGTTTAAGAGTTTTAGTGATATGAAAATGAAGCAAAATGAGAGTGTAGAAGGGAGGGGCTGCTGGGCAAAAAGGGTGGGTATTTATAGATATGAAATGGGTTTTAACTTAGGTTAAGTTAGTTATAATCATGATTAAGTTAATCTAAATATCTAGACATTTTCTAATAAATATCTAGATATTTTTCTGTTATCTGTTCCCGGCTCCGTCGATTACCCGATTAATCGACCAAAACGCCCGAGAATCGTCTAATATCTTTTTTTTTTTTACAAAAATTTCAAAATAACCTATATCGTTGGAAACGTGGTAAAAATCTACCTTGTTTCATTCACGAGTCAAAATTAGGTTTTTTGATCATTAAAAGCTTACTGTCAGTGAAAACACCGACTGTTTTTCGTTCGAACTTTCACCAAAATTCGTCCGAATACACATAATTTTTTATTTCTGATCAGAAATTTGAATATTTTCTAATTTTATGTTATGCATGATCTTCTTGGTTGTTAATATTGTGCTTCGTGGATTTTAAGCAAAGATATATATGTTGTTCGAGAGATAGTTGTTTCTTTTGGGTGTGAGAATAATGGTAACTTAGAGGTGCCTAACCTAGATGATGCATTGTTATGAGGTATGGTGAATTAGAATATGTGTTGAGTTCTTGTGGAAGGTTAAGGCATTAGGATGTTGTTAAAATGGGTTGGTGAGATTCACGTGTATTGGTAATATAATACACGAGGTCGGTGTTGTTGTTCACAACCGTGTATTGGTAATATAATATGTGAGGTCAAGAGTTCTCGCCAGACCGTTCCACCTTAGAAATAGGTTGTGCAGCTATAGTGTCATTGAATTTCATCGAGCACCCCCGGGAGTGTAAGGGGTGTGCACCAGGAGCATCATGCAGCTATAGTGTCATGCTTAGCGTGAGCGTTCTCACCATGGAAGAGAATGTGCACCGGGAATTAGGAACCTGTCACTTGAAAAATTGATTGACATTCCACGAGAGGAATGCGTGAAAGAAGTTAGTGGTGGCCATGTCAATATGAAAGTCTAATTGTACGAGATTGGGGGTAGAGGATGATACTTGAATTTGAGGATGTTTTGTTAGTTAGGTGTTGAGTGATGATTTGTCTGTGACAATTACTGTATAATATGCTTTGATTCTTTTCCCTTTTTTGATGATAGAATTGCTTCTTATCCCCTATATTTCTGTATTATTGTGGGTTATTTTGGTTTATGTTAGAAGACCCGATGGAGGGTTATGTTGTTGAGGAGCTGGACGGAACTCTGTATGAAACGGAGGTTGCTGAGGAGTTGGATGGAACTCCTTACGAACCAGACGCTAGAGGTCGAGCCATGATCCACAGTGATTAGAGTATAGACATTATGGCCAGTGTGTCTAAGGAGTATTTTTATATGTTTCCCCTTAGTATGACTTTTATTTAAGTTTATGCCTGTGAGGGATCCTACTGAGAGGATACCCTTAACAGTGTTTTGGTAATGTAATAAATAAACACGTGTGTATTTATATATTACAACGTTGGTGTGTTTAATTTGCAGAAGTTATACGATTATTAAATAAGTTTTAATTTTTACATATTGCCTGTTAATATTGCCTGCTACATTCAGAACAGAATATACATTAGACCAATTTTGAATAAGACTCCTTATGAATTGTGGAAAGGACGAAAACCCAGCATATATTACTTTCATCCATTTGGTTGTAAATTCTATATATTGAATACTAAAGATCAACTTCGTAAGTTTTATGTTAAAGTAGATAATGGAATTCTATTAGGATATTCTGAATCATCAAAAGGCTTTAGATGTATATAATTCTAGAACTCTAGTAGTAGAAGAATGTATACATGTCATGATGACAAGCAGCCTGATGAGAAATTATCAGAGTTTGATGAAGCTATTGCAGATTTGGATCTCAAGGATTCTGAAATTCAAGCAAATGTCAAACCTCAGAAACTTCAACTTCTCAACAAGAAAATGTTCACAGATCTTGGTACTTCAGAAATTACCATCCTCAAGATCAAATCACTGGGAATCCTAATGATAATCTAAGAACCAGATCTACATTCAGAGAGCAAGATGATTATGCTTTAGTCTCTGAGTTAGAATCAAAGACAGTAGACGAGGCTCTTCTGGACGAAGACTGGATTCTTGCAATGCAGGAAGAACTGAATCGATTTGAGAGAAGTGAAGTGTGGACTCTTGTAACTTTACCAAAATACAAATCTGTTATTGGAACCAAGTGGGTTTACAGAAACAAGCTTGATGAAAATGGTAAGGTGGTAAGAAATAAAGCTAGACTTGTTGCACAAAGTTATTCTCAAGAAGAAGGTATAGACTATACTGAAAATTTTGAACCAGTTGCTAGATTAGAGGCTATTCGCATCTTATTATCATTTGTTGCACATCATAATATTATGCTATATCAAATGGATGTAAAAAGTGCCTTTCTAAATGGTGTTATTAGTGATGAAGTATATGTTATGAAACCTCCGGGTTTTGAAAGTGAAACCCAACCCGAACACGTATATAAGCTAAAGAATGCTTTATATGGCCTTAAACAAGCTCCTAGAGCTTGGTATGAAAGGTTAAGTTCATTCTTAATGGACAATGGATTTAGTAGAAGAAAGGTCGCTACAACCTTATTTAGAAAATCCAATAAGTCCAATTTTATTGTTGTTCAAATATATGTTGATGACATAAGTTTTTGGTGCTACTAATAAATCTCTCTGTAAAGAATTCTCTAAGCTTATGCAGAAAGAGTTTGAAATGAGCATGATGGGAGAACTCAAGTTCTTTCTTGGACTTCAAGTTAAGCACACAGTGGACAAGATATACATTCATCAAACTAAGTATACAAAGGAATTGTTAAAGAAATTCAAGATAGATGATTGCAAGCCTATGAACACCCCTATGCATCCCACGTCCATACTAAACAAAGATGATAAAGATAAAAAGGTAGACCAAAAGGTATATAGAGGTTTGATAGGATCTCTGCTATATCTTACTGCATCTAGACCTGTTATTATGTTCAATGTATGCTTATGTGCTCGATTTCAATATCATCTAAGAGAATCTCATTTATCACAAGTTAAAAGAATATTTAGATATTTAAAAGGCACTACTAATCTGGGTTTGTGCTTTAAGAAAAACGATGTGTACATATTAGTGAGTTTTTGTGATGCTGACTATGCTGGAGATAGAATAGAAAGAAAAAGTACCGGTGGAGAATGTCACTTCATTGGAGCTAATCTAGTCTCATGGTCAAGCAAAAGACAAAGCACTATTGCCTTATCAACTGCTGAAGCTGAGTATATTTTAGCTGCTAGTTGCTGCTCACAACTTCTATGGATCAAACATCAATTGGAGGACTACAATGTGCTTGTCAGTAGTATTCCACTTATGTGTGATAATACTGCTGCAATAAATCTATCTAAGAATCCAAGTCTGCAAAAAGGCATCATTGATATACAATTTGTAGATATTGACCATCAATGGGGAGATATCTTTACTAAACCTCTTGCAGAGGACAGATTCATATTTATTAGAAAACAACTTAATATGATTTGGGTGTATTGATTGTGCGTCCAATGCATATTTCATGCACGTCTATTGCATAAGTACGTCCAATGCATGTTGCATGCTTGTCCAGTGGGCATTGCGTCCATTGATTGTTTGCATGATTTTATCAGACTCGTTTGTGCTATTTATTATTATACTTGCATTAATTTATGTCCAAGACATAATAATATCCTTATTCTGAGTCAGTTATTTCCATCAATAGCTTTTTATGGTTTCAAAAACCTGCACCGCATCAGTACTCATTACTCCTTTTCTCACACGTTTTCTTTTTTCTTTTTAATTTCTTTGGGAAAAACTCTTCAAATTCGAAAACTTTTTAAGTAATACTATTTTCCTCTGAAAAACCTTTCACAATATTCTCATTTGAAACCTCGAGAGTACTCTGTTTTCTTGCTTCCAAACCCTACCTCACAAATCTTCAACAATGGCTTCCTCTTCTGTTGTTTTCAATGTGGACAAGTTGAACCTTGCTGCCGAACATCATTTCAACTTTGGGATTTTGCAAGAATACAACTTAGATGTAAGCAAGAATGTTAATGATTGTTGGGTAGGACTTTTCGTGGAGAAAGTCTCTATCTATCCTAACCTGATTAGGGAGTTCTGGAGAAACCTTCAAGTTTAAAATTCTAAGATTTCTGCTGTGGTACTCGGAAAAAGGATAGCGGTCTTTGAAAAGACCATCTCTGATGCTATCAACTGTGCTCAAGAAGGAGTGGTTTTCACTGATTCATGGGAAACAGACCTTGGTGGTTCTGAAGTGATAGCTGCCTTCCTGATGAGTGAAGATAAAGTAAGAAATCATTCCTGGAAGTCAGTGGAGATGAAGGATCATGTTTGCATTCTTCATCAGTTACTGAACTAGGTGGTGTTGCACAAGACTGGGTCGAAGGACAACTTGTCAACCTTGCACAATTTTTATCTCTGCCTTCTCATCACTGAGACAAAAATCAACCTGCCTAGAATTTTGTATGGAAGATTCAGGGATGCTGCTATTCACAAGAAGAAGCTCTCTGCAATTCCATATTGCCATCTTCTATCCAAAATCTTCAAGTCTCAAGGAATCTATGATTTTCTTACTGCTAAGTCCCCTGAAGAACAAGCAAGAATTCTACCTGAGAAGGGAATGTCTGCTGTTGATTTTGGCAAGATGAACATAGCCAACATGAATCTCAGTACATATGCTGCTGCTGCCTTGGCTAAAACAGAAGATTTGATGAAGATCAAGGAGGAACAGGTTGAACAGAACAATGCTGAAGTTCTAGGGATGAAAAGAACAGTGAGAAGAAAAACAACTGCGGTTAGGAAACATTATGCAAAGAAGCCTGCTGATGTTGCCCCTCAACCTGCTCCAACTCAGAAGAGAACAAGGAATGTAATCCTGTCTTTCAATGAAGATAAGGATGATGAGGACAGTGTCCCTATCAGTGAGGTGTTGAAGAAACAAAAATCTATTACTGCTGCTGCTGTTCCAACAAAGAGAAGGCAACCCTCAAGAAAAGCTAAGTCCTTTTTGACTTCTGAGGTAAATGTCTCTGCTAATGATCCCGTTCAATTAGCAGTAGATGCCTTAGTTGAAATCTTAGAAAGTAGGGATGATACTGTTGTTGCTGTTGACACTGATGTGTACATACCCACTCTACCTTCACCACAAACCTCTTCACCACAAACAGTCTCATCTGCGAACTCACCTATACAAACCTCACCAAATAGACCACACTCTCAACCTGTAATACCTACAGATGATCCCTGGTTCAATCAACCAGATGATATAGGAATTAACCCTGGAGCCCCCTCTCCCAAAATACCTAGAACCAAATTCCCCTACACTCACCCTTCAGTTCTCTATGATGGCAAAGCTGAAAGCTAGGCCTAAGTAAAAAGAGACTGGAAAATCCTATACCATCAACATGAACCTGTTTCAACCAGACCTTTCTACCCTTAATCAGAATATGAGTATGAACCCGAGTCCATACAATACCCATAATATATACCCATTCCTTATGTGCCAAACCAAAACAATCCACTTCCATCCACTCTGCACAACCATATTGGACCTTCCCTTACTCACCTTCCACTACAAAAATTCCCACCTAGAAAAATCTACCCAAACCTCATGAAATCCCCTCCTTTCAAACCTTTCACTGATGGTGTAAACAGGCACATCATACCTGTTTGGTCTACTGACCCCTGCAAAGCCAATGCTCCATCAATCATCCATAAAAGGTCAAGAACAGAATGAAGACCTAAATTCATTTTGGATAGAGAAACTTCTTGGGAGACTTTCATACATCCAAGATTTATGGCAGGGCTGTGAGTCTAGTGGACCGCCTCATGTATGCCTTCCTGCATAATTAATTTGAATTGCCAAGATATGTGATAGGCTCTGGCAAGCGTACCGGATCGAAGCAAGTAATAATAAAACGGTGAGAAATCGAGTATCGAACTCAGGGATTAGGAAACCAAGTGTCACTTCACAAATCAAGCAACTATTTAGACTGAGAAATAGGTGTGAAAAGATTTCAAGAAAATAAAAGAAACAATAAAATAAAATCAAATATTTTTGGGATTTTAAATTTAAAGAGATTTCCAGGAGTTGGGTTACCAACAAGACTGCTTATGCTACTAAATTGACTACCCCTCTTGTTAATTATCAAAATTTATTTGAAGGTGAATTTATCCTAAATAAGTTAATTTTCCCTCTCGAGATACAAGAACCGTGCCCAATTAAACCAACCCCTACTCTCGTGGTAATTGTATTTAAATTGAACCCATTAAGATTCGTGACAATTCAATGGTACCCTCGAAGGACCCCTTCTAACTCTCGTGATTTAAGTCCCAAGTTCAATCCCTATAGATCCAATACCTAAGTTCACCGCTAGGTTCCTCCTTAGAGTATCTATGACATGCAAATAAGTGCGCACCAAATTCACAAGTAATTCATGCAATAGGAATTAAATCAAAAGCAAATTGGAATTAACAAATGGAAAACATGAATTCATAACATAAAACAAGTCTCGGGCATAGCCCCAATTCCTAGAAATAAAAAAAGACTACTCAAGCATTGCCATGGTCATGGCAACCTTGAATAACAAAAGCATAAAAGTCCTAAGAGAAAAGAAGAAATTGAGAAGAAGAGAAATCCTAATTTTTGCCTAAGGCAGCAGCCTAAAGATCCCTATTTTCGAGCCTTGGAGTCCTATTTATAATGTAGGGTAACTTGGGATTAAAGCTGTTGAAAAATCAGATCAAATCAGCAATTAAATTTTCAGATTTTTCGCGTCACGGCCGTGATGCCTGTCACGGCCAGGTCGTGACAGATTCTGTCATGGAGAACTTGACACTGGTTGGCCTGTCACGGCCTTGATGGCCATCACGGCCTGGCCGTGACAGGTTCTGACTTTGTGTTCTTCTTTCTTTTTCAGCCCTGCTCGATCATGACTGTGATGCTTATCACGGCCAGGCCGTGATGGGCTCTATTTGACTAATTTTTCTTGTATTTCAAGCTCCGCCTTTATGCAAACTCCAACATAATTGGTTCTGAGCATTTTAATCTTCATATTTAATTGCCAAATCAATATCTCCAAATTAATTGCCAAATCCTATCATATCCTTTATTGTTGTGATAGGCAATTATTATCCAAATCCAAATTGATTTGGATCCAATCTTTTATCTCAATGCCTATTGAATTATCTTTTAACCATAATAATTCAAATCCAAATTAATTTGGATTCAAATCCATCATGTGGGCCCTTGCAATTTACTTGGCAATCTTCAATTTAATTGATTTGATTCGTTTCTTCTTGATACTTTCCTAAAAATCAAATATAAGAATAATATCAGAAAATTAATAAAAATCTAATTGAAATTAATTAAATACACACATTGACTATAAAATAACCAAAATAGGAAAACAAAGTCTAATTTGGGATAAATCAAGCATTCAACAAAATTTAATTGATGAAATCCGCTCTAAAATAATAGATAAAACATGATAAGACAGTGGATTATCAAAATACTCCAAACTTAAACTTTGCTTGTCCTCAAGCAAACTAAAACTCAAAAAGACTCAGAATTGGGTAAGCTCAATGGACTCAATTAATTTCGCACAAATTTCATGCAATTTTATCAATTCAATTTTTCTTCAATGTTTTCCCCTTTACATCATTGTAATCCCCACATTCATTTACTTTAAATAATTGAGAATTTAATCATCCATGCAATTATTAATCTAAGCAAAGGGTTCGAGTTACACACAAAAGGCAGATCACCAATTTCAAACATTTGCCTTCCTCACAAGGGCATTTAATAATTCACTCATTCGGTCAATTGTCTAGGCTATCAACTTTCACTCAATTTCACATTTCAAGAGCACTTTCCATGAATTTGATTTTCATCTCAAACAAAGTTCCCACGAAAACATGCATGCATCATCGAAAGGTCTTTCATAGGTGTTGGACGAATCTGGGCAAGTATACCCAGTCGTGCAAGTAATACGGTGGTAAGACCGGTTTATCGTATCCACGGGGATTGGATGTCAAGTACCAATTCGCAAACTCGGCAACTATCTAGACTAAACAGAAAATCAAGAGAGAAAGTAAAACAACAAAAGAAAAGGGAAAAGTTCTTTGGGGACTTTTGACAAACACTTGGAGTGCAGAAAGGATATGTTGGGACTAGACTTCACCAAACTTCTAACTCATGCACTATCAGGACTAGATACCTCCCATTCATGCTTCAGATATTAAAATCAATCCACTAAATTACTCAAACCCCGATTCCTCGGATGGCAAGAGCCTAAATCCACTAATAGACCCTAATTCCTTAGGTGGCCTAGATTAATGAATTTGCATTAAGATTAGGGATTACGCGATTACTAGCAAACCTAGTTCCATTCCTAGATACAAGGCTTACTAGGTGATTAAGTTCAGTTCCGGTTATGATACGAACGTTCCCATTGCATACCAAAACACAAATCAAGTCATGGGGGTGCTAGCCACAACAAGCATTAAGCACAGAAAAATAACCACTAATATGAAGACATGAACATAGATTAATCAGTCAAGATAAATACATAAACATAGGTTTGATTACATCTAATCCCAACACAGGGATTTAACTACTCATAAAACAAAGAAAACCAAACCAGAGAAATAGGAAGGAAGAGGAGAGAAGAGGCCCCATGAGAGCTTTCCTTCTTCTTCAAAGCAACCCCTCTTGGCTCCCTTCTAGGGTTGAAACCCTAGCCCAGCTGCAGCCTCCAAATGGACCCCCCAAAACTCCTTTCTTCTGTCTGCTGCGTTCTTATTTATAGGGCTGTTGCGCGTCTCGGCCGTGATGGACATCACGGGCTGGCCGTGACGCGTTCTGTCCAAGGCGTGTTTGCACAAAATGAAGTCTCGCGAGGCGAGCACTATGTTCGCGACGCGAAAACTAAAATTTCTGGTTGGTCACGGCCGTGATGTCTATTAAGGGCAGGCCGTGACAGTCTCTGACTTTTGCCTTCTGCTCTGCTTGATCACGGCCGTGATGGTCATCACGGCCAGGCCGTGATGGGCTCTGTTTGGCTCATATTCTTCACTTTTCAAGCTCTATTTCATCCAAGCTCCACCATGGCTGATTTTGATCATTTTTACATTGAATTCCTGCAAAACAACACCAAGACACCGCTTCACCCGTTCCAAGGGAAAATCTAACTAAATCAACTAAAGAATGCCTAATCTATATGAAAAATGCATGCAAAAGTATATAGAAAATATCATGTAAAATCACACTATCAAATCACCCCAAGCTTATTCAATTGCTTGTCCTCAAGCAATCACTAAGGCCAGAAGAATAAACAGAACATTGATAGTGAACTAAGAACCCGAGTAAATGATCCAAGCAATAGGCAATTCAAACAATTCAGCAAGAGACAATCAATTCAAGTCCAATTAGAGGCTTAGGTTCCTTAGACTCATGTTCTCACTGATTTGGGCACTCTTTCTCACCTGAAGCTCACCCCAAGCTCGTTCATTTGCTTGGCTCTCTTTCTCACCACTCCTGTGTTTAGGGGAATAAGACAATTCACTCAATTTTCCTCAAGGAATGAATCCTACCTTAGGCTTGACTATCAACCAAATCTCTACTTTATTAATGAAAACAATTAAGAATCAAGAGGTCTTTACTTTGGTTGTAACGTGGCCATGGGATTAATCGTTAGGTGGGGATAACAAGAAAATGACATTTCAAAAGGCTACACAAAATCAAGCGTTGCAAACATGACCTTCTAAAATACCTTCTTGGGTTTTCGATTTATTTTTCCACCTTTCTTTTCTTTCTTTTTCTTTTTATTTTTCACTTCTTTTTGTCATCCCCTTCTCTATTTATTTTTCTTTTTTTTTCTTTTTCTTGGAGAAGGGGAGATTTTTCAAATCAAGAGAATTTTTTTTTTCTGATTCTTTTCCCAAACTTTTTTTCAACTACCTTTTTACCCTTTTGTGCAATACTTTAGAAGGTCCCTTATCAAGCATATTTATCAAAATTATTCCAGGGTACCAAGAAAAGTATTTCATCCATGTAGGCTCAAAATTGGGCAACTAAGGGGTAGCATTTCAACAATCAAAGCTCAGAAGGCCAGAAAAATACCTAGTGCCTCAATCATTTTCAAAAATGTTTTCAAAAATTTTCAAGCTTCAAAATGGTTTCAAGTCAAGTTCTAGAGAAATTTATCCAAGAGGAATAACACTCTAACACAAAGAATGGGGTAAAATTTTGTGAGTACCCCTTTGGCTCAAAATATCACATTTCAGTTCAGAATCAATGAAAATCACAAGTCCACAGAACCATATGCTAATTATCAACCATCCAAGATTATCTCAAGCATTTTTATTTGCAGCCATATCACAAGAATAACAAAAATTTGGGTTCAACAATTCACTATCACAAATTATTGGGCACTTAGTTCTCACAATTGGATGCAAAATCTAAGCAAGGGCAATCTAATTGTATGATCATGCAAACTATAATGCAAAACTATATGAATGCAACATGCAAAATGCAAATGCCAAATACCCCTACCCCAAGCTTAAAAATTTACATTGTCCCCAATGTAAACAATCAAGTTGGAGAAAGGACAGAAAAATAAAATAAAGCAAAATAAAAAATTGGAACGGCTTACCGAGGCGGTAGCGGGTGTTGGCTTTCATTTCAGTCAGAAACTGCTTAAAAGTTGGGTTGCTATTTCTTGTCTTCTTGCTCTCCCTTCCTTCTTTCTTACCCTGGAATCACTTGGCAATTTTATTAGTAAAAGAAAACTCTTGAGCTTCTCAAATTATTCAAGAGTTTAAAAATCAAAAATCAAATCTAACTAAACAAAAAGGAAAAAGGAAAAGGAAAAGAAAAATTGGGTTGCCTCCCAATGAGCGCTTCTTTAATGTCACTAGCTTGACTTATTAAAAAGCATCCACCTGGATCCTCCTCCCGGATCAAATGGAAATTGGGGTGGTGATTGCAACAGTAATATAACTTTATTCTCAATTCCGCCCAGCCATTGGGTGAAATATCCATTGACCTTTGCAACCATAATAATGCACTTACTTCCTAGCGGGTCAAATGGCATTTTCACCAGGAAGTTTGAAAAACATGGGGAAGGGACTAGTTTACCAATGTCCACACATGCATGCAAGCCGACATATTTGTCCAATGCAGAAAAATCAAACTGCTCAGCAAGCATGGTGGAATCCCCTACCACTTCGTCTTCATCTTGAACTATCCCCCAAACCAGATTTTCCTCAAATTGGGCTTCATGTGACTCTTGTACTAACTGTTGGCAAATCTCCTCAACGTGCGTTTTGAAGTTCTGCTTCACAGCTCGATACTCTCACAATTTGCTCTTGCCTTGGCCTCGAGGCGGATAGCTCTTGGGAATCTTGTTCTAGAGCAGCTTTCAACGGTATTTGCTCCTTCCATTCCCATTCCTCCTCATGCTTCATTATCACACTATAAGCTTGTGCATGAGAGGCGGTGGCGTCCCAGAGCCCGTAGTCTCCCAAGACTACATTGGGCCCAAAGTGGTATTTTGTAACACCGTCCAAGGTGGGAAAGTAATAAGTCTCCATGATTTTCAGTCCACCTTGCACAAACAAAACTCAAAACAAAAAGATCAAATATATACAGAAAAATAAAAAAAAATAAAAATGTCTAAATTAGTTGCCTCCTTTGTTACTAATGATATTGGCAAAACCAATCCCCGGCAACGGCGCCAAAAACTTGATGCGTGATTTTTAAAATATAAGGTAAAGGCAAGTGCACCTCGTCGCAATCAAGTAATACGGTGGTGAGATCGGTTATCGTATCCACAGGGATCGGTTGTCAATTACCAATTCACAAACTTAACAACTATCTAGACTAAACTAGGGTATGAGAGATTAAAACAGAAAATAAAGAAAGCAAAACAATATTTTTGGTCTTTCGGGAATTATATCGAACACTTGGAAGGCAAACAGAGATATGGCTAAGATTGTTAGGGTTTGACTACACTAGTCCTCCCTTAATTGCAATGAAATGGTTATCAACACAAGTCCTACTTCAATTATGACAATCAAGCCTTTTCTAAAGTACTCAAGCCTAATGTCTTAGGTGCATTGAGCCTAAAACCATGAATCAAACCCTAATGTCTAAGGTGGATTAATCCGTGATTTTGCATTAAGTCAAGACTTATAAGATTGCAAGCATTCAACACCTATGTCTAGATTCTTGAACTACTTGGCATATGATTCATGAGCATGCCTTAACACCAACCTTCCAGTCATCTATCAAAGCAACATATCATTCCTATGGGTAGCTAATCCAAGGAAAGCATTAAGCACAGAATCACATACTCATAAAGAAATAGAGACTTGCATTAAAACACCAAATCAAATACAACAAGTTCAGAAAAGCTACATCTAACCCCAACAATGGGGATTTAACTACTCATGATAAAAGGAAATACAAAAGAGAATGAGAAAAGGGATGGAGAACACTCATAGACAAGCTTCCTCCATTCCCAGAGCAAGGAAATCTCCCATTCTAGGGCTGGAACCCTATCTCAGCCGCAGCCTCCAAGTCCCCAAGTGCTCTCTCCACCCAAAAGCTCCCCCTTTTCTGCCCTAAAACAGCCACTTATACCAGTCAGTGCTGCGCGCATTCGCGAGGCGAGACATGTCTCGCAAGGCGAATATTAAAAATCTGCTTCAGAGAATTGAACTCTCGCGAGGCGAGAGTTTCTTCACGACGCGAGACCGAAAGGTTTTTCTTCAATACGCCCGTGAGGAGCATCAGGGCCTGGGCATGATGGCTTCTGTTTGCAGACTCGCGAGGCGAGACATGGGTTCGCGAGGCGAACCAGAAAGGCTAGCATTTTCTCCAACAGTCAGCTTTCAGGGTCGCGGGGCGAATCCAGGCTCGCGGGGCGAATCACCAGAATTCTGCTTGGCTCAATTTCTTCTCTTTTCAGGCTCTTTTTCATCCAAGCTCCATCAAGGCTAATTTCTGGGCATTGTTCCATTAAATCCTGCAAAACAACACCAGAAACCACCTCATCCGTTCTAAAGGAAAAACTATACAAAATCAACACTAAAATGGCCTAACTTATATGCAAATGCATGCAGAAATGTACATGTAAAATGAGGTGAAATCACACTCATCAAATCACCCCAAGCTTAAGACTTTGCTTGTCCTCAAGCAAAAACTAAGGCCAGAAGAGATAAACAGTCAAAGCATGGATAGTGAACCAAAAACCCGAGTAAATGATCCAAGCAATAGGCAATTCAAACAATTCAGCAAGAGACAATCAATTCAAGTCCAGTTAGGGGCTTAAGTTTCCTAGACTCACATTCTCACTGATTCGGGCACTCTTGCTCACTTGAAGCTCACCCCAAGCTTGTTTATTTGCTTGGCTCTATTTCTTGCCTCACTCACTCAAGTGTTCAAGTATATATAACAATTCGCTCCATTTTCCTCAAGGAATGATTCCTACCATATGCTTGACTATCAACCAAATCTCCACTTTATTTATGAAAACACCTAAGAATCAAGAGGTCTTTATTTGGTTGTAACGTGGCCATGGGATTAATCTTTAGGTGGGAATAACAAGAAAGGGATATTTCAAAAGGCTAAACCAAGTATCAAACATTTCAACACAAGACACCTTCTAAAATACCTTCTTGGGTTTTCAATACATTTTTCCACCTTTCTTTTCTTTCTATTTCTTTTATTTCTCACTTCTATTTTTTTTTTTTTTCATCCCCATCTCTTTATATTTTTCTTTTCTTTCTTCTTTTTTTTTTTTTTTAATAATTGGAGAGGGGAGATTTTTCAACTCAAAATAATTATTTTTTTTTCTGATTCTTATCCCAAACTTTCAACTACCTTTTTTACCCTTTTTGTAATACTTTAGAAGGTCCCTTATCAAGTATATGTATCAAAATTTTTCAGGATACCAAGAAAAGCATTTTATTCATTCAGGCTCAAAATTGGGCAACTAAGGGGTAGCATTTCATCATTCAAAACTCAGAAGGCCAGAAAAATACCTATTGCCTCAATCATTTTCAAAAATGTTTTCAAAAAATTTTAAGCTTTAAAATGGTTTCAAGTCAAGTTCTAGAGAAATTCATCCAAGAGGAGCAACACTCAACACAAAGAACGGGGGCGGATTTAGTGAGTACCCCCTAATGGCTCAAAAGCTCACATTTATCAGTTCAAGAACCAGTGAGAAACACAAGTCTAAAGAAACATATGCTAATCATCAACTATCCAAGATCATCTCAAGCATATTCATTTGCAGCCATATCACAAGAATAAACAGAATTGGGTTCAAGAATTCACTATCACAGAAAAATTGGCACTTAGCTCTCACAATCATAAGCTCAATCTAAGCAGGGGTAACCGAATCATGCGATCATGCAAACTTAAGCCTATATGAATGCAATATTTACAATGCAAGCAAAAAGATTACCCCTACCCCAAGCTTAAAGATTTACATTGTCCCCAATGTAAACAATCAAGTTGGAGAGAGGAGAAGAAAAATAAAATAAAGCAAAAAAATTGGAACGGCTTACCGAGGCGGTAGCGGGTGCTGACTTTGCTTTTTCTTTGCCCCTTTTGTTCTTCTCCTTGTCTTCTTGCTCTCCCTTCCTTCCTTTTTTCCCTGTAATCACTTGGCAATTTTATTAGTAAAAGAAAACTCTTGAGCTTCTCAAATTATTCAAGAGTTTGAAATCAAAAATCAATTCTAACTAAACAAAAAGGAAAAAAGGAAAAGGAAAAGAAAAATTGGGTTGCCTCCCAATAAGCGCTTCTTTAATGTCACTAGCTTGACTTATTGAAAAGCATCACCTGGATCCTCCTCCCGGATCAAATGGAAATTGGGATGGTGATTGCAACAATAAAATAACTTTATTTTCAATTCCACCCAGTCATTGGGTGGAAATTCCATTGACCTTTAAAATTATAAACTCACTTCCTCTCGGGTCAAATGGAATTGTCAAGAGGAAGTATGACAGACAAGTGGGAGGGGCTAACTTACCAATGTCCACACATGCATGCAAGCCAACATATTTATCTAGTGCAGTAAAATCAGATTGCTCAGCATGCATGGTGGAAGGAGTGCTATCTAGATGCCCTGCCTCCTCACTTGTTGTTTCCCAAGGATTTGTGGAAGGTAATTCCTCTTGTTGTGATTCACTCACCACCACCACTTCGTTTTCAATTTGGTCCATTCCCATAACCAGATTTTTCTCAACTTCCACTTCATGTGGCTCTATGGGAATCATACATGGTGGTGGAGGTGGTAAATAAGAACAAAAGGTTTCCCAATCCTCCTCGGTATATATATATATATATAAGCTCACCAGTCATAGGATCGACTCGTGATGGGATGTTATGAGATAGAGAAAACTCCTCGAAGAATTCTCCCAAATTTATATCGCCATCCCACCACAAGTTGTCCTCCAAAACATGACTGGAAGCTTCCTTATCAGGTGGACAATAAAAATTTTCCATGACTTTTGTCCACCTTACAAAACAGAACTCAAAACAAAAAAAATCAAATATATACAGAAAAATATCAAATATACACAGGAAATAAAAATAAAAAAAATGTCTAAACTAGTTGCCTCATTTGTTACTACTGATATTGACAAAGCCAATCCCCGGCAACGGCGCCAAAAACTTGTTGGACGAATCTGGGCAAGTATACCCAGTCGTGCAAGTAATACGGTGGTAAGACCGGTTTATCGTATCCACGGGGATTGGATGTCAAGTACCAATTCGCAAACTCGGCAACTATCTAGACTAAACAGAAAATCAAGAGAGAAAGTAAAACAACAAAAGAAAAGGGAAAAGTTCTTTGGGGACTTTTGACAAACACTTGGAGTGCAGAAAGGATATGTTGGGACTAGACTTCACCAAACTTCTAACTCATGCACTATCAGGACTAGATACCTCCCATTCATGCTTCAGATATTAAAATCAATCCACTAAATTACTCAAACCCCGATTCCTCGGATGGCAAGAGCCTAAATCCACTAATAGACCCTAATTCCTTAGGTGGCCTAGATTAATGAATTTGCATTAAGATTAGGGATTACGCGATTACTAGCAAACCTAGTTCCATTCCTAGATACAAGGCTTACTAGGTGATTAAGTTTAGTTCCGGTTATGATACGAACGTTCCCATTGCATACCAAAACACAAATCAAGTCATGGGGGTGCTAGCCACAACAAGCATTAAGCACAGAAAAATAACCACTAATATGAAGACATGAACATAGATTAATCAGTCAAGATAAATACATAAACATAGGTTTGATTACATCTAATCCCAACACAGGGATTTAACTACTCATAAAACAAAGAAAACCAAACCAGAGAAATAGGAAGGAAGAGGAGAGAAGAGGCCCCATGAGAGCTTTCCTTCTTCTTCAAAGCAACCCTTCTTGGCTCCCATCTAGGGTTGAAACCCTAGCCCAGCTGCAGCCTCCAAATGGACCCCCCAAAACTCCTTTCTTCTGTCTGCTGCGTTCTTATTTATAGGGCTGTTGCGCGTCACGGCCGTGATGGACATCACGGGATGGCCGTGACGCGTTCTGTCCAAGGCGTGTTTGCACAAAATGAAGTCTCGCGAGGCGAGCACTATGTTCGCGACGCGAAAACCAAAATTTCTGGTTGGTCACGGCCGTGATGTCTATTACGGGCAGGCCGTGACAGTCTCTGACTTTTGCCTTCTGTTCTGCTTGATCACGGCCGTGATGGTCATCACGGCCAGGCCTTGATGGGCTCTGTTTGGCTCATATTCTTCACTTTTCAAGCTCTATTTCATCCAAGCTCCACCATGGCTGATTTTGATCATTTTTACATTGAATTCCTGCAAAACAACACCAAGACACCGCTTCACCCGTTCCAAGGGAAAATCTAACTAAATCAACTAAAGAATGCCTAATCTATATGAAAAATGCATGCAAAAGTATATAGAAAATATCATGTAAAATCACACTATCAATAGGTCGTAATGTGGCCTGGCTAAAGGTAGGATATACAAAGGTGCTAGGCTTTACATCCCTAGGAATTAAGAGAGCATGAAACTTTTTACACCGACTTTCCACTCTTATTCCTTTTTCAATTTATTTTATTTTATTAATTTTTTTTGGGTGGCTACAACCTTTTCCTTTTAATACCCCTTTTTATTTTGCCCTTTTTTGGCATTTTTTTTTATTTTTCTTCCTTTTCTTTTTCCCTTTTCCCTTTGGCTTCAACCTATATTTTTTTTCTTTTTCTCAACCCAAAATAACATATCGCATCCTTGTAGCCACCCCAAACTTAGTTTCCTTCAACCCTTGTCTTGCTAAGCATCCATGCTCTCGTAAATCCTAAGATTGGGTTAACATGGTTTTTCTGGATTTTTGGCTTATAACATAAGGTCATCAAGAAACATTAGGCTATTAGGCTCAATGTGGCTAACTAGGGAACATGCATTAGGGATGGTCCTTTGTAGGCCAAGTAGCTATTCCAAAGAAAATTGCCTAAATCATTTGATGCAAACATATAAACATGAAAACCATGAAGAGATTCAAGCAAATCCGGGAAAGTGTAACTTAAAAGTGATTCACACAATTCAAAAACATTGTTGGAGGCTCAAATTCCTCACCTGGACATTTTTCGTAAATTGTTTGACCGAGATACAATCCCTAATGTGTGCATCCCTTCACCCCAAACTTGTCAAAAATCATACAATCATAATAAAATTTCTCAAAGTTCAATTTTCAATTTTTCACATGGGGATCAATTTCCAATTTTCAAATCATTAGGGGAAATCATCAAAAATAAATATTTATCATGCAATCCATTTATGCTAAATTTAATTAAATTCATTCAAGCTTACCAACACAAGACTCACACACATATGACTCAAGTAAAGAAAAGCAAAATAATTAAAAAGAGAAGGGTTTAGTAAAACTCATTGAAGAAGCTTCCACCCGGATCCCATAGCCTGTGGTAAAAAGACCAACAGATGCCCAAGATGTAAGACCTTCCTCCCGGATCCCATGGCTTGTGGAGTGGAGATGGAAGAAGCAAGTGTGATGAGATTTCATTGACTTCTATAAGTGATATGATGAGCTCATTTCCTCCCGGGTCAAATGGTAAGTCACCTACTCCAAGAATGGCCTTTATGTAATTAGTTTCTCCATGAAGCACTAGAACCATAACGTTTTGAGACGACCTTAGAGCCTTTGCCGCTATTGATGAAAACTCCCAATTCTCGGGCAATGACTTGAACTCCAAAGTTGGTATTTTTACTAAGTAATGTGATAGGCAAATTGTAGGAACCAACTTTGTAACATCCACACATGCATGCAAACCAACATATTTATCCAACTCAGGATTTTGAGGCTCCTCAATAGGATTGGTGAGAGAAGTATTTTCCACATGATTTGTCTCATTTGTCCCTTGCAAAGGAACAATAGGAGTTATTTCCTCCTTGCACTCCTCTTCATGATCCTCTCTTCTTGAATCATCTTCCACCACCACTTCATCGTCATTTAAGTCCATATTGGCAACAACATTCTCTTCAATTTGAGTCTCGTATGGCTTTTCTGCTAGCAATTTAGAAAATTCGCCAGCTTGCTCTTCTAACCTCTGAAAGTTGTTACTTAGCATCTCAGCTACCAATTGAGAACGTTTCTTACACATTTTATGCCTTTGAATCATGGCACTAAATTCCTCCTTGCTACGCTTTATGCCCTGGATCAAAAGTTGAGCATCATATCCCAAAGTGATTCCAGCACCTCGGGATCCAGCTTAATGTCTGGTGGTGGTTGTAAGGATGACAAATAGGATCTCCATTCCTCCTTGGAGTATATCTTCACATGCTTATCAGTGATACCATCAAACACGATCCAATCAAGTTGATATTCCCAAGTTGGATAGTAACGATAGTCCACATGTTTCATCAACCTTGCACAAACAAAACTCAAAAGAAAAGGTCAAATATATACAAATAAAAATTAAAACGACTAAAGTAGTTGCCCCCTTTGTTACTAATGATATTGGTATTGCCAATCCCCGGCAATGGCGCCAAAAACTTGATGGGCTCTGGCAAGCGTACCAGATCAAAGCAAGTAATAATTAAACGGTGAGAAACCGAGTATCGAACTCAGAGATTGGGAAAACAAGTGTCACTTCACAAATCAAGCAACTATTTAGACTGAGAAATAGGCGTGAAAAGATTTCAAGAAAATAAAAGAAACAATAAAATAAAATCAAATATTTTTGGGATTTTAAATTTAAAGAGATTTCCAGGAGTTGGGTTACCAACAAGACTTCTTATACTACTAAATTGACTACCCCTCTTGTTAATTATCAAAATTTCTTTGAAGGTGAATTAATCCTAAATAAGTAAATGTTCCCTCTCGAGATACAAGAACCGTGCCCAATTAAACCAACCCCTACTCTAGTGGTAATTGTATTTAAATTGAACCCATTAAGATTCGTGACAATTCAATGGTACCCTCGAAGGATCGCTTCTAACTCTCGTGATTTAAGTCCCAAGTTCAATCCCCGTAGATCCAATACCTAAGTTCACCGCTAGGTTCCTCCTTAGAGTATCTATGACATGCAAATACGTGCACACCAAATTCACAAGTAATTCATGCAATAGGAATTAAATCAAAAGCAAATTGGAATTAAGAAAGGGAAAACATCAATTCATAACATAAAACAAGTCTCGGGCATAGCCCTAATTACTATAAATAAAAAAAGACTACTCAAGGTCGTGATGCCTGTCACGGCCAGGCCGTGACAAATTCTGTCCTGGAGAACTTGACACTGGTTGGCTTGTCACGGCCTGGCTGTGACAGGCTCTGACTTTGTGCTCTTCTTTCTTTTTCATCCCTGCTCGATTATGGCCGTGATGCCTATCACGGCCAGGCCGTGATGGGCTCTGTTTGGCTCATTTTTCTTGTATTTCAAGCTCCACCTTCATGCAAACTCCAACATAATTGGTCATGAGCATTTTAATCTTCATATTTAATTGCCAAATCAATATCTCCAAATTAATTGCCAAATCTTATCATATCCTTTATTGTTGTGATAGGCAATTATTATCCAAATCCAAATTGATTTGGATCCAATCTTTTATCTCAATTCCAATTGAATTATCTTTTAAGCATAATAATTCAAATCCAAATTGATTTGCATTCAAATCTATCATGTGGGACCTTGCAATTTACTTGGCAATCTTCAACTTAATTGATTTGATTCGTTTCTTCTTGATACTTTCCTAAAAATCAAAAATAAGAATAATATCATAAAATTAATAAAAATCTAATTAAAAGTAATTAAATACACACATTGACTCTAAAATAACCAAAATAGGAAAACAAAGTCTAATTTGGGCTAAATCAAGCATTCAACAAAATTTAATTGATGAAATCCGCTCTAAAATAATAGATAAAACATGATAAGACAGTGGATTATCAATATGTAAGGGCTGCAAACTTTGTCCCTCCAATTTGGCTATTTCACACCAAGAAGAAGACAAAGATTGGTGTCAGACCCTATATGATTGCTCCAAGATTACCAATGACAGATCTGAACAAAGACAAGGATCTGAAAAAGCAGAGGAGCACTCCAAAGAAACCAGAAGCCCATTCCTGCATGATCAATCCTGATACTGTGGAATCTTATGATCAGAATATGATTGATTTCTAGCTGTCTCATCCAGTCGAAGACATAGATCAAGATTCTGCAGTTACTATCTGGTCAAATCACATGGTGGCTTTTGCTAAGGAAGCTTTATCTTCTGGATTAAGTGAACAAGAGAAGAGAAGTATTCCTAAGGTCATAGGATAATGTGGACTCTCAAATACCAGATTCTTCATTTACAAGGATGTTCTTGGAATTCTTGTCATAAGTATTGTCTATGAAGAAGACCCCGTCCACTAGGCTAAAGAGCCGCCTCCTCCTGTACTCACCATTGCATCCTCACCACCACCATCTCCTCCTTCTGAGCATACTGAGGAAGAGATCATAGTTGAAGAACCGAACTTAATTACTATTACTATTCAACCAGTAGCTAGAAATGAAGAAGTTTCTGAGTCTGCTCCTAGACCAAGCACTTCCGAAAAGCACTCTTCTCAGCCATTGGCACTGACAGTCATTCACCCTCATGATCAACCCCATGTTTCCAGAGCACTAGACACATTTCCAAGTCAAGCACATGTTCAAGATGGTGTTGAAAGTTCAAGACCCTTTCTGCCACAGAACCTTGAAGATATTATTGGAAGAATTGTAGAGGAGAGAGTTAAGGTTGAAGTTAAAGAGCAAGTTGTAGAAGCCCTTGTTAAGTCTCTAAAATGTCTGATGTGTATTTCCCAAGCTTCTGTATGCGAAAAGTTTTCAACTTTGTTTAAATTCTGATAAACACAATTCAACCCCCCTTCTCGTGTTTATAGTTATCTATTTCAGTTGGTATCAGAGCTCAGCCTCTGGGTTGAGTATCTAACAGTGTAGAGGTAAAAGGTCCTGAAGAATAGACATGACTGCTAGAGCAAATTCAAGTGGAAGTCACCAGACTGAGGGAGCTTCCCTAACTAGACCTCCTTACTTCAATGGAGAAAGATACAACTATTGATAAGATAGATTTCAATGGTTCATTCTATATACAAACTCTGATATCTGGGATGCCATTACAGATGGTCCATTCATTCCCAAGAATGATGATGACACTGACAAGCCAAAAACTCAGTGGACTACTGTAGAAAAGACAAAATGGGAGCTGAACCACAAAGCTAGATATAACATCATTTGTGCTCTCAGTCCTAAGGAGTTTGAGAAGGTATGTTCTTGTGACTCTGCCAAAGAAATATGGGACACTTTAGCTGTCACACATGAAGGAACAGCCAAAGTCAAAGAGTCAAAGAATGTCATACTTGTCAGAAAGTATGAACTGTTTGTCATAGAGGAAGGAGAATCTGTTGCTCAAATGATAGGAAGATTCCAAAATATAGTCAAAAGTTTAAAATCTCTTGGCAAAGTCTACACCATTACTGAGAAGGTTGGAAAGATTCTGAGAAGTCTACCTAAATAGTGGAGACCTTTGATCACTGCTATCTCTCAAGCCAAGGATCTCACTACCTTGACTATGGATGAACTTCTTGGAACACTCACTGTTCATGAGCAAGAACTTGGAGATGAAGTTGCACCAAAGAAGGGCAAGTCAATTGCTCTGAAAGCTGATCAAAAGTCAGCAAAAGCTTCCAAGGCTCTAAAGGCAGACGAGTCATCCAGTGATGCTGACCTGTCTGAACACGAGGATTCTGAGAATGATGAAGAATTGTCTCTCCTGACCAGGAAGATAAAGCTTCTCCTGCAGAAAAAGAAGTTCAAGAGGGATAAGCCATTCAGAAGGTTCAACAAAGACAAGAACTTCAAAGAATCCACTTCAACAGACAAAATTTCAATTGTCTGCTATGAGTGCAAGAAGCCCGGTCACATCAAGGCTGAATGTCCTCAACTCAAGAAGGCCCCATTTAAGAAATTATTCAAGAAGAAGAAGAAAGGAATGATGGCTACTTGGGATGATCTGGAGTCAACATCTTCTGATGAAGAAACAGAGGAAGAAGCCAATCTCTGTTTGATGGCCAACACTGACTCACACTCAGATGATGAGGTACATCCTGACTATGAGGAATTACTTGATGCCTATGAGGAGTTGCTGGAGGAATCCAACTGCTTATCTAAGGCCATCAAATCCCTCAAGATTGAGTATGTAACGCTCACCAGTGAGCATAAACAGAAATCTCAAGAGTGTGAGAAGCTGACTAGAGAGAACAGCGAGCTGAAGACTGATAAGTATAATGAAGCTAAGATCTCAAGTGAAACATCACCATTTGAAGAAGTTGAGAAACTTCAACAGAAAGTGGAAGAGCTCACTTCTGATCTAGCCAAATTTGTTAATGGTAGAGATAATCTGACTAAGCTACTTGGCTGTCAGAGGCACTCTCTTAACAAAGACGGTATTGGATAAGTTCATCAGACACATCATAAAGTATCAACTAAAGCTTCTACAGTATCTGTTAAGTCAACTGTAACCAAGTCTACACCTTTCTGTAACTTCTGTGGAGAAACTGGACATGTTATGTCTAAGTGTACCCATAAGAAGAGAAGGAAGTCTTCACAGACTCCTAGAACTAACGGAAAAGGACCCAGAAAAATATGGGTACCTAAAGATCAAATATTTTTTGTTGCAGATGTCCTCAGCAGGCCAAAGAAAACACCACTGTTGGTACCTGGACAGTGGTTGCTCGCGTCATATGACAGGAGAAAGGTCTATGTTCTTAGACCTCCAACTTAAGAAAGGAGGACACGTTGCCTTTGGAGGGAATCATAAAGGAAAAGTTATAGGAATTGGTACTATTGGTGGTAAACCCCCTCTTCCCTCTATATCTAATGTTCTTATGGTTAAAGGATTAAGACACAATTTGCTTAGCATAAGTCAATTATGTGATATTGGATTTGATATTTCCTTTACCAAGGATGTATGCATAGTTAAAGATTGTTGTGGCAAAACCCTCTTTTCAGCTAAAAAGCAACAAAATCTTTATAAGATTGAACTGTCTGATCTCTCATATCAAAGTGTAACCTGTCTGATGTACAAAGAGGATGAGAGATGGTTATGGCATAAGAATTTAGGACATGCTAGTATGAAGCTAATTTCTAAATTAAAAAGGAATAACCTTGTGAGAGGATTGCCTGATATTTGTTTTGAGAAAGATGTCTTGTGTGATGCATGTCAGAGAGGTAAACAGATAAAATCAAGTTTCAAATCTAAAAACTAAGTATCAACCTCTAGACCTCTTTAGTTGTTACACATGGATATTTTTGGACCAGTTAGTGTTGCTAGCCTGACTGGAAGAAAATATGGATTTGTCATAGTTGATGACTGTTCTAGATACACATGGGGACTCTTCTTAACCCACAAGGATGAGTCTTTTAAGGCTTTCTCTGTATTCTGCAAAAGAGTACAAAATGAGAAGGGTTTCTATATTTCTACCCTTAGAAGTGATCACGGGGGAGAATTTAAAAATGAGCAGTTTAAACAGTTCTGTGAGGAGAATGGGATCTCTCACAATTTCTCTGCACCTAGAACTTCACAGCAAAATGGAGTAGTTGAGAGAAAGAACAGATCTCTGCAAGAGATGGCTACATCTATGCTCAATGAAAATAATCTCCCCAAGTACTTCTGGGCAGAAGCTGTAAATTCTGCTTGTTATGTACAAAACAAAATACTTATTAGGCCTTTTCTAAAGATGACTCCTTATGAATTGTGGAAAGGAAAAAGCCCCAGCATATCTTATTTTCATGCTTTTGGGTGTGAATGTTTTATTCTGAATACCAGAGATAATCTTGGAAAATTTGATTCTAAGGTAGATAAAGGTATTTTCGTAGGATATTCTGAAATGTCTAAGGCTTTTAGAGTTTACAATTCAAGAACTTGCATTATTGAAGAATCTGTTCATGTTAAATTCAATGATGGATTAAAGACTGATGAAGAACTATCAGATCTAGAAGGTGATCTTGCAGGTCTTGATATAAACAAGCCAGAAAGTCAACAACCCGATCTAACCAAAACAGAACCTGTGCTTGAGGATGTCAGACAAGTCAGCAGACGAGTCAATAGACAAGTTAGCAGATGAGTCAACAGATGAGTCAGCAGACAAGTCAAGATCTTCATGATGATCTCAAAAGGGATTGGAAGTTCAACACTCATCATCCTAAGGATCCTATTATTGGAAATCCTTCTGAAGGAGTAAGAACCAGATCCACACTAAGAGAACCCAGCAATGTGGCCTTTATATCAGAATTGGAGCCAAAATGCATTGGAGAAGCTCTTGAGTATGAAAGTTGGATTCTAGTTATGCAAGAAGAACTTAACCAGTTCACCAGAAATGATGTCTAGACTCTTTTCTCTAAGCCTAAAAACAAGTCTGTTATTGGAACAATATGGGTCTTCAGAAACAAATTGGATAAAGATGGTAAAGTTGTCAGAAATAAGGCAAGGTTAGCAGCTCAAGGCTATAAGCAACAAGAAGGTATTGACTATACTGAAACTTTTGCACCTGTAGCTAGAATAGAAGCTATACGCATTTTAATGTCATATGCTGCACAACACCAAATCACCCTGTTTCAAATGGATGTAAAAAGTGATTTTCTAAATGGTATAATTGAGGAAGATTTATGTTAAACAACCCCCTGGTTTTAAGGATACTGATAAACCAGATCACATTTTCAAACTTAAAAAGGCATTATATGGTTTGAAACAAGCACCTAGAGCATGGTACGATAGACTTAGTTCTTTTCTCATGCATAATGATTTTACTAGAGGACAAGTAGACACTACTCTGTTCAAGAAATGCTCTAAAGAGAACTTCATTATAGTTCAAATATATGTTGATGATTTTATTTTTGGAGTAACTAATGAAAAGCTGTGCAAGGAATTTTGAGATCTAATGCAAGATGAATTTGAGATGAGCATGATGGGAGAATTGAAGTTCTTCCTTGGATTACAAATCAAGCAGACAAGTGATGGAATTTACATCCATCAACAAAAGTATACCAAGGAGATACTCAAGAAATACAAAATGGAAAATGCTAAGCTCGTGAAAACCCCTATACAACCTAATGCAAAACTAAGCAAAGATGATGAAGGTTAAAAGGTAGACCAAACTATCTACAGAGGCATGATTGGCTCTCTACTGTACTTAACTTCAAGCAGACCTGACATTCAATTTAGTGTTTGTATGTGTGCTAGATTCCAATCTGATCCTAGAGAATCTCATCTTAAAGCTGTTAAAAGAATGTTTAGATATTTGCTTGGATCTACTAATTTTGGTTTGCTTTATTTAAGATCAAAAGAATACAGATTAGTGGGATATTGTGATGCTAATTTTGCTGGAGACAGAATAGAAAGAAAAAGCACTAGTGGAGGATGTCACTTCATTGGAGCATGCTTAGTCTCATGATCAAGCAAGAGGCAGACAACTATTGCCCTATCTACTGCTGAAGCAGAATACATCTCAACTGCTAGTTGTTGCTAGTAACTCTTATGGGTAAAACATCAACAAGGATTACTCTATTTATGAGCATAACATATCTGTATGGTGTGATAATTCCAGTGCTATATGCTTAACTAAAAAGCCAATTCAGCATTCTAAGGCTAAGCATATTGAAATCAAACATCATTTTATTCAGGATTATGTTCAGAAAGGCATCTTTGATATTAAGTTTGTTAGAACTAAAAATCAATGGGCTGATATTTTCACCAAACCCTTAGTAGAAGAAAGGTTCTTATTTATTAGAGATAATCTAAACATGCATTGCATTGTTGAATGACATGTCTGAATCTGAACCTATCAGTGCTTTATCACCTGTCTATGTTTACCTGTCTGACTCTGCTTAGTCACTATGCTAGAACTCAACAGTTTTGTTGAAATGGTTATTAATTAATTAATGTCATTCCCTTATCTAAAGCTAATCATGTGCACGGTAGTTTACATATCTCGTAACCATGTTTTCATTATGTCTTAAGTGGGCGTTGTGCTTCCCCATACAAATCGTGCCATTTTGAATTAAAAATGTCATTTTTCTCTCTCCTACCTTTATGACTATAAAAGACAATAGATCAGAAATGTTGAACCTTTACATTTTCAAAATTCAAAAATCTGTATTTTCATCTCTGAAACCCTCTTCTCTCTCGAAACCCCAGAACCGTTTTATCTAAAAAATGGCATCATCCAAGCGTCTCTCTGCAAAAGAAATCACTGATAAATACAATCTCAAAGTTATTGAGATCGAGAAGATCATTCTGAGAAAGACTGTTGATCTTCGACAGATGAAAAAGCTAGGTATGGATGTCACTGAAGAGTTCCAGTATTCCAAATGGACTCCTTTCTTCGACATAAAGGAGCTTGTTCACCCTAAGCTCGTTCAAACGTTCTGGAGAAATGTTGTGCTTGTCACAAACCGACTGAACGGAATCAAGAGCTTTAAGGCTGAAATGGGGGATAGAACCCTTCTCTTCCCCATAAGTTCTCTGGAGCTTGTCACAAAATGTCCAGAATCGGAGCTGGCTTCACACCCAACTGGGAAGATGAAGTGGGAGTTGACAATGTCAACATTGCCATTTATGGTGTTCCCGAACTTGTGAACCCTAAGCTTGTCAACAAGGTGGTCAAGTGCAGATTCCTGCACAAATTGCTGTTGGAGTGCGTGATGCTAAGGAAAGGCTCACGAGATAGTGTGACCAAGATGGACAGATTTGCTCTATACCACTTGATCCACAAAATCAAGGTTGACATCAACGACCTTATCTACATGTACATTGAGACTCTGATCAAGAGAATCAACATGCAGACCTATCCTTATGGGATGTTACTGACAATGATCTTCTGGAACAAGTTGTTTGTTCCTAGTGATGTTCACTTTTTGGACATGTCACTGCCCATAGACAGGAAGATACTGTCTATGATGGACATCAAGGGAATCCCTCTTGCGGATGAGGAGGCAGATGATAGGAAGAAGCAAAAGAAGAAGATGCCCGCTGTTGAGCAGAAGGAGGAAGAACCAGTGGTTTCCACTGATGAGTCAGAAGTCCCCATTTCTAAGAGACTGTTCAAATCGTCTGGAAAGGTGACCAGACAAGACCAAATTCCAGAGCTGCAACCTTCAGTGTCTGAAGATTATGCTGATACAATTGAGCCCTTGAGGTTCAAGCTGAAGAGACCCTCTCCCAAGAGGAAGACTAGTGAAGCTGAGGAATTAGTGGATGTTCCTTCTCATCCTAGCAAGAAGAGGAAGCTGGTGAAGACCTTTGCCAAGGTCAGACAAGTTGAGTCCGAGCCTAGCAAAGAGGAAGCATCTCGCCGAGGGGAGCAGCGGAGAGCAAGTCCTGGAAGAATCAAAGAAGACTTTCATTTTGGGAATTAGTCCCAAAAAGATTAGATCTGGTTACCCAGTACCTGCAAAAACTGAAGTGCCTGTAGAAGCTAACAACAGAAGACCTGTCTGGAGGAGCTCGGACAGTTGTACCCGAGGATGACCAAGTGTCTCCATCTCATAAAAAGTTGAAGGTATCTGAAAACCAGATAAATCCTTCTTCCCATTTTCATCAAGGTATCATCACCCCATCTGTCTCTTCTCCATCTGCGCTTTTTGTTCAACCTCTCTCTGTTATATGTTCTCTTCCTTCACCTCTACACTCCTTTCAAACTCAAACATCTTCTTTCACTGTTGTACCTGATGTATGTCAGTACATAGTTGTTCACAGGGACTTTGCTCCCAAAGAACAAACTGGCATATCATCGAGACTCTTTGTGTCTGATCTGCAATCTCTTTTGCTTGCTAGTATCTCACATGTCTCTGTCATTCTTTCTCCTCCACCTCATATTCTTAACCCCTTTAGAGAACTTTTCTTCTACCCACCTATTGTTGTCTTCATTAGAACATTAGCTGGAACTCGCTATCCTACTTATGTTTTAATGCTACCTCCTAGGTCTAGGTATTTCTTTATGTTAATTACTGGATCAAATTCTTTCTTTTGTCATATTGGTTCCTTATTACCTATCCCTCCATCTGTATCAGCTCAAAAACTTCTTCCCCCACCTATCCAGATAATCATCACCAGACTGTCTCTGTCCGAGAGACTTTCCTCTGTGTTTCCTTCACCTGATACTGACTTTGTCAGAATCAGTCTTATCTTCAAATTCTTCTTTCTTCCTTTCTATGCCCTTCAAACTCTTCATGAACTTTTCTTCCCTTCCACCACCTATCTTTTATATCTACCTAAGGCACCCCCAATTTTAGCCTTACCCTAACACTCTTCTCTGTCTGTCTCTTCCTCAAGCCTGTCTACAGAAGCCTCCACTTCTCAGACAGTGGCCTTACAAGACTTTCATCTGCTTCAAGGATAAGTAGAAGACTTAAGAAGACAGCTAGATGAAAAAAGGAGAGCTAGGTTGCTCTTAGAGCAAAGAGTTGCTGCCTTATATTTTTTACTTAGTCAATCTAGGTAGTTTTGTTTCTCTATTATAAACTGTCCTGTACTTATAAAAGCTCATGATGAATAAAATATTTTTCTTCCTTACTTTCCTTATTTCTTTACTTTTTTTATTATGATTACTCCTCTTTGTTGTTGACAAAAAAGGGAGAATGTATGTGTTATGATCTTAATGAGAAAGTAATATATGAACATGATATGATCAAAGTATGTTCTGATAGTTGCTATAATTGCTCTGATAAGTCTTAAGTAAGATTGCACTGATAATTTCTAAGTAAGACAATTCAAATTTATGTGTGACTAAGTTAACCAGATTATATGATTAAACTTATTGTCTGATCAAGCATCTGCATAACCTGTCCGCTTAAGAAAATTTCAACCTGTCTGATATATGTTATTTTCTTTGTTGATATTTTGAGGTTCATTAAATCGTCTTAATGTTTGTCATCATCAAAAAGGGAGAGATTGTTAAGTCTATAAAATGTCTGATGTGCATTTCCCTAAGTTTTGATAAGAACTAAACATTGGTTAATGATTTAATTAACCGTCATATTGTTGCTAACCTGTCTATCTAGTGTGTAGATTAAAATAGTAAGAATCATTTGTCTGCTCATATAGATGACTACCTGTCTGGATAAGTAAAAGTCAATTTGTCTACTGACTAGGAATATTGACTTCTTTCAAGAGACGTTTTCAACATGTCTCTCCACGAGTTCCTACACATGTCTGAGGTTACTCGTTGAAGAACCAATAACCAAACAAGCTTTTGTTGGCTGTCCCATCAGAAAGAGACTTGAAGCCTTCTCTCCTACTTAGTCTCACGCTTATAAAGAAAAGCTAGAAGTTACTCTCTCTCAAGGACCTCGGATATCAGAACCAAAGACCAGTTAAAGAATGCTTCCTGTAAGACTCAATGACTTAGAGATTTTGATATATGATAAATACAATTTAATGTGTGTGCAAGTGTTTTAGTGTCAAATTGCAAAGACAGGTATCAAGCAGTGATCAACAAGTTCATTAAGAAAATTCAAGGAAGAACTTGAAGGAATCAAGGAGCTGCATGTAGAAATCAAAAAAGGAAAGTCAAAGATCAAAGGATCATCAAAAGGAATAAGTTTTTTTTAATGAAAATGATTTTTGGAAATAAGAAAATTATTTGTCAGGTACAACCATGCAATCAACGGATGTATGTCTATTATTGTAACTGACAAATGAATTTAAGGTTCTTGATTCAATACATAAATGTATAGAATGGCTGTAATAATGGATTAACCAAGTTCAAGTTTTTGAAAAACACGTACAACCATGTATTACACAAGTGTACAAAAACTATCAGAACTATCAGTATGAAATTGGTTGATACAGCCATGTACTCAACCCCTGTTCAAGAATCAGAATCAAGAAAACAGATTCTGTTATCAGACCAAATCTGTTTTAATTGATCCCAACGATTATAACTTGTTTCCTATATATAGAGGGATCAAAGGAACACTTTTAAAAAATCAGAAGTTTACAAAATCAATTAGAGATATCAATTGTGAAAATCATTCATCTTCTTGCTTGAGCTTCATTCTCAAAAAGAGTGTTTCAATTCTCATAAGAACTTCAACTTGTATATCTGACTTTTGAGAGTTAGGAATCAATCTTTCTGTACTTTTCGATTGTAAAGAGAGAGGGAGTCTCTCTGTGTGATTAGGGTGAGGAATCCTAAGGAAGAACATTGGTTGAGGCTCTTCACAAGAGTGTGGGATCTCGAGGTGAAGGAGTGCTCTGTGGTGTAAAGGATTTTCAAGCTACCTGGCTAAAGCTTTTTGTGTTAGTGTGTGAATACCCACAGGTGGAGTGGGGACTGGATGTAAGTCACAGTGGTGGTGGCTGAACCAGTATAGAATTGATTGTGTGGTATCTCTAAACTCAAACTCTTTAACTTCTGTCTTGCGCATATAACCGTGATCTTGATGTTCTAAGTTTTCAATTTATATCAGTTCTTGACCTGTTTATTATGAATTAAAACCAGAGTATTACTGCAATCAATCTTGAGTTATTAATTGTTCAAAACTGAGTTGATTAAGACTGCTCTTGATCACTGAAACTGAAACTGACATATTGTAACTTTAGTTCTTGACTGATTAAGGCCTGTATCTAATACTTGTACGACCTTGAACTGAACTTCTTCCTGTTTGATTCAATCACTGTTTAATTGATAACTGTGAGCTGTGAACTTGAATCTTATTACTGATTTATCTTCCTGAATTAATCTTTCTTTCCTCACCACCTTCTATTCAAGATTTCATAAAAATCCCTTCACTGTTTTTGTAAAAGATCCTGAGGCAACTCTGATTTGAAAAGTAAAGTTTTTGAAAAGCTTTTTTGAAAGCTCAATTCACCCCCTCTTGAATCTTTGAAGCCTAAACAACAATTGGCATCACAGCTAAACTCTTAAGTTTAGCTTAACAACTATAAGAGTATGGCTTCCAATGACTGTTTGAATGAAGGGGCTTCCCTTGCACGCCCTCCTGCCTTCAATGGGTCTGAGTATATCTATTGGAAGGAAAGAATGGTAATCTTTCTTGAGGCAGTAGGTGTTGACATATGGGATGAAGTAGAAAATGGACCATTTGTTCCATCTGCTGTAGATGCTAATGGTGCTCCAAGAAATAGGCCTAAAACTCAATGGAATGAGGATGATAAGAAAAGAGTTCAATATAATGCACGTGCTAAGAAAATTATAACATCTGCTTTAAGCCGTGATGAGTTTTTCAGGGTTTCAAATTGCAAATCAGCAAAGGAGATGTGGGATACATTGCAAGTAACACATGAAGGAACCACAGATGTCAAAGAGCAAGAATGAACAACCTCACACATGAGTATGAGCTGTTCAGAATGAAGCAAGGAGAACCAATGAAGGTTATGCAAATGCGACTCTCACACATTGTGAATCAATTGGCCGCACTTGGAAAGACAATCTCCAATGAAGAGCAAGTTAACAAAGTCATGAGATGTCTAGGTAGAGAATGGCAACCTAAAGTAACTGCAATTTCAGAATCCAAAGACCTTTCAACGATGTCAATTGTAGCGCTCTCTGGAAAGCTACAAGAACATGAAATGGAGTTGACTAGATTGTTGCTAAGTGAAGAAGAAGACAAGAATACTAGAATCATCACATTCAAAGCTGTAAAATCTACAAAGGTTGACAAAAAGATTAAGAAGGAAAAGAAACTTAAACGTGCATACATAGATTGGGAGGTTAACAATCTTGGCTTAACGAATGATTCCGATGATGAAAAATCAAACTTGTGCTTAATTGCTCATCTTCATAAAGAAGATGATGAGGTAAATGATTATAACCTTGATGAATTACCTTCTTATGATAAATTGCAGAATGCTTTTGAAGAACTTCATAAAGAATCCATTAGACTTGATAGATTTCTAATTAAGTCTAAGAAAACCATCACATGCCTAGAAGAGAAAAACTGTGTTAAACAAAGAGCTAGATGAATTAAAAACAAAAAATTGTGCTGTAAAAGAAAGATTGACTACTGTTTGGAACCACCTATATGTGATAATTGACCTAAGTTGGAGAAACATATAAATCATTTGAATGGTGATCTATCTAGAATTACTAGTGATAAAGACAACTTGAATGCATTACTTGGACAACAAAAAGAAATGAAAAACCAAGTTGATTTAGTGTACAAAAATGAGAGAAAGGCAAAAACCTTTAGAAAATTTCATGTTTCTCATTATGCTAATGCATCACAATATGCTAGATGTCATTATTGAAATAGAAAAGGTGCTTTCTGCAATTTGAGAAATAATTATTCATTGCAGATAAGGCAAATATGGGTTCCAAAAGGAACTTTATCATACTCTAACCATGAAGGACTCAAGAAAAGTTGGGTACCTATAGCACAAACATAAAATTATGTTTTGTAGTTGTGTTGGAAGGTCAAGAGCAAAAATTGAAATCGTGATATAGAGTCTTCTCCAAACACAAATGGGTAACAATAAAGAAAGAATATTGATTGAATATGTTTTCTAATTATCAATATTAATGTGTGATTGTGAATCTTTCTATGTTGACTTATATATCATTGTATAGTATGTCAATATTGTTCTATTAAAGTTATTTGAACTATCTTGGAATAATCATATGGCTTTTGTTTCACAAATTGAATCAAAGAAAATTGATGAAGCCTTAAATGATTTGTTTTGCTTGCTATGCAACAATTAACTTTGAACCTGATCTCTATCATAAGAACTTTTATACAAAGTATAGAAATTGAGATTAAATATGTTGATACAACTAAACAACTTGCTGATATTTTTACCAAGCCCTTGAACAAGGAAAGCTTCTTTTCCAATAGAAGAGAATTGGGCATAATTGATCAATCCTATATCTAATCTCTAAAGAATCTGTTTATATGACTGTATATTTGTGTAAATATGCTCTGATTCTTGTATGATTTGATTTGGAATATCTATTAATGATTAGAAGAGAGTTTCAGAAGAAATAGATTTGATCAGGAACACCTATGTACCTAACCCATGTACTTGTGTTAAAACTGGAAATTTGTTTTAAACATGGATGTGATCAATAGCTGTATAGAGGTTCAGGAATGGATCCCCTGTATTTTTAGTCTGATACATCCTTATGATAAACCGATGTATTAAAAGTCTGAGACATAATTCCTAAATGTCATAAGTATACACTGGTGTACTACAGGCATGTATGCAAAGTCTGATAAACTCATAATACACAAGATTCTAATTCTGCTCATCCACTAAAGTGACAGAAGCGCTCGTCCACACAAGTGACAGAAGCGCTCGTCCACACAAGTGGTAGAAGCACTCGTCCACTAAAGTAACAAAAGCACTCGTCCACACAAGTGATAGAAGCGCTCGTCCACTAAAGTGACAGAAGCGCTCATCCACACAAGTGATAGAAGCGCTCGTCCACTAAAGTGACAGATGCGCTCGTCCACTAAAGTGATAGAAGCGCTCGTCCACACAAGTGATAGAAACTCTCGTCCACTAAAGTGACAGAAGCTCTCGTCCACACAAGTGACAGAAGCGCTCGTCCACACAAGTCTTTGGACTTGCTAAGTCCTGAATGAGAAGCTCCGTCCAATGACGTGGCATATGGAGCTCGTCTACTAGGTTACATTCAACCAGTTAAAGGAGTACCCGGTTGCCTTATTAACCGATTGCTTATTTCCCAACCGGTTGGCAATAAAATGATCTGCACCGTTAAACAATTATTAAATCTACGGCTATGGCTACAAAAGGATCAATCCTCAACTACAAGTCCTGAGGATTGAAGACGACGCCGATGTAGAATCTTATTTCAAAACTTCAAATCTTATAAAACCCACTATTTCTTCAACTAATTCCGCACCCCTAGCATAGCTAACCTTAATCCTTCTTGTACCCAAACCAACCCTAATATGGCAAGAACCAAAAATACTGGATCTTCACCCTCAAGAGCTGTTGTGAAGGAAGCGGAGCACACCCCTGCTGAACCATCGCCTAAAGGCCAAAACAAAAGAAAATCAAAAAGGAAGAACTAGTTCTAGGAATTCATAGGAATTAGATCTTAGTTTTTGAAAGATAAAATGCCTTAGTTTGTCATTTTGGCTGATGGTTTCTGTTCTTTTTGATTTGTCCCTGCACCTATCCCTCTATCATGAACAATTTTATATGATATGTTTGAATGTTTAAATGCTTGCCTTCTCTATTGCTTTGAATGTTTCTTTTCTTTACCTTTTTGATAATGCAAAAGGGGGAGGAAAAAGTATGATTTAGAGAAAGGGGATAATAACAAATTATACATGCATATGTTGAGGCGGAGCTTATAAGCTTACATGATTAATGGGGAGTAAATCAAATTCTGCTCTGATAATTTTTTTTTGCTCTGATATACTTCTGTTCTGATACCATGATATAAATCTATCAAAAACACTTAGCTCCTGCTACACTTATACTCTGATCTTATAATTTTTAAGAAGATTTGTCATAATCAAAAAGGGGGAGTTTGTAAGACTCAATGACTTAGAGATTTTTATGTATGACAAATACAATTTAATGTGTGTGCAAGTGTTTTAGTGTCAAATTGCAAAGTCAGGTATCAAGGAGCTGCATGTAGAAATCAAAAGAGCAAAGTGAAAGATCAAAGGATCATCAAGACCAAGCTTAAAGGAGAATTTTAGATTTAAGTCTTAGATGATTTGTAAGGGAAAGAAATCTCTTAGTCACAAAATTGCTCAACTAAAAAGATGCATGAAGAAAATCAATTTTCATAACCTGCATTAAAAGGAATAAGTTTTTTTTAATGAAAATGATTTTTGGAAATAAGAAAATTATTTGTCAGGTACAACCATGCAATCAACGGATGTATGTCTACTATTGTAACTGACAAATGAATTTAAGGTTCTTGATTCAATACATAAATGTATAGAATGGGTGTACTGATGGATTAACCAAGTTCAAGTTTTTGAAAAACACGTACAACCATGTATTACACAAGTGTACAAAAACTATCAGAACTATCAGTATGAAATTGGTTGATACAGCCATGTACACAACCCCTGTTCAAGAATCAGAATCAAGAAAACAGATTCTGTTATCAGACCAAATATGTTTTAATTGATCCCAACGATTATAACTTGTTTCCTATATATAGAGGGATCAAAGGAACACTTTTAAAAAATCATAAGTTTACAAAATCAATTAGAGATATCAATTGTGAAAATCATTCATCTTCTTGCTTGAGCTTCATTCTAAAAAAGAGTGTTTCAATTCTCATAAGAACTTCAACTTGTATATCCGACTTCTGAGAGTTAGGAATCAATCTTTCTGTACTTTTCGATTGTAAAGAGAGAGGGTGTCTCTCTGTGTGATTAGGGTGAGGAATCCTAAGGAAGAACATTGGTTGAGGCTCTTCACAAGAGTGTGGTATCTCGAGGTGAAGGAGTGCTCTGTGGTGTAAAGGTTTTTAAAGCTACCTGGCTAAAGCTTGTTGTGTTAGTGTGTGAATACCCACAGGTGGAGTGGGGACTGGATGTAAGTCACAGTGGTGGTGACTGAACCAGTATAGAACTGATTGTGTGGTATCTCTAAACTCAAACTCTTTAACTTCTGTCTTGCGCATATAACTATGATCTTGATGTTCTAAGTTTTCAATTGATATCAGTTCTTGATCTGTTTATTATGAATTAAAACCAGAGGATTACTGCAATCAATCTTGAGTTATTAATTGTTCAAAACTGAGTTGATTAAGACTGCTCTTGATCACTGAAACTGAAACTGACATATTGTAACTTCAATTCTTGACTGATTAAGGCCTGTATCAAATACATGTACGACCCTGAACTAAACTTCTTCCTGTTTGATTCAATCACTGTTTAATTGATAGTTGTGAGCTGTGAACTTGAATCTTATTACTGATTTATCTTTCTGAATTAATCTTTCTTTCCTCACCACCTTCTATTCTAGATTTCATAAAAAGCCCTTCACCGTTTTTGTAAAAGATCCTGAGGCAACTCTGATTTGAAAAGTAAAGTTTTTGAAAAGCTTTTTTGAAAGCTCAATTCACCCCCCTCTTGAGTCTTTGAAGCCAAAACAACAATTGGCATCACAGCTAAACTCCTAAGTTTGGCTTAACAGCTATAAGAGTATGGCTTCCAACGACTGTTTGAATTAAGGGGCTTCCCTTGCACGCCCTCCTGCCTTCAATGGTTCCGAGTATATCTATTGGAAGGAAAAAATGGTAATCTTTCTTGAGGCTGCAGGTGTTGACATATGGGATGCAGTAGAAAATGGACCATTTGTCCCCTCTGCTGTAGATGCTAATGGTGCTCCAAGAAATAAGCCTAAAACTGAATGGAATGAGGATGATAAGAAAAGAGTTCAATATAATGCACGTGCTAAGAATATTATAACATCTGCTTTAAGCCGTGATGAGTTTTTCAGGGTTTCAAATTGTAAATCAGCAAAGGAGATTGGGATACATTACAAGTAACCCATGACGGAACCACAGATGTCAAAAGAGAAAGAATGAACACCCTCACACATGAGTATGAGCTGTTCAGAATGAAGCAAGGAGAACCAATGGAGGTTATGCAAATGCGACTCTCACACATTGTGAATCAATTGGCCGTACTTGGAAAGACAATCTCCAATGAAGATCAAGTTAACAAAGTCATGAGATGTCTAGGTAGAGAATGGCAACCTAAAGTAACTGCAATTTCAGAATCCAAAGACCTTTCAACAATGTCAATTGCAGCGCTCTCTGGAAAGCTACAAGAACATGAAATGGAGTTGACTAGATTGGTGCTAAGTGAAGAAGAAGACAAGAAAACTAGACTCATCACATTCAAAGCTGTAAAATCTACAAAGGTTGACAAAAAGCTTAAGAAGGAAAAGAAACTTAAACGTGCATACATAGATTGGGAGGTTAACAATCTTGGCTCAACGAATGATTCCAGTGATGAAAAATAAAACTTGTGCCTAACTGCTCATCTTCATAAAGAAGATGATGAGGTAAATGATTATAACCTTGATGAATTACCCTCTTATAATGAATTGCAGAATGCTTTTGAAGAACTTCATAAAGAATCCATTATACTTGCTAGATTTCTAATTAAGTCTAAGAAAACCATCACATGCCTAGAAGAGAAAAACTATGTTTTAAACAAAGAGCTAGATGAATTAAAAACAAAAAATTGTGCTGTAAAAGAAAGAATGACTACTGTTTTGGAACCACCTATATGTGATAATTGTCCTAAGTTGGAGAAACATATAAATCATTTGAATGGTGATCTATCTAGAATTACTAGTGATAAAGACAACTTGAATGCATTACTTGGACAACAAAAAGAAATGAAAAACCAAGTTGATTTAGTGTACAAAATTGAGAGAAAGGCAAAAACCTTTAGAAAATTTCATGTTTCTCATTATGCTAATGCATCACAATATGCTAGATGTCATTATTGAAATAGAAAAGGTGCTTTCTGCAATTTGAGAAATAATTATTCATTGCAAATAAGGCAAATATGGGTTCCAAAAGGAACTTTATCATGCTCTAACCATGAAGGACTGAAGAAAAGTTGGGTACCTATAGCACAAACATAAAATTATGTTTTGTAGTTGTGTTGGAAGGTCAAGAGCAAAAATTGAAATCGTGATATAGAGTCTTCTCCAAACACAAATGGGTAACAATAAAGAAAGAATATTGATTGAATATGTTTTCTAATTATCATTATTAATGTGTGATTGTGAATCTTTCTGTGTTGACTTATATATCATTGTATAGTATGTCTACATTGTTCTATTAAAGTTATTTGATCTATCTTGGAATAATCATATGGCTTTTGTTTCACAAATTGAATCAAAGAAAATTGATGAAGCCTTAAATGATTTGTTTTGCTTGCTATGCAACAATTAATTTTGAACACGATCTCTATCATAAGAACATTTATTCAAAGTAGAGAAATTGAGATTGAATATATTGATACAACTAAACAACTTGCTGATATTTTTACCAAGCCCTTGAACAAGGAAAGCTTCTTTTTCATTAGAAGAGAATTGGGCATAATTGATCAATCATATATCTAATCTCTAAAGAAACTGTTTATATGACTGTATATTTGTGTAAATATGCTCTGATTCTTGTATGATTTGATTTGGAATATCTATGAATGATTAGAAAAGAGTTTCAGAAGAAATAGATTTGATCAGGAACACCTATGTACCTAACCCAAGTACATGTGTAAAAACTGGAAATTTGTTTTAACCATGGATGTGATCAATAGGTGTATAGAGGTTCAGGAATGGATCCCCTGTGTTTTTAGTCTGATACATCCTTGTGTTAAACAGATGTATTAAAAGTCTGAGACATAATTCCTAAATGTCATAAGTATACACTGGTGTACTACAGGCATGTATACAAAGTCTGCAAAACTCAGAATACACGAGATTCTAATTCTGCTCGTCCACTAAAGTGACAGAAGCGGTCGTCCACACAAGTGACAGAAGCGCTCGTCCACATAAGTGACAGAAGCGCTCGTCCACACAAGTGGTAGAAGCGCTCGTCCACTAAAGTAACAGAAGCACTCGTCCACACAAGTGATAGAAGCGCTTGTCCACTAAAGTGACAGAAGCGCTCGTCCACACAAGTGATAGAAGTGCTTGTCCACTAAAGTGACAGAAGCGCTCTACCACTAAAGTGACAGAAGCGCTCGTCCACTAAAGTATCAGAAGCGCTCATCCACACAAGTGATAGAAGCGCTCGTCCACACAAGTGACAGAAGCGCTCGTCCACACAAGTCTATGGACTTGCTAAGTCCTGAATGAGAAGCTCCGTCCAATGACGTGGCATATGGAGCTCGTCTACTAGGTTACGTGTTAGGAATTTGCGTATAAAAAAAAAATAACGCAGCGGAAAAATTCCCATCGAAGGATCCTTGCGAATGGTCATGATTCATGGTTAGAAGATTTACCTCTTGAAGCGATGACAGTGAATTAAAATCGTCTATCACGAACACTGCACGAACGATGTCTCTAAGGTATCCACACGAGCAGATTCCGTGAACTTCCAACGTCACAAACCCGAAGCGTCTCTGTCTCGCAGTGCTAGCTTTGAAAATCGAGAACTACTGCTCACTATCACTCTCTATGTGCGGCTAGGGTATAACAAAACCGTATGTGCACAATAGCTTAAGTGGTCTACTTATAGCAGCGCCTCCTTAAGTGAGTTATTGAGCAGCGTTTGACCTAAGCCCCATGTACTATGCGCTAGGCCCAATAGAAAAGTCCAACTCTCCTTTTAATGCTTCTTTTAATCCGCTCTTATGTGTGTGACCCTATAGGTTCCCAAAACGTTAGTAGTAATATTAAATCCCATTTAATATTACAAACAGTGAGTGGTATCTAGCAATACATCACTGCTACCTAAGTAGTGAGAAAGTCGATGATTTGTGAAACCTTTACGTGACAAATATTCATGTGCATTATTATCCCTTTGTCCATATATCTATATTGAACACAAGACATGGAATGTGTCACCCTTGTATGGTTCAATATCATGTTCCCTGATACCCGAGTAGACTTAACAACAAATGAGGTCAATATCTCATATTGACTCATTTCAAAGACGACCACGCATTTCTGAGTCTCACTCTATCAGGGGGCCCACAGATATTACTCCTGTTATGTAGGAGGGACAAATTCCATCTAGGTCACTCACATCCCTCTGCATGGCTCGTGGTATGCCCAATGACAGTCTTTATAATCATCCTATTACAGATGACGTTTGACGATATTAAAGCACACGACTCCTCATGTAGGGATCGTAGCGATTCCAGGTCGAAGGATTGCATACACCATTGTCACTATGAGAACTACTTATGACACTCACACAATGCTCCATGTAGTGTTCTCATGGTGGGTCAATCCAGTACATCATTACTCTAATTTGTACCTATGTGGCGACTCGATATCTCATATCCATGACCCGTGAGATATGGTCATCAGTCTGCACACATAATAGTCTCAATGTATTATTATTGTCCTTATTAACAAAATACTTGACTACGGATATTTAAGAATAGGATTTCATTGTTCAATAGTGTCTAACGATCAAGTCATATAGTTGATATTCTATTAAACTGAAATTTCTATTCTAAGGACTTTATTATGTTTAAACAAGTAACACAATAAACTGGAATGCCTCATATCATATATATATATATATATATATATATATATATATATATATATATATATATATATATATATATAATAGCAAGATACAAATGTAAGTCTAAGAAATACACTGGCCTCTAGGGCTTACACCAACAATCTCCCACTAGCACTAGAGCCAATCAGGCATAAATCTAATGCCCATCGATCTAGTGTGACCTTCATGCTTCTGTTGAGCAAGAGGTTTCGTAAGTGGGTCAGCAACGTTATCAAGTGTTGGTACTCTGCATATTTTCACATCTCCTCTATCGATAATCTCTCGAATGAGATGGAAGCTCCTAAGTATATGTTTGGATCGCTGATGAGATCTAGGTTCCTTAGCTTGTGCAATGGCCCCATTGTTATCACAATAGAGATCAATGGGGTCCACAATACTAGGAACCGTACCAAGCTCAGCAATGAACTTCCTGATCCAAACAGCCTCCTTTGCTGCATTAGAGGCGGTAATATACTCAGCCTCTGTAGTAGAATCGGCGACTGTCTCCTGCTTTGAACTCTTCCAGCTCACCGCCCCACCATCCAGGCAGAACACATAACCAGATTGCGATCTGGAATCATCCTTATCGGTCTGGAAGCTAGCATCGGTGTAACCTATTACAGCAAGCTCTTCCTCGCCTTCATATACCAAGAACGAATCCTTAGTTCTTCTCAAGTACTTAAGGATGTTCTTGATAGCAGACCAGTGACTTTCACCAGGATCAGACTGGTACCTGCTCGTTATGCTTAAAGCATATGATACATCTGATCAAGTACATAACATGTCATACATGATAGATCCAATTGCGGATGCATATGGAATCTTACTCATGCGATCCCTTTCTTCTTGAGTGGAAGGGGATTGTGCCTTTGATAGGCATATACCATATGACATAGGCAAGAGTCCTTTCTTGGATTCATGCATGTTAAAGCGTCTCAACACTTTGTCTATGTATGTACTCTGACTTAGGCCAAGCAATTTCAGCGATCTATCCCTATAGATCCTGATTCCCAATACATAGGTAGCTTCACCCAAATCTTTCATAGAGAAGCAATTCCCTAACCATGTCTTTACATTTTGTAGTGTAGGGATGTCATTTCCAATGAGTAATATGTCATCTACATATAACACCAGAAAAACAACAATGCTCCCACTAACCTTCTTGTAGACACAAGGTTCATCTTCATTTTTGATGAATCCGTCTTTGTCTTCTGACATCATCAAAATGAAGGTTCCAACTTACGGAAGCTTGCTTCAATCCATAGATTGACCACTTGCAATTTACATACATTTCTAGGCATCCTCTCGAAATGTCAAAGCCTTCGAGGTTGTGTCATGTACACATCCTCAAGAAGCTTTCCATTAAGGAAAGCAGTTTTGACATCCATCTGCCATATCTCATAATCATGGTATGCAGCGATAGCAAGTAAGATCCGGACGGATTTAAGCATCGTAACAGGTGAAAAGGTCTCATCATAGTCGACACCATGAATTTGCTTGAAACCCTTAGCCACCAATCGCGCCTTAAAGGTATGTACTTTACCATCCATGTCAGTTTTCTTTTTGAAAACCCACTTGCACCCTATGGGTTTTACCCTTGGTGTGGCTCTACCAAGGTCCATACCTGGTTGGTGTACATGGAATCCATCTCAGATTTCATGGCCTCAAGCCACTTCTCAGATTCTGGGTCAGTGATGGCCTCCTGGTAAGTCACAGGCTCATCTTGATCCATGAGCAATACATCACCTTGTGGAGTCATGAGAAATCCATATCTCTCAGGCTGGTCCTGTTAGACCTCTATTTGGTCTTGTGCTCTTGGAGCGGGTTGTTCCTCCACTGACATTTTGTGAAGGTCGCTCCTGTTCTACCAATGGTAGGTCACTACTCTGTGATTCTTGAATTTCTTCAAGTTCTATCTTCCTCCCACTGGTTCCTATGGAGATAAAATCCTTTTCTAGGAATACACCAGTCCGTGCGACAAACACTTTGCCTTCGGAAGGATTATAGAAATAGTATCCCTTGGTTTCTTTGGGATACCCCACAAAGAAGCATTTATCAGATTTGGGATCAAGCTTATTAGAAACTTGACGTTTTACATATGCTTCACAACCCCAAATCTTCATAAAAGACATGCTGGGTCGTCTACCAGTCCATATCTCATATGGTGTCTTTTCTACCGCTTTGGATGGAACACGGTTAAGTGTAAAAGCTGCTGTTAATAGAGCATGTCCCCAGAAAGAGTTTGGAAGGTTTGCATGACTCATCATAGACCAAACCATGTCCAACAAGGTTCGACTTCTCCTCTCTGAAACACCATTCCATTGTGGTGTTCCAGGTGGAGTGAGTTGAGATAAAATTCCACACTCTCTCAGATGATCATCAAACTCTAGGCTCAAATATTCACCACCTCGATCTGATCGAAGAGTTTTAATATTTTTATCAAGTTGGTTTTGTACCTCATTTTTGAATTCCTTGAACTTTTCAAAGGATTCCGATTTATGTTTCATAAGATACACAAATCCATATCTACTAAAATCATCAGTAAATGTGATGAAGTACTGAAAACCACCTCTAGCTAATGTGTTTAGGGGTCCGCATGCATCGCTATGTATAAGACCCAAAAGATCGTTAGCTCTTTCACCTTTTCCGGTGAATGGAGCTTTAGTCATCTTTCCCAATAAACAAGACTCACATATCTCATATGATTCATAATCAAATGAGTCCAAGAGTCCATCTTTGTGGAGCTTCGAAATGCGCTTCTCATTTATATGGCCTAAACGACAATGCCAAAGATAAGACGGGTTCAACTCATTTGGTTTGAACCTCTTAGTATTTATGTTATAGATGGGCATTTCAAGATCAATGACATAAAGCCCATTACTCATGTGTGCACTAGCATAGAAAATATCATACAAATAAATAGAACAACTTTTGTTCTTTATTATAAAAGAAAAACCAATCTTGTCCAAACAAGAAACGGAAATGATATTCCTGCTAATTGCAGGCACAAAATAACAGTTCTCTAACTGAATAGTAAGCCTAGTGGGCAAAGTCAATACATAAGTCCCTACAGCTAAAGCAGCAACCTTTGCTCCATTTCCAACTCGTAGGTCGAAGTCGCCCTTTGCCAATGGTCTACTCCTGTTTAGATCTGCACATTTGTAGAAATGTGAGAACCACATCCAGTATCTAATACCCATGATGCAGAAGTAGATAAATTGACTTCTATAACAAACACACCTGAAGTGGAAGTCTCACTTCCCTTATTCTTCTTGATTTCTTCCAGGTATTTTGGGCAGTTCCTCTTCCAATGTCTGGTCCGACCACAGTGGAAGCAATTTCCTTCCTTAGCCACACCACCCACAGGCTTCAAGCCAGAAGTACTGGGCTTGAACTTGTTGATGGCCTTGCCCTTACCCTTTTGTTTGTACTGGGGCTTCTTGGGTTGCTTCTTGCTATTTCCAGCCTGGACCATCAAAATGGCCTTCCCCTTTCCTTTGTTAATATTTTGTTCAGTAGTTCTTAACATGCTGAACAATTCTGGCAAAGGTTTGTCAAGATCATTCATATTATAGTTCATGACAAACTGACTATAGCTCTCAGGCAATGATTGCAGAACTAAGTCAGTGGCCAACTCTTGGCCTAAAGGAAATCCCAGTCTCTCGAGATTCTCAATGTACCCGATCATCTGGAGTACATGAGGACTCACAGGGCTTCCTTCTGCCAATTTACACTGGAAAAGGGCTCTGGAAACTTCGAACCGCTCATGCCTTGCTTGCTCTTGGTAGAGCAGCTTGAGGTGCACGATCATATCGTACGCCTCCATGGTCTCATGTTGCTTTTGCAGCTCAGAGGTCATGGTAGCAAGCATAAGACAACCGACGTCTAAGGCGTCATCCTGATGCTTCTTATAAGCATCCTTGTCAGCCCTAGGAGCATTTGAAGCCGGTGGCTCAGGAATAGGCTCCTCAAGAACATACAGCCTTTTCTCATGTTTGAGGACAATCCTCAAGTTTCTGTACCAGTCCAGAAAATTCGTTCCGGATAGTTTATCCTTCTCAAGGACGGATCGCAATGACAGGTTACTTGATGTGTTTGATGCCATGGTAATCTACAGAAATAAATATGCAAAATATAAGTATCATGCCATGAAGTTATTTAATAAAGTCTTTAATTAAATACGCCTCCCACTATTTTACTCAAAACAATGACCCTCATCATTGATTCGGAAAATCCCGTTGGAAGATTTTCTAGTGGGCCAAGATCCATATTTCACCTAGCTTTAAGTCAGCTTTGGCTGATCACTCAAAATTCGGTTATATAGGTAGGAAACACTTTCCGATTGCATCTCATGCAACTCTTGGACAGTTGGGTGAATAACTCTTATTCTAATCCATCACATGGACTAAAGCCCAACTTTTAAGCCTATAAGCCTTTCAATCCTATTGAAGTTGGCTTAGTTAAGTCAGACCCAATGGATAGCAGTTGAACAATACATTTGTCCCATCGCGTCTTACTAGTATAGATAAAGGTACCCCGCTTTGGCGGACCCACACTTAATCGATCATAGTCTTGACGAGTGCCATGCATTGGAAGGCCTTTAAATGTGACTTAATATTTCCTTTTGAGGGATTTGATTAAAATTTGATCTCATCATTTGTTAAACTCTTTAACTTACTATTTACATACATGCATCTCATACATATTTTAGTTAAATCCCTTTTAACATACTATATACATACATGCATCTCATACATATATAAGGCAAATAAATGTGATATGGTTATGGCCCCTAACGCATTGATTCTCCCAAGCCAATGAGAGAATCTAAACTGAAACCTAGGAGCGTCCAAGCTTCTCCAAGCATGATCTCCCACAGGATAACGTCTTCTTGTCTCCATCATTACATTACATAAACAGAAACCTCATTTTACATATGAGGGGAGTGAGATGAGAAAAGAATATACATATGGAATATAAGAGAAAGGCACGGCACGCAGGCCGTATTTCAAAATAAACCAAAAGACTAAGGCCATAACCATCCACCATGCATCACAACGCAAATAATAACAAACAATAATAATACCTCTTTTATTATTATTAATAATATTATTAAGTGATACAAAAGATTTCAAAAATTTGAATTTCGAAATAACACACTCGCTTCCTTGGCGGCTAGGGCTTCAACCTCTCAACCCTAAAACCGCAAGGCCCGTGAACACTTCAAGTTGCAAGAAACAGCGGCTAGGGTTTCAACCCTTGGAACCTCAGTCGCAAGAACATGAACTCTTCATGTCTGAAACCCCTTAACGCCGCCAACAAAGAACTGAAACCGATCATGTTTAACATCAACACTTGACGCCATCGCAGAACATAATAAGGATTCCAGAACCAATGTACATATCGCATATATACATAAACATGCAATAGACGCATATATCATATACATACGAAATTTACAGAAACAAGGTTTCACAAAACGGATGCAAATGATTTTCAGAAAACAATTTTCATAAAAACAATTCACATTATAAACATGTTATCATACATAACAGGTAAACCACGTAACAGAATCATGGTTTCGCAAGCGGCTCTGATACCACTGTTGGGAATTTGCGTATAAAAAAAAATAACGCAGCGGAAAAATTCCCATCGAAGGATCCTTGCGAATGGTCATGATTCATGGTTAGAAGATTTACCTCTTGAAGCGATGACAGTGAATTAAAATCGTTTATCACGAACACCGCACGAATGATGTCTCTAAGGTATCCACAAGAGCAGATTCCGTGAACGTCCAACGTCACGAACCGGAAGCGTCTCTGTCTCGCAGTGCTAGCTTCGAAAATCGAGAACTACTGCTCACTATCACTCTCTATGTGCGGCTAGGGTAAAACAAAACCATATGTGCACAATAGCTTAAGTGGTCTACTTATAGCAGTGCCTCCTTAAGTGAGTTAGTGAGCAGCGTTTGACCTAAGCCCCATGTACTATGCGCTAGACCCAATAGAAAAGTCCAACTCTCCTTTTAATGCTTCTTTTAATCCGCTCTTATGTGTGTGACCCTATAGGTTCCCAAAACGTTAGTAGTAATATTAAATCCCATTTAATATTACAAACGATGTGAGTATCTAGCAATACATCACTGCTACCTAAGTAGTGAGAAAGTCAATAATTTGACGAAACCTTTCTGTGACAAATATTCATGTGCATTATTATCCCTTTGTCCATATATCTATATTGAACACAAGACATGGAATGTGTCACCCTTGTATGGTTCAATATCATGTTCCCTGATACCCGAGTAGACTTAACAACAAATGAGGTCAATATCTCATATTGACTCATTTTAGCACGGCCATGCATTTTACAGTCTCACTCTATCAGGGGGCCCATAGATATTACTCCTGTTATGTAGGAGGGACAAATTCCATCTAGGTCACTCACATCCCTCTGCATGGCTCGTGGTATGCCCAATAATCGTCTTTATAATCATCCTATTACAGATGATGTTTGACGATATTAAAGCACACGACTCCTCATGTAGGGATCGTAGCGATTTCAGGTCGAAGGATTGCATACACCATTGTCACTATGAGAACTACTTATGACACTCACACAACGCTCCATGTAGTGTTCTCATGTGGGTCAATCCAGTACATCATTACTCTAATGTGTACCTATATGGCGACTCGATATCTCATATCCATGACCCGTGAGATATGGTCATCAGTCTGCACACATAATAGTCTCAATGTATTATTATTGTCCTTATTAATAAAATACTTGACTATGGATATTTAAGAATAGGATTTCATTGTTCAATAGTGTCTCACGATCAAGTCATATACTTGATATTCTATTAAACTGAAATTTCTATTCTAAGGACTTTATTATGTTTAAACAAGTAACACAATAAACTGGAATGCCTCATATCATATCATATATATATATATATATATATATATATATATATATATATATATATATATATATATATATATATATATATATATATATATATATATATATATATATATATATATATATATAATAGCAAGATACAAATGTAAGTCTAAGAAATACACTGGCCTCTAGGGCTTACACCAACATTACATTCAACCAGTTAAAGGAGTACCCGGTTGCCTTATTAACCAACCAGTTGGCAATAAAATGATCTACACCATTAAACAATTATTAAATCTACAGCTATGGCTACAAAAGGATCGATCCTCAACTACAAGCCCTGAGGATTGAAGACGACGCCGATGTAGAATCTTATTTCAAAACTTCAAATCTTCTGAAACCCACTATTTCTTCACCTAATTTTGCACCCCTAGCAGAGCTAACCTTAATCCTTCTTGTACCCAAACCAACCCTAATATGGCAAGAACCAAAAATACTGGATCTTCACCCTCAAGAGTTGTTGTGAAAGAAGCTGAGCACACCCCTGCTGAACCATCACCTAAAGGCTGAAACAAAAGAAAATCAAAAAGGAAGAACTGGTTCTAGGAATTCATAGGAATTAGAAATTAGTTTTTGAAAGATAAAATGCCTTAGTTTTTCATTTTGGCTGATGGTTTCTATTATTTTTGATTTGTCCCTGCACGTATCCATCTATCATGAACAGTTTTATATGCTATGTTTGAATGTTTAAATGCTTGCCTTCTCTATTGCTTTGAATGTTTCTTTTCTTTACCTTTTTTATAATGCAAAAGTGGGAGGAAAAAGTATGATATAGAGAAAGGGGATAATAACAACTTATACATGCATATGTTGAGGGGGAGCTTATAAGCTTACATGATTAATGGGGAGTAAATCAAATTCTGCTCTGATAATTTTTTTTTTGCTCTGATATACTTCTGCTCTGATACCATGATATAAATCTATCAAAAACACTTAGCTTCTGCTACACTTATACTCTGATATTATAATTTTTAAGAAGATTTGTCATAATCAAAAAGGGGGAGTTTGTAAGGCTCAATGACTTAGAGATTTTGATGTATGACAAATACAATTTAATGTGTGTGCAAGTGTTTTAGTGTCAAATTGCAAAGACATGTATCAAGGAGCTGCATGTAGAAATCAAAAGAGTAAAGTCAAAGATCAAAGGATCATCAAGACAAAGCTTAAAGGAGAATTTTAGATTTAAGTCTTAGATGATTTGTAAGAGAAAGAAATCTCTTAGTCACAAAATAGCTCAACTAAAAAGATGCATGAAGAAAATCAATTTTCCTAACCTGTATTAAAAGGAATAAGTTACTTTTTAATGAAAATGATTTTTGGAAATAAGAAAATTATTTGTCAGGTACAACCATGTAATCAACGGATGTATGTCTGCTACTGTAACTGACAAATGAATTTAAGGTTCTTGATTCAATACATAGATGTATTGAATGTGTGTACTGATGGATTAACCAAGTTCAAGTTTTTGAAAAATACGTACAACCATGTATTACACAGGTGTACAAAAACTATAAGAACTATCAGTATGAAATTGGTTGATACTGCCATGTACTCAACCCCAGTTCAAGAATCAGAATCAAGAAAACAGATTTTGTTATTAGACCCAAATCTGTTTTAATTGATCCCAACGACTATAACTTGTTTCATATATATAGAGGGATCAAAGGAACACTTTAAAAAAATCAGAAGTTTACAAAATCAATTAGAGATATCAATTGTGAAAATCATTCATCTTCTTGCTTGAGCTTCATTGTCAAAAAGAGTGTTTCAATTCTCATAAGAACTTCAACTTGTATATCTGACTTCTGAGAGTTAGGAATCAATCTTTCTGTACTTTTCGATTGTAAAGAGAGAGGGAGTCTCTCTCTGTGATTAGGGTGGGGAATCCTAAGGAAGAACATTGATTGCGGCTCTTCACAAGAGTGTGGTATCTCGAGGTGAAGGAGTGCTCTGTGGTGTAAAGGTTTTTCAAGCTACCTGGCTAAAGCTTTTTGTGTTAGTGTGTGAATACCCACAGGTGGAGTGGGGACTGGATGTAAGTCACAGTGGTGGTGGCTGAACCAGTATAGAACTGATTGTGTGGTATCTCTAAACTCAAACTCTTTAACTTCTGTCTTGCGCATATAACCGTGATCTTGATGTTCTAAGTTTTCAATTTATATCAGTTCTTGACCTGTTTATTATGAATTAAAACCAGAGTATTACTGCAATCAATCTTGAGTTATTAATTGTTCAAAACTGAGTTGATTAAGACTGCTCTTGATCACTGAAATTGAAACTGACATATTGTAACTTCAGTTCTTAACGGATTAAGGCCTGTATCTAATACATGTACGACCCTGAACTGAACTTCTTCCTGTTTGATTCAATCACTGTTTAATTGATAGCTGTAAGCTGTGAACTTGAATCTTCTTACTGATTTATCTTTCTGAATTAATCTTTCTTTCCTCACCAACTTCTATTCAAGATTTCAGAAAAAGCCCTTTACTGTTTTTGTAAAAGATCCTGAGGCAAATCTGATTTGAAAAGTAAAGCTTTTGAAAAGCTTTTATGAAAGCTCAATCCCCCCCCCCCCCCCCTTTGAGTCTTTGAAGCCAAAACAACACTTCCAACAGGCTTTATTCCCTAGTACCTCTAATCCTTTACACGAAAAAAGGAATTGTACTCAGCAAAGTACAAAACGCTCTCTGCACAACTCTGAGATGGCTCTTTCACGATGCAGAAAGCCATGATCCTTCAAGTTAGAGTACAACCAATGTTCCTATTGCATTAATGGCTGCCCAAAATGACTCTATTGCATTTACTGAAGTTCTGCTTGAAGCCAACATTTGAAGGAATGTCGTTAACGGATCTTAAATGCTTGAAGACTATAAATACAGAAGTCATTGAAGATGAAGACACGGAGAATACATATAGCATTAAAGAGCCATTACTCATCGCATTAATTTCTTCATTCTTTTATTTTGCATTCTTCAATCATTTGAAGTTATTACCCAGTCTTTCCTAAGCTTAACATTTAAACCACTCTCTGAATGTTAGTGAAAGATCTGTCTGTCTGAAGTTGTATTTGTTACAAACCATATTTCTCAAAACAAATCTGAGTGAGCCTGAAGAGGCTAGGTGTGTAAAGAATACTTGTCTTGGAGCCTGAAGAGGCTAGGTGTGCAAACAATACCTAGAGTCTGTAACATGATCAGTTATAGTGGATAAAACTTGGTGCTGCCAAGGACTGGACGTAGCTCTTTGCTTTGAAGAGTGAACCAGGATAAATAACTTTGTCAATCTATCTTTCCTTATAAACTCTTTAGTTGCTTTAGTTTTCTTATCCATTTATCAAGTGGTGTGTTTGCCTAAGTCACTATTAAAATTTCATCAGACAGGTCACCTATCTGTCTTGTATCTTTCCACTCGTCTGAACCAAGCTTCTGTATGCGAAAAGTTTTCAACTTTGTTTAAATTCTGATAAACACAATTCAACCCCCCTTCTCGTGTTTATAGTTGTCTATTTCAGCCCTGGCTCCAACGAATGTCATGATCAACCAGATGATGAGCATTCTGCAAAGTTTTCGACAGAGTCACAATCTGCCAGCTCAACCTCATCCACCTCCACCAAACTAGAGCCCTCCTCCACCACCTCCACCCTCTTCTTAGCCTTCTTTTATTTCTTTAAACTGACAATGATGGTTCACCCCTGTTTCCTTTTTGTTTGATGACAAAAAAGGGGGAGAAATGATAGAAATTAAATTTTTATAAAGTCAGTTTTTGGACATACATTGTTCACATGCATACTATTTTATTGCATAATTCTGCTTGATATGATCTGATACTTTATTGCCTATTACTGTCTTTGATATATCTCTTTAGTTGGACCTATAGGCTTTGATAAAGTGTTTTAGCTCTGATACTATGTTTTGCATATAACTGATCTGATAAGTTCAAACTGATATGTGCTACTGCTTATTTGTTTTATCTTTTTAAGTTTGAATGCTTTGTCTTAGGGGGAGCTCTGTAGCTCTCTTAGACTTTGCTCACTCAAATTTAATTAGTTTTTGTCATCATAAAAAAGGGGGAGATTGTTAGAACCAAAGTGGTTTTGGATTAAAATAATCTCTTAAGTTTTGATTTTAACAAAAAGGTTAAATTTGTATGGTAAAGTGTTGTCAAAGATCTAACCTGTTTGTTATAAGTTTGCAGGGATTACTTGATATATATGTGTCAGAGGAACTAAAATTTAAAGTATGGAGTCTATCATATTCTATTTCAAACCTCTAGACCAGTCTACAACTCTTGCTAAAATTCTGAGTCTTTAGCTTTATGGTAGACGAGATCGTTAAAATAAGAATAGACGAGCTCTTAAAATTAATTTAGGAAGACGCGTTACTAAGTCTAAAAGAAAAATCAAGTAGACAAAACTTTGAAATATAACAAGTCCAAAGACTTGATAGATGGAGTAGTTTCACTAGATACCACGTCAGTAGACGAACTCTTAAGTATAGCACGCCCATATCTTTGAACTAGACGGAAAGTCTGTAAACGCATTATCAGTAGACGAGCCCATCTCACTAATAAATTAATCTTGCACTTCCAAAGACCTGCGCGTCCACTTGTTTTAAAACGTGAACCCGTCCAAGCTTAAGTATATTTATTTCAAATGATTGCTTATTCAATTCAAAGATTATATGTCTTTTACATTGATGCTTCAATTGTATAAAATCTTTATCTCTTGGATAAAAGAACTTCGTACCATCAAAACCATAAACCTTTGTACTTTGTCAAACTACATTTTGTAAAGATCAAGTCAAGTACAAAGATAGTAAGTCAGAAAGCAACCTTTGGTACAACAGAGAAGTGACAGTTCTACTTTGAGCATTCCTCTGATAATCAAAAGCACTTCTCAGTGAAGCATATCAAGTTATCAGTCTCAACGGATCTCAGCATTAAATGCTATCTCTAAACGGATATTTACTCAAGACTGTTGAAGAAAAGATGAAGATGTCTATATATAGTAGACGATCCCAAGATAAGAAATAACTTGATGCTCAAAGTGCCAAATATCTGATCAAATTTCATTTGAATTCCTTCAGTTGTATTCTTCCTGATCTTAAACTTTCATATTCTCATACATAGTGAGTTCATAGATCAAAATCTTAAATCTCTTTGTTAGAGTTAGAGCCTGAAGAGGCTTGGTAGAGAAAGAATACTTGTAGCCTGAAGGGGTGTTGAATACTCGTCGGGTAGAAGGGACTGGACGTAGCTCTTGGTTGGAAGAGAGTGAACCAGGACAAAACTCTTGCGTGAATCTTCTAAACCCTTATCTTTTACAGTTTTCGGTTATACTAACTATGGGGTTCTGAATATGAGTTTATTAACTATTCAAAAACATTTTCTTGTTTGTGTGTTGTTTTTATTGTTTTGCTTGTAAAAGGTTTGAGAAAATACTTTTTCGAAAATTTGTTAATAAACACAATTCAACCTCATTCTTGTGTTTCCCTGTGTCAACTTCAGTTTATCATTAACAAATTTAAAAAGATAATTAGCCATAAATATAGATCTTAGTCATAGCTAATTAATTATGATTAATTTACTCAAATTTTACTCATCATGATTAATTAACACTAATCTTAATTAACTATGCCCTAGTTATAAGTTTTAACTTAAGTAAATTAACTAAAATCAATTCTTAAACCTATGATTAAATAAATACAAGGCTACTAGACTATAGGATACCTCCAACTTGAGTGACTTTGTTACTTGATCATAAAGAAGCCACTTCCTGCTTGTATCTTTTCATCATCATGCAAGTAAATTCCAAGTTTATTACATGACTACCTAAAAGCCACGCCTCCAACTTGCCTTTTCTTTCCTTGGTTCACGCAAATTTGAGATTAGTTCATGACCACCAAAAAGCCACGCATCCTGCAGAGAGAGAGAGAGAGAGAGAGAAAGAGAGAGAGGGGGGGAGGGAGGGAGGGAGAGCGAGGGAGGGAGAGACGGAGAGAGGAAGAGAGGGAGAGAGGGAGGGGGGAGAGAGAGAAAGAGGGGGAGGGAGGGATGGGGGAGGGGGAGAGGAGGGAGGGAGAGTGAGGGAGAGAGAGGGGGAGAGAGGAAGAGAGAGAGGGAGGGGCAGAGGGAGAGCGAGGGAGAGAGAGAGAGGGGGGAGAGGGATAGAGATAGAGAGAGAGAGACCATTGTGATGCTCACAACGTCTACTTCATTATCCTATCTTTCTTTTCTTGATTAGGCTAAGGTAAACCCATTTCCTTTTTATGTCGAAATACTGTCGGCAACGGAATTGAGGTTATCTTTCAATTCGTTTATCGATTTTTAGTCCCGTCTTCAGATTTGGGTTACACGTAACGTGTGCTTCACAATGATGTGTTCATGTGAATTTTTGAAGCCTCGGAGGGTGTAGAACTGTGTGTGGCAAATTTGAGGGAGTATTGGGAATGTCCGTTTCGTTACTCCAGAGCTAGCCTAAGACATCTCAGGTGGGAGAAAGAAGCCTCATATCGTCGGAATTGGCTAAGTAACATATTTTACAATAATGGCGTAGGGCGACCTAAACCCTACCAGCGGGCGAATAATTTACAACGTCAATATCACATTGGCGACTACTTAGTGGTACCAATGATGATATGGAGATTGTAGGTTTATCGCCGTTAGGTTAATTTTATGATATTTGAGTTTGTCTGATTTTATCGTATTTGAACTGGTTGCTGTGTGTTGTTTGGATTAACATGTTAATTATAGTTTATTATGTTTGTTTGAATATGTTATTATTATTTTTTTATTATTATGATTTTATTATTATACTTTTACTATTTTATTTTGATTATGGTTGATAACATGTATTGAGTGATAATATGCTTTAGTTGTTATGACTTGCTTAGTGGGTTCCTAGGCATTGAGATATGATATTTTAAAGTGATGCATGTTGGGGGAGAGTATGATATGTGACGTAGTTGTGCCTAACCTAAGTAATTAAATATTATATTTATGATGATATTGATGATACGATGAGACTTGAGATATTATATGAGATAGTGATGAAAGGTTGAGGCACTAGGCTATGAATCGATACGAGTCGGTGAGACACATATAGACGTGTGGCGTTGATCACAGCCGTGTGAGTGGAACACACGAGCTCAGTGTATCTGATTACAGATACCGGATATCATGGGTCAGTTCCCTAACGGAAATGAGGGAGACTACTGTGATACTCATGTAGTCATTGACGAGCTGCTGAGTGCTTATGAACTATTCCTTCATAGGATGCGCTGAGGTCTTTTGGATACGACGAGGTCTATGGAGAATAGGGCGCACCATTATGTGCTTATAGTGCTATTCCCAATGGGGGAATAGTGGCGCACCGTGCTTATGCACTATTCCCTACTAGAGATGAGGAAATAGGGGCGCACAGATCTTTGGAAACGCACCGCTTGGACGATTGACTAATATCCCTAATCAGAAGAGGAATGTGCGACAGGATTAGGTGGTGGCCACGTCAGGATACATGATTAGTTGCATGAGTGTGAAGGGTAAAGGAATATTATCTCTTTCAAGGATGATTGTTATATCTATATGTGGATATTATGTGATGCATGTCTGTGTGCTATTATTGTTGATATGTTATTTAAGCTTTTCCGCTTATGATGATAGCACGTTTCTTATCTCGCTACTTCTTTTCTATGTATGCTTCTTCTATGTGATTTGAGAAGACCCTGCAGAGGAGCCAGCTACAGAGGGGCTAGATGGGACTCCTTATCAGCCAGATGCTGGAGGACGAGCAGTAGACCCTAGCAGTTGAGTTTAGAGTCTATGGCCAATGCGTCTTTTTGAGACTTTTTAGTTTCCATTGCTTATAATAGTTTGTACCAGTATGTATATTATGGGACCCTACTGATGGGGTACCCTTTACAGTGTATCAGCACGGTTTATTTGTATTTATATATAGACATGTGTGGTGTGATGTTTATATTCTATTATTTATATTTATAGTTTGTTTACTTATGATTTTCTGTATATTTGTATAATGTTAATATCACGATTTAGTTTCAGTTAAATTTAGGTTTTTCTTTAACGGGACATTGTGGTGTCTCACCTACCACCACACTTGACCCATAGGTGGAAGCCTGAGTGGAGTTGCAGACATGGGTCGAGGTTGTTGGCGATAAGAAAAAAGTCACATATACGGTATGGGAGACCTTGCCGGCAACTATCGACGTGGGTGCTCCAGTGTCTTAACTGAGCAGAGTCGAGTATCTTCCAGTAGGACCCGCCAGTCTCAGGAGTCTGCGGATATGGTCGAGATGCAGCAGAGACTGGCAGCTCATGAGGAGATGAATCGGCAGTTGGCTATGCAGCAGATACAGATGATGGAGCAGATTTAGATGATGGCAGGTACACAGAGAGAGCTCATGATGCGTTTAGGAACCAACACCATTCAGCCACAGTCGTAGCAGGACCAACACCTTCGCAGCACCCCTCAGCCGCAGCCGTCGTCGTCCCAACCGCCACCGTCCCAGCCTGTCATCGACAGACCGGTGATGAGGAGGATCAATCCTTTACAGATTTGTTGCGGGGCTATAGAGAGCATTATTAGTTTCTTTAAGATTAGATTTCATTTTGTATGAAGCACGCACTCTTTGTCAAAATAGTTTACTTTTAGTTCTGAATTTTATTTACCGTTTAAAATTATTATTAATCTATCATTTAAAATTATTATTTATTTATCATATTATAGTCTAAATTATAATTAAGAAAAAAATAACTAAAGTTTATATTAGTTATGAACTATATATTAAATATTAAATATTAAAAATTTCATATTTTAAATAATAAATTAATAAAAATTAATTAATTAAATTATTATATTTTTTTTAAATGTGTATTGCAATTTGCGACGGCTTGGTTATTTGCGATGGCCTGTGATTTGCGATGACTTAATGTCTGCTGATTTGTGAATTTGCGACTTCCATGTAAAAAAAACCATCAGAAAAGATTTGCGACGACCCTATGCGACGGATTTCTGATAGTCGCAAATCCATCAGGAACACGTGTTTTGAGACGAATTTATGTTGTTTGCGACGGCCTTTGGCCCTCGCTAATACCAATTTTTTTTTGTAGTGCATTAAATCCTCTTCCACATGTCAAACTCTGAGAAAACTTCATTTAATTCAAATCTTCTTAAATACACCTGATATCATATTATTAAATTAAATTATTCAATATCCAAATTTGAGTCACAAGAGATTTGATTCGAATTTTAATGTAACCAACGATTGTCTGAATTCACTTTTATTCCACTTAAAATTTTAGAAACTTTTGTGTATATGATATAAGAAAATATTACAATATTAAATGCATTCAAAATATATAATTTTTAAAAAGGTACACTACAGCAACAACACACAATTTTCAATTTTATACAAGACCCCATTATGATGGATGACCGTTGTCGCGACCGTCCCGTCTGGGAGCCGCGAAAAGAAGGTAAAAACAGAGGAGTCACCACCAATATTTTGTTTGGGAAAAACATTGGAAAAACCATTTATTTTAAGAAAACTGGTCTAAAAAAAGATAGAGATTTGAGTCTGGGAGTCGGTTATGAGTAGGGAAGGTGTTAGCACCCTACATCACCCGTTTTAAAAAGGTACCTCAAGTTAATTGTGCAAATCAATTTTAATAACCTTTGAAAATATTTATTTCTACCCCATTTTGAAATTTAAAAGAAAAAATAAAATGATCACAATAAAAGGGAAAATAAAATTTTGGCTTGACAGAATGATTGATTATGCTCCTACATATTCCCGGGTGCGATGGGAAACTCAAAGCCACGTAGTTCTTGTAGAAAAAAGTTTGATTGATTGGTTGATTTTAATTTTTGGTAAAGATTTGATTTTTTTGAAAAAGGTTTTTATTTCAAAAATAATTCACTCATGCACAGGGTCCAAGATAGTAGTGGTATACGTAAATCCTTACATTTCATACGACACTTGAGGATGAAAACCATACATCAATATCATAGATTGTTGCATGAATTTGAAAATATTTGTTATTCATTTTATCAAAATTTATTAAGGGTACTTGAAAGCATTTTATTATTTTTATGGGAATTCGCTCTTGCATATGGTTAAAGATAGTCAAGCTATACGATAAACCCTTACAATTCATACAACACTTGAGGATGAGAAATCATACATCAACGTCGTAGATTGTTGGGTGAATTCAAAAGAGATTTTTATTTCATAAAAAAAATGTTAAAATTTGTTAAGAGAGCAAATTGAAAATATTTTCTGATTTTTTTATAAAAAAAAAAGGGAATTCACTCTTACAGAGGGTCAAAGATAGCTAAGCTATACGATAAAACCTTACAATTCATACAACACTCGAGGATGAAAAAATCAGACATCAACGTTGTAGATTGTTGCGCGAACTCAAAAGAGATTTTTATTTCAAAAGATTTTTTTGTCCTTTTTTTTGTTTTGAAAAGAAAGAGACAAAAGGATTTTTAGGTTACCTACTCATTAAACTCAACCCAAAACGGATTTGGCCCAAATAAGTAAACCTAAATAAGATTAAAATAGATAAAAAAAAGGACCACATCTTAAGCCCAAAGCACAAAACCCTTATAATTAAAATTCAGGCTTGACAGAAAAGAAGTCCAAAAACGTGTGTTTTTTCAAGACAGAAGCTCCTTCCCTTTTTTAAAGTTGGATCCACTAGGTGAAAAAAATGAAAAGGCTCACTAACTTATCCTACAAAAACTAATCCCACAATAACAATTAAAAAAAAAAGAAACAAGGCAGCCCATTTAGAAACCCCAACCAAACCCACATAATAATTGACATATGATGACAAAAGATAAAAATAAATAAGAAAAATAAAACAAGGATCAGAGAGAAGTTTCCAACTTCCTCATTTACCAATGAATAGAGGGGAGAGCAAACTTACCAACGAATAGAGGGTAGAGCAAACAGAGGTTTGGGCGTGAGAGGCGGAGATGAAGGCCGACGGTGAGCCGCGCGGTACTGGGCGGCGTGGATCCGGTTCTGCGGGTCCGAGATGAGCGGCGATAGTGATGGTCTGTGATAGGCACGTTCGGAGCAACGGAGGTGACGATCTAAGCAGATTCGCGTCTAGACGGCGGAGCAGGTGACGACGCAACTACATCTGGCATGGTGGCCGGCTCTGCGTATGGCGGCGCGTCTGGGCACGACGGGTCAAGGGAAGCAGTGGGAGTGCTGTTTGGTGGGTGTAGGTAAGAGGGTGGTTCTGAGTTTGTTCGTGGGTTAAGGTTGGTTCAAATTTTTGTTGTCATTGAAAGTGATGTTGTTGGGAGGAAGATGAAGATGATGGTTATGGGTATGGGTGGCTTAGAATTAGGATGGAGGTTAGGGAAAAGTTACTTTGAAGAATGAAACATTCATATTCTAATGCCTTTTTTGGTTTTTTTTCCCCTGCTCTAAGAATTCTCCCCCTTTTAAATCCTCTTTGCTTTCAAGAATCCAAAAACAGAACCCAAGGTTGTTCATTGGAGAGTCATTTTCAGACTTCCATTCTCATTGATTTTGTATCTGTTATGTCTAGTATGTGCTGCAACTTTCCTTTGTTTATGTAGAGTGACTTTTCTCTTGATTCGGGTTTGACCCAGCTTGAGGGTAACATCAGAGCATCTTATTTTTCCTTTTTGGTGCTTAAAATTTAAAACCATTTTTGATGTAAAATGCTTAACACTGCCATTGCTCTTTTGGTTATTGAAATGCAGTAAGGAATTTTGGCTTTTCCTCTTGGCCCTTACTGCAACGTTCTGCAGATCCACCTCTCCTTTTTATTTTTTTATTTTTGTTTTTTTCCTATTTTTTTATTTTTTATTTTTTTATAATAAAATAAGTCTGCCCATTTATTTGCTTGAGATGAGATGATGTAAGTGAGTTGGGCTAAAAGAACATGGGTCAAGAATATGGATCTCTATTTTTACAAAAAAAAAATCATTCATTTGGGTTTATACAACATGGCCCAAACAGACATCTTTAACAATAAAAAGAAATTGGGCTCAAAAATAAATTTTTTTTGTAAAGTTATTTATTTTTTATTTCAATTTTAATTTTTTCAAAACATTAATTAAAAGGACATCCTGACAAAATTAGGTGTTCAAAGCTGCCCTTCTTTACTTGTTTCTTATTAGATAATAGGTGTAACCATAGTTAACCAATTATTGTAAGAAACTAGTAAAGACATGAACTCCAATTTTGTCCGGGGTATACTGACAAGCAAAGGACCCATGATTACAAAGTGATTTCCTATAAAGAACCCGCGGGTTGAATTGCCCACTGAGTTACACATAAAAAACCTGCAAGGTGGATTGCCTGCTGAGCTTAAAAACAAAGATAAAAGAGCTTACGGGGTGGATTACCCGTCAGAAGCTCGATCATAAACATAAATGAGCTTACGAGGTGGATTGCCCGTCATAAGCTCGAACTGAGAGATAAAAGAGCTTACGAGGTGGATTACCCGTCAGAAGCTCGATCATAAACATAAATGAGCTTACAAGGTGGATTGCCCGTCAGAAGCTCGAACTGAGAGATAAAAGAGCTTACGGGGTGGATTGCCCGTCAGAAGCTCGAACAGAAAGATAAAAAAAGAGCTTACGGGGTGGATTGCCCGTCAGAAGCTCGAATAGAAAGATAAAAAGAGCTTATGGGTTGGATTGCCCGTCAGAAGCTCGATCAAAAAGATAAAAAAAAAAAGCTTATGCATTGGATTGCCTGTCAGAAGCTCGAACAGAAAGATAAAAAGAGCTTACGGGGTGGATTGACCGTCAGAAGCTCGATCAAAAAGATAAAAGAGCTTACGGGGTGGATTGCCCGTCAGAAGCTTGATCAAAAAGATAAAAAGCTTATGAGGCCATATAAACAAATGCAATGCATGAATGTTGGTTTTGCTCATTGATGGAATGACAATGCCAAAACTCAAATAACTAACAGAATGAATGCTGATAATGAAAACCCTTATTAACTTTGGGCACGATGTAATAGATACTTTTGGTGAGAAATTATTTCTTCTTTGCCCCTTTTTTATTATTTTTTATCATTGGATACTTGACCCCTCGGAAGCATCGATCACAGTTAGTCTTGAGGATGAACTAAAACAAGGCCCATCTTATCGGGGAGAGATATCTTGCACTTTTGTTTTCTGATGGTAGACGTCCTTGATGATAATTATCTCAATAGTTGATTCTTAATATTCTTTAGTGCCCTTCATAGGGGAACCATCATGCCCCCCATGACCTTTTGAGGCTTTCTAAGGAATTCAAACTGCTTTAAAAAACAACATTACTCATTTCACATTTCAGTATATACTTATCAAGATGAATGCACACAATTAGCAAAAAGGTAATGTAGAAGAGGTGTACAAAGCAGATACTACAATGGAATAGGGAACTGCGAAAAGGTTTTGGAGTAGAATCACATCTCTTCAAGTGACATCTCTTTCAATGACTAGTGTTAGTATCCCTCGTACAATCTTGACTGCTCATCAATTGGCTTCAGAGAATGTTGTTTGCCCCAGTCTTCATGTATCTTGGACACTCACTGCCCCAGTTTATCAGCTTGACGACACTTCCTTTGTTATGTTTTTCTTTTAACCCTAACTCTTGCCTAGACCGCCTTTTCAGGTGTTCAGCCTAGTGGTTTGCTCTAACTTTTGCCTAGACCGTCTTTTCAGATTTTCAGTCTAGCGAGCCTTTTCTTTTATTTTTCATTCTTTTCTTTTCTTCTCTATCTATTTTTTTTTTGTTTTTTTGTTTTTTGGAAGTGCGTTCAAGCATAGTACTTTTTTACTGCATCTGAGTTTACAGGGAGTGGTAGATCTTCCCAATCCATCTTGGTGAGAATTAAAGCTCCTCCAGAGAAGGTTTTTTTCACAACGTAAGGTCCTTCGTAGTTCGGAGTCCACTTCCCTCGATGATCCTTTTGGATTGGTAGAATCTTTTTAAGCAGTAGGTCACCCTCCCGAAACTGTCGCGGGCGTACCTTCTTCTCATAAGCTCTTATCAACCTTTTCTGGTACAATTGACCATGACACAATGCCGCCAATCTCTTCCCTTGAATTAGGTTCAATTGGTCGGGTCGATCCTGAACCCACTCAGCTTCTTCCAATTCTGCCTCTCTCAGTACCCTTGATGAGGGGATCTCTACTTCAATCGAGAGTACTGCCTCCATCCCATAAACTAAAGAATACAGAGTTTCCCCTGTCGAGGTGCGAATAGAGGTGCGATAGCCGTGCAAAGTGAACGGTAACATCTAGGGCCAATCCTTATATGTCACAACCATCTTTTGAACAATCTTCTTGATATTCTTATTAGCTGCCTCAACAACCCCGTTCATCTTTGGGTGGTATGGGGATGAATTGTGATGCTTTATCTTGAAGCTTTTGCACATCTCCTTCATCATCTTGTTGTTCAGTTTGGTCGTATTATCATTTATAATTTCACTCGGCAACCCTTAACGACAAATTAACTCTCTTTTGAAAAACTTGATCACGACATTCCTGTTCACATTGGCATATGATGCAGCTTCAACCCACTTTGTGAAATAATCAATGGCAACAAGAATGAAGCGATGCCCATTTGAGGCTTTCAGTTCGATTGGTCCGATAACATCCATTCCCCACATTGAGAATGTCCAGGGTGCCGACATGACATTCTGAGGAGCCGTCGGCGCATGAACCTTATCAGCATATGTCTAGAACTTATGGCATTTCTTTGCATAATTAAGCAATCAGCCTCCATTGTCAACCAGTAATGACTAGTCCTCAATATTTTCCTTGCCATTGTGTGACTATTCGCGTGAGTCCCAAACGACCCTTCATGTACATCCTCAATTATCTGTTTAGCCTCTTTTGCATCAACGCATCTCAACAGCACCATGTCATGATTTCTTTTGTAGAGAATACCCTTATCTAAATAGAAACCCATTGCAAGTCTTCTTAGGGTTCTTTTGTCATTTTTTGAAGCACCCAGGGGGTATTCCCTTCTTTGCATGAAGCGTTTGATGTCATGGTACCACGGCTCTTGATCGAGCTCTTCCTCTACCACTTGACAGTATGCAGGATGATCACGACTTCCATTTCGATGAGTGGCAGGTTTCTTTCATCACTCACTTTAAACATCGAGGACAAGGTAGACAGCACATTGATTAATTCGTTATCCTCTCAAGGAATATGATGAAATGTGACTTCGTCAAACTGTTCGATCAAACATTTGATGTAATCATGATACGGGATTAACTTGGCATCTCAGGTTTCCCATTCCCCTTTTAGCCGGTGAATGACTAATGCAGAGTCTCCATACCTCCAATATCCTTGCCTTTGATTCTATTGCTGCCAGGATCCCTAGTGCACAAGCTTCATATTCGGCTATATTGTTTGTACAATCGAAGCAAAGCCTCATAGTGATAGGGAAATAATCATTTTCTTGTGAGATTAAGATTGCCCCAATTCCATGTCCCAATGCATTAGAAGCTCCATCAAATAACAAAGTCCATTTTTCTTTTCCGGGTGATTACTCGCGATCAAAGAAAGCCATTATATCTTCATCTGGGAAATCACATTGCATCGATCCATAATCTTCTACTGGCTGATTGGCTAGATATTCTGCAAGAGCGCTACCTTTTACTGCTTTTTAGGTGACATAAACTATGTCGTATTCTGATAGCAGGACTTGTCAGAGAGCAATTCCTCCAGTCAGAGCAGGCTTATCAAAGATATACTTGATTGGATCAATTTTGGACACCAACCAGGTAGTGTAACACAATATGTAATGCCTCAAACGGCGAGCCGCCCATGCCAAAGCACAGCAAGTGTGTTCTAACAGTGAGAAGTTGGCTTCATAACTGGTGAACTTCTTACTTAGATAGTAGATGGCATGTTCTTTTCTTCCCGACTCATCGTGCTGCCCCAGCACACAAGCCATAGATTCATCTAGCACAGTCAAATACATGATGAGAGGTCTTCCCGGCACCGGGGGAACCAAGACTGGAGGCTCTTGTAGGTACTGTTTGATCTTCTCAAAGACTTTTTGACAATCTTCATTCCATAAAGATTGGTTCACATGTCGCTATTAATTGGGAGATGAACCTGGCAATGTAGTTCAATCTCACTAAAAACCCACGAACTTCTTTCTCTGTTCGAGTTGCTGGCATATCGATGATTGCTCGCACTTTTTCGGGATCAACCTCTATTCCTCTTTGACTAATTATGAAGCCCAGAAGCTTGCCTGATTTCACCCCAAAAGTGCATTTGGCTGGATTCAGTCGGAGCTTAAACTTCCTTAACCGCTCAAAAAGTTTCTGCAAATTATCAACATGGTCGTCTTCGGATCTAGACTTGGCGATCATATAATCTGTATAAACTTCTATCTCCTTATGCATCATGTCATGGAACAAAGCCACCATAGCCTGCTGATATGTTGCCCTAACATTTTTCAAGCCAAAGGGCATAACCTTGTAGCAAAAGGTTCCTCATAAAGTGACAAAGGTGGTCTTCTCCATATCTTCGGGTTCCATCTTGATCTGATTATATCTCGAGAATCCATCCATGAAAGAGAATAATGCATGTTGAGCAGTATTATCTACAAGAACATCAATGTGAGGCAGACAAAAGTCATCTTTTGGGCTAGCTCTATTCAGATCTCGATAGTCAACACACATTTGAACCTTTCCATCTTTCTTGGGAACAGGAACAATATTAGCAACCCATTGAGGGTACTTTACAACTTCTAGGAAATCTGCATCCAGTTGCTTCTTGACCTCCTCCTTGATCTTTAAGGACATTTCCGCTTCCATCCTTTGTAGCTTCTGCTTTACTGGAGGATACTCCGGCTTTAATGGCAGTTTGTGTTCTGCTACACTAGGGTGTAACCCTGGCATGTCTTGGTACGACCGTACGAAAACATCTTTATAATCCAACAACAACTTGATCAACCTATTTCGCTCATTTTCTTTCAGGGAAACTCCAACCTTGACCTTTTTTTTAACATCTTCGGTTTCCAAATTGATTAGTTCACTCGGCTTTTCATGGGGTCGAATTTCCCTGACTTCTTGTTCTACCAATCTCAATAGTTCAGGAGGAACTTCCCTGTCATCATCAACAACCTCATCAGCATGATCAATAGGATAGTCAAAATTGTATGATGAGTTACTAACACGGTCATTTTCAAGAGAGTCACTTTTAGATCTGCATTTTGGTAGTTATCAGGGAAAGATGAATGAATAAAGGTTAAAGACGAAAAAATGCATCTATTGGTGAGGAATGTTGAACAAAAGCAAAAGTAAAAATATGAGAGATAACAACACAAAGATACTGAATGAATGCATTTATTGATAAGTCATACTAAAACATAAACAAGTAAGCTCATTACAACAAAATTCCTAAAGCCTTGGGTAGAGCTAAAGGATAAGCATTACAGAATTACTTTGTAAAAGACTCTATGGTCATGGGGAACTCAATGATCTCCTAATTGTTGAGCTATGTATCTGGAAGCATGGATACAACAGATTGACACCATGATCGATGGGATAATCATCTTCAACAACTGCAGCTTGGTCCAGGAATGCGAACCCTATGCTTCGGAAGCTCTGTCGAATGTCATGGATGGGAACCCTTTCAGCCTCGTCTTCCAGATTTTCTAGCCGAGCCAACCTCTTTCTTTTCTTCTCTTCTATAACCCTCATCTTGTCGGCCTTGGTGGGTTTGTATCCCAACCCAAACCTGTCCTTATTCTCAGTGAGCATGAGGATGTTAGGAACACCTTGGCTATTCTTCCTTAAACCGCTTCCAGGTCGGTATCCTCATTCGAGCATAACCTTGGCCATCATAATGGATGCTTTAGATGACCGAGGTTTCAAGAGTGGAGCACCATCCCCAACATAAGTGGCATTGGCAATTTCAAGTGACTGGAAGGCGGCCTCGAAAGCTTCTTCGGCAGCTTCAATGTAAGGGGTTGTTGATGGCTTACTCGCTAATATATCCTCCTCTCCAGAAACAATTATCAACTTACTATCAATAATGAACTTCACCTTCTGGTGTAATGTGGAAGGTACAGCTCCGGACGAATGGATCCATGGTCGACCTAGGAGGCAACTGAAAGTTGGTGTGATGTCCATTACTTGGAAGAGTACTTCAAAGGTGCACGAGCCAATCTCAATGGGCAATTCAATTTCTCCCATGACTTCCCATCGGGTGCCATCGAAAGCTCTTACAATCATTGTGTTTGGCTTCATATGAGTTCCATCGATAGGCAACTTTGCCAGTGTTGACTTTGGCATTACATTCAAAGAAGAACCATTATCAATGAGAACCCTAGCCATGACATGATCTCGACACTTCACAGAAATGTGCAACGCCTTGTTGTGCCCCATACCTTCAGTTGGTATTTCATCATCAGTGAAAGTGACATAATTATCAGCGACTAGGTTACCTACAATGTTATCGAGCTTATCAACTGTGATGTCATGGGAGACATGAGCTTGATTCAACACCTTCATTAGTACTTTCCTATGTGGCTCAGAGTTCATCAACATAGACAAAAAAGATATCCGAGCCGGAGTTTGATTCAGCTGATCCACAACCCTGTATTCACTTTGCTTGATGAACTTCAAGAATTCGCTGACCTCTTCATCAGATACCTCCTTTTTATTCTCACCCCCTCTTGCTTCCTTTTCAGCTGGAGTTCCTTCCACCTTCCATTTCCCCTTGCGATCTTTTTCTTCCTTTTCTATTTCCTCCCTTTGCAGTACCTTCGGAGTATAAATGAGGCAACTCCTAGTCATTCCACCAATTCCCGAAATGTTGGTAACCACGGTGGCCCCATTGGAAGGATTCGGTTGAACCTGCATATCATATTTCCATGGTACCGGTTTGGTGTCCTTGTAAGGGAAAAGACCCGGGAATCGGATGACAATTGGTGTTGGCCCACTCGAAACCGGCAAAGGTTCCTTCTCAGTATAGTATATCACCACTGGTTTCAGAGCGACATGCTCAGGAACCGGTTGAGGATTAACCACAACAGTAAAAAGGAGTTATCTTAATTGGAGTTTGGGAAATTGTAGATTCATCAACCATGTTAATGCCAAACTCATTCGATTCTACACAGTCTTCAATTGAATGCCCCATATCCCCGTCGAAGTCACATCGTATTATTCCATCGGGAGCCATTTCTTCAATAATTGGGATTTGGATCAATCCGCATTTGCACATCTCTCTGAAATAACTCTCATAGGAGTTCTAACATCGGCCACTTGACTCTTGAGAGTATGTTCCGAGAAGCTTTCAGTGGCATTGACTTCCGAACCCTCATGATTTGGCATATGACCTTGTGCCACATTTGGAGCATCTTTCTGAAAGGCCCAACCATTTGGCATTAATCAAATCTTGTACCTTAAGCTTCAAAGCCTTACAATTCTCGGTGGAATGACCTGTGGCCCTATTGTGATACTCACATTGAGCGTTTGGGTCATACCACTTTGGATAAGGAGGGTCCATTGGTCTTGTCGGGATAGGAGTCAGCACGGATTTGCTCACAAGTTGGCGGAATAGTTCAGTCTAGGTCATGGGTATCGGGTCGAAACGCACTGGCTTTCTTTCAGAGTTATACGATGGTCTTGTTTGGCTTATGTTTGGATTTGGGTTTGGGGGTTGAACAATTTGGGGTGGCAAGGTAGGGTGTGTTTGAGGCTGAGAAGGGTGTGATGGTCGGTAGGGTGTCATCGAATGCTATGGTTGGGGATTTGGAAATTATGATGTGGCAGTGATGTATGGCCAGTTGGCTTGGTGCTATGGAGGTGGTTGGTAATTTGAGGTGTATTGGGCTTGGAAGGCAGGTGCTTGGTTTGGTCTAAATTGGTTTGGTTTCTTTTGTTCAAAGGTTACTGCATGTGCTTCCCCTTCCTTCTTTTTCACGAACGGGGCCTTCTTTGAGCCATTCACTACTGAAGTCTCAATGATCTTGCCATTCCTCATTTGACTTTCATTTCTCTCACCGATGATGAGCATGTCAGAAAAGTTCGATGACACACTCCCAATCATTCTATCATAGAAGGGTGACTGGAGTGTATCAATGAACATTGTTACAATTTCTTTCTCAACTAATGGAGGCTTCACCTGAGCAGCCAGTTCCCTCCATCGTTGTGCGTACTCTTTGAAAGTTCGTGTCCCTTTTTGACATATTTTGTAGTTGCATCCTATCGGGAGCCATGTCAATATTATACTTATATTGCTTCAGGAATGCATCTGCTAGATCTTTAAAGGATCGGATGTTTGCCCATTCGAGATGCGTGTACCAATTTGAAGCTGCCCTAGTTAAACTATCTTGGAAGAAGTGAATCAAGAGCTTATCATCTCGGGCATATGATGCCATCTTCCTAACATACATGGTCAAATGGTTTTTAGGACAAGTGGTTCCCTGATATTTGTCAAAATCGGGTACCTTAAATTTCGGCGGAATTACAACATTTGGCACCAGACAAAGTTTCGAGGCATCCTGAACACCAAAACTATTTACCACTTCAATGGCCCGCAATCTTTCCTCTAGTACTTCCAACTTTTCTTTAGATTGGGAATTCCCTCCTGACTGATTCACTGGAGTTTCACCGTACATATTATGGGGAAATGAATATGGCATGTAGGAGGAACCGAAGTTTGGCATCATTTGAGCCCCCTGGGGTCCATAATGTAGGGTGTATTGTGGGGGGTTTTGGATTGACAGAAGGTGTCACTATCGGGGTGTTACCATCTGTAGGGTTGATAGTTTGTGTTTGCGGCATTTCGACAATATTGGTGGGGGTTTGTGTCTGGGTGGTATGTTCGGAGTTTTGAATGCCATCTTGTGCGACGGGGGCCGTTGGGGGCACAAACCCACGAGGCAAGCCGTATGGGGGATTGTTCGGGTCAAATGAAAGATGAGTTTGGTTGCTTGGATAAATAGTGAGAGGCATCATGGCCCCTTGAATAGGAATATGAGAAAAATCGGGCGGGATAGGAGGTGTGACTGGATGTCCTTCGTTTGAGGCTGCAGGGTGCTCCTCTATGTTCTTTTCATTCTGCATTGCTTGTAGGATCTCCATCATCTTAGTCATCTGATCCTTGATTTGACTGACTTCATCCCTGATCTCTTGGACTTCTTCTAGTTCATCTGCCATGGCTCTTATCTGTGATCGAGTGCGATAAGGGTGTCTTGGAGCAATTGTTCAGAAAAGTCACACTTTTTTAATCAACACAATAAAGTAAGAACATGACAAAAAATGCAAAAGCTTTAGTGAAAACCACCTTTGGAGTTATTATCTATTTATTTATTATTATTATTTTTTTTGAGTTAACACCTTGTGATTGACAAGAGATGGTCCCTCCATCCCACATAGAGAGGATTGTGCTCATAAGATGAAATGGAGTTGACAACAAATCTAGAGGAAAAATATCTCTCCATAATAGATGTTGTCTTAAACACACTAGCAATGCGAATTCTGAATTGAGACATCCCAACATACCCTTTACCAGAAGGAAGAATCCTATAAGGCAAAGATGTAGTTGACAACATACTAAAGGGAGACCATGCTCCACGATAGGTGTCGTCGCAAGTCAAGTGTAAGAGTTGGAGTGCGAAGGAATCATAGAGGTAAGAACAGATTTCATTAAAAACTCCTCAAAGCAGTACATAGATTGAGATTACATCATTGTCAAATCACAATTTTCAACATTGTTACAACATTTTCATCCTAAAGTCAACAGCTTAGGTCTCTTTCTTTTTAGCCCTCGAGCAAACCCTCCACACATTTTCATAAAATCGTCCAGCTCAGATGGGAGACGAAGCATAGGGTCCGCACGGATTTGTTTCTCTGTCTTCTCAAAGCATCGGACAAAATTCGGAATGCAATGGCTTAGCTCCAAATTCATGCTCACATATCTCTTTTTCCATATGTCAATATCTATCCCTCGCTCTCGCGCCTCTTCTCTCCACCACTTCACGACATTCATTGCTTGAACCACTTGATCATGATAATGTTTTGCTGAGGTCCACCCTAAATCGTACTGCTTCATGATTTCGACTAGTAGGATATTCAGCTCTTTGACCTTTTGTACCAATTCATCAGTCATCCTACTTTGTGCACAAATTTGCTTCTGTAAGTTGCTATTGACACCCTTTTGTCGATTAACCTCCGCCTCCAATAGCTTTCTCATACCTCCTTGCTGGATGTCTTCTTCTTCTAACTGACACTTTTCTTTTCTTAGTTGATGCATCTCCGCTGTCAAGGACAATAATTTACTTTCAAGATTCTGGATCTTAGCCATGATGCTCTGTGAGACCTTGTCTGTATTCTTTTGGACTCTTGAGGTTGTAGAGATATCTGCACACAAATCTTTTAAGTGTTCATTTTCCTTTGTTAACTTCTCACAATGCTTCTGACCAATGACTATTTTCAACTCGGCATATTGCTTTTGTTGTTCCATCTCCTTCTTTTGTGCTTCTAGAACTTTCAGTTGTTCTGCCATTTGAGTTACCAAAAGGGAGTAATCTTCATCTTTCGTGCTTTCTGCAGGAATGTTGATGGGACCTTTCCTTGATTTTCTCCATGCTTCATATTTTGGGACAATGATTAGGATTGGTGATATGAGCCAGGGGGCAAGTCAACTTTTCAACAAGAATGATTTGAGCCCAATGAAGACCATGGATCAAGAAGCACTACAAGGACTTGGTGGGCCTAAGACAAGAGCTAAAGTCAAGAAAAGCCCAAGAAGTTATAAACCAAATAGTGTCAACCTTGATGGAAATAAGCCCAGGTTCAAGTTTTAATGGAGTGGAGGCCAAAATGCTTACTTATCTCATCTAACTTGAAGACCCATGATGGACTTGGACGTCCACCTCTTAAAAATGGCATTTTCTAGTTTATTTCTTTTAAATAAAGTGTAATAAGCTTGGTTTCATGAAGAATTTCGAATTCTAGGCTTAGTTGGAGGTATCTTTTGGTTTGCATACCACAAGTAACTCCTTTTTGAATTATTAGTCTTTTATATATTTTGTGTAAATTATGGGGGGTTACACTTTTAACTTGAGAAGCAAGTGTAACCACCACATAATGATTATGAGAGAGTCATAAAGGGGTGGGGGTGTGAATTTGAATATGGTGACTGAGTTAAGGTGTTTTAGTGAGTGTTTTTAGTGCCATGATTAGGCTAATTAAGTGAGGGGTTATGTATTTTCGCTTTTATTTTGGTGGCTGATTTAAGTTAGGCTTTTAGTGTGTAAAGGTCGTGAATTAGGCCAATTAAGTGGGGGTTATGGTTTGTTTTACTGGTTGAATTAATATGGTGTTAAGTTAGTCTTGATTAGGCTAGTTATGAGGGGGTTTTGGAATCATTTGGAAGACTAAGCGTGAGTCAAATGAAATCAGCCACACTTCTATATGTATGAGGCCTAAAACACATAAATGATAACTTTGATGTTGATTTTGGATTAAATCCATATTGTGAGAATTTGTTCTCCTAGGTTCTTGGTTGAACCAAGCTAAGTTCTTATCAGGAATCCAAGATTCTTGTGGCGAACATCATTTGGCTTATCAAACTACGTGTTTGTGGTGCCATCCATCTCTCATCTTCTTCCATTTTTGTTTTCTTTCTTCATTTGATTTTGGTTACAAATTGGTTACACTAAGTTATTGACTAAAATTCAACCAAATAGATCATTCCAAAGGCAACTATCCATTTGGTTGTCATCAAGTCGGCCCAATTGTGCTCTCCCTGACATCCTCACATTTTTCCATGCATTCCTAACTTCTTTAGCCAACAACGTGGTATTCTCCCCATCCTCGTATCGAAAACAGCGTCTGTCGAGTTGTTCTTCTCGTGACACGGTTTGCGTCCAACAAAGTTGTCATAAGGCTATGGTGGATGTGTAGGATGTGCACCCTCTTGGGTCCATCAAAGGAACATTAGGATAGTCACCACAACTATAAATGATATCTTGCCCCTGCTGACCTTCGTACCATGGGCATACCCACTTAAAAGAGTCCTTTTCCACTTTGTCAAACTCGTTCTTCCATTCCTCTTCATTTAGCTGTCTTCTAGGGATGTTACGGAAGCCTCTTAGTGGATCTGAATGGTGGTTGATATGGCCTTTTGCATACATGTGAGTCATGACCCATACGTAGAGCAACTGTGCACAACATCGGAGCTTCCCCTTTGGATGCGGCTGGGAAAATTTTAGAGTCAAAAGCATTTCAGCTAATACTGCCGGCACTGGGTTTCTCTTTCTTTCTACTGTGAAGAATACTTCCATTGCCGCTTGATCTATCATGTTTAGCACTGATGGAAATAGAACCAACCCATATATTGTTAGTGCCAATACCCTCTCAAAGGTTTCCCAATCTTGTCGATCCATTAATTTCTTCAAATAATTTTCAAGAAAAGTTCAGGTCAACCTTCGCGAGTTTGAGTGCCCGGTCAAGTTCACATCATTTTCAAGAAGCCCTAGTAACCCTACTATGCTTGCAGTGGTCAAGTATTGCCCTAGGTGAAAGTACACAACGAGATTTTTCTGCATTGGCAACCTTAATAGGCAAGCATATTCTTCAATGGTGGGTGTAATGTCCATGTTTGGAAACTCAAAACATCTGATATGTGGGTTCCAATACTGACTTAGAGCACTCAAAGCAGCAGTCTCAACCGGTATGAAAATTAGGTCTAAGATCCCTCCATACTTCTTGACGAAGCTTCTTCGATGTTCTTGAGGCAAAGATTGACTCAACTCATTCAGATTCTCTAATGAGTTCAGTATCACCCTGGAGCTCTTGGTGGAGGGAGCACTGCTAGTGTGTCTGACTTTTTCCATCTCTTGTAATCAAAGGTGTTATCTCTCACCAAATTATCTGTGCAAGGGAAATTTTACTTTAATAATAACATTTGGAAAGCAAATTTACTTATGCATGAGAGTGTAACAAGATGCATGAATGAATGACATATTAAAAATGCATGACCTAAAGTACTACATGCATGAGCATACAAGGAATAATAATGGGTGTAACAGGATGCATGAATGAATGGCATGTTAAGGTGTATGTGTGATGTACGTAGAAAATCATTATGATCCATGAGATATAACTGTGATTAGTCATGTTGCAGAAAAAGGCGGAATGCACTCCCTTTTGTCCTATATAGGTCATATCCTAAAGTTTGAACTTCTGAGGTCAAGACCCTAGTTTGGTAGGCTGCTAATGGCATTTTATGTGCATGACTTTCGGGACAGATCTAGACCCCTAAACATATGGTCCTCGGATTACCCTCGTCTAAAAAGATAAGGACCCGAATCTATGAACCTCACCACAGGGACCTATAAGTCACAATATGGCAGTCCATTTTCCGGTAGCAATCCGAGCGGGAGAATCAATGACTGTCAGGGATGCAAAAGGATCACAATAACATCACTGAAGCCCCTTCTAATCTTATGGCATTCCGAGACTCGATCGGGTATAGAGCCCAAAAGTGTGTGAATATGTGATGGTGATGTGTGTGCTGGGAGCAAACAAACCTGCACAAAACCTAAAAAAAATTATCCCCAAACCTGCAAAAGAACAGCCAACATTTAAAAGAGTTCTCTATCCTAGTGCTGCAAGAATATACAGAGGCATTTATTAAAGCATATAATACTATATACAAAACAAATAAAACAAAGAGGGGTAAAACTAATATTTTCAAATCTATTAAAAAAATTGTACAACCAACTATGATAGGCCTAACTCTCAAAAGTCGCCAGCTGTCGTGACCATCCAGTCCGAGAGCCGCGAAAAGAAGGTAAAACAGAGGAGTCGCCACCAATATTTTGTTTGGGAAAAACATTGGAAAAACCATTTATTTTAAGGAAACTGGTCTAAAAAAAGATAGAGATTTGATTCCGGGAGTTTGTTACGAGTAGGGAAGGTGTTAGCACCCTATATCGCTCGTTTAAAAATGGTACCTCAAGTTAATTGTGCAAATCAATTTTAATAACCTTTGAAAATATTTATTTTTACCCCATTTTTAAATTTAAAAGAAAAAAGAAAATGATCACAATAAAAGATAAAATTTTGGCTTGACAGAATGAATGATTCTGCTCCTATGTATTCCCGGGTGTGATGAGAAACTCAAAGCCATGTAATTCTTGTAGAAAAAAGTTTGATTGATTGGTTGATTTTAATTTTTGGTAAAGATTTGATTTTTTTGAAAAAGGTTTTTATTTCAAAAATAATTCACTCATGCACAGGGTCCAAGATAGTAGTGCTATACGTAAACCCTTACAATTCATACAACACTTGAGGATGAAAACCATACATTCACTCTTGCACAGGGTTAAAGATAGTCAAGCTATACGATATACCTTAACAATTCATACAACACTTGAGGATGAGAATTCATAAAGCAACGTCGTAGATTGTTGCGTGAATTCAAAAAAGATTTTTATTTCATAAAATAAATGTTAAAATTTGTTAAGAGAGCAAACTGAAAATATTATATTTTTTTTAAAAAAGGGGAATTCATTCTTGCACAGGGTCAAAGATAGCTAAACTATACGATAAACTCTTACAATTCATACAACACTTGAGGATAAAAAAAATCATACATCAACGTTGTAGATTATTGCGTGAACTCAAAAGAGATTTTTATTTCAAAAGATTTTTTTTGTCTTTTCTTTTTGTTTTGAAAAGAAAGAGACAAAAGGATTTTTTAGGTTACCTACTCATTAAACTCAACCCAAAACGGATTTGGCCCAAATCAGTAAACCCAAATAAGATAAAAATAGACAAAAAAAAAGGACCACATCTGAAGCCCAAAGCACAAAACCCTTATAATTAAAATTCAGGCCCGACAGAAAACAAGCCCAAAAACATTTTTGTTTTTTTTTAAGACGGAAGCTCCTTCCCTTTTTTAAAGTTGGATCCACTAGGTAAAAGAAATGAAAAGACTTACTAACTTATCCTACAAAAACTAAGCCCACAATAACAAAAAAATAAAAGAAAAAAAGAAACAAGGCAGTCCATTTAGAAACCCCAACCAAATCCACATAATAATTGACATATGATGACAAAAGATAAAAATATATAAGAAAAAATAAAACAAGGATCAGAGAGAAGTTTCCAACTTCCTCATTTACCAACGAATAAAGGGGAGAGCAAACAGAGGTTTGGGCGTGAGAGGCGGAGACGAAGGCCGGCGGCGCGGACGGCGGCGATAATGATGGTCCGTGAGAGGTGCGTTCGGAGCAATGGAGGTGACGATTTGAGCAGATCTGCATCGGGATGGCGGGGCAAGTGACGACGCGTATGCGTCTGGCACAGCGGCCGGCTCTGCATGTGGTGGCACGTCTGGACACGACGGGTCAGGTGAAGCAGTGGGAGTGCTGTTTGGTGTGTGTGTAGGTAAGAGGGTGGTTCTGAGTTTGTTCATGGGTTAAGGTTGGTTCAAATTTTTGTTGTCATTGAAGGTGATGTTGTTGGGAGGAAGATGAAGATGATGGTTATGGGTATGGGTGGCTTAGGAATTAGGATGGAGGTTAGGGAAAAGTTACTCTGAAGAATGAAACATTCATATTTTGATGCCTTTTTTTTTTTGGTTTTTTTCCCTTGCTCTAAGAATTCTCCCCCTTTTAAATCCTCTTTGCTTGCAAGAATCCAAAAACAGAACCCAAGGTTGTTCATTGGAGAGTCATTTTCAGACTTCCATTCTCATTATTTTGTATCTATTATGTCTTGTATGTGCTGCAACTTTCCTTTGTTTATGTAGAGTGACTTTTCTCTTGATTCAGGTTTGACCCAGCTTGAGGGTAACATCAAAGCATCCTATTTTTCCTTTTTGGTGCTTAAAATTTAAAACCATTTTTTATGCAAAATGCTTAACACTGCCATTGCTCTTTTGGTTGCTGAAATGCATTAAGGAATTTTGCCTTTTCCTCTTGGCCCTTACTGCAACGTTCTGCAGATCCACCTTTCCTTTTTATTTGTTTGTTTTTTTTCCCTATTTTTATTTATTTATTTATTTATTTATTAATAAAAGAAGTCAGTCATTCTATTTGTTTGAGATGATATGATGTAAGTGAGTTGGGCTAAAAGAACATGGGTCAAGAATATGGATCTCTATTTTTGCAATTTTTGGTTTTTTTTTTCTCATTCATTTGGGTTTATAGAACATGGCCTAAACAGACATCTTCAACAATAAAAAGAAATTGGGCTCAAAAATAAATTTTTTTGCAAAGTTATTTATTTTTTATTTTAATTTTTTCAAAACATTAATTAAAAGGACATCTGGATAAAATTAGGTGTTCACAACCGATATAAAAATGCAATTTTTAAACGAATCAAATGTATTGAAAATTCTACTAAATCAATTAATATTATTAGTTACTCAATTTATAATATTATAACTGAAAAATTCTTGAAACAATTACCCAACTTTTTTCTCAGTGTGATTCAAAACAACACGCTACCCTCTTTTCTCTTTGCGTCATGTCCTCTTTTCTTTTTCTTTTTCGCTCTCTGCACCATTTTCTTTCTTTTTCCTTCGTGCTCACAAGGATTAATACACTCTTTATTCAAATCTGAGAGAATAATTGGCAAGCCTTAATCTTCTCCATATCATTTTTTTTCCTTCATATTCCTCTATCTTTTTGGTGATTGTTTTTTGTTGAGGATGTAGGTTTTTGCTTTGGGTTTTCCATTTTCATATGGTGCTTCAGAACTGATTCTCTCCCCGTTGTTTTCAATGTTAGTTGCTTCATAGGTCGGGTATATTACTCACCTCGCCAAAGTTTTTATTTTATTTTATTCTATATCTCTGTGATATATTTTTTCTTCTATCACAAATCTAGATATGCTTTATTTTTTGTTAATTATTCTAAATCCCTATTATCAATGACTGATTGGAATTGTTGAGGATGTTATGACTATGGTTTACGCCTACACTGGTTAGCCAAAATTTAAATTAGGAAAGAGGATTTGTGAGAAGAGGGGATACTCGAGGTTACTGGAATGACGATTAATTATTTTCTTCACATTTTACAACTCTATTGGAACTCTAATCTTTTCGACATTAGTAATTAATGAGTGGTACAAGACGAATTTTCAGCTCCCAACAGGTGACAAGAAATTTTTAAAGCAATTTCAAAACGAAAATAAAGTATGTTTAATAAAGTAAAGTAATTTAAATGTGCAATTCATTAATCCACATCAATTTAAATATGGGCATCAAATCAGATGCGAGTCTTGATGCAAATAGTACTGGTTAATTCAATTCATTATTTGGTTAATGAGTTTTTTGAGAAATAAAATTTTGGTTAAGTATGTGCAAATATCTGGTTAATCAGGTACAAATATCTGGTTAATTCAGTTCATTATCTGGTTAATGAGTGTTTTTGAGAAATAAAATTTTTGGTTAATTATGTGTAAATATCTTGTTAATCACTTACAAATATCTGATAAATTCAGTTCATTATCTGGTTAATAGCATTTTTTGGCAAATAAAATTTTGGTTAAGTATGTGTAAATATCTGGTTAATGAGGTACAAATATCTAGTTAATTCAGTTCATTATCTGGTTAATGGGTTTGTTTGAGAAATAATTTTTTTGGTTAATTATATAAAAATATCTGGTTAATCAGGTAAAAATATCTGGTTAATTCAGTTCATTATCTGGTTAATGGCTTTTTTTTTAGAAATAAAATATTGGTTAAGTATGTGCAAATATCTGGTTAATGGATTTTTTTAGAAATATTTTTTTAAAAAAAATAAAAAATTATAAAAAAAAAAATAACGCTACAATGCAGGTTGTCCCATGTGTTGTGTCCACACTCAGTTGTCACAATAACACCACTATTCGAAATAAACTGAAATGTTAATGTAAATATTTTTTGAATCAAAACTTTAATGTGCTTGTTTGTTTTAAATTATCTGGAACGTAAACGGAGAAAGACACTTTCTTATGCACTTTTTTTCAAAGCTTTATGATACAAGCTTTTACCAAACAGTGTTTCTCATGCGCTCAGTCGATTTGGATGCTAAGTGTTTTAGGACACGTTAGTTTCTTTTTTTTTTTTTTTTTTTTTGAAACTGACATGTTAGTTTCAATGATGAGTTGCAGGAAGCAAAATAATGAGCTTAAGGAAAAGCAAAATTGCAAGATCAAGTAAAAAACATTCGAAGATCGGGAGAAAAGCTTCAATGGTATATTTTTATGGTCTTTGGATTGTTTGTGAGATTCTAATAGGACTGGCTCTTAAGTAAGACTAATTAAGAATCGAACTTAAAATTTGAAATGGGCTTCAACGGTTTCAAAGTTTTAGAAAAATGTTTTCAATATTTACAGAATTGATTCAAATATCAAAAATCTTTACCAGATTTTGACAGGAACAGAAATTAACGAGTATATATTTAAATAAAATATAAAATAAAATAAAATAAAATTATGGCTTTCAGCATATGGCTTTTGTTATTATATGTCTCTATATATTTGGTCTTTGATATTTTAATGCCTCTTTTAGAAAACAAAGCGAGAAATGATTAACAAAAGAAATACCTGGTATCATTCCAATTTGATGCATGAACGGGCCGAGACTTGAATGATTCGAGGCCATTAAAATTATAGTTCATTCCACAAATATATACATATCAAATTTTATAAAAAATATTCATAATTATATATTCTAAAAATATTATTAAATTACTAATAATCTATCGAAACATAAAACATCTCTCTGCATGTCATGTAGTATAGTCTTCATTATATTCATAACGAAATGTATTATTTACTATATTCGTAAGTGAAAAAAATGGTTCTTGCACAAGAGTATATATTTTTTTTTCCGAAGGAATCCCATTAATTGTTTAAATCATCATGGAATGTAGGGGTGTTCGCGGATTGGATTGGATTGGTTTTGAGCTAAAAAATCATCCGATCTAATGATGAAAACATCGCGCGGTTTGGATTGGATCGGTTTGCTTCCTTCAAAAAATCCGATCCGATCCAATCCAATCAAATGCGGTTTGGATTGGATTGGATAATTCGGTTTTTGTCATACTTTATTTTTTTTATAATGTCAAGTGTCCTTTCTACTTATTTAATAGTGGTAAATGATAATCTTTGTTTTAATTTGAGAGTTTGAGAAGAAAAAATTTATTGATATTTTTTAACACGTTCTTTTATATTAATTCTCTATATCTACTCTCACTTATCCTTTTTTTTTCCTTGAATCAGCTACAAATAAATTGTAGCTAATTACTTTTCAAATTTACTTAATTGTTTTCCTATTTTTCATGATTACTCAATCAAATATATATATGCTATGCATCAAAACTTTTAGTAAAATATAACTTCAAGACATTAATATTTATTCTAAATAGTCTTATATATGTCATTCCAACAAAAATATTAAAGAGAGTGAGGGATATAAAAGTATGTAGAATAATGTTTAGGTATGAGTAATACTATAATTTCAAAAAGAATAGTATATGTATATAATAGATCGGTTTGGATTGGATTGGATTTCACTATAAGATCCAAAATCCGATCCAATCCAATAAAAAATTGCGGTTTTTTTGGTTTTCGGTTTTTTCGGTTTGTTCGGTTTTCGGTTTGTTCGGTTCGGTTTTTACAGTTTGAATCGGTTGATGAACACCCCTAATGGAATGATATCAACACTTGCCGAAGAAAAAATATTAATAAAAAAAACAAGTTCTTATTTTGAAAAACTAAGTATTATTTCATCTTTTCAAATATTAAATATATTAAATATTAATTCCCTATAATTTTTTTTTTCTTTTCTTTGTTTCCTTAACGAGTATCCTAACTCATTAACATTTTCTTGGTTATTAAGAGAATGCTAACAAGTGCCTTTAGGATATTGTTTAAGAAATCAAAAAAAATAAAATTGAATGGAAAATAATGTATTTAACATTTCGAAAAATGTATTACTTAATTTTTTCAATACGAATTTTATTTTTATTGGTTACCTAACCAATATTCTTATAACACTTGTTAACAACACCTTTGTTATTAAATTCTAATTTTTTTTAATGGTGTTATTAAACTCTATATAAATATCAAAAGTCGGACAAATTTAATTCACTTTACACGGTGGACGGATCCTTTTCCCCTTAAAGTTCAAATATGAGGACATATGCTTATTATGCTTTTCATTATTCAATTGAATATCATCCCATGTTTCCAATGTTTTTGGGAAACATCCAAAGGCTCACGCGGTTTTCAAGTTCCTCCCTTTCTTCTCAACCCTGATCTCAATATTTCTCATTGGTCCCTTCTTCTTCTCTTCTCCTCTCCTCAACAACACTCACAGCTTCGCACCACAGAGCCCCGTTCTTCTCAGGTCACTTTTCTGCGCCTTTCCGTTTCTTCTTTTTGCTTATTATGTTTATTTTTATTTACTTTTTTTAAATTTCATTATTAATTTGACATTTCTTCATTTCACACGTTTAATTTTGAAGCTTCCGTAATGTGGGAACAAATGTTTTGTTATTTCGATCCAAGTTTTTTCTTTTTCTCAAAATGGGTATCGTGGTATGCTTTTACTTTTCTGATGCCGGTTACTTTTTTCAAGCAAAGTTTCCTTTTTGATCTTACCCTTTTACATTTTTTTTATAGAACTTAATAGTTTTACATTTTAGTCGCAGTATGAACCATAAAATCTTATATGCAGATTTTGCCCAATTGAAAGGTCGTGTGTGCTAATTGATTACACAATGTGACGTTATAAGAACAATTGGGTTTCTTGCTCTCGCTTTAAATTTTAGGTTCAGGCATAAATTAGCTTATAATTGATGTATTTGTGTTGTGTAGTTGTTATAAGTATTGAACTTTGTGTGTGTGGGAGAGTGTGTGTGTGTGTTTTTCTTTTAAGTTTAGTTTTTGAAGATTGGATAGATTGTTGAGATCATGCATAGTTGTTGTTCTTGAGTATTCTACTTTGTGTGTGTGCTGTTTTCGTGTGTGCGTGTTTTAATTTTTTGTTTTGGAAGATTGGATGTGTTGCTTTGATCATGCGAAGTTGCTGCTCTGGAGTAATTTTTTTTGGCATGATTTTTCCTTGAAGCTAATAGTTTTTGGGATGAAATCTTCATTTTTTTTTTAAATACCGGTTGCTGCTGTTGAAATCATTCCTATAAGTCAACTAACTTTTCTGTTAATTTGTCTTGTCACTCACTCTTTCAGTTGTCACTTACATACTGTGTTAAGTGCTTATTTATAGACAAAAAATCACCTTTATTGTTACTTAATTGATGAGATGCAACAGATATGCTTGCTCTGTGATTTGTGTGTGTGTGTATATCCCTGTACAGACCTTGAATTCAATAATATATAACAGTTTTTTTAAAAATAAATAAATTGATTTATTGTTTGATTTGGTATTCAACACTGGCTGATTTGAGTTGGCAATTTGGCATAACTTAAACATTGCTTTCCTGCGTAATTTGTACTTCAGATAACTTCTTATATTCGATTAAGTAATCAAAGCTTGAATGAAGTATAAATCACTTAATGTCTCCTTCTAAGATTGTTGAACTGTTGTCGAGTTCATGGTTTATAATTGGTTTTATGGCTACTCTTTTGGCATCCCTTTGGTGCTCTGCCCATGGGTTTTTTAGTGGGGTTTCTACGGTAGATATGCAGAGGGATTGGCATGCTTTGTTGCATAGCTCTGGCACCTAGTTTTTAGTTGTTTCTTTTTGTTTATTGTGAGGATATCTTTTCCTCTTCTTTTGTACTCTTCTCTTCTTGTCTAATAATATTTCTTTTATTATCCAAAATTATATATTTGGTTTTAGTGTTTTAAGCTTAAAAGTGGTGTTGCAAGTTTGGATGTGTGTCTGTGAGAGATTGCTTGAATTCTACTGCTGATTAAAGTAGGGAATATTTTCAAAGCTGGACAATTTGTGATATTCAACTATGAAAAAAGGATTCTGTACAAAGAATAACATCTTATCTGAAATCAGATTGTTTTAGGCTTTTAGCATTAAGGTAATTGATCATTCTTTGTGTCCTTCAATTTTTTTAAGATAACATTAGAATATTTGACTATTTTGCATTGTTTTTCCATATAAATTAACTACATAAGCATAACATTCATAGTAAAAATAATGATAAACTCACAAAGCCCTAAGCTGCTTACTGCTGTGGCCCCCAAAGACTGACAACTTGTTATTTTTCTCTTACATCCTGCTATTTTTTCTCTCTTACCATTATATTTAGCATGTTAATGGCTGTGCTTTTTTATTTTTATTTTGTTTTGGTTTTTTGGTTACCAAAAAGCACTCATGGCATGCCTAAAGTGGTAGGGGTGTTTGTGTCAGTAAAGGGACTGTCTTAGGCATGCCTTTTGGCATCTTTGACTACTCTCATCAATCGAAAGCTGGAAACCTTGGTGTACTAACGTGATTAATTATTACAGTTTAAGCTCTATGTTTTGAATATAACTGCTAAGTGCTGTTTAATTTTTCCCTTTTATTCCACTCCATTCATGGGTTCTTTTGTTTATTCGATCTTTTTGTTTCCCTTTTCCAAATTTTTATATTAAAAGGTTGCCCCTTTTTTTTTTGTAACTTTAGATTGATTCTGTGTTTGATTTAGACACCTCTTAGTTTGTAAAGTGTATCATTTCTGTTCGTCAATCTACATTATGGGTAACTTTTCAAATTTGTTCAAGTTGATTTTTTGAGCTTGAAATTCAATCCGATTTTTTTTCCTGATGTTCTTGTTCAAAATTCAGCAGGTGGTGCTGACTGCAGAGGCTTAATTCGCCTTTGAAGCATATTGCAGAGTTTATCAGAGAAAATGGGTTATATCGGGGCTCATGGCGTTGCAGCTCTGCATAGATACAAATATAGTGGCGTAGATCATTCCTACCTTGCCAAATATGTACTACAGCCCTTTTGGAGCCGCTTTGTTAATGTTTTCCCCCTATGGATGCCGTGAGTACTTTTATCTTTTGAATTAAGGTTCTTTCTTTGTTATGACTTGATTATTTTATAAAACTAATAAAATCTGTTCACTTCGAGGATGAAATATCAAATTATGAACTTCATTTGGGCAGATTGATTATTCTAACTGTGTAAACTTCTTCCTAATGCATATACAATAATATAATATCATTTTAAATTTACTGTAACTTATATCAGTTTGAATGATCAGGCACACAAAGTTAACAACAGCCTTGGGATATCTTCACAAATTTTCCTATATCAGTGATTTAGGATGTTGGTTTATATACAAATTATTGGTTTAATTGCTTTGCTTGTGTTCACTTAAAAGTGCTTTCAGGCCTTTAACTATAAATCGCCATCATTAAAAGTTAAAATATTCCCTGGCAGAATGTACCAAAAACAGGCAAAAAGATACTGACTACTGTTTCCTTAGATGTGCTGTCATTGGCCTTTTCGTTACTAATATCAGGATAAACAACAACTTTTTTCACAAGGTTTGTGTAATAAATAACTTCAGAATGGCAATGATAATACATGATGGCATCTATGAGATGGAGATCATCCGATAACTTATCAATTGTTACCATCTGACATTGGTATCATAGTGCTTGAAACATGAGTACTGAGTAGTTCACTTCCTAATTGTAAGTGGATATTTGTTTTTTGACATGTTCTGTCTATAACCACATGCACACGTCATACTTACTCATGGAGATGGCAATACTTACATTAACTCTTTGGAAATGCTCTGGTTTATTTTTCTACAATTTAATTTTTTTGAGTTTCTGATCTACACTAACTTGTACCTTTTTCTTTTATTTATCCCCATCTCTTGGCATTTTGGCATTCTGCAATTCTTTGCAGTCCAAACATGGTACACATTTTCTTCTTTTCTTATTGCAGTGTTATCTGGAATTGTAGCTGTTGTTATCATAAACGATTTCCTTTGCACTGATATTTCATTAGTTGTTTGGTTGCAGATAACTCTTATGGGATTTATGTTCTTACTATTGTCTGCATTGCTTGGCTATGTAAGTGGAACCTGAGTCCATTGGTCTTCATACTTCATAAAGTTCAAGTCATAATAGTGTCTTCCAATGCTTAAGTTTCTTTTCCATCTCGTCAAATGATATAACCAAATTTGCGGTTAGTAAAAACAAGGGTATAAAATGTTTTTTAGATATCTGGTTAATTTCATGTCTTATTGATGATCTCTTCTGTTGAATTATTCATTACATGGACATGGAAGGGAATTTGGATATTATGTGAATGGCTATGTTGAAACAGTAAATTCCTCAACCCATTATACTTAATTTTCTTTATTTATTAATTTTTCAGATATACTCACCTCAATTGGACTCAGCTCCACCAAGATGGGTTCATTTTGCACACGGTCTACTTCTGTTTTTATACCAGGTTTGGTTAAATTTTCATAATTCGGTATCATTTGCTCACTTTTTTGTCCTTTTGGCTTTAGTGTCAGTTTTTATGTTGGTAGTTCTATTTTTCTGTCTTAATAACGACCAACCCTAATAAATTTTGCATATATAATCAGTTGCCTTGAACATTCATATCATTTCAAGTATGTAACATTTGCTCTGCAGATTGTCATGATTGTTGTTGTTTCATGTTGAATCTAAACGATTTGAATTACAGATTTTTTTAGATGCATACACTTTGTGATCTAATGATTGAAGCCTTTTAAATTTCTGATTATGTGGTATTGTCAAAATTCTTGAGCTTTGAAGAAGCATACTTACGTTTGACCTTTTTTAAATTGCAGAAGAATTTCTGAAAAAAAGGAATCTATGTTTTAACCTTTTTTTATTTTCCACAAGGCCCTATTTAATTATTGTTATCCTACTAGGTTTATTTGTTCCATGTGTGCTTTATGTCCTGATAACTAAGTGGATGTATCTGTATAGAAATTTGTGCAATAATCTTATGGTTTATCAATTATCTATGGAAAACTTTTCTATATGATACCTAAGTTTCTATATTTTCCTATAATTAATTCCTTTATTGTATTTTTTCTTGTTCATATATATGCTAGACATTTGATGCTGTTGATGGGAAGCAAGCTAGACGAACAAGTTCTTCGAGCCCATTGGGGGAGCTGTTTGATCATGGTGATTTTCTTACACCACACTTCATTCTGTTTTTTTTTTCATTATACATACATTTTTTATTGTTAATTAAGATATTTTCAACTCTATTGCAGGGTGTGATGCACTTGCTTGTACAGTATGTCTCTTCTAGCTTTGGCTATTTTTTAAACCGTTAAAAGAAAATAAAGGCGATTATGAGAACTGCTTTTCAGTTTGAATCATTAGCTTTTGGGAGCACAGCCATGTGTGGAAGAAGTACTTTCTGGTTCTGGTTAATATCTGCAGTTACATTTTATGGTGCAACCTGGGAGCAGTAAGTTTTTATATTTTATTAATATTAATATATGGTAGATGGTTTTTTAAAGCTCTTATTATTAGAAAGTCTTACAGTATTGTATGTTGCAGTTTGTGGAGCATTAAAATTTGTTTTAACTACCTTTCTGTCAGGGAAAGGGGGGTTCTTACTGAGCTGGAATACTTGGTGAAAGTTGTTTTTGCAATGACTATGGAAAATGATTATTCGTTCCTGTCCTGTTTATACTGTTGTATTTAAATGGATTATCTCTTATTCTTAAACATGGATCTTCCCTTTTGTAAAATCATACTATACTATTAGTAAGATTATATATTTTAGTACTGTATTTCATATATACTTTTTTGACTAGGAATATTGATATTATTTTAAACGTTCTTTTGGATGCAGCTTTTTCACCAATACACTTATACTGCCTGTTATAAATGGACCTACAGAGGGTCTTATGCTAATATACGTCAACCACTTTTTTACTGCTATTGTTGGTATGCTCTTTCTTTGAGTTTTTTTACCACAGTTAAAAGTTTGCAAAAATTCCAATGCATGTTATTGTCGTTGTTATTGTTATTATACAGGTGCTGAGTGGTGGGTTCATCAATTTGGAGAGTCTTTGCCATTTTTAAATTGGTTGCCTTTTATTGGGGGTAAGACTGTCCTTCATTACATGGTTTTCTTTCTATATTTGGGACAAAAAAGTTTGAATGTCTCTATTTGTCGATGCTATTTGTATTATACTTGTACCAAGTTTCATAAAACACCCCCTAAGAAGTGTTTTGGTATTTCTTTCACCGAAGGCTTTCATTGTATTTGGAGACAAGTTTTTGTACATTTTATGATGTTTATTACATGAAGTGTTTTTTGTACCCTCTCAGAAGTGTTTTTTGTAATTCAACTCCTAATTTTGCATGTTTGCTGGAGAACCTACCGTCCTTGTAGTTCAGATGGTTGCTTGTGGAGCTTGGGATTTGGGTATATTGGCATAAGAAACATATTTAGTTTGAATTTTATATTTTTATCTCTGTTTTTACTGTCTTCTGAGAGGGTAAAGTCTTTTGTTATGTACTACAATATATTCTTAACTTTGGTGTCCACAATGCAAGTTTTCCCTCTTTTCTTATCACTATACAGCCTTCTAGTTTCAATTCCATGACATATATATTGACATTTTTAATTTCTTTTCTTTTCTTTTAGACTAATGAGAATCCATGTAATCGTTAAGATCACTTCGTCAACATGTTGCTAAAAACCAGCTAATACTAAATAGGTTATACTATGCTTATTAAGAGTACTTATATTTTCTTTCTTGTGTACTTGTTTAATAAGCTTGAAAGAATAAATAGGGGGTGGTTCCCATTTGCTTGTACAGTATGAGCTGGCTACACGGCCTTTGGCTGGTATAGTAGAGCTCAACTTGAAAAAGTTTATTGATGTGTATACAGTCAATCTCATAATTGTGTAAGTTCATTGTTGATAATTAATTGCTTGATTTTATTGTTCTTTCCGGATTTCAGGGATCCCAACATACAGAGCTGTATTGTATTTGATGATAGCTTTTGGTGTTATACCTACAGTCACATTCAAGTATGCATACCCGAAATTTTCGAAGTTCAATCTTCTTTAGCATGTGCAATACCTCTGTAGTCACATTCAATATTCTAACTCTTATTTCATCTGAGATAGATTCTTTTAGGTTGAATAGTCTTTGCCATACCTATTAGTTATTTTGCTCCTAGTTTTACAATTATCATTGATAGACCGAAACTGTAGATCAAAGTACAGGATCATGACATTACTTCATTCTTCTTTTGTTATATCCACTTCATGATATTTTTAGGTGAGTAGAATTCTATTCCTTCATCAAAGTTCTAATAGTTAGCATAAAGATCTTTGCGTGCATCTATGATAACAACAAAGAGTTTACGACATTTTAAGTACAGAATGATCCTTGTGTTTCTTAGACTGTCGTCCTTGTTTTATTCTATGAAGGTCTGTTCAAATGTCAACATTATCTTTTGGTTCCATGCAGTGTTTCTAATGTTTATAAGGTTGTGAAGGCAAGAAATGGAAGCATGCCACTTGCATTGGCAATGGTAATACCTTTTTCCTATGAAGCCTGAGACTCTGACACGGACACCGCGGCATGACACGACACGGACATCGTGACTCGGCTAATGTCCAAAACATAGGACACCGCTTATATATATATATATATATATATATATATATATATACACATATATATTCACCTTCTAAAACCAAAGTTGTTAAGCTTTATGATTTTCATAAGATAACGACCCTCACAAAGAATACTAAGATTAAGAGGGGTCATTTCACAATGCAATCCTTACAAAACTAATCATAAGATAAGAAGATGAATCATGTTATATAAAACAACTAGTTAAATCCTCTATGATAACGAGCCTCACAACAAATGCTAAGAGGCATCATTTTGCTATGTCTCAAAGTAAAAGATATAATTTGGGGTTAGTGACCCATGATCTCAAAATGCTAAGTTGATTTTTAATTTTTTTTTTAATGATAGGGGTGTCCGAGAAGTGTCCAAACCGTGTCTGAGAGGTGTCCGAGCCCAAAAAAAATATTTTTAATTGTGACATCGTAGAGGGTGTCCGACGCGTGTCCGACACGCGACACGACACACCGAAGAGGTGTCCGTGCTTCATTTTCCTGTTGGATATTCTTTCCTTGATATCTGGCTGCTTTGTTGATTTAAATTTTTTTTGGCAGCTTTACCCATTTGTTGTACTCGTTGGAGGAGTTCTTGTGTGGTATAACTCAACTCAAGATGCACTCCCAGTTTTGTTTGGAAAAAATGCATATTCTATTATTCTTTTGTACATATAAGCACGCTTGGGTGATTTTTGGTGCAGGGATTATTTGTCCCCATCTGACATCATTGGGAGTTATCCACATTTAGTTATCATAGGAACAGGACTTGTTTTTGGATACCTTGTGGTAAGAAGGGCTTCACCCATTTCTTTTTATGGCAAACTGTTTTTCGTATGTCTGCTATCATTGGTCTTTTTAGTTAGTTACTGGCCATTAGTGTAACTATTCTTGGCTCATTGGAGGATGAATCAATTTGCATAGGACTAGAAGGCTGTCAACATGAAATATTATCTTATTCAATATCAATTTTCATTCATTTGTCTACTCGCACATTCAACTGCTGAAACTGTAATTTTATCCTTGGGTCTTGTTATTTAAATGGATAATATTCCATTATACAAAATGCAATCGGCATATTATTGGTTTGAGTTCGTCAAAATGTTAATTTCAACACTTGTACTATCTATTTTCTTCATAAAAGGTTAAAATTCTTAAAGTATGTGTTTCTTTGTCATGATTACTATTGATGAATGATGCATAAATTAATTCTTACAATATTTTTGCTTATCACAATGAGATTAATGCGACTATTTGTATGTCAAACTCAAATGTCAATTTCAGCAAGTAGTTAGGAACTTAGGATCCCATATGATGGCGAATTTGGCATTGGCTGCATGGTAATGGCAAAGTTGAAATACACATGAAGTTATGGAGTCAAGTTTTTAAGAAAGTTAACTAAGTAATTGTGACGGATATTGAAAAGTGTATTTGATTATGGAAATAGCCTCAATCGATTAGTTAGTAGCTTCACTAGAATGTTTTGATGTGATTATTGTCACTGTGCTTGCGGTAGGTTCAGTTCCTTATAGTGGTTGTCTTAGTAACTTTACTTATGAAGATTATATATCTTACTCTTAGCTTCCTTATGGAGGCAATCTATCTCCTTCTATTATGATTTTTACAAGCTTGATTTTGCAGGGAAGGATGATTTTGGCCCACTTATGTGATGAACCTAAGGGCTTGAAAACTGGAATGTGCATGGTATTGATCTGTTTTATTTGCATTTGGATGTTATGCCTGAATAACTTTTTTAAGATTTTATATTTTTCAATATTTGGCTATTGTGTCCCTCATTGTAAAACTTTAAACAAACAGTATGACGACATGGGCCAAAATGTTTTTATACATTTTCAACAATCTTCACTGTCATTTATGTGTTACCTGCTGTAGCACCAAAAGTTACTTGATATTCTGAAGTCTCAAGCCATTAAGAATTTTTAAGATTCTGGATATCCTTTATTGTTTTGTTTTAATCTTTCAATCCTTGGCTCAAAGCTAGTGTTGGAATGGGTTAACATGAAGGTAACATTAATTGAGAAGTATGTCTTCAGGGCGGTGCTAATTTTTCTGATACCATGTCTAGTGTGCATAATAGTTTAGGGTAGAATTTGAATTTGTTTTTAACTAAACAGCTTTGGCAATTACGTCATATTCATCTCTTCAGTATCATTCTTATTCTTTCATAATAATATGTAAATGTGTATGATGTCTAAATTAGCAGGGGGTTTAAGTTCTTATAAGTTTATTCTAATAGAACTATGGCATGTCAATGAGCATCTTGAGGGGCTAAAAGAAGGAAGTACTTGTTGCTTGGTGATAGGGATTGGGTATTATGGGGTGTCCAAGTCCAACATCGAGTAGTATGAGATGCTCATTAGAGTACTTAAGTGACTTGGTTCTCCCCCATTAACGGCTAGCAATTAAGGGAGGGTTCCCCTAGTGCTTGGGCGGTTATCACTTGGCTTCAAAACAATTTTTTCAGATTTGGAATGATGTTTCCCCTGTAGCATTATAGTAATTTTATTTTCCTAAGTGTTGAATAATAACCCGTAACAATACCCCCTTATTTGATTGAGAATCTTTATCTTTTCATGTTTTTAACTTATTATTCAATGTTTGATCTATTTGCTTTATCTATTCATTCTATTGAGCTGCAGCCCAGAGGCTGTTGCTTAGGGTTTTGAAAACCCAATTCTGTGCTGAAAATGAAAAATTTCAGCACGAGAAGTATCAGTGATGTTTGTTATTTCCAACTACATTTAAACAAGGCTAAAAATATTCTGCATATTAAAGGTCAATACATGCTTTTATCAGCAGCTATTTCCACTTTTTAATTGGAAGTGTTTTACTTTTAATGCATTTAAAACAAAATAAAAATCTTTTCAAATATTTAGTTTCATGCATTTTCCAAAATAGATTTTTAACTGAATTTTCATTGCTACGATTGTTGTTATTTAACACATCTTTAGTTGTATAATAATGGATTAATATTAATAGTTATTTATTCATCCATAATGAGCCCATTAGTGGTGGACTGACAAAAAACAATTTAGCTCAATCAAAACATTCTGATAAGTCTAGCTTATTTCACTCTGATTTCATTCAACTGATTCACTGTTAGTTTTCATTTCACTAAGATAATTGATGTTTGCAACTTTGCATTATTTACCTTGTGTAGTCCCTCTTGTATCTCCCATTTGCCATTGCTAATGTGCTCGCATCAAGGCTAAATGATGGGTATGTAATGTCATTTGCATTTGAATTCCATTGATAGGCGTGGTTCATGTTATTTATGATTGGTACATGTTTGTTCTCACAGAGGTCCATTGATATATGTTTTGGCAGGGTTCCTTTAGTAGATGAGAGACTGGTTCTTCTTGGTTACTGTATATTTTCAGGTACAGACCTTTTTTCTTTTTCTCAATAAAAGGGAAATGTTATTAGAAAAGATAAAGAAAAAGAAGTACAAGAGAAAAATATAAATATATCCTCCTAAAGGAAACTAAAAAATACAATAACCTGAACAAAGGAAAAAGTGCAGTATCTAATAAAAATTTACCAGTAAATTTCTAGCAAAGATATCCCTGTAATATATTTAATAGCTGAGCACCATTAATTAGCTTAGTAGACCACTTCATCATATAACAGGCCAAAGCAAAAGCATAATTATCAATGAAAACTGGCATTATTCTCCCACCTTAAATACTTGATAATAACTAACATAGCATTTTGCAGGAGAGCCCATCAGCCTCTTTCCTCCTCTTAAAACTTCCAAACTGACAAATTCACCAAACTTTTTGACAGATCCTACATTCAGTAAAAGCACTGAAAGAATCGAATCTAGTAACTACAAATATCTACCAAACACCAATATTTCACTACTATGTTTTTATTTGTAAATTACTTTTCTATCAGAGGTCAGATCCAATTATGGCCTGTATTGTTCTGCTTGTGATGTGAACCAGCTAGTCTCACTTGGAAACTATTCGAAAACAAATTATTTTGAACTTGAGAAATTGATGCATACGCCATACTGTACTTGGAGTTAAATTTTGTTTTTGGTTTGCATTTGAGATATAGTACATATGTAATTTATACATGTCAGCTCTCTGTTTGATACTTCATGGTTCTGTTTCTCTGAACACAGTGGCACTTTACTTGCACTTCGCTACGACTGTCATTCATGAAATTACAAATGCATTGGGAATATATTGTTTCAGGTAAATTACTAGCATTATATTGGTATGCTTGCTGTAACATTTGGTGTTTGTTTTTCCCTTTAATTTGTTTTTGCTCGATGAAGTCTAATTTATTCTGTTAGTAAACTTACATAGATTAAATTTGTATTGTATGTATATGTGGATAATTTAGTTAAATTGTACAGTACACCAGGTTATGAATTATATAAGCCTGTCCTTGTCCAGTTATAGTGGTTTATATTTTGACTCTGCTGAGAACAATGGCATTTGATACTTACTGTCTTATCTTTTATTCGATTGCAGGATAACTAGGAAGGAAGCTTGAATTTACCAAAGGTTTTCTTTAGTTGTGCCCGTTTCTTATTCATAAGCTGTGTTTTGGGACATGATCTTTATTTTCTATACTTTGTAAATGTCAAAATATAACTAGAACTTTTGTTTGAACATACTATCTATTACCCTTCTCCGTGTCTTGCTGAGTTACTATGTTTGTCATTTCAGCTTGCAAGTCAAGAAAAGTATCGGCAAGGCTTTGGTCAGTACCAATTTTGCTATATTTGACAAAATTGACTAACATGGAACTTGTAATCTTATATTGTTTCTTAGATAGACTAGGAGATCTAGTTCCGGAAACTGAAGCGTTTCAATTCAACCACTATAATATTTATTTTATGTTGAACGTGAGTGAGTTTGTCTCTGAATTGAGCAAGAAAGGTTGTTTGTAATTCCTTAAATCATTTAGTGGATCGAGATATACCACTTCCCCATGAATTCTTGCTATTGTTGGTTTCTTAAGCAGTATCCTTAGGGCATAGGTTAGCATTCTCCATTGAGATTTAATGCACTTTATCAAATCAAGATAAGCACACCCTTATTGTTAACTTTACTACTTTAGAGACAAACTCATTTTCGTTGAGTCTTATCCGTATTTTTCTATATAGACTGGAATGTGGATCTTAGGTGGTCGTTATGGATAACTGAATTCAAATTGGATAGAAGTGGAGCTATAGAGCCATCACAAATTAAATGTTGAGTTATCATTATAATTAAGTTATAAATATGAAATAATTGTTGTTGGGTTTTTTTTTTTTTGATAAACACCAACTGTATTCATAGAGGGGATACTTGGGGTACCCAAACCCTTTTACAAACAGTACTAACAGTACACCCAACACCTATCGAATGTATATAAAATACTGCTCTAGAAATAGTAACAGTATTACTTTTACAAAGGACCAAAATTCTATTCACCAGATGACTCATAAAAAAAGCTTACCAACCCAACCAAAAGATTCCACCGAAGTCTTACACCACCAAATAATTGTTGTTGGTTATCGAGGTATTAAATAAAGAGGGTATAATTCTTTTCAGGGTAAGAGGTGTATCGTGTGATTACTCATCAAGTTCACAGCCTAGTGTCAACTTAGTTTCCAAGGGATTACAGTCTATTCAAATGTATTGGATATGTCTACAGTTTTGTTTACAAAACCATTTTGGATTTAAAGGGAGTACCAAGTCTCCAACATCATGTAGCACAATAATGGAATGACACTGAACCAACCGGTTGAACTGGTGATATATACCAAGTCTGGAAATATGTTCAAAACAGATGTTTATACACTTGTGAATGGTTAACCGATTATGTTACTTGATTAACCATTTGTCATCAATAAGGAACATCTGGAAGGTATTTGTGGAACATGTTTGTGTACTTCCAATCCAGCTAGGAGACTCATGTAAAAATTGGCAATGAAGATATTCAGCTGCCACCACACAAGGGTCTTCCTCACTTGCGTATACAAACTGTAATAGTGAACCTTCTCATCTGCATGCTATTGTTTATAAAATCCATAAGCATTTGGATTACATTTTATGATGAATTATTGCTTGGCTTTGTATGTTTAGCTTGCTTCGATTTCTTTTTTCTTGGATAAGCAAAATTTTATTATATCGAATACTTGAGGTACCCAAACCCATTACAACGGAAACCAATTTACAAGAAATGGATGAAGGTAATTGTTCAACCCAAATCTAAGTATTCCAAAAGGTTGAGAAACTACCTAACCACCGAAGACAGCCAATACCCATACAACAAATCTAAAGCTCACAAAATCTGTCAAAATCAAAAACCCACCACTATGAACAGCAGGGAATCTACATTGCCAAAAAGGTAATCCATCACCAAGAAAATGATTTCACACCAACACCCACCAAATAATCTAGATCAGGCCTTTGCTTTGGGCTTGTTGTTTTCCCTTTCCAATTGAAGGTATAGTGGACTCCACCTTCTTTGTCGAAACAATTAATAGTGATAATAAAATATATAAAAATAAAAGATGTTCCTAAAATTTCATGTGCATAGAATCCCCTCTCACTTGTAAACCATGCACCGCCACACTAAGTACACTCTTTTTGGGTAAAAATAACTAGGCAATTGGTTTTATATATAGCTCCATTTTGTCTTTTCTTCTGCCATAGCCTTCGCTGGCCTCCACTGCATTCCTTCAGAGACCAAATTGAGTGTTTACTCAAGAAAATTAAACAAATCATAAATACCAACATCAAAGCATATCTGTATTATCGAACAATGACAAATAATCATGATCAATCTCATCTATTGAATCTATTACTCTGATTCTTTTCAAATATAATTAACGATTGTTATACAAAATAGAAAAAATTTGTTTCATAAAAACTTTATATAATTTCTTTAAATATTTTCTTTAACCTTAAAATAAGAACAACTTTTTTTTCCATCAAAGGATCCTCCCAACAAGTAAGTGCAAGACTAATTTTGCGAGATACCTTTAAACCCTTAAGCAGGTACCTCTTACAATTATGTTTTCAGACAACCATATATGAAAAGACGAAAAATATGTGAGTGGCTTATAAAAGAAAATACTTTTAACTTTTAAATTTTAAAATTTAAATTTCAATCTCAATTGATATACTATCATATTTATACTTATAATATTTAAAATTAGAATTTAAATTTCAATTGACATACATATTAGATAACCCGTGCGTTGCATAGTAATCTCTATAGTATCATTTTAAAGTAGAGTTCTCATAGAATCCTTTTTCTAAAAGGACATTTTGGGTTTTGATTATATTACTTTTGAAACAGATTGTCGGTGGTTTTTGACCGGATCCATCATCCAAGAAAGGATATCTCGAAGTAGGAGTTATTCTTCAAGATTGTTCTTCTTTAATTTCTTTTTCTACAAACTTTGATGTAAGTTTTGTTAAGAGACAATCGAATAATGTTAATTATTCCTTGGCGGAGACGGCATTATCATTAGCTAGTCCCACTATTTTTCAACATGTTCCACCTTGTATTGACTCTTTGATTTCTAATGAGATGCATTAAGCTTTTATCCTAAAAAAAAAATATTGGACTTCATTTTTCCGATCCCATTTTTTTTTCCAATTTGCACATATTCAAATAAAAATATACACAATTTGTTGCTTATGCATATACAATTCAACTTTGTGAATTCTAAAAGGTTGTATAATAATGGCTTAATATTAATAGTTATTTATTCATCATCATAATGAGCCCATTAGTGGTGGACTGACAAAAAACAATTTAGCTCAATCAAAACATGTATGCATTATTTACCTTGTACAGTCCCTCTTGTATCTCCCATTTGCCACTGCTAATGCTCTCGCATCAAGGCTAAATGAAGGGTATGTAATGTCATTTGCATTCCGAATTCCGTTGATAGAATTGGTTCATATTATTTATGATTGTTACATGTTTGTTCTCACATAAGTCATTGATATATATTTTGGCAGGGTTCCCTTTAGTAGATGAGAGACTGGTTCTTCTTGGTTACTGTATATTTTCAGGTACAGATCTTTTTTCTTGTTCTCAATAAAAGGGAAAATGTTATTAGAAAAGAGAGAGAAAAAGAAGTACAAGAGAAAAGGATAATATCCTCATAAAGGAAACTGAAACAATACAATAACATGAGCAAAGGAGAAAAATGCAGTATCTAATAAAAAATTGCCAGTAAATTTCTAGCAAATAAATCCTGTATATATAGTTATTAGCTGAGCACCATTAATTAGCTTAGTAGACCACTTTATCATATTTTTTCTTTTGGTTTCCAATGGTACTGTGGAGACTAATTCCTCGAATCGGGTAGGAACATAGGGCAAGTAAAGAGACCACTTTATCATATAACAAAGGCCAAAGCAAAAGCATAAATTATCATTGAAAACTGGCTTACTAGCATTATTCTCCCACCATAAATCCCTGATAAATAACTAATAGCATTTTGCAGAAGAGCCCATCAGCCTCTTCCCTCCTCTTAAAACTCTAAACTGGTAAATTCACCAAACTTTTTGACAGAACCTACATTCAGTAAAAGAATTGAATCTAGTAACTACAAATATTTCGCTGCTATGTTTTTATTTGTAAATTACTTTTCTATCAGAGGTCAGACCCAATTGTGTTCTTTATTGTTCTGCTTGTGATGTGAACCAGCTAGTCTCGCTTGGAAACTATTAGAAAACAAATTATTTTGAACTTGAGAATCTGATGCATACGCCATACTGTGCTTGGAGTTAAATTTTGTTTTTGGTTTGCATTTGACAATAGTACATATGTTATTTATATATGTCAGCTCTCTGTTTGATACTTGATGGTTCTGTTTCTCTGAACACAGTGGCACTTTACTTGCATTTCGCTAAGACTGTCATTCATGAAATTACAAATGCCTTATTCTGTTAGTAGACTTACATAGATAAAATTGGTTTTGTATATCTAGATTATATATTTAGTTAAATTAGTATACCAGGTTGGTAGGTATACTGCAAATGATAGATAGGATCTAGGGTCCAACCTAGTTGGGATATTAGATTCTATAGCGATGCTTTGCATACCATTTTTCCGCTTAAAAAATAAATAAATTAGTATACCAGGTTATGAATTATAAAAGCCTGTCCATGTCCAGTTATAGTGGTTTATATTTTGTCTGTGCTAAGAACAATGACATTTGAATTTTGATACTTGTTGTCTTATCTTTTGTTGGACTACAGGATAACTAGGAAGGAAGCTTGAATTTACCAAAGGTTTTCTTTAGTTGTGCCCGTTTCTTATTCTTATGTTTTTGGACATGATCTTTATTTTCTTTAATTTGTAGATTTCAATACATAACAAGAACTATTTGTTTGAACATACTATCTGTTGTCCTTCTCCGTGTCTTGCTGAGTCACTATGTTTGTCATTTCAGCTTGCAAATCAAGAAAAGTATCTGCAAGGCTTTGGTCAGTACTAATTTTGCTATATTTGTCAAAATTGACTAACATGGAACTTGTAATCATATAAATGTTTCTTAGATAGATAAATAGATGGGTTGTTATGTTTTGATACTGTGATTCTGTGATCTTGTTAAGATTAAGGAAAAGTTATATGTATTAGTCCTGGACAGCTATGTGAACCTTTGTATATGAGTTTTATGATACCCCTTGTACTCTATAAAATGATACTTTTGCCTTTTTCAAAAAAAGATAGATCAAGTTCGATAACTCAAGTGTTTCAATTCAACTACTATAATATTTATTTTATGTTGAATGTGACTTGAAAAGAAAAATTTGCCTGTAATGGAAAAGGCTCTGAGTTGACCTCTAAAGTGATCGGCACTGAGCCAGAACTATAGTTCAAGGGGGCCAAAATAAAAGAGCTTATACCGTAAAGAAAAATTTAAATACTTTAATTAAATAAAGGAATACTCCATTGAAGTCTAAGAAATTTAAATATTTTAATGAAATAAAGAGATATTCTAGTAAAGTCTAAGATGAAATCGAAAGTACCAAATACATTTCTTAGTGCTTGTGGTGTTAATCTCCAATAAAAACATAAAATATGTTATAATTAATCAGTGAAAACATAATACAATTATTACAAATGTTATATTTTAGTTGAAGAATAATATAATGTGGATTCAAAAATTTATACATAAGTTTTGTCTAATAATCAACTACTGATGGATAACGTCATAAAAAAATGGACAAAAGATAACTTTTTTAAATTATTTTATATATATAAATTATAAATATGAAAATATACATACATAGAAACAAAAGATGTAGATATCACTAAAAGACTTTTTACATTTCAATAAATAAATTATTAATAAATACAATAATATTAAAATGAAAGAGGCCATGCCACCCCCTCCCTCCGCCTCCGAAAGTGACTAAGATTGTATGTAATTTCTTAGATCATTTAGTGGATTGAGATTTATATATACTTTATTAAATCAAAAGGAAACATATCTTTATTTGTTCACTTTAAAGATAAATTCATTTTGACTTATAAGTTTTTTCATATATATTGGAATGTGGATCTAACGTGGTTGTTAGGGATAACTGAATTCAAATTTGACAGAAATGGAACTATAGCTAGAAAAGTGGATGGCCTCATATTGTATAGGTGCAAGGGGTTTTGGGGTGATGTTTTGTTTTATGATTTGGAAACTGATGTTTTTTTTTCCTGTCTAACTTTGAGAACATGATAGGTTGTTGCTCTCCAACCCTTTCTAGGTGGGAGGAGTTTTCATTGTGATGCTTGAGTTAGACCTTATTAATGAATTATTATAATTATAAAAAAAAAGTGGATCGCCTCGTATTAAACAGTTCAGTAGAGTAATGCTATATGCATGTGTCCATTTTGTTCACTATTTTAGGCCTCTTGTGCTAGTTACTAACACGTTACACATAGCAATAACTCAATACTAGTATGTGAATTTCTAAAATGCTTATTGAAAGTTGAGTTATCATTATAATCAAGTTATAAACATGAAATAACCGTGGTTGGTTATCTAGGTATTAAAGAGGGTTATAATTCTTTTCAGGATAAGAGGTGTATTGTGCGATTACTCATGATATTAGAGATATCTAGTTAGTTACATTAGTTAGCAAGTTAGTTGCTATCATAATTAGCTATATAAGCACCTCTTTGTATTCTTGTAACATCACTTAATCATTTTACTATTCTCAATCAATACACTTTCATATTTTTCTCTCTTCTCCTTTATGGATGTCATATTTCATAATATGATATCAAAGTGATATCATCCACCATGAAAGAAGTTTTTCCGCTGCTCTTTCATTAGATTATTCAATTTTTTTTCCTTTTTCTTTTTACCCAAAGAAAACCCAAAACACCATTCTTTTTCTTCTTTTTATTTACAAAGCACCAGAAAACCCTTTTTCCTTATCACTGCCACATCATATCGTTACTCTCAATAACAATGTCATTAGCCATCATCAGGAGGGAGGCAACTTGCACTCCTTTGGATTCACCGACCTCCATTCGCAAAGCGTGTCTTTTTCTCGCATCATTTGCACGGCAAGAACATTGGTGGATGAATGATTGGATTTTTTATGTTATTACATGTTCATTTCTTTGTTGGTGAATGGCTGAGGAGAAGTGAGAGCACAAGCTGTTCTTGATTCAAAAAGCATTGGCTATCAATGGCAAAGCGCACAAAGATAGCCTGGTCCCAAAAAAAAATGGTTCAAGTTTCCGTGGAACAAGAAGCCACAAGAAGATAGCAAGATTCCCACAAGAAGCTACAACAAGATGTCGCATCGATGCAATAGCACAACTACAACGAAGCGGTAATGTTAGTTGGTATCTCAAAATCGATTACAAGCTAAAGCATCTATTGGAGGAAAAACAATTTTTTCAGTTAGTGCACAACCTAATTCTGTTGAAGACCAATGTGGATGGACTTAAGCTCGAGCTAGCTTGGCTTCTGAAGGCTCTCTCCTATATAAACATAGGCTTTGGCTATGGATAAAAAAGGAGTGATATGAGATTGTATCAACTTGTAATTTCTTCTATACTTGTAAAATCATAGAGTTAGGATTGATCAAGAGTTGGTGAGCATTAGAGTGAATAGGCTTGGGATCTTGAATCTGTTTTCTTTCTGTGGTGTAAACAAGGGCCAAGGGTAGAACTCTTTTGGGATTAGCTTGATGATCTTGTAACTCGATTCAATCATAGTGAAATATCTTTGCTCTCTCCCCGTGGATGTAAGACCCACCACTTTGAACCACGTAAATCTTGGTGTGATTCTCTCCTCTCTTTACTTCTAATCGTTGTGTTTGGTTATCTGTTAATTTGCATACCGTGATGTATTTTTCGATTCTTTGGTACTTGTTGTTTTCTTGTTTGTTTTGTTTCAGTCTTAAACTCCAACAAGTGGCGCCTGTCTGTGGGAAGGTTGGAACAAAGTGAAGGAAAGAAAGATTCAAACATGGGTTCAACAAAATTTGACATAGAGAAGTTCTCAGGTTCAAATGATTTTGGACTATGGAGGATCAAAATGCAGGCTGTCCTAGTTCAACAAGGACTCGGGGACACCCTCAAGGGAGAAGCTGCACTTCGAAACACCCTCACAAAGCAGAAAGAAAGGATCTCATAGACAAGGCAAGGAGTATAATTATTCTATGCCTTGGAGACAAACCTCTAAGAGAAGTAGTAAGGGAACCAACAGCAGCTGCTCTATGGTTGAAACTTGAGTCTCTATACATGACCAAGTCTGTTGCAAAAAGATTGTTCTTGAAGAAACTCATTCAAGATGAGTGAAGACAAACCAGTAGCAGAGCAGATTGCAGATTACAACAAGATCCTTGATGATCTTGAAAATCTCGAGGTAAAGATGGATGATGAAGACAAAGCACTAATTTTGTTGAGTGCTTTACCAAGCTCCTATGAACATTTCAAGGATGCAATCTTGTTTGGTAGAGATCAAACAATTACCCTTGATGAGGTCCAATCATCCATAAGAACAAAAGAATTCCAAATGAAACAAGAAGCCAAGACTGAAAACAATGCAGAAAGCTTAAACATTGTAAGAGGCAGACATGAAAGAAGAAATGGTAAGCAAGGCAAGCATAGATCAAAATCAAGGAACCAAGAAAAGTCCAAATACAAATGTTTCCACTGCCACAAGAAAGGTCACTTCAAGAAGGAGTGCCTCGAGAGGAAGAATAAAGGACCAAAGTCATCTCGGTCATCGGTGATGCTGCCATTGTGTCATCAGGGTATGAATCTTCTGGATATGAATCAACAGAAGCTTTGGTGCTGGCAAATACAGAATCGGAAAAAGATTGGGTGCTTGACTCTGGATGCACCTATCATATGTGTCCAAGAAAGGACTGTTTTGAGTCCTTAACCCTACAAGATGGATGAGTGGTCTTATTGGGAAACAATAAACCATGCAGAGTTCAAGGTCTAGGCTCAATCAGGCTGGAAATGTTCAATAGACGAGAGATAATTGTCTCAGGTGTCAGGTATGTATCAAAGCTTAAAAGAAACCTACTCTCAATTAGTATGTTTGATAGCCTAGGTCTCATAACCAATATTGAACATAGCATGCTTAAAATTTTCAAAAACAGCAAGGTTATAGTTAGAGGTATTAAAAGAAATGGCTTATACATTTTAGATGGCTCTACTATCATTGCTCAGGCTGCAGTTGCTAGTCATACTCTTAATGATAAGACTAAATTGAGGCACATGAGGCTTGGCCATATTAGTGAAAAAGGATTGAAAGAATTAAGCAAACAAAATCTTCTAAATAATGATGATGTAGGAAAACTGGACTTTTGTGATCACTGTATTTTAGGCAAAGCACATAGAGTCAGTTTCAATATTGGTTAGCACACTACAAAATCTAGATTTGAATATGCTCACTCAGATTTATGGGGGACCTGCTAGAACCATGACTCATGGAGGGGGCTATTACTTTCTAAGTATCATTGATGACTATTCTAGGAGAGTATGGATTTACATACTCAAGAATAAAAGTGACACTTTTGAAAGATTCAAAGAGCGGTATATAGAAATCGAAACCAAAACTGGAAACAAATTAAAATGTTTAAGGACTGACAATGGCCCGGAATTCCTTTCAGAGCAGTTTAACAATTTTTGCAGGAGCCTAGGCATACAAAGACATAGAACTGTTGCAGGTACACCACAACATAATGGATTAGCAGAAAGAATGAACAGGATAATACTTGACAGAGTGAGATGCATGATTCTAATAGGTGTCCAACATCCGCTATAGGATTTAAAACTCCTATAAAACTATGGAGAGGCAAACCTGCAAATTACACCAACTTAAGAATATTTGGTGCATTAGCCTTTGCTCATATCAAACAAGACAAGCTTGGTGCTAGAGCAATAAAGTGTGTGTTTATTGGCTACCCCACTGGAATCAAAGGTTACAAACTATGGAGATTAGAACCTGGAGAACCAAAGTGCATAATCAGTAGAGATGTGGTTTTTGATGAAACAAGAATGGTCATGCTATCAAAGAATCAACCATCAAACTGTCCTATGAATGTTTCAGAGACTACTCAACTTGAAGTGGAGTTGCCAACAACCAGAAATATCAATCAAGTGCATGAATGAAACAGAACCTGAGGAACATCAACCTCAACCAGTTGAAAATATGACTACAATCTTGTCAGAGATAAAGCAAGAGGAAATATAGTTCCTCCAAGAAGATTTGGACAAGCAGATCTCATATGATATGCTCTAAGCATAGGTGAAGAAGGTCAAGCAAGTGAGCCAAACAACTACACAGAAGCTATTAATGACAAACATAGAAGAATGGCTGATAACAATGGAAGAAGAGATGAAATCTCTTGAGCAAAACAAGACTTGGATTCTAGTTGATCCACCTAAAGGTCAAAGGATTGTAGGTTGTAAATGGATCTTCAAGAAAAAGGAAGATGCTCAAAATGCCAACAAGACTAGATTCAAAGCAAGACTTGTGGCTAAGGGATTTTCTCAAATTGAGGGAATAGACTACAATGAAATTTTTTCACCAGTAGTCAAGCATTGCTCTATAAGAATTCTTCTTGCATTGGCTACTCAATTTGATCTTGTATTAGAGCAGTTAGATGTTAAAACTGCTTTCCTCCATGGAAACTTAGAAGAAACCATATATATGCATCAACCCGAGGGCTTTGCTAAAGACAAAAACAAGGTTTGCTTGTTGAAGAAATCCTTATATGGTCTCAAGCAAAGTCCTAGGCAATGGAACAAAAGGTTTGGTGACTTCATAATGAGGATTGGTTTCCAAAGAAGCAACTATGATAGTTGTGTGTACTTTCTCAAAGAAAATGCAGAAGTAATCATGTATCTATTATTATATGTTGATGATATACTTCTTGCAGGATCTAGTAGAATAGAAATTGAAAGGATAAAAGCTGAATTGAAGTCAGAGTTTGACATGAAGGAACTTGGAGAAGCTTAAAAAATCTTAGGAATGGATATCTGCAGAAACAGGAAAACTGGAGAGCTGCTTTTGTCTCAGCAAGGATATATGCAGAAGGTGGTCAGAAGGTACAAAATGCATGAATCCAAATCAATTGGAACACCATTAGGATAACTTGATAAATTGTCAGTGCAGCAAGGGCCTAAAACAGAAGAGGAAGGTAAAATATGACGTCAATTCCACATGAAAATGTTGTTGGCAGCATCATGTATGGAATGGTGTGTTGCAGGCCAGATTTGGCTTATGCTGCAAATGTGGTAAGCAGGTTCATGGCAAACCCTGGACTAACTCACTGGAAAGCCATGAAGTGGATACTAAGGTATTTAAATGGCACTCTAAGCTCTGGACTGTTGTTCAGAAGAGGTACTCTTACTGAGGATGTGATAAAAGGCTATGTGGATTCGATTATTATTTGGAAACTTTGTCACTAGAAAATCTCTGTCTGGATATGTTTTTACTATGTTTGGAACTGCCATCAGTTGGAGATCAATTCTGCTATCAGTGGTGGCTTTATCAACAACTCAAGCAGAATTCATAGCACTCACAGAAGGGGTAAAAGAAGCAATATGGTTAAAGGGAATCATTGGTGAACTTGGAGTACCACAGAGCTGTGTCATAATTTTCTGTGATAGCCAAAGTGCTATCCATCTCTCTAAACATCGAGTATACCATGAAAAGTCTAAACATATTGATATTAAACTTTATTTCATAAGGGATGTAATTGAGGCAAAGGAAATTCTTGTTGAGAAAGTTTCAACAGAAGATAATCCAGCTGATGCCTTAACTAAGTCCCTACCCTTATCCAAGTTCAAGCATAGCTTGAACTTGATTAATTTTCAGTAAGAAGAAAGTGGTTTGGTGAGAGAACAAAGATGTGCAAACTATGACTAAATGGTTTTAGAGACAAGGTGGAGATTTGTTAGTGGGTATCTCAAAATCAGTTACTAGCTAAAGCATCTATTGGAGGGAAAAACAGTTTTTTTAGTTAGTGCACAACCGAATTCTGTTGAAGACCAATGTGGATGGACTTAAGCTCGAGCTAGCTTGGCTTCTGAAGGCTCTCTCCTATATAAACATAGGCTTAGGCTATGGATAAAAAAAGGAGTGATCTAAGATTGTATCAACTTGTAATTTCTTCTGTACTTGTAAAATCATAGAGTTAGGATTGATCAAGAGTTGGTGATCATTAGAGTGAATAGGCTTGGGATCTTGAATCTGTTTTCTTTACAGGGTGTAAACAAGGGCCAAGGGTAGAACTCTTTTGGGATTAGCTTGATGATCTTGTAACTCGATTCAATCATAGTGAAATACCTTTGCTCTCTCCCCGTGGATGTAAACCCCACCGGCTGAACCACGTAAATCTTGGTGTGATTCTCTCCTTCTCTTTACTTCTAATCGTTGTGTTTGGTTATCTGTTAATTTGCATATTGTTCTGTATTTTTCGATTCTTTGGTACTGTTGTTTTCTTGTTTGTTTTGTTTCAGTCTTAAACCCCAACACAGAAGATGGCCCTCATGATCGGATTTGGGTTCCTTTTCAAAGTTCAATATATCTTGAAAGGGCAACAAAAAAAAAATGTCAGGATTAACATGTAAGACCTGCAACAAAGAATTCATGGATGGCGCGCGCAGAGCAAAAGCTCCATTACAAGTTTGAAAGCTCATGCTGAGCATCTTAAATCATGTGGTCATATTATGCAAGCTTCTGAAGGAAGTCACTTATATAAAAAGGCAATAATCAAGCCACTTCCTCAATGTGTTGTGCATATGCCTCCTCCTAGAAGGGAGGCAGATAACTCTGACAATGGTGGTGGAACATTGAGGAAACAAAGAGAAGGTGATGAAGCATATGCTTCGGGATTTATTGGGTACCTCTGTTTCTTACGATCAATACCGATCTTATTTTTCATTTGCCATATATGTTTTCTTTTGTTAATCAAGAAATAATTCCTTGTCTCCACTTGAGGTCAACAACGACACCAGCCCTAGAAAATGGTGCCCGGAGGTCAAGAATATGAATAACAATGAGGTAATTACCAACACCTCATATTTCAAAAAAAAACAATCATGAGGCCTATAGGGTCCAATTTGTAGCGACTTTCGACTGATGATAATTCTAGCGAGTCGACTCATTATTGATATTTGGAGGCCTAAAGAGCCTATTTTGGAGCAACTTTTGACTGATGTTAATTCCAGCGAGTCAGCTCATTTCATATACAAACTTCATTCTTTTGCCAATGTTCATTCTGGCAAGATTCATTGTTAGACTTTTCTTGATTAGCCAATGTAATTAGGCTTATACATTTGTAATTTTCGTAGATTGTTCTTTCTTTTTCTCTTATATTGTTGTTCATTCCAAGCTGAACTTGCTAAGGAACACTTCCAGCTTGCGGGGGGACTATTAAAGATATCTAGTTAGTTACATTAGTTAGCAAGTTAGTTGCTATCATAATTAGCTATATAAGCACCTCTTTGTACTCTTGTAACTTCACTTAATCATTTTACTATTCTCAATCAATACACTTTCATATTTTTCTCTCTTCTCCTTTATGAATGCCATATTTCATAATACATGAAGTTCACAGCCTTGTGTCAACTTCGTTTCCAAGGGATTAAAGTCTATTCAAATGTATTGGATATGTCTATAATTTTGTTTACAAAACATTTTGGATTTAAAGGTCTCCAACATGTAGCACAATAATGGAATGACACCGAACCAACCGGTTGAACTGCCAGATTGGCGTTTTGTTTGTAAAATAAACTGAAGTGGTGTGAGAATATATAATTGAGATACCAAGTATGGAAATATGTTCAAAACAGTTGTTTATGCACTGTTAATTGTCATGCAATCTTAGGATAAACTCTACATACCATCTGTATTTCAAGTGCTGTTAGCACTTCTTAGATTAATCACATTTAATTCCATTAAAAACTTACAATACGACTTAATCTTTAAGCGGAAGTGACTCGGTTGGAAGAATCATTGAAAGCTTTGTGTTTCAGAATTAATATTATTTTTAAAAATCTTATAATCAAAATGATTAAGAAAGAATTATCGGCTGAAAAAGAAATTGTGTAAAAATTATGCAAAGTCAACTATGCTATAAGTACATGGTTTTGGTGGATTGCACTGTTTGAAATGGAAAGAATCTTAATATTCAGAGGGTGTCTGGGAAAGATTCTTTTTGGGAGTTTCAGCTATTTTTTCCATAAAAAGTTTTGTTTGGGTCAATTGCTTAATATTCAAAAAAAGTTTTTCTTTGTTGTAAAATGCTGATTTGATACAAGCTGCTGACGAGGACTGTCTATCGAAAAAGCATTTTTCCTTCGCTCAGCCACACAAATTGACCAACACTATTCATCTTGACTAACACAATTCTTCAGCGTCGCACAAGCATGTAGTTGTGATATTAAAATAAAAAATTATAAACAATTATGTAAAAATGATTATTTTTGTACCACCCAAACGAAATAGATTATCTTAAAATCAATTTTCAGCAATCATATCCAAACAAAAAAATATTATGATTATAATCGATTATCACAATAATCGATTTTTTGAAAACATATTATCAGTATAATCTTTTTTTCTATCTTTCCCAAACACACTCTAACAGATCTAAAGAATACTAAATACTATATTTATTTTCTCCTTTTTTTTTATTGATAAGCCAAAATATATATTAAAGGGAGTATAAAAGATATTCAACTCATGTACAATAAGTGAAACCAAACAAAAAAGATTGAATATCTAGGTACCAATTCAACCAAGATCAACACTAAAAGCAAGCCCAAGGTTGAAAAAGTAACTGAACTCCAAATCACAGACACAGAGGACACTGGTTTGTAAGCAATCAGAACATAAGACAATAGCTAGAAAAGCACTAAAGAAGCAAAAACAAAACCTAATGACCGCAGCATCAAAAGTAGGCTCCAAGCTTCTAGAAACAAAAACCACGGATCCTGAAGGCAAAAGACAGTGCAGAGGCCAAAACAGAAACAGAACAGCAGCAAAGAAACCAGTCAAACCACCAAAAACAAACAACCACACCGAGTTTCTTTGTGGCAGTGTAACAAATCGAAGAGTACACCAAACCTGCATACAGCAAAGCAGGAGAGAAATCAAGATATACAACCCACCGGATGTTGGAGTATTGACTTAGTCCTCATCCTAATCCTATCCTTATCAGCATTTGGTTTCAATTTGTTATGCTATTATTAATCTTGTTACTATCACTTCTATTCTTTATCTGTTATCATTATCTTGTAACTTTCAAATTCAAAATCTTATGTACTCTATATATGCACAATGTTGTACAGAAGAAGAATTGTAACGAAAACAGATTCAATGAAACAAAGTTTTTGATACTTCTATATGGTATCAGATTAAGCCTCAGCCTAACAGCATTTTGGTTTTTCGATCCTCCCTCCAATGGCATCTTCCACTACTTCCAACAAACCTCTTGTTGAACTCACCACTGCTTCCACTCTTCCTATCAAACTCAATTCTGGAAATCATCATACTTGGTACAATCAAATACTTCATCTTCTCAAGGCCAATGAACTTTATGTCTATGTTACAAGTGACACTGCCTGTCCTGAACCCAAAATCGGTACTGGAGATACTGTGTTGTTGACAATCCAGCCTACTCTTTCTGGAAACATCAGGATCACTATGTCTACCTTGCTCTTCTAGGGTCGTGTGGCCCAGATGCCCAAATTGTTATGACCTCGGCTGAATTGTCTGCTGCTGCATGGGCTCGTTTGAATAAACAATATGCCAATCGTTCTCATACTCGTGTTATGTCTCTCAAAGAACGTCTTGCCTCAATCTCAAAAGGCACCTCTAGTGTTGGTGATTATCTTCGTTCCATCCGAGTTATTGGTGATGAACTCGCCCTTATTGATCATCCGATTGATGATATTGATCTCGTAATTACTGCTCTTAATGGCCTTGGTTCTTCCTTTCGTGAATTTTCTGCGTCAATTCGTACTAGAGACTCTCCATTGTCATTTGATGAATTGTTTGACAAACTCATTGACTTTGAAATATTTCTTCAACGTGACAAGTGTCAACAGCAGTCTCTCCCTGTCACTGCAAACTATACTCAACACACCTCTCGTGCCCACTATCATGGTCGTCGCTCACCTTCACGGTCTTCTCACTCTCAATCTCGAGATGCCTCTGCTCCACAATTGGACCATCCTGGCTCTAAACGTTCTGCGCCAGTGTGCAAATACTGTCATCGCCGAGGGCATGTTATTGATAATTGCTATCGCTTGCATGGTTACCCAGTCAATCATCCTAGGCGTCTAGCCAACTTTTCTCATTATGGAGATCAAGGCGATTCCTCCTGGCTTCTTGATTCTGGTGCCTCCCACCATGTAACTCATGATCTTGGCCAACTTTCATTGTCCACTGACTATAATGGTTCTGACCAACTTATGGTAGCTAATGGTAAGACTCTCCCCATTAAACACTATGGTTCCACCAAAATTTCTACATCTTCTACACCACTTCATTTATCTCATGTTTTACATGTTCCCAATATCACTCAAAATATTCTTTCCGTATCTCAACTTTGTAAAACTAATTCAGTTTCTGTTGAATTCTTTCCATGGCATTTTGAGGTAAAGAGTCTAAGCACGGGGGAGGTTCTTCTGCGTGGAAGGAATGAAGATCAGGTGTACAAGTTACAACCAGTTCGCACCCAAATCAATCATTTTCAACATCAACCTTCTCTCACACTTTGGCACCGTCGTCTTGGTCACCCCCACCTTCAAGTCCTTCAGCACATCCTTCCCCACAAGCCATCTTCCAGTTCATTTAGGTGTTTAGACTGTTTAGCTAATAAGGCACACAAATTGCCATTTTCCCAATCCACTTTGTCTAGTTCCAAACCTTTGGAAATTATTTTCTCTGATGTATGGGGTCCTACCTCAATAACTTCAATAAATGGATTCTCATATTATGTCATTTTTATTGATCATTTCTCCAAATATGTTTGGCTCTACCCCATGAAGTTTAAATCGGATGTTGCCACAATTTTTCCCATTTTTAAATCTCTAGTTGAAAATCAGTTTGAATGTAAAATTAAATCATTTTATTCTGATAACGGTGGTGAATTTATAAAACTCTGGCCCTTTCTTCAAACTCATGGCATAACTCACCTAACCACTCCTCCATACACACCTAAACACAATGGCCTATCGGAACGAAAACACAGACACCTGGTAGAAACCACCCGCTGCCTCCTTAATCACGCCTCTCTTCCCCTATCATTCTGGTCATATGCTATCCAAACCGCTGCTTATTTAATAAACCGTATGCCAACTCCTGGTTTGAGCATGGTATCTCCTTTTGAAACTCTGTTCCACCGCATCCCAAATTACTCGAAGTTACGTGTCTTTGGTTGTCTCTGTTTTCCCTGGCTTGGTCCATACACCACAAACAAACTCCAACCAAAATCCAAACCTTGTCTCTTTTTAGGTTACAGTCTCACTCAAAGTGCCTATCAATGTTTTCATCTAGAGTCTAAATCCTTATACACTTCAAGACACGTTACCTTCATTGAGGACACTTTTCCCTACCCCACACAGCACCATCCCTCTCTCATGCTAAATCAACCAAATCCAACTTCTCATACCTTATCCTCTCAACCTTTATCCTTTATTCACAATACTCCTTCAATAATTCAAACCCCTATCACCACATCAAACTCCGATTCTCTTGCCTCACCAACCTCTTCATCCCAATCCTAACCCATATCTCCTCACCCCACGACATCCACACAACAAACTCCAACCTCATCACCTATTAACCCTCCAATTCTCGTAACATCCCAACCCCTCTCATCTCCAACCAAATCTATCCCACAAAACACGGTACACACCAACCTTAACAACTCCAACACTTCTATCTCTCAACCTGACAAAACATCCTTATCCCAACCTCCTCTCACTCCAACTATACCCCATGCGTCCCCCTCTCCCATTTCAACCTCACCACTGATGAATCATGCCTCGAGCTTGTACACCCGCAACACCAGCAGAAGAACGCGCAGAAGGTCCTCCCCCTCTATTATCCTCACATCATATGATCACATGCTCCAAAAATGGTATTTTCAAACCCAAACAAGCCCACCTGGCCACCAAGTTCCCCTTACCAGATTCGGTGGAGCCTTCTTGCTCACTCAGGCTCTTAAACACCCTGAATGGAAGGCTGCCATGTCGGAAGAATTCAATGCCTTGCTTACCAATGGCACTTGGTCGCTTGAACCAAAACAAGATCATTTTCATATCATTGGCAACAAATGGGTTTACAGAATCAAACGCAACACTGATGGTTCCATTGCTCGGTATAAGGCGAGACTTGTTGCTAAGGGCTTCCACCAACGTCCTGGCATTGATTACCATGACACCTTCAGTCCTGTTATCAAACCGCAGATCATAAAGCTTGTCTTATGTGTGGCTCTTTCAAAAGGGTGGTCCTTGAATCAAATGGATGTCAATAATGCTTTCCTCCATAGCACCATCACTGAGGATATTTACATGTCTCAGCCCCCTGGCTTCATCCATCCTCAATTTCCCAACCACGTCTGTAAATTGAGAAAATCTCTCTATGGTCTCAAACAAGCACCTCGTGCGTGGTATCATGCTCTCAAGGCCTTCCTGCTCCCATATGGATTCATAAATTCAAAGTCAGATACCTCTCTATTCATTTACAGACGTGGAAGTACTGTAGCATACTTTCTGGTGTATGTTGATGACATTCTATTTACAGGCAATGATTCGAAATTTCTCTCCTCCTTCCAGTCTACTCTTGCCACCAAATTTTCTCTCAAGAATCTCGGTTTTCCAAGTCACTTTCTTGGTGTTGAGTTTGTTCCAACAAAGGATGGCATCTTTCTGACACAACATCATTATGTCCGTGATTTACTTCACACTATCAGCATGCATGATGCTAAACCTGTCTCAACTCCGATGTCCTCCACAATAAATTTGGCTGCCACTGGAGATACTTCTGCCTGTAACCAGCATGAATATCGACAACTTGTGGGTTCTTTACAGTATTTGTCTCTCACTCGTCCTGATATGTCCTTTACTGTAAACAAACTCTCTCAGTACATGCATGCTCCCACCACTCTACACTTGCAAGCTGCCAAACATGCACTTCGTTATCTTGAAGGAACACTGGACTATGGCTTACACATTCACCATTCCAATGATCTTCAACTACGTGCCTTTTGTGACTCTGACTGGGCTGGTGATTCCTCTGATATGAAATCAACTGCTGCTTTCATCATTTACTGTGGTCCGAATGCTATCTCATGGTCTTGCAAAAAGCAGCGAACAATAGCTAAATCATCCACTGAGGCAGAATACAAAACCATTGGTTCCACTGCGGATGAACTCCTTTGGTTTCGGGAGCTCTTCCAAGAACTTCACCTACCATTTCAACCGCAGCCCACCATTTATTCTGACAACATCGGTGCAACATATATATGTGCCAATCCAGTTTTTCACTCGCGAATGAAGCACTTTGCCATCCATTACCATTTTGTGCGTGATTTAGTGTCAAACAAGGAACTTCAAGTTCTTCGCATACCCTCCAGTCATCAACTCACTGATCTTCTCACCAAGTCGCTGCCTCCATCCAGACACAATTTTCTCACATCCAAGATTGGTGTTGTTTCATCCACCACCATCTTTCGGGTGCGTGTTGGAGTATTGACTTAGTCCTCATCCTAATCCTATCCTTAACAGCATTTGGTTTCAGTTTGTTATGTTGTTATTAATCTTGTTACTATCACTTCTATTCTTTATCTGTTATCATTATCTTGTAACTTTCAAATTCAAAATCTTATGTACTCTATATATGCACAATGTTGTACAGAAGAATTGTAACGAAAACAGATTCAATGAAACAAAGTTTTTGATACTTCTATACCGGACACATGCGCCAATCTGTGAAGTTGTAAGAAGCAGCCCCTCAAAGAACCGAATACCAAGATCTCTGAATAATGGACTCTACAATGGCCCTATCATTTAAAGAAGCTGAATTAAAAATTATGTCATTTCTATGGAGCCATATAGACCAAACTGTACAATGCCAAAACAAAATTTTGATCTTCCTCGTTTTCTTACCTTTAAACAAACCCCTGTGCATGAGATAGTGAGAAACAATATCTAGTGGAATGGATACACCAAAACCAAGCCAACTATAAATATAGTTCCAAATCTGTACTGAAACAGGGCAAAGGAGGAACAGGTGTTGGGCTGATTCCTCCAATTGACCACACAAGACACATCCACCCAATTGTTGAGCCGAGAACACATTTCTAAGAAGATTAGAGCAAGTCGGGTCCCATAATAGTTGCTAAGGGAATGCCAAAACTTTACTAGGAACACAGCTCACCCAAAAATTCTTAAACAAAGCTGAACCAGCAGGATGAGCACCCAACAAACTCGACTGAGACAACAAGAAGTCATAGGCCGTCTTCACAGAGAACACCTTTGAGCTGTCAAGTTTTCACACCCACTCATCTTCCACCTCCCTTTGAATGAACGTAGCAACCATAGTATCTAAGAATAAATGAAGAACGTCCTCTTCCCAAGCAAAAAGTGGTCTTCTTCACCTCCACCTCCAACACCACACCCCATCCTCCCAACAACCCAAGCTACTGACCAAACTAATTTTGTCTAAACTTATTGAGTAAAGTCTCGGAAAAAAATCTTTTAAGCTTTGAGGACCAAACCAAACATGATGTCAGAAGAGTGTATTTGCACCGTTACCCACCTTTCTACACACACAACTATTGAACTAGAACAGAGGGCTTGAACTTACACTATCAAGCGCCAAATGCCTCTCCACCATTGTGAGGAATTTTTTGAGTTCCAAATATGCTGATCAGGCTCCGGGTTAAAAGGCCCGTATCGTGAGATAAGAATTTTATACCAACAAGCATCACTATCAATCAGAAGATGTCATTTCCACTTCCCTAATAAACTCACATTGAAAAGATCCAGCTGTTTTACTACTAAACCACATTGTTCCTTCGGCGAACAAACTTTGTTCCAAGACACCCATGAGATGCACCTCTTCTCATCACCACCTCCCCACAAGAAAGTCCTCTGGATTCCTATGAGAGTATTTAAAACCTTCCTTGGCAATCTAAAAAAGGAGAGATAGAATAGCGGGATGTTAGATAATACCGATTTGAGAAGCACTATTCTCCGCCCAAAAGACATATTTCTTCCTTTCTATCTTGCCAATCTTTTCCTCATAATATCTATAACTGGTTGCCAAGTTGAATACGACCAATTCTGCAACAAAGAAAGGCTGACCCAGCTTGGAGGAAGCTATCTTCCACATTTAGGCCGAACAAATAGCTTTTAAGAACATTTATCTTCAAGTCAGAAGCCATTTCAAAGCTTCTCAAGATCGTCTTAATGGCCCAAAAATTATCAAAAGATGCCTTCCCAGTAATCAACGTGTCATCCGCAAATTGTAGTATTGACAAAGAGTTGCTGTCATCATAATCAATACCACAAAACCTTCCACAAGCCACGTCACTACTCATTAGACGGCTTAAACCTTCCCCCACAATGAGAGAAAGGAATGGAGCCAATGGATCACCTTGTCTAAGCCCCTTCCGTAGAGCCACTTTCTCCGTAGGGCTGCCATTAACTAGAATCGAGACACTTCCCCAAAACACACACGCGTTCATTCACCTTAAGAACCTATCACAAAATCCCATCCTTTGTATCAGATAAATTAGGAAATCCCAATCCATGTAGTCGTAGGCTTTCTCAAAATCTACTTTGATGATGAAGCATTTCTTTCTCTTCTACCTCACCAAATCCACCAATTCATTAAATTTAAATTTTGGCATGAAACGAGTTTTGGGAGAATTCTTAAAATATCAAGAGTCAAGACTAGGTGTTAAGCTTGTGAATAACAATTTCGGTGAATAAGGTCACGCAACCAGTGAATGGTTAACCATTTATGTTGCTTGATTAACCATTTGTCATCAATTAATTCCTTCTCATCATAGATTAAACTTTTTAGCATCATGAATCATGACGAGACTAAAACTAGAATGCTACCCATCTCATGGATGGTGATGGAATAAGTGATGCTTGTATCCGGAGGTAGCAAAACTGTGTTCCACACATCAGCAGCTCTTGGATACTCTAATTAAAAGAAGTATTTGTGATTACAATTTACGGTGAAAATTATAGGAACGTTTGGAAGGTAATTGTTGGACATGTTTGTGTACTTGCAATCCAGCCAGGAGATCATGTAAAGCTTACCACACAAGGGTCTTCCTCAATTTGATACTTAGGCTAGTTGCTTTTCGTACTTCTTTCTATAATGTGTTATTAACAATGGCTTATACAAACTGTAACAGATGATGAGTCCATTTGTTATTACTTATTTTGTTAAAAAATTCATTTTTTAATCATAAAATCATTTTTTTTTAAATTTTTAGTGTGTTTGTTTTTGTTTTTGGAAATAATCTGACACAAAAAAAATCATTTTTGGGCTTAAAATGAAAAGCAATTTTCACTTGATTTTGGGAAAAAAAAAAAGTTTTTATAACTAATTACTTTTAAAAAAATAATTTTTTATGATTGTAAACAAACAAAAATCTGCTTCTGCTTCTGGTTTTTTTAAAATTCTCTAAAATTAATTACTAAATTATTCTATAACATAATCACTTATTTTTTAATCTTAAACAAACTGCCTGTAGAACTTGTTTGAAAGGAAAACATATAATTTAGGAATAAACAAAGGGAAAGAAAGTACAATATTTATTCAATAAAATTTTACTTATTTGCTTACCCAAAAAAAAAATTACTTATCGAAAAAAAAAACGATAATAATGTATTAAAAGTCTAAGGTGGCGTTTGGTATAAGAGATATTTTTATTTTTATATTCTCGAGAATATAACTTGGGAATAAAGTTTTCCTACATTTGGTATAAGAGAAAAAATATATTCTCAGAAATAAAAGATTCTCAGAAATAGAGTTTATGAAGAGGGTGGGAAAAAAGTTTTCCCATATACAAGGATGAGAAAAAAGTTCCCAATGGAAAACTTTTAAGATGTTAAATTACCTAACTATCCCCATCTTAAGTAGAACCCATCCGTCACTCAAAATACCCACTCTTGCCCACCTCTCCTCCTCATGCGTCATCGCCATCATCATAGCAGCAACACCAACTACGACATCGTCACTGATAAAATAAAAAAATCCAAAGCCAGGAATTTGAACAATGTTTCTTTGATGAATAATTGTCGGTAACTAGGTGCGGGAACTTAAACAATGTTTCTTCATTCTTGTTTTATTAATTAATATGTATTTTTTAATTATAAATATAAAAAAGGAGGAAGACGACAATTTGTTTGGGAGAACATAAGTGGCATTTGTTACTACGGTTCATTATTTCTTTACTTTGAAACTTTTTATTTTATAAGGGTATTTTTGTAAAAATCAATTATATTTTTGGGAATATTTTATATGAATCAAACATGAGAATGAGAATGCAACCTATTATTCCTAAGAAAGGAAAGTTTCAACCAAACATATTTTATTGATATTCCTCGAAATTTCATTCATGAGAATATAGTTTACCTGAAAATAAAGCATCCCCTATCACAAACGCTACCTAAGAGGTTCGAATTATTCATTCCAACTCCTAAAATTTTGAAACATTAGCTCGCTCACGATAATGGGGTCAAAACCCGGTATGCTATTCCATCCATCAATAATCAAAGCAGTGTTTGTGGCAATGATTGCTGTACATTGGAGATTGGTGTATGGAGCTTAGAACTCTATATGGTACAGAAATGTTGTATGGTTCCCACTTCATTGAACTTTTCGTGTTTGCAAATTCTCACCCAAAAGCAAGTCAAGCGTGCAAAACTTTTTATTCAAATGGTTATTTGCACTAAACAACAATGAGCACGAAATGCAGCAAAACAAGAAGGGCTCTTGTACTGTTAAGACCGCATATAATCTTTGTATGGACAAGGTGGTGGACCTTTTTCACTTGCGAAGGGAAGGAAATTGGGACAGTATCTGGAACATGGTGTTAAGAGTATAAATATTTTTGTTAGAATTTGTTATGAGTTGTTAATAGTTTGTTAGGATGTTAATTGTGTTAGTTAGTTAGCTCTATAAATAGAGTGTCATGTATCACATTTCATCAATCTTTTTCAATCAATCAATATGTTACCGCATGAGTATACATATGCTCTCTATCTCTCCTATGAGTATGATCTCTATCCCTCACATCCATGGATTCTTCACATGGTATCAGAGCGATACCCTGAGGAGGCTTCCAGTGATGATTCGGATAGTGAGGAAGAGGAGGCTTTAGATTCTGTTGAAGATTGTGCTTCAAACTGTGATGAAGAATTCATCAAGAACACGCACGAGGAGGCCATAGCAGTTCCATCATCGCAACAACCATCAACCGAATCTGCAGTAATGGAGGCCAGCCCAACGCAATCTCAATTTCGGCAGTTTGAGAATCGGATCTTGATGCAATGTTCTGTGACTCCGGTGACTTCGATCAAGCCGATCAAGCCAACAATTGATGGATCCACCATCAAAATTGGGGAAATCACCTGCGCCCTGGTCAATTCACGTTCTAGCACCTTCAAACGTAAGGCTAATGGAGACTCATCTCGGTTAGATGTTTGCGAATCTGTTCTTGGATCCGAAGTGATTGTTGAAGAAAAAGCAACCAAATCGCAGGGAAGCGGTTTCTCGATCTTGCATCCGGGTTTGCCATCTCTCGAAGCATCCAAGAAACCCAAGGGGCTCATCGTGGATCTGGTTTCGAGCGCCATCACCCCGATTTCCGCATCACTATCACAAATCGGATCATCACCTCCTTCCTCAATCTCTCTTCGCAACTTTGAATCGACGTTCTTGAGTCCAACCTGAACCTGGTTTCGATTTGTTTTGCTACGGTAAATCAAGTTTCCGAAAACACCGCCACTGCTGACTACATCACCTTCGATCCAGGCGGAAATCTCAGCCGTTCGCCATCGTTGACAGCAGCGCACCACCATATCACCGAGCTTCTTTTGCTCTTCTCTTTTTCGGCGTCGGCCGTGGTGGTAGCGCCACCCTCCTTTGAAATCCGTGATTGGCTCTCCCAACAAACCAGCGAATGCATCACTATCTTCGATCCCGGCGGAACTCTTGTCGCCGACCACAACTCTGTCATACGCCGCCTCGGTAACTCGGACTCATCGTCTTTTGCAAGTCAGTGGCTACCCCCGTCGCAATCCGCCATCATCGAGTTCTTCACCGCGACGACGCCGTCTCCAGGACCGGCCTCTGGTCTTCCTTGGGTGCCTTGGAACACTACTAGACATTAGGGCTTCCAATTGAACCGTTGAAGGGAATTGCCCTTGGGCTTGGGCAACGTCATTAGATTTTAGGCTACTGGATTGCTTTGTGGGCCCTGCTTCTTTTAGTTGCTTTAGTGTCTATTTTCTTTTACTGGTTGTAGTATATTTTTTTAATGCTTGTAATCCAAGCTGATTGTGGATGATACCACTTATCAGCTTGAGGGAGGCTGTTAAGAGTATAAATATTTTTGTTAGAATTTGTTATGAGTTGTTAATAGTTTGTTAGGATGTTAATTGTGTTAGTTAGTTAGCTCTATAAATAGAGTGTCATGTATCACATTTCATCAATCTTTTTCAATCAATCAATATGTTACCGCATGAGTATACATATGCTCTCTATCTCTCCTATGAGTATGATCTCTATCCCTCGCATCCATGGATTCTTCACACATGGAAGTACCACAAAATATTAGAATCTTCTTATGGAGATTGTGCCGTGATGTGCTTCCTACCCGGTGTAAACTCCAGTCGCGGGGCATCCCTTGCCCAGCTGCATGTGTGACTTGCTCCAAGTCGTTGGAAAATGGTTGGCACTGCTGCTTCACATGTGCAGTAAGTATCGAGTGCTGGAAGTATGTTCATATATGGGATGTTATCTCTCCTTTGATTGTTGAGGTTGAGTCACTACCTCATGTCATCTTCAAGTTTGTGGCAGTTCTGGATGATCACAAAAGGAGGGTCTTTTGCTGGGTGCTTTAGAGCATATGGAGGTCCAGGAATGTCAAGCTATGGGAGGAGAAAACAGAAACTCACTTGCAAATCGTGGCCAGGGCTATTCATGCTATGGAGGAATGGAAGTTGTACACATCTATGGGTAGCACAAACTGCAACTCTCCTTCTCCTGTGCAAAGAGTTAAGTGGTCGAAACCTGGTGTTGACTCCTTGAAATGCAATGTGGATTCCGCGTTTTTCAGCAAGGAAAACATCACAGCTATAGGCATTTGCATCAGAGATGAGAACGGTTCCTTTTTGTTGGCTAGAAGTGAGTGGAGTAGTCCTCTTTTGATGGTCCCAGAAGATGAAGCCATGGGTCTTCTTGCGGCAATTAAGTGGGTTAGAGATCTTGGGCTCTCCAATGTGACATTTGAGCTTGATAACAAAGTGGTGGTGGATAGTCTTCAGTCCAATGCTGATGATTTCTCTGATTTTGGTGCCATCATCTCCCATTGTAGGAACTTGTTGTCTATGAATTCAACCTTTGGAGTTGATTTTGTTAGGAGGCAAGGCAACTTAGTTGCTCATAAGCTTGCTAGAGCGGCTTTGTATTATCCTAGTCTCCATATTTTTTATGATATTCTCATTTGTATTGGTAACATTATTACTAATGAAATGAAATAAGTTGGTTGCTGTAAAAAAAAAGTACGAAGATATTCTCATATGAATTATACGAATGACTTGGCATTTTGAGAGATCCAGCAGTTGCATGATTGTCGCTCCTTCTAAATGGTTTATCTAGTAGTTGTGTGATTGTCATCCCGGTAATCGCCACGAAATTGGTATGACAGACTAGCAACCGCATCAAAACCGGTTCGGCCGAGGTCGCATGGCGGTGAAGATGCCTCCGATGCCGGAGCCGACGGCGACGCCTAAGTAATGGGTGATTGTGGCATTCTGGTCCCCGGAATCGTCTGAGTAATGGACGATTGTGGCATTCTAGTCCCCATAATTCTTCTTGAGCGCTTTCTCTAGGTAGGCGAATGCTTTTCCTGAGAGGATCCCTGCATGTCGCCGTCATCGTCGATGGCGAGTAGCCAAAGAGGATTGAACAAAGGTGGAAGACAGCGGATAGAGGTTGAAGACGATAAATAGGAGTCAAGGACGGTGATTCATTATTTTTTTTCCGATCTACTTCGAGGAGTATTTCACCGCCAACCTGAGACGGGGACTAATCTCCCGCAGGAGTTTGTTCGGCACCTCGATGGGTGGCATCCCTCCCAGCTGAGATTTTTTCCATACCCAAGACTCGAACTCGAGACCTTGATTAAGGGGCGAGAGGCTTTTAACCACTCACGCCAACCTCAGTTGGTGGACGGTGATGCATTATACAATAAATTCTATTTTTTTATGTTATATTCTAAGGGAGCGGATCAAGTTACTCCAAGAGTAACTTCAACATCCTACTCTTAATCTGGACCGTTAATTTTATTATAATCTAACGATTAAAATTAAGTAACACATTAACACACGTGACCTTCTTTGCCTCCAGCGTAATTCCCTCTTCCTCTTTTCTACACTGTGCATCGTGCGAACAGAGCCACAGCTGCCATCCAGTTTGTGCCGCCGACATCATCCAGAGTCACTATTGAATGTCACTTTATGATTTACATTTGCAAATGTATCTTCTAGACAAGAAAATGATTTTTAGTGTTTTCCTTGATGTCGCAGGAAGTGTTTAAATATGAGATTTATTTCTAGATTGAATTCTGTTGTACTCTGAAACAGAGTTAATTAATTTTCTTCTTTGTTGAATTTCTTCTTTTCTTACCTCCCTCTCTAATGGAGTTTCTTTAATTCAGCTGATAAAATTTGTGAGTTTGTTCAAGTTTTTCATTTTATGTTCGTTGTCATATGTCGAAATCTGCATTCCAGATCTTGTCAATGTATTTGGGGGGTATTTATACCACTTCTTCTGTTATATCCCAATCTATGAGGCCCCTTGAATGGAGAAGCTGCTACTTATGAACAAAGGGTTAAAGGGATTGATCCTTATGGAATTTTATTTTGGTTTAACTATTGAGTAGGTCCATGAGTTATTTGAGAATTTTTAAATAGGTTTCTATATTAAAAAAATTTGTAATTGGATCCTCGAACTTTTATAAAGTTTTCAATCGGGTCCCTATACTAATAAAGTTTTAAATTGTGTCCTTGAACTTATATAAAATTTTTAATGGAGTCTCTATGATAGGGTTCCGTGAAGAGGTCTTTAAGTTTGCTGATATGAAACGTGACCTGAAATTCCCCCAAATCTGTATTTAGGGTTGCAAGAGACCAAATTTTGAGTCAGAAAACCAAAACGTGACTTACGATTGCTTCTCCTCCATTTGAACAAATAGTTATTCCTTCCCCGATTTATGTTTTACGGTTGTATATCCCTAGGATAGAGTTCCGTGAAGAGGTATTTAAGTTTTCTGATGTGAAACGTGACCTGAAATTCTCCCAAATTTGTATTTAGGGTTGCTAGAGACCAAAATGTTGAGCCAGAAAACTAAAAGTGACTTGCGATTGCTTCTCCTCCATTTGAACAAATAGTTATTCCTTCCCTGATTTATGTTTTACGATTGTATATCCCTAGGATAGGGTTCCGTAAAGAGGTCTTTAAGTTTGCTGATGTGAAACGTGACCTAAAGCTCCCCCAAATTTGTATTTAGGGTTGTAAGAGATCAAAATGTTGAGCCAGAAAACCAAAACATGACTTGTAATTACTTCTCCTCCATTTGAACAAATCGTTATTCCTTCCCCGATTTATGTTTTACGGTTGTATATCCCTTCCTTGAAATAATTTCCTCCAAAATAGTTTTTACACTTGCAACTTACTATATCTCACTTCATCTTGTTACATCTTGATGTATTTTGTTTTAACAATGTCTCAATGTTTATCTTCAACCAAAACTACTCATAAATAACTGATATAGTTTTCCACATTGGATGAAATCAGATATATTCCATCCAATTCAACATATTAACGAATTTTATAATCTAGGGAACTCATTTTACCGTGGATGTTAATTTCATGTTCTTTCTGCGCCTGCTGTATTCCGTTTTCCTCACTAGAATGGGGATTCAGTCTTCACTGAGATTGCCAGGATGGCTACAGAGAAACATCTGACGCCATATGTATTCAAGGTTGTTACGAATCATTCTCACTTTTTTGGGGTTTGAGAAGGGATAGTTGGCTGAGGTTGCATATCTTCTACAATGGCATTATAATTTAAAATACTCCGCATAGAATAAAAGATGAATATTTATAGAGAAAATGAGTGTTTCTTGATAATCGTTGGGCTAAAATCTCTTACATTCTCGCGGATATTAAGCAAATTTTTAATTCACTATGTTCTTCAAACTTTTGGCTTCTTACTAATGATTTTTATTTTAAAGCATTGTTTTAGATTCCACAAGTGCTTCCCAATGTGTTAAAAAAGATTTAAACTGGTTTTGTACCCAAAAATAAATAAATAAAACAATTGGAGTGATAATAAATTTCTAGTTACTATATTTCAAATTTCAATAAGTATGTGCATGTTAACTTTGTTTTTTCCCAAGGGGAAGGCCTGTACGAGGCCCCATAGGGTAGGGGGAGAAGTTAATGGGAAAGGAGAGCATACTATGGGTGTTTGAATCTGTATACTTATAGTGTTGCTCGGTTTAACCAAATTAGCTTTAATTGCGTAGGATTATCTAGGGTATTCACGGATTGAATTGGGTCGATTTTGAGTTAAAAAGTCATCTGATTTAATGATGAAAAGAACATGCGGTTTGAATTGGATCGGTTTGCTTCTTTAAAAATATCCAATCCAATCAAATGCGGTTTGGATAATTCGGTTTTTGTCATATTTTATTTTTTTTATTATATCAAGTATCCTTCCTACTTTTTTAACAGTGGACAAAGGATAATCCTCATTTTAATTTGGGAGTTTGAGAAAAAATAATTATTGATATTTTTAACATGTTCTTTTATGTTAATTCTCTATATCTACTCTCCCTTATCCTCTTTTTTTTCCCCTTGAATTGACTACAAATAAATTGTAAGTAATTATTTTTCAAACTTACTTAATTGATTTCATATTTTTCATGTTTACTCGATCAATTATATATATGTTATGCATCAAAACTTTTAGCAAAATATAACTTCAAGATGTTAATATTTATTCTAAATAGTCTCATATATGCATTCCTACAAAAATATTAAAGAGAACGAGGGACATAAAAGTAAGAAAAACAATGTTTAAGTATGAGTAATATTATAATTTCAAAAATAATAGTATATGTATATAATAGATCGGTTTGGATTGGATTTCACTAGATGATCCAAAATCCGATCCAATCCAATAAAAAATTACGGTTCCTTCGGTTTTCGATTTTTTTGTTCGATTTTTGTGGTTCGAATCGGTTTGGATCGGTTGATGAACATCGGGGAAAGCTACTGAAACAAGGCTTTTGGCCTCCAATGTTTTTTTTTTTTTACTATTTGGTATAAATGAAAATGAAAATATAGAAGTAATAATTAATCAACAAGAAAAAGAAATTAATAAATTAGAAGAATCCACTACTTAAAATATATATCAACAACGATTATCTAAGAATAAGATCAACAATATCTCACCAAAGATTAAATGGAATCGACTATAATATTTTAAGGATAATACTAACAAATATTCTTAGGGCATTGTTTAAGGAAGCAAAAAATGAAAATTTGTATGAAAAATGATGTATTTAGCATTTCAAAGAGTGTGATACTTAGTTTTTCAATACGAATTTTCCTTTTGTGGATTTCTTAACCAATGCCCTTAGGGCACTCGTTAGCAAGACCCATATTTTAATAACCATTAAATGAAATCGATTATAACAGTTTAATAGATATAAATAAAATATTGTTATTTATTTTAAAAGTACCTCATTTTCGAATTTGTTTTACACCCCCAATAGGTGCCGGATCAATCTGTATAAAATGTCCAATTGGAGGGAAAATACTGCATTATAGTACCTTAGAAAGTGGGCCGGTTCTCACACGGAGGAACCCCCCTTGTATATATATATTTATTACAAGAGTTACCTTTTCCCATGCACGTGTGAGTATGATGGGCAGTTTGTTGAGAGACTGGGATCGGAGAAGCACTCAAGCCATTGTCTCTGACCAATTTGACCCAAAAGAAAGAGGAATGTTATGGGCAAGGTTTCCAAAACCGGACCGGTCATCGAACCGGTGAAGGCAGCGGTTCGAGGTTCAATGGTCCAAACGAGGTTGAACCGATTATAATTAAATAATATTATTTTAATTTTTAATATAATATTTATAACAATATTAAACAAAAAAACAACATAACAACTAAAATTATTAAGCACAATTTTTATTATTTTGAAATTAAACTAAATAAATATAAAGATATATGTTAAAATCATCTTCATAGGGAAAACCAACCCAAAATCTACAACCAGCCCACATATGTTAGAAAACAAAAGAATTGGGTTTTGACTAGGATAATCCAAATCCTTTTATACTATTTTTTTCTTTTTTTTAAAGAAAACCGGTTCAAGCCGGTTCACTACCGGTTATGACCGGTTTTACCGGTTTTGAACCGGTTTTCCGATTTTTGCACCGGTTCAATGCATGACCGGTTTTTCCTACTGACCGGACCGGTCATGGTCCCGGTTCCCGGTCGGACCGGCCGGTCCGGTCCGGTTTTCAAAACCCTGGTTATGGGTACTGGTCAAAGTGGTTGGTTAACAAGCCCATCAATTAGCTCATTCTAAAAGCAAGGAGCTGTTGACAAATATCATGATAGAAAATTAGCTCATTATATATATATATATATATATATATGCTTTATCTATGGTGGTGTTCCATTTATGCAACTCAATTGCACTTTAACCTGCACTGGTGAGGCTCTTCAACTACACAGTACCAATAATTGGACTAAATTTTTAACTTTCTTTATACAACTTTCAGAATGGTTTTCATGGGATATCCAATGTTCAACATAGCTAATAGGCAAGAGCAAGCAAAACAAAAAGACAGATTCCTATTGCCTAGCACAGGAAGTCGAAAAAATTGAAAGCAAACTCACCAAATTGGTTAATGCTTTTAGGCTTAATTGGAGTTTTGCTTCCGGTAGTTTCATAAATGAGTGATTTTGATTCTTGTAATTTTAATTGCTCAAATCAAGTCCTTTTAATTTCAAAATAGAATCGTGTAGTTACAATTACTCAAATCGATTAAGCCCATGTGGTTTCAGAAACAAATGATTTTGATCATCGTAGTTTCACGAACGTACTCTGTACATGCATTCCTTTTTAATATTTTTTAGCTTTTAGTTTTACTTTTAGCATTTTTTTTTCAACTAATTAAATAAAACTAATTCTACACTAATGACACATCACAAAAGGTTAGCCAGTTCAACGACCCCCGTTAAGTATTGGATGATTAGATTTGTTCAATTTTAAAATTACATGAACTTGATTTGGCCAATTGAAATTATAGGAACCAAAATCACTCATTTATGAAATTACAGGAGGGATCAAAATTGTGATCATGTCAAACTTTTACTTTACCAGACAAGACAAACAAAACTATAGTTGTTGCCACCTACAACAAGAACATAACTACAATAATAAAAATCTGATAATTCAATAACTCTTCAAGAATTATCTACAACATTCTAGCAAGCAACTGGCAAGTCTACTGATCTACTGCATTGTACAAACAAAACAATAATGAGATTGTACGGTAGTTATGTTCTTGTTGTATTTTACTATATTTTTGCTTTGTTTTAATAATTAGGTAGAGTGGTGGAGAGCAAGAAATAATTGGACGAAAACGGAAGGAAACATGGCTCACCAATATTAGGGATTACGGCGATAATTCATGTGATGCAAATTTCGTGGAAGCTAGAGTAGCAAGGGTCAACTAGAAAGAAATACTGCAAGTCAGTATTGGGCATTAAGGCTTACCCTCTATACTGCCCATTATGTTGTATCACATAGTACTTCTTGGAATTTGGAAGACAATGGCTGTGCCCTGTGGCTGATTTAGAACAAGAATATATGAAGCCAGTATTGGGCATTAAGGCTTACCCTCTATGCTTGGCCCAAAACAAGAGGTTGGTTCCAAATCCACATCTTGGACTATTGGAATAACAGAATCAGGGCCTTCAGGTGAAGGCAATTGGGAGAGCATCTGCAGACTTCTTGTATAGAGAAATTAAGTGGCCTAGTCAAATACACTCTGATTCTAATTTCGCTTTGTTTCTCAATTCTGTACATTCTAATGCACACACGTGACCATTTTAACAGCACGTGTATAATGCAGAGGATTGACCTACCTCAGCAAGGAAAAACAGGTATTTGAATATTGGAGATTTTTACAATATTAACCAAAGTTTGTAGGGGAGATAAAACCTTTTTTTGGGAAGATTCATCGGTAGGTCCTGTGAGCCTTAGAGAGCTTTTCCCAAGGCTATTTTCTGTCTCGAAGCAAAACCAACACAGGATTGTAAATATTGGTTCATGGAATAATGGGGTGTGGGTGTGGTCTTTGGAATGGAGAAGAGAGCTATTTGTGTGGGAAAATCAGCTACTGGATGAGTTATTATCATTGCTGGGGTTAGTGTGTCTGAGTCAAGATAACTTAGATGCTTGGGAGTGGTCTTTGGAACCGTCAAAATGCTTCTCGACTAAATCTGCATACAGTTTTCTTGACAGAAAGGCAGTAGTTGTTCATGGTTTTTCCACGGAAGTCTCAAGGGCTTTAAAGCATTTGTGGAAGTGTAAGGTTCCCTCAAAGATTCTTGCATTCTCTTGGCAAGCTTTTCTTGATAGGATCCCTACAAAGTGCAACTTGTTCCATAGAGGTATCATTCAGGTCTCGACAGAGCAGAACTGTCCATTGTGTGGTATTTACTACGAGAATACCGATCATCTATTTTTCTCTTGCCCCTTTGCTCACAATTTGTGGGTGAAAGTCTATGGTTGGATGGGAGTCTCACTTGTGCAATATCATTCTCTTGTTGATCACTTTACTCAACATCGGGGGTTGTTTCTGGGAAGGAAAAAGAAGAAAAGGGGTTCATTTATTTAGCATGCAGTGATTTGGTCAATTTGGCTTGAAAGAAATGCGGCGATTTTTAAGGAGGAACCACCTGATTTGAACAAACTTTTGATTTGGTGATATGCAGGTCATGGTATTGGTTCTCTGGTGTGAAAAAGGGTTATATACCATTCTCATATTGGTGTATTAACCCCTTGGAGTGTATTAAAAGATTGTAACAAATGTTTGTCACTGTTCCTAGCTAGATGTCCGTTAATCTCCTATGTGTTTTGCCTATGTCACTGTAACAGATCTTGGTGAGGGTTGGATCGGTTGCTGATATAAAATCCGAGTGATGTGGGGGAGTCATATATTTGAGAAAAGTGTGTACGGATTGAAGTTGACACAGACAAACACAAGAAGGGGGTTGAATTGTGTTTGCTAATAATTTTCGAAAAACAACCTTTAAAACTATTTTTGCACACAAGAAGATTAAAAACATAAGCAAGCACACAAAAATAGATCTTTTAAAAGCTTTTAACAAAAGCAATATCAAAACCCCTTAGTCAGTAAAAACGTATAAAACTGAAAGAGTTTAGGGATAGAAGATTCATACAAAGGATTTTATCCTGGTTCACTCTCTTCCAACCAAGAGCTACGTTCAGTCCCTTCGACTTGAAGGATTTATCTACTACTTCTCCAAATAGATTACAACCAAGTATTCAACACCTCTCCAGGCTTACAAGCATTCCTTTCTTACCAAGTCTCTCCAGGCTCTAACTCTAACAAAGAGGTTTAACTTATGATCTTCTTAACTCACTATGTGTGAGGATATGAAAGTTTAAGATCAGATGAATATTACAACAATATTCAAACTAAAGAATGCAGACTCTTGCTCTTGAAAGAATATTAGAATGAGTGATTATCGATTGGCAAAAGTTATTCTTTAGAACTTGGGATCTTCTATTTATAGTGATCTTCTTCTTCACTGGTATTTCTTCAACGGTTATTTTGAATAGTCCCGTTTAGAGATAGCATTGAATGCATGATAACTGTTGTGACTGATAGCTTGATTGTGGCCTTTGTAAAATGTACTATTGGTTATCACATTTGCATAGAATAGAGGGTCATTGCTTCTGAGCAATTTGTACCTTGAAAACTTTCTTTCCTCCTTTGTGTACAATCGAGCTTTTTCCAGCAGTAAAATAGAATTCGTACAAGTCACTTTTCATTTCCTCATTGTACTATTTGCTTTTTGTATTTCCTCGATGGTACTATGATTTTCTCACAAGGAAACAAAGCATTAATCGGATAAAATAAATGGAAAGAACAAATATTCTATTGAATTAAATATCAATCATTTGAAATAAATTCAATGTGGGCCAGATTGCATTTATTCATTTTTGGAACAACATATACATAAGAGATAGAAGCTCGTCTATTCAAAAATCTCCGTTTACTCAGTTATTTGTGAGACTAGGTTTGTTCGTTCTTTTATAAGGCTCGTTTGATGACGTGGCATACAGAGCTCGTCTATCAAGTCTTTGGACTTGCTATTCATTAGTGAGTTATCATAATCTTCGTCTGGTGACGTGGCACTTAGAGCTCGTCTACTTGATTTTTATTTTTCTGTTTATCTACTTCTACCAAGTATTCTCCTCTGCTGACATGGCAAGTTAAAACTAGTCTAATTGATTTTAAACTTAAAATCCGTCTAGTAAACATTTAGTGCCTCGCCTATTTAAGGAAACCAGTCTACTCAATTAAATAAATAAATGACTTTACCAAACTATTGAGTAGCCCGTCTATACGTGTGGACGTGCATTTCTCATTATGAGTCCAAGCAGATACATATGAAAACTTATTCTAAGTTTCCATGTCTTATAATTTTAAGTGTTCCCGCATAACTAATTAAACTTGTTAAATATCAACTAACACTTTACAAAGTAAATTTAATCCTTTTATTAACATCAAAACACAGAGATTATTTAATCCAAAGGCCACTTTGGTTCCAACAATCTCCCCCTTTTTGATGATGACAAAAACTAATTAAATTTGAGTAGCAAAGTCTAAGAGAGCTTACAAAGCTCCCCCTAAGACAAAGCATAACTACATTTGAAAGTAGGTCATTTACTTAACATATCAAACAGAGTGAAAAACATGTAGACTTAGAATATATCAGAATAATTCATAGTAAATAATTGTCAGAGCAATCAAATAAGCAAACATAGAATATTTAAAGCATAAGGAGAGATATACATGTGCATACAGGCACATGCTTTTCAAAAACTGACTTTTCTTATTAATTTAATTCTCTTCTTTTCTCCCCATTTTTCGTCATCAAACAAAAAGGTAAAGGAGTTGGAACATCATTGTCAGTAAAAAGAAAAGAATAAGCTAAGAGGAGGGTGGAGGTGGAGGAGGACGGTTTTGGTTTTGGTTTGGTGGATGAGCAGGAATCTGTGTAGGCAAATTCTGGCTTTGCTGAAAACTGAGCATGATGCTCATCATTTGATTCATCATCTGATTTGTGGGGACCAGAGCTTCGAAGAACTTTGTTCTCTGACTTACTCCTTCACTTCTGCTTTTAATCTTTCCTCAATGATATTACCTATCATCTCTTCAAAGTTTGGAGGCAGAGAGAGTGATGTTCTAGAGCTTTCACCACTATCTTGAGCATGACTAGGCAGGGTGTCCAATGCTCTTGAATGTTCAGGTTGATCTTGTGGGTGAATTATTGTGAGAGTCAGAGGTTGAGAAGAGTGCTTATCTAAAGTGCTCGGTCTGGGAGCAGACTCAGCAATTTCCTCATGTTCGTATATCAACTTGACTGCTTCATGCTCTACAACAAGTTCCTCAATAGTGATTTCTTCTTCTATGTGTTCTGATGGAGGTGATGGAGGTGGTGAAGTAGCAGGTTCCAGAAGAGGACTAATGACTGGTAGTCCAAAGATATCATTGATAATGATAAACTTTCAGTCTAAAATACCACATTTTCCTCTGACAGTTGGAATGACTTTCTTTTCTTCTTGAGACAGTCCAGAGGAGGAGGCTTTTCTTGTGCAGTGAATAACATGTGATTTCCAGAAGTCACTAGCATGTACCTTTTCAGAGGTTTCTTCAATGGAAATAGATTGCCAATGATTCAGAAGGGTATAATCAAAGGGTTCTGAATTGAGATCCAGCATAATTTACACATCTGCTGGCATCTTGCCTTTGAAAATTCTTCTCTTCTTGTCTTTGTCTTTGTTGAAATCAAGCATTGGCAGTCTTGGTGCAATTCTGTATGGCTTGATCCCAATATTAGTTGCTGATGAATGTCTTAGCCAAGTTGGAGGGACAAAGTTTGCAGCTCTGTCAATTTTAAAATGGCTAAACTCCCACTTCAACATCTCATACATTAATGTATCAACAAAATCTGCAGCTCTGCCATACACACTGGGGTGCTTAAATGTTTCCTAGCCAGTGTTTCTGTCCATGATGATGGAGACATGCCTGAATGATCTAGATCTTTTGCAGGTGACATCAGATAGATCCTTCTTGGCAGGGTCAGTATGCCAGTTTGAAATGATATGCCTCCAAAATCCTTCAATGAATGGTTTGAATGGTGGAAGTCTAATGAGGTTGGGGTAAATCTTTCTAGGTGGGAATTTCTTTTGTGGTAGATGGGTTAGAAGAGGTCCAAAGGAATTGAATAGATCAGATGGAAATGGTCTAGCAGGTGAGTGTGGTTCAGGGTTAACCCAATATGAGTATATGTTTTCAGGTTCATACTCATATTCTGGTAAAGGGTACCATCTGGTTAGAATAGATTCAGGTTTAGTTTGGTGGATGTGGAAAAGAATCTTTGAGTCTCGCTTGACTTTTTCCCAATTCTCAGCTTTTCCCTCATATAATACTGATGGATCAGTATAAGGAAAGTTGATTTTCTTGATTTTTGGAAAGGGGGCACCAGGCCAAATTCCATCATCAGGCTGATTGAACCAAGGGTCATCAGCAGGGATAATAGGTTGGAAAGTTGATTTAGGAGGTAATGTTATTTGTGGTTGGTCTGGAAGGTTTGTTTGTGGTGAAGGGGTGTGGGAATGTATACATCAGTCATATCATCATTAACAGATGTACCAGAAACATCTATCCTATCCTCAAAGCTAGAAACTAGGGCATCTACTGCTAACTTAACAAGGTCATTAGCACGTAGAGTTACCTCAGTCTCAAAGACAATTTTGGCTTTCCTCTGTGGTTGCCTCCTTCTGGTTGGAATGGCAGAGGGGGCAGCAGCAGCAGCAACAGTCTTTTGTTTCTTCAAAACAGAGCTGATGAGAATTCTATCATCATCATCCTCATCATCATCTTGTGATAGAACCAGATTTCTTGTCCTTTTTTGTGAAATAGCAAGTTGAGGGGCAGCAGTAGTAGGTTCCCTGATGACAATTCCAGTAGGCCTTTTAGACATAGGCTTCCTAACAGCAGTGGTCTTTTTCCTGATATTCTTCCTTGGCTCCACAGTCTCAGTCATGTTTTGTTCTACCATTTCTTCTTTAATCTTCATCAATTCCTCAGTCTTAGCAATAGCAGCAGCAATATATGTACCGAGGTTCATGTTTGCTATGTTCATTTTTCCAAAGTCAGCAGCTGACATTGGGTTTTCAATCAAAATTCTGGCTTGTTACTCAGGAGTCCTTGCAGCAATGTATTCATAGATTCCTTGTGCCTTGAAGATTTTTGAAAGCAGGTGACAGTAGGGAAATGCTGATGTCTACTCTTTTCATTACAGGATCCCTAAATCTTCCATACAAAATTCTTGGAAGATTGATCTTCGTTTCAGTCATGAGGTGGCAGAGGCAAAACTTGTGTAGAGAAGAGAGGTTGTCCTTGGATCCAACCTTATGAAGAACCACTTTATTTAGTAGTTGATGAAGGATGCGAACAATATCCTTCATTTCAACAGCCTTCCAAGAGTGATTTCTGACAGTGTCTTCTTTCATTAAACAGATTTCAATAGTCTTAGAACCACCCAGATTAACTTCCCAAGTCTCAGTGAGAACCAATCCTTCCTGGGTGCAAAAAATAGCATCAGCAATGGTGTTCTCAGAAACTACAATCTTCTTTCTCAACACCATAGAGGAGAAGTCTGTATCAGAAATTCGAACATTCCTCCAGAAGTCCCTAATTAGGTTTGGAAAAACAGGGACTTTCTTTGTGAAGAGTCCTCCCTAGCCAGCAGCAGCATTAATATACTTGCTAATATCCAAGTTATAGTCTTCCAATACTCCAAACTTGAAATGATGCTCAATAGCCAAGTTGAGTTTATCCACGTTGAAGGTTGAAGAAGAAGCCATTTTTGAGGTTTGAAGGATAGGGTTCAGAGACAGAAGAAACAAAGAGCTCGAGAGTTTGAGAGAGATAGTTGTCAGGGAAGATGAATAATGAAAGGTTTTTCAGAGGGAAAGAAACTTACTTAAAAACGTTTTGAATTTCAAAGGTTTTTCTTTTGGAAATTAATTAAAAGAAAATGATAAGACATGTCATTAAGAATAAAACGGCGTTGGTATTTTGGAACACTAAAAAGGTCTTGATGGGATTGATGGAAGTTACTGACTCAGAAGAGAGAATATACTAGAAAAATATGTCTATAAGGCAAAATAAATGCATTTAACAAATGTATGCATAGACGGGTTCAAGCATAAGCAAGTATGGACGTGCATATTAATATGCAATGGATGCGGCAAGCAAAAGTGGTAGACGCGTTATGAAGTAGACGCGCAGTTGAATATACAATAGACGCAAATAAGTTTTATCATGCTCTGGATTCAAAATTTTTAACATGCATTGAACAAAATCTATAGTTGTATATTTATCAGAACAACATTCTCATGTCTGAACGCTTAAATTAATCTACACATAACATATTTAGAAGCTTCCTAATAAAAATAAATCTGTCATCTGCAAGAGGTTTAGTAAAGATATCTGCCCATTGATGGTCAGTATCTACGAATTGTATATCAAACACACCTTTTTGCACATAATCCCTAATGAAATGATGTTTGATTTCTATATGCTTAGCTCTAGAATGCAGTATTGGATTCTTAGATAAATTAATTGCAGCAGTATTGTCACACACGAGTGGAATACTACTTACAAACACATTGTAGTCATCAAATGGATGTTTGATCCAAAGAAGTTGTGAGCATCAATTAGCAGCTGAAATATACTCAGCTTCAGCAATTGATAAGGCAATGGTACTTTGTCTTTTGCTTGACCATGAGACAAGATTAGCTTCAATGAAGTGACATCCTCCACTGGTACTTTTTCTTTATATTCTATCTCCAGCATAGTCGGCACCACAGAATCCAACTAAGCTGTAATCTTTATATTTCTTAAAACACAAACCCAGATTAGTAGTACCTTGCAAATATCTAAATATTCTCTTAACTGCAGACAAGAGAGATTCTCTAGGATCAGATTAAAAACGAGCACACAAACATACACTGAACATAATGTCAGGTATGGACGCGGTAAGATATAAAATAGACCCTATCATACCTATATATGCATTTTGGTCTACCTTTTTCCTCTTTATCATCTTTGTTCAGTATGGACGTGGGGTGCATAGGGGTATTCATTGGTTTACAATCATCCATGTTGAACTTCTTCAGGAGTTCCATTGTATACTTGGTTTGGTGGATGAGCACCTCGTCCATAGTTTGTTTTATTTGAAGTCCAAGGAAGAATTTGAGTTCTCCCATCATGCTCATTTCAAACTCTTTCTGCATTAACTTAGAGAATTCTTTGCATAGAGATTCATTAGTAGCACCAAATATAATATCATCAACATATATTTGTACAATTATGAAATTAGACTTAATGGACTTCCTAAATAAGGTTGTGTCAACCTTTCCTCTATTGAATTCATTTTCCATAAGAAAGGAACTTAGTCTATCATACCAAGCTCTAGGAGCTTGTTTAAGGCCGTACAAAGCTTTCTTAAGCTTATATACATGTTCAGGATGGGTTTCACTCTCAAAACCTGGAGGTTGCATAACATACACTTCTTCATTAATAAAGCCATTTAGAAAGGCACTTTTAACATCCATTTGAAAAAGCATAATACTATGACGTGCGGCAAATAAAAGTAGAATTCTAATTGCTTCTAATATAGCAACAGGTGCAAAGGTTTCAGTGTAATCTATACCTTCTTCTTGAGAGAAACCTTGAGCAACAAGTCTTGCCTTGTTTCTCACCACCTTACCATTTTCATCAAGTTTGTTTCTGTAAACCCACTTTGTTCCAATCACTGATTTATCTTTAGGCAGGGGAACCAGAGTCCAAACTTCACTTCTTTCAAACTGATTCAGTTCTTCTTGCATAGCCATAATCTAGCCATCATCCAGCAGAGCCTCGTTTACTGTCTTTGTTTCCAACTTAGAGACTAGTGCAGAGTCTTCTTGCTCTTTGAAGGTTGATCTGGTTCTTAGCCTATCATTGGGGTTTCCAATGATTTGATCTTGTGGATGATAGTTCCTGAAGTACCAAGGTTTTTGAACTGTATCATGTTGAGAAGTTGAGGTTTCTGGTTGTTGAGTAGGGTCGTATACTTGATCATCAGTCTTTATCTCTGGTGTATCTCCTGAGATGTTTAGATCAAGATCTGCAAAAGCTTCATCTAGCTCTGATAATTTCTTATCAGGCTGTTTGTCATAAAACTTGACATGAACACTTTCTTCTACTACTAGAGTTCTAGAATTGTAAACTCTAAAGCCTTTTGAAGTTTCAGAATATCCTAACAGGGTTCCATTATCTACTTTTGCATCAAATTTACCAAGTTGATCTTTAGTGTTAAGAATATAGCATTTACAACCAAAAGGGTGAAAATAAGATATGTTGGGTTTCGTCCTTTCCACAGTTCATAAGGAGTCTTGTTCAGGATAGGTCTAATGTATATTTTGTTCTGAATGTATCAGGAAGTATTCATAGCTTCAGCCCAGAAGTGTCTAGGGACAGGGTTGTCATTGAGCATAGTCCTAACCATCTCTTGAAGAGATTTGTTCTTTCTCTCTACCACACCGTTTTGCTGTGGTGTTCTGGGTATTGAGAAGTTGTGAAGAATACCACTTTCTTCATAGAACTTATGAAATAGCTCATTTTCAAACTCTCCCCCATGGTCACTTCTGATTGAAGTGATAGACATGCCTTTTTCATTCTGTACACGTGTGCAGAATACAGAAAAGACATTGAAGGACTCATCCTTGTGAGTTAGGAACATAACCCATGTCCATCTAGTGTAGTCGTCTACTATGACAAGACCATATTTCTTACTACTGACAGAAGCAGTCCTTGTTGGACCAAAAAGATCAAGGTGTAGCAACTCTAGTGGTCTATTGGTACTAACAATATTCTTAGATTCAAAAGAACCTTTGACTTGTTTTCCCTTTTGACATGCATCACAGAGAGCATCAGATTTGAACTTAAGGTTTGGTAGCCCTCTCATGAGGTTATGCTTTATTAGCTTTGAAATTAATTTCAAGCTTGCATGACCTAGCCTTTTGTGCCAAATCCATCGCTCATCTTCAATGGACACTAGACATGAGACACTTTGATTTGAGAGGTCCTCCAAATCAATCTTATAAAGATTGTTTTACCTCTTAGCAGTGAATAAAAGTGATCCATCATCTTTCTGGACAGTACACAAGTTCTTATCAAAAGAAACAACATATCCACTGTCACATAATTGACTTATGCTCAGCATATTATGTTTTAAGCCACTTACTAAAAGAACATTATCAATAGAGGGAAAATGGTGTTTACCAATTTTACCTATGCCAATGATCTTCCCTTTCTGATTTCCTCCAAAAGTAACCCAGCCACCACCTTTGGGCTTAATGTTTTGGAATATACACCTTTCTCCCGTCATGTGACGTGAGCAGCCACTGTCCAAGTATCAAGACGTCTGTTTTCTTCCTGTTGTTAAGAAAATATGCAACAGGTATTATCTCATCTTTAGGTACCCAAACTGAATTGGGTCTTTTTTGGTAGTTGTCACCGGACGAGTATGCTTAGCATGTTTATTATGTATGCATCTAGATGAAGTATGCTCATTCTTTCCACACACATTGCAAAAGGTGTTGGACGGGCCAGACTCTGTTTTAGCATTTTTAGCTTGAGCTCTTGAAGCTCTATGCTGAGTATGTGGTGTTGACTTTTGTTGAGATGCTTCTTGCTTCTCTTTGTCATAACCGATACCAGATTTGTCATGTGATGACATAGAGTATCTTAAAATGAGACTAAGCTTATCTGAGCCACCTACAAACTTTGACAGAGAGTCTGTCAGATATGTTATTTCTTGATTCAGTTCTGCAAGTTCACAAGAAGCATCAGGATTACACTCCATTTTGTCAGCTAGACTGACATTCACTGATTTTAGTATGTTATTTTCATCTTTAAGGTTTTGTTTCTCAGTACAGACCCTATCATATTCTCTAGACAGTTTAGAAAATTTCTTTTTGAGACTTCTATACTCTCGTGACAGTATGGACGACTCATGCAACAATTCATCAAAAGCATTTTGAAGAGTGGACGGGTCAGAGTTCATTACCTCAGCATCAATATACTCACTTTCTGATGCAGTATCTATCATGAGACAGATATTTGCCTCTTGCTCCACATTATCTTCTTCATCTGATGAAGACAGGTCAAGATCATCCCATGTAGTCATTAAACCTTTCTTCTTTTTGAAGAATTTCTTTTTATCCTTTAGCTTAGGACAGTCAGCTTTGAAATGACCAGGTTTCTTGCATTCAAAGCACAAGGGTGAACCTTTTTCCTTGGAGTCTGACTTCTCCTTGGAAAACTTTTTGTTGAATTGCTTCCTTCTGAAACCATCTTTCTTTCTCCACATATGTTGAATCTTCCTGGAGATGAAAGACAATTCATCCTAGTCTGATCCTTCATCATTGTCAGAGGATCCAGACTCATCTGATGACTTGGCAGCTTTGAGAACTTTTGATGAGCTTGGTTTCTTCGCCTTTAGGGTAATAGATTTTCCTTTTCTGGAATTTTATTCTTCATTAAGTTCAAGTTCATGAACCTTGAGAGATCCAAGAAGCACTTCCAGAGAGAGTGTATTCAGGTTTTTGGCTTCCTGAATAGCAGTAACTTTGGGTCTCCATTGCTTAGATAAACTCCTCAGAATTTTTGACATGATCTCTATTTTCATATGTTTTTCCCAGAGATCTGAGACTGTTGGTGATAGTCTGAAATCTCCCAAACATTTGATCTATAGATTCATGATCAGCCATCTTAAACAGTTCATACTGGTGAACCAGCATGCTTATTTTTTATTCATTCACTTGTGATGAACCCTCATGAGCTAGGGCAAGAGTATCCTAGATTTCTTTAGAAGAATTGCAGCTGTGAACTTTATCATGTTCAGATATGGTAATAGCACACATGAGATAGTGCTTAGCTTTCAGATTCAGCTGATGTTGGTTTTTCTGCTCTTGAGTCCATTGGGCTCTAGGAACAGTAGCTCCAGCTTCATCTCTTGGCTCTGTGTAGCCGGTTTTGATAAGCTCCCAAATATCTACATTTTGTGCATCCAAGAAGGTCATCATTCTCTTCTTCCAGTAGTCATAATCTGTTTTATCAAAGAGAAGAGGTATGTTGATAGCTTGTCCTTCTGCATCCATGGTTGTTCGATCGTACTCCCTCAACACTTGTTAGATGCTCAACCCTTTCGAGGCTGAGCTCTGATACCAACATAAGTTGACACAGGCAACCACAAGAAGGGGGGGTTGAATTGTGTTTGCTAATAATTTTCGAAAAACAACCTTTAAAACTATTTTTGCACATAAGAAGTTAAAAACATAAGCAAGCACACAGAAATAGATCTTTTAAAAGCTTTTAACAAAAGCAATATCAAAACCCCTTAGCCAGTAAAAACGTATAAAACTGAAAGAGTTTAGGGATAGAAGATTCATACAAAGGATTTTATCCTGGTTCACTCTCTTCCAACCGAGAGCTACGTCCAGTCCCTTCGACTTGAAGGATTTATCCACTACTTCTCCAAATAGATTACAACCAAGTATTCAACATCTCTTCAGGCTTACAAGTATTCCTTTCTTACCAAGCATCTCCAGGCTCTAACTCTAACAAAGAGATTTAACTTATGATCTTCTTAACTCACTATGTGTGAGGATATGAAAGTTTAAGATCGGATGAATATTACAACAATATTCAAACTAAAGAATTCAGAATCTTGCTCTTGAAAGAATATTAGGGTGAATGATTATCGATTGGTAAAAGTTATTCTTCAGAACTTGACACTAGTGCAAAATATACATTTAACATCGGAGTTTTAACATCGGTTTTAACAAAACCGATGTGAAAAAGAAGGCGGTGGTATTTTTGAAATTAAACTGAAATATTTTGACACCGGTTATAATAAAAACCAATGTGATAAAAATATTTAACATCGGTTTTAAAAAAAACTGATGTGAAAAAGTGAAACCAAAAATATTTTTTTTATCAGACATAAGATTAGACATCGGTTTTAGTATAACCGATGTGGAAAAGTGAAACCAATTTTTTTTTTTATCAGACATAAGATTAGGCATCGGTTTTAGTATAACCGATGTGGAATATTAATTTTAGACATCGGTTTTATGATAACTGATGTGGAAGGGAAACAAATAATAATAATTTAATCATCCATAAGATTACACATCAGTTTTATTATAACCGATGTGGAAGATTGAACAAAAAAAATTGAATTTTTTTAAGCAGCAACATTTTTAACATCGGTTTTTGTTGTTAACTGATGTGGAAAATCAATATAACACATCGGTTTTGGATATAGCCGATGTGTCTTTTCATTTTGTTTCAATATTGATTCATCCCTCCAATTCATCTCTCTTGCGCACTACGACCCTCCAATTTCATTTTCTTCATTTAACCTTATTATCTAGTGTAGTGCGCTTCGTAACCTTCACACCCTCACACCTCCATTATTCTTGCTCACTCCGCCGCCTCCTCCGCTGCCACCTCAGCCTCGAAGCCCCTCCGCCGCTTCGTGTCGTGACCCAGTAGCCTCCGCTTGCTCCGCTTGTTCCGCGTGAGGCAGTGGGTTTGGGTTTTCTTCTCCTCAAGGGTTTGACGTTGAATCAAACTTTGAGCATAGCTTGGTTGGCACATTGACCCCTCTCTTGCACTTGAATGGTAATTTAAAGTTTTATTTGCTATCATTTTATTTTTAGATTAAGCTGAAGTACTTGTTTAGTCAAGGGCTTGAAACATCAAGGGTTCCACGCTTAATCAAACTATGAGCATAGCTTGGTTGGCATTGACCCCTCTCTTGCACTTAAATGATAATTTGAAGTTTTATTTACTATCATTCCATTTTTAGATTAAGCTGAAGTTGTTGAGTGGGCTTGAAACATGGAAAAATGCAACCTATGTACATTGAACTCAACATTAATTTATTGAGAAGGATGGGACATTAAGCTAATAAGTCATAGAAGTTCTAATACCATATTATAGCTAACTTTTCTGAAAGCTTAAGCTGTTAAAGTAAAGGTTCATGATTGGGTTTTTTTTTCTAACAACCCCTCTCTTTAACTTGAATGGTAATTTGAGATTTTATTTGCTATCTTTTCATTTTTAGATTACTTAGCAAATACTAATTTGGTTTATCAAAAGCTCAAAAGATATGGAAACAGTAATGATTGCTCTCGCTTGTAAGGTACTGCTTCTTTTATTTTACCTTTCACGTTAAGTTTATTATCTGTCTCTTTTTTTTTAATGTGATTGAAGAACAAGTGTTGAAAAAATTAGAATGATTTTTTTTTCCAACAAATTTGACTTAGTTAATTATGTGGTTATAGTGCTCTTATCTTCATGTGCTAACATGAGACTACTTATTAGTGAGAGATGTGATTGAATAATCGAGTGCATAGGAAAATGCCTATTTTCATCGAAAGATGTTTTTACATTCATAGCATGACATCTTCATGGCTTATTATTTACTTGTATCATGCCAAGAAAAAATAACATGCATAAATTTTTGCAATGCACATATAGGCCATGATTCTTTACCTTTCTTTTTTGGTGCTCTGATTCTTTACCTTTCTTTTTTAGTGTCGAGACTTATCATTCTACCTGATAAATCATTTATATGTGTAGCCTTATATGTGTTCATCAACTTGGATTTTCTACTGTAAGCTCAGTTATTTCTTATATGTATGTGTGTACGTGCTTTATCTCTGTCATCATAGTTCTTCTGTATTTATGCTTCTATACTGATCAAGCTACATAAATGTTGTTGTGAACTTGTTATTCTGGTCTTGTTATGAAAATATTCACAAAGCGCTTCTCTTTTTGTATAGGTACACTTGCTGTTATTGAAACTATTACGGTACAAGTTCTGAGAAGCATATTAAGCAGAATATTCATTATTCATTACGGTTTCCGGCTAAGTGCTCTTCCCACACCCGGTAAGCTTTCTCCTCTCCAATTTTCTCGTTTGGTTTTTGTTTGCATTGTACTTGGGGATTGGAGTGTTTTATTATTTTTCTTAATGTTAATTAATTAGTAAAGCGCCTTAGTTTCCGGTTTGAGATGCAATACTAATGAGCACACGTGTACGTGCTTAAGGTACCGCTCGTTGTATTGGATCTTGAATTGTCCAAAGTTGGACAGTTTGGGAAAAAAACTTTTTCTTCATTCAGTTAAAATAGTTATTCATTGATTCTCAAGTTATATACTTGATGAAAGTTCGGATTGATACATTTCCTTTCGTTCTTCGGGTGCATACTTTATCATGGTGGATGTCATCGCTTTCAAGTCGTGTATATTGGAGACCGAAGGGAAATGCTGTCGAAATTTCATCGAGTATGAGCATGAGAGTTAAGGACTAACTGTTAATTGAATGTTGAAAAAGTTTCTTCTCGAATGAGATAGGGCCATACCCTGTCATAAGAAGTAGTTGATGAAGATCTTGGACTAAGTACGAAGTTATTGGTTTTAGTCATGGATCGCGGTTGGATGAATGCTAGACGGACAAGTGATGAGTATGAGAATGGAATGGAAGATTTTCTACAATTTACAAAAACAAATGCTCCTGATAGTGGTAACGGAAGGTTTTATTGTCCTTGTGTTAACAATTTGAATGAGAGACGACTAGAAGCTGAGGAGATACGGGAGCGTCTTATTTGTGAGGGGATTAGTAAGAGTTATAAAATATGGATATGTCATGGTGAATCGTTATATAGGCCAAGGGTGTCGCATAGAGAGGAAGTTGATGACGTGGATATGGATGATGGATTAGAGGACATGATCCGTGATGTTGTGCAATAGTCTTTTCGGCGAGCACATGTGTATGATACTTTGTGCAGTGATACGGAAGTGGCTTTGTATCCGGGGTGCACTAATTTCACACGGTTGTCAGTGGTGTTAAGATTGTTCAATGTGAAGGTGAGAAATGGGTGGAGCGATAAAAGCTTTACCGAATTGCTCGAGTTGTTGAAAGACATGCTTCCAGAAGGTAACACATTACCGTCCCGAAACTGTGAGGCGAAGAAGATATTGTGTCTGATGGGTATTGAGTAAAGAAAATACACGCTTGCCCCAATGATTGCATATTATACAGGAAAGAGTTTGAAGAGATGCACGAGTGCCCTAGGTGTGGGGTATCACGCTACAAAGTGAAGGATGGTGATTCTAGTTGTGATGCGGTCACCAAGGGTCCTCCTGCGAAGGTGTTTTGGTATCTTCTAGTAATTCCGTGGTTCAAGCGATTGTTTTCTAATGAAAAGGATGCAAAGAATATTAGATGGCATGCAAATGAGAGGATATGTGATGGACAGCTTCGTCATCCGGCTGATTCTTTGCAATGGAAGAGAATTGATAGTTTGTTTCCGGAGTTTGGCAATGAGCCCAGAAACCTCAGGCTTGGACTTGCTACCGATGGAATGATTCCATATGGAAACTTAAGTAGTATTCATAGTTCATGGCCTGTTCTCCTGGTAATTTACAAACAGTCTCCTTGGTTGTGCATGAAGCGTAAATACATTATGTTAAGTATGATGATTTCGGGTCCAAAACAGCCAGGAAATGATATTGATGTTTATCTGAGTCCCTTGATTGAAGACTTGAGAATGTTGTGGGATGAAGGTGTTGATGTGATCAACGGGTATTGCCGTGAGACTTTCAGATTCCGTGCCATGTTATTTTGAACCATCAATGACTTTCCAGCATACGGGAACCTGTGCAGGTATAGTGTTAAAGGGCATAAAGCATGTCCAATATGTGAAGAAGGCACATGTCACCATCAACCGCAACATGGAAGGAATACAATTTACCTTGGGCCTCGGAGATTTCTCTAGCGTAATCATCCTTATCGTAGATTGAGGAAAGCTTTCAATGGACTTCCGGAGAATGAAATTGCTCCGGTGGCCTTGACTTGAGACCAAGTTTATGAACGGGTGAAGAACACTAATGTTATCTATGGGAAGACCCAGAAGAAGGCTACTGAGAAGAATATACTGAAGAAGAGGTCGATCTTCTTTGATCTTCCATACTGGTGCAAGCTTGATGTAAGACATTGTATTGATGTGATGCATGTGGATAAAAATGTGTGTGACAGTTTAATCGGAACGCTTCTCAACATTAAAGGTAAGACAAAGGATGGTGTGAATGCTCGTCCGGATCTAGTTGCGATGGGTATAAGAAAGCAGTTAGCTCCACATAAAGTGGGGGATAAGAAGACTTATTTTCCCCCAGCATGTCATACTTTATCAAAAAAAGAGAAAAGAAGTTTCTGTGAATGTCTACGGGGAGTCAAAGTGCCACAGGGTTACTCTTCAAATATCAAGAGACTTGTCTCAATGAAAGATCTCAAATTAGTTGGCTTAAAGTCTCATGATTGCCATGTCTTGATGCAACAACTACTACCGGTGGCCATTCGTGACATCTTGCCTAAAAAAGTCAAACATGCCATTACTAGGTTATGCTTATTCTTCAATGCTATATGTAGCAAGGTCATTGACACTAAAAAGTTGGATGACTTGGAAAATGAGGCAGCCATTATCTTGTGCCAATTGGATTTTCCACCTTCATTTTTTGACATCATGGTTCATTTGATTGTTCATCTAGTGAGGGAGATTAGATTATGTGGCCCCGTTTATTTAAGGTGGATGTACCCGGTTGAGCGATACATGAAGATATTGAAAGGATATATGAAGAATCCACACCATTTCGAAGTATATATTGTTGAAAGGTATGTTGTAGAAGAAGCTATTGAGTTTTGTACAACTACATCTCAGAAGCGGAACCTGTAGGGCTTCCGAAGTCTCGTCATGAAGGAAGATATGATGGTAAGGGTACACGAGGTATTACTGTTAAGATCATGGATCAGGAGGAAGTGCTTCAAGCACATTTGTATATATTGAATAACACTGATGAGGTTGAACCATACTTATGTGAGCAAAAAAGCATCATCAATGAAACTTACCCTATAATGAATGAAAAATGGTGTTTGAACAAGCATAATAAGACTTTCTTGAACTAGTTTAAAGAAAAAATTGCAAAGGATGGTACTGCTTCTGATACATTAAAATGGCTAGCACAGGGGCCTAACTTTGATGTCATATGCTGGAGTGGGTACGATATCAATAAGTTTTCCTTCTATACAAAGTCCCAGGATGACAAAAGTACTATGCAAAATAGTAGGGTTATGGTCGTCGCTGAGTCCATGCATTTATCTAGTTCGAAAGATAAAAACCTTGTTATAGCATCCGTTTCATACTTTGGAATCATTGGAGAGATCTGGGAGGTTGATTACACGAAGTTTAGAGTGCCTGTTTTTAAATGTCAGTGGGTCAACAGTAACAACGGTGTGCAAACCGATGAGTTAGGATTCAAATTGGTGGACCTTAATAAGGTAGGTAATAAAGAAGAGCCTTTCATCATGGCATCCCAAGTAAAACAAGTGTTTTATATCCGTGATCCTTCTAACAAAAGGTGGTCAGTGGTTCTCCAAGGAAAAAACATGTATAATGGTAGTGAGGGAAATCAAGATTCAACTCTTGATATTTCTGATACTCATTCTTTCTCAACACGGGTGCCAAATTTCAATGAGGAAAATGAAGTGGACGATGTACATGCTACTCGTAATGATCACCAAGAAGGGTTATGGGAGAACTTTACTACTTGACCACAGTGTAAGTTTAGTTTGAGTTATGTTTAAAGTCATATTATATGTTTACGTTGATATTTATAAGTTATGCTTACGTTGCTCGATATTTATAAGTTATGTTTGATATTTATCCAGACATACTGACTATTTTTTTTGTCTAAACAGGTATACATGGCTGATCTTGAGGATATCCCTCCTTCATGCAGCGGGTCGGAGACCCCATCTATCGCTAGAAAAGGAAGACGTGCCACACGAATGAGGAATTTGACTACCAACCGTGGTTCAAATCAAATGATAAGAATCGACTTTGATGCTAATCTCAATCCTATTGGGCCAATGCCAGATACGATGGTGTTAATATTGACAGTAATTCGTTGATTCTTTTGGTGTTAATGTAGCTCACCTTTGACCTGCCGGATACGACGGATATGAAGAAGCGTTTGATAAAGTATGCTGGTGAGCGTTGGAGGGCTTTTAAGGTGGACCTGGGTAGATATTATGTATTCAAGACAAGCTGTGAAAAGAACCCACTTGAGGTGTATCCGTTTCTTGACCAGGCGACGTGGGATCACTTTGTTCAGAGCCGACATGATCACAGCTTTCAAGTTAACTTATTTGAGTTGTCTCTAAATTTATGTAATTTCATTAATTTTATTAATTTACTTATATAATTTAATTGTCTTCTATTTATAACAGGAGAAGAGGAAAAAGGGGTAGGAAAACCAAAGCAAGAATGTCTACCCCCATATACTGTCTCGTGGGGGATATAAAAAACTTGACCTGACAATGGTGGAAGAGGAAAAGAAAAGACTTTAGCAAGAAGCATCTCAGGTAGATCCTACAGCTGTTAGTCGTCCAGAAGTTGTTGATCCACCTCCACCCCCACGCCATCGTAAATGGAAGAGGGCCCGACAAAGAAGTATGGGACAATATACATCTGAGGAGGCCCGCCAAGTAGTTGAGAAGATTGTAAGTATAGTTTGAATTGTAATTGTGATTTTAACAATGTTATTGAATTGTAATGTGACCTGATATTTATATGTTGTAGAATGCCTTGGACGAGCAGGCCACTCAAGGAACCTTTGTTCCTAGAGGACGCGAGGATATCTTAGCCGCTGCCATCGATAAACCAGACCACCCGGGCCGTGTCATTGGTGTTGGACGGGGCGTTGGCATTCGCCAATACCATGGTTCATCTTCACACCAACGCCACAGGGATGTTGATGCAGATTGAGAACGGCTCAAACGGGATATTGCAGATGAGCTTAGACAGGAGATGGCCCAGCAGTTTTCCCAGCAGCTGGCAATAATGAGTGAACTTACAGAAGTTTTTTAAAAATTGAGTGAACTTATAGAAGTTTTTTAATCTTGTTAATTAATATTATCAAATGATTAAGAGTTGAATTTCTATTATCCTGTGCGTTTTTTTTTTGTCAAGTTTGGGCTGCCTTTTCCTCTTCATTTGTGCAGATTTCCCTCACATTCTTCACGAACCCATATATGCAGGTTTCAACATATATGCATGTATTAGTTTCAGTCCTTACAAGTTTCAAGATATATAGCATTTTTTGTAAAACCAGCCGAGAATAACTGAGATACCAGTAAAGAGATGCCTACTTCATTTGATGCTTTATACTTCACTGGTTTGTATGGATTTGTATGGAATTGTCGGTGATTTGTATGCTGGATTGGGTTTTGAGTTGTGAGGAATCAAATTATGTTGTTAACTACCCTCGCTATAAGGCAAATATGGGTGAGAGACTGCTTCTGTTGGTTCAGAGAGAGGGAGAAGGTCTGATTTTGTCTTTGTTCTTCTAGGTTTGCTACATTGGGGGTGCTATTGGCAGTGTTTGACATGACTGATCACTGATGATTATAAATATGACTACTAATGACTCAACCTATTGATGTTTGAATATTATTGGTAAGTAGATTCGAAGGAATGTTTCCCTGTCTCGTGTAGGTTTCTTGCAGGAGTATGTCTAGGAATCCAATTGCTAATTGTCGCAAGCAGTTTCTAGTCTTTCATTGACTGATATAAACTGACCGCGCTGTCGTCACGCGCCAAAAAGAACGAGCGTTTACAAAATAATGCAGATAGGGAGCGACAACTCGGATATCGTCTCTCAAGGACTCTTAGGCGTTGTTGTTATTAACAGAAAATTAGTAGAAGTTAGAAATGGGGGGTTTTGAATTGAGACAAAATAAAGAAAACAAAGCAATAAAAACAGGCAGTTTAAGAGACTAACAAATAAGCTAAAGAACGATTAACCTACTGTTCTTGGTTTCCCACTATCATTGGTTCAAATAAATCCAAGCCCTAAGCGGATTCTAAACCCCTCCTGGTTGTAGCAACAATTAACAACGCAATCACTACTACGGATGCATGTTCTTATTCCCGAAATAACAAACGGGGTTAAGCCCTCATGAACAAACGAACATGAATGAACACACGCGAAATAACAAACACGATTATATATAGAAACATAACATCACCGAAATGAATCAATACAACACTATACATTCCTGAAATAACAAACAGAAACATATAGTATTGCATTGAAAAGAGAATAGCAAACTAAACAGGAAATACAGAACCTCAAATGTAATAGAAACCAATCACAGTAGATTAATCAAGGAGACTAGTTCTCCATTACAGACTTAAACACAAAAGAAAAGAAAGGAAAGTAAACTACTACTACTGTCTACCAAAGACTAGCCAAAACTGGCTAACTCTGGCCTCCCTCCTCAGTTCTGCCTAAGACTACTTATATACACGTTTCTGGAATCATCCTGTTCGCGAGGCGAACTCTTCTTTGCGAGGCGAATAATGCAAACAGTCTGCAACTTTTGATCTTCTCGCGGGGCGAGCATATCCTTCGCGAGGCGAATCTCTTCAAATTCCAAACTGTAACGCCCGTGACCTTTCACACGGGTAAACCGTGATCGTCTCTGACTTTTCAGGGTTGGGTGACTCGCGAGGTGAGCTCTTCTTCGCGGGGCGAGACAGAATGGTTGGCAATTTCTGGAACAGTCACCTTCTGGTTCGCGAGGCGAACAGTCTTCTCGCGGGGCGAGAAACTCCAGAATTATTCCTTTTTATTTACCTGAAAACAGAAAATAGAATAAGTATTTTATTTAACTCTAAATCAACTAAATTAACATAAAAACACTTTACAGACTCAAAATACTACTTAAGGACAATCAAGTCTAATTTGGGTGAAAATGATATAAAATAAGCACAAAGCCAAGGTCTTTATTAGTTATAAAACCAGTCAAACAGAGGCTCGTCATAAACCTTGGTTGAAATTATTATCAAATATTAAATTCTTATCGAAGTTATTATTTTCTGTATGATACCAATAGTTTCATTTCTGATATCTGCCGTTCTTCCTGGTTTGCAATTCTTGTACTTTTTCGGTTGCAGGGTGGGGATAGGAAATAGAGGATTATATCTCTCATCCTTGACCTTCTTTGTTCTCTAATTTCTTCTATTGGAATGGGTGCAATATTTGAATTTTTAAAACATCTTGATGGGTTCTGAATTTTACTCCCGCTTGGTGTCATCGCTTTCTGATTCGATCGTAAATTGATTTTACTGTAGAATGGAACAAGGGCTAGTGATAATACTGCACAGTTCATGAAGATATATCGGAGTAGGGAAGTTGGTCAATCATATTTAACCTCAGTTTGGACTACTTTAATTGCAATGGCGCATGCGCTATGGCTAATGATTAAAATTAGACCTGAAGTGGTAGTACTATGTCTAGCCTTACTTGCTTCTATCATTAATCTATATGTTACTTTGTAACAATAAGTAAACCTTTATTGCAACTATCCAGATACTTTGCAATGGATCTGGAACTTGCATTCGCCTCTGTGCAATTGCATTCATGTTTAAGATGGACTCAGGATCTTCATGAAAAGTTTGTTGAATGTGTAAATCGACTTGGGGGGGGGGGTGCTGAGAGTAAGTTACTTGCCAAATTTATCAATGGAAAATTACATCAACCTCCCTTGATATTTGACTTAATTCCCCTTAACATTTTTCTTGTTTCAAAAGCTATACTAATTTCAATCACCACCCTTCAAGGAAAACTGATGTAATTTATAAACCAAAAAGGGTACCAAATGTAATCAAATTAAACTTCAAGGGATGTCAGTATAATTTATACTTTATCAACAGCTATGATAATATTATTTGTTACCTGATTGTAGAGGCAACGCCAAAAGCTATATTAAGGCTGATGGAATCAGATGGATTGACAATCTTCCATGTTAAAAGTCATTTACAGAAATATAGAATTGCAAAATACATGCCAGAGTCAACTCATGGTAATTTCTTAGCATAGCTACAGCATAGTTTCCTAATCGTGCCATGTACATTTGTAGCTTCTTGGTGGTTGAATTTACTAGCATTCACGACATAAATGGTGATCAAATGTATATGGTTTCCGTTGTGCCACTGGATATATTCAGATGGGTGATTCCAGGTGTGGCAGGGTTCATGTCAGTAACATTTGTTGCACTTAACCTTCGGGCACATATCAAGTCAACAGGTGAAAGGTGGTTTTTGATTGTTACTTGCATTTTTATATTGCAGCTGGCCCTTGCTGTTGTTGAAATAGACAGCTATAAACACGAGAAGGGGGGTTGAATTGTGTTTATCAGAATTTAAGCAGAGTTAAAATCTTTTCGCAAACAAAAAGGCTAGATTTGGACGAGTGGAAGAATACAGGATGGACGGGTGACTTTTGCAAGCACACAACTTGATAGACGTAAGAAAACTAAGGCAATTAAAAAGTTTAAGGGAATAGAGATAGACACAATTATTTATCCTGGTTCACTCTTCAAAGCAAAGAGCTACGTCCAGTCCTTGGCAGCATGATGTCGTGCGAGTGCACATGCGATCCGGCAAGTGTACCGGATTCGTCGCCAAGTAATAAAAAGATATCGATCCCACAAAGACCGTGATCTCAAATCACAACTAATTATCAAATCAATAAATCTGGACGATATAAAGAGATTTTGAAAAGGTTTTGATATTTGAAATAAGAGATAACTTGGATAAGAAATGCAATCAAGTAAAACAAAGTAAATCAATTTATGGTTTTTCAGATCTAAATGGATTCCTAGGAATTTGGGTTACCAACAAGATTGTTTATGTTACTAAATTGACTATCCCTTGTTAATTATTGAAATTGCCTTGAAGGCGAATTTATCCTCAAATAGTTAATGCTCCCTCTCGGGTTACAAAAACCGTGCCCAATTAAACCAACCCCTACTCTCGTGGTAGTCGAATTTAGATTGGACCCCTTACGCTTTGTGACAATTCGTTGACCCTCGAAGGACCGCTTCTAACTCTCATGATTTAAGTCCGAAGTCTGATTCTATAGATCCGATACCTAAGTTCACCGCTAGGTTCCTCCTTAGAATATCTATGACACGCAAACAAGTAGCCACCGAATTCACGAGTAATTAAAACACTAGAAATCAGATCTAAAGCAAAATCGTAATTAACAAGAAATTGAAATCAATTCATAACATGAAAACAGATCATGGGCATAGCCCCAATCACTATAAATTAAAACTACTACTCAAGCATTGCCATGGTGATGACAAGCTTGGTTAACAACAACATAAAGTAAAATAAGAGAAGAGGAGAAGAAGAAGAAGAGAGATCCTAAATTATAGCTTAAGAGTAGCAGCCCAAAAGTCTTTTTTAGTCTCTGCTCAGATGCCTTATTTATAGATTTGGGAAGTTTGAATCCCAATCCAACACAAATTCAGATCCAAATCAGTTACTTCAGATCCAAGTAATACGCGTCACGGCCGTGATGGTCATCACGGCCAGACCGTGACGGATTCTGCCTTGGGCGTTTCATCAATTTTTGGTCTGTCACGGTCGTGATGCTCATTATGGCTAGGCCGTGACCAGTTCTGACTTCAGTTTTAGCTCTGCTTGATCATGGCCGTGATGGTCATCACGGCTAGACCGTGATGGGCTCTGTTTGGCTCATTTTCTTCACTTTTCAAGCCCCATCTTCATCCAAGCTCCATCATGGTTGATCCTGAGCATTTAATCCTTAATTCCTGCAAAACAACACCACAAAACCGCCTTACCCGTTCCAAAGTAAAAACTAACAAAAATCAAATTAAATATGCCTAAACTATATGAAAATGCATGCAAAATATCAATGAAATATGAGGTGAAATCACACTCATCAAACCACCCCAAGCTTAAGATTTTGCTTGTCCTCAAGCAATCACTAAGGCCAGACAAAAATATCAATCAGAGCATGGATAGTGAACCAAGAACCCGAATAACTAATCCAAGTAACAGGCGTATTCAATAAATACTCAAGAGACAATCAATTTCAAGTCCAATTAGAAACTTAGGTTTCCTAAATTCACATTCTCACTGATTCGGGCACTCTTCTCACCTCACTCAAGTGTTTAAGGGCATATGACAATTCGCTCCGTTTCCTCAAGGAGGGTATTCTACCATAAGCTTGACTATTAACCAAATCTCTACTTTATTAATGAAAACACATAAAAATCAAGAGGTCTTTTACTTTGGTTGTAACGAGGCCATGGGATTAATCGTTAGGTGGGGAAATCAAGAAAAGGAAATTTCAAGAGGGTTAACAAAATATCAACATTGCAAAGCATGACACCTTCTAAAATACCTTTTTGGGCTTTCGTTCACTTTTCCACCTTTCTTTCTTTCTTTTTATTTTTATTTCTCACTTTCTTTTTGTTATCCCCTTCTCCATATTTTTTTGTTTATTTTATTTTATTTATTTGGAGAAGGGGAGATTTTCAGCTCAAGAGAAATATTTTTCTATCTTTCTCATCCCACAAATTTTCAACTACCTTTTTACCCTTTTTGCAATACTTTAAAAGGTGCCATACCAAGCATCATTCCTCAAAACATTTCAAGGTACCAAGAAAAGTATTTTATTCCTTTAGGCTCAAAATTGGGCAACTAAGGGATAGCATTTAATCAATCAAAGCTCAGAAGACCGAAAAAATACCTAGTGCCTCAATCATTTTCAAAAATGTTTTCAAAAATTTTTAAGTTTCAAAACGGTTTCAAGTCAAGTTCTAGAGAATACAATTCAATAGGAATAAAACACTCTATCACAAAGAATGTGGTAGATTTAGTGAGTACCCCTTTTAGGCTCAAAAATCTCACATTTAGTAGTTTAAAATCAATGAGAAACACAAATTTAAGGAACCACATGCTAATTATCAACTATCAAAAGATTATCTCAAGAATTTTTATTTTTAGCCTTATCACAAGAATAAAAAAAATTGGGTTCAAATATTCACCATCTCAATTTATTTGGCACCAAGTTCTTACAATTGGATGCATAATCTAAGCAAGGGGGTTATCTAATCATGTGATCATGCAAAACTATGCCTATATGAATGCAACATGAAAAATGCATAAATGCAAAAATTTGCAAAAATACCCTTACCCCAAGCTTAAAAACTTACATTGTCCCCAATGTAAATAATCAAGTCGGAGAGAGGAGAAAAATTGGAACAACTCACCGAGGTGGTAGCGGGTGCTGGCTCACATGCCAGTCAAAAGCTTGTTGGAAATTGTATCACGGCCGTGAGGCTCATTGCGGCTAGGCCGTGATCAATTCTGGTCTTCAGGAGCTGGCCTGTCACGGCTGTGACCTGTATCACGGCTGGGCTATGATACTCTCTGATCTTTAGGGTCCTTCCCATCACGCCCGTGATGCTTATCACGGCTGGGCCGTGATCCTTTCTGGTCTTCTTGGTTAGCTCATCATGGCCGTGACCACTGTCACGGCCTGGGCATGATGACTTCTGACTTTATTTGTCCCTGCCCTTTTTGTTCTTCCTCCCTTCTTAACCTGAAAACACTTGACAAATCTATTAATTTATGATCTTTTTCCTCTTGATCTTCTCAAATTATTCAAGAGCTAAATTCAAAAACAAATGGAAAAGGGAAAGAAAACTTGGGTTGCCTCCCAAGAAGCGCTTATTTACGGTCTTAAGCTTGACCATACTTCCCTCAGTCAACCGGGGTCGGCTGGGCGTAGAAGTGCAGAAACACTTTTCTTCCATGGGAGTCCTTCAAAGAGCCGATTCTGCTCATATGGCCAATTGCGCTTCCGCTTCGCTCTTTTCACTCTAAGCTTCATGGCCTTACTCCCTCCCGGCGGAAGTTTTGTTACCGCATGATGAGCAACTCCAACTTCATCACTACTGGGTGCATCATTCGTCTTGATAACCTTCGGAGTCGCTTCCATGTTGAGCTCTTCCTTCACATCTGGAGACTTTATATCGATTCTGCACACATGACTCGCAAAAGGAGGGTTGTTATATGAGTTAGTTAATTCAAAATCTACCCTACCTTCCTCTACATTCAGAGAGAGTTTGTCATTCCTTACGTCTATTATTGCTCCAGCGGTGGCCAAGAATGGCCTTCCTAAAATGATGGGGAATTCAGAATTCCCTTTCATATCCAATACCAGGAAATCGGTAGGGATGAAAAATTTCCCTACCCTTACGGGAACGTTCTCTAGTATGCCTAGAGGAGTTTTAGTTGAGCCATCCGCAAATTGTAAGGAGAATTTGAATGGACTCAACTCCTTGGTTCCCAACCTCTCCAAGATAGTAAGTAGCATCAAGCTCGCACTAGCCCCCAAGTCACATAAGGCTTGATCTATTTGCACTTCTTCAATTGAGCAAGCGATAGAGAAACTACCTGGGTCTTTCAGTTTATGAGGCATATTAGTTTTTATCTTAACATTGTGCTCCTCAATTAAGCTCTTAGTTTCTATTTCTACTTGCTTTCTCTTGACCAACCTTTGTGGGAAAGGTATTGGGGGTTGGTAAGGTGGTGGAGGGACATACTTTGGCTCTGTCTCTTCATCTTTGCTCATGTCCTCCTCACATTCCACATCCTTTTCAGCTACCCCAAGCTTATCATCCCTCAAGTATATGGCATTACAATGTTCATTGGGATTTGCTTCGGGTTGCCTTGGGAACGTACCCTTAGGTCTAGAGTATGTGCTGGCTTGTTGGGCAATTTGAGTTTCTAACATCTTATTATGGATGGCTAAGTTATCTACCTTAGATGCTAACTCTTTTATTGCCTCATTTACTGCCCTACCTTGTTGTCTAAACTCTTCATTTTGTTTTGTTTGAGTTTCAACAAAACTTTCCAATAAAGACTAGAGTTTAGACTTCGTACCTGAGGATACCCCGCTGCGGATTTCCTATTACCTTGGCCTTCTTGGAACTCATGGTTCAGCGTGTTGCTGTAGTTCCCGTACGAGAGGTAAGGGTTATTCTTCCTTCCTTGGTTGTAAGCATTTGGAGGAGCATAATTTGGCAACTTCGGGTTTGTGTCGTAGTAGTTGTGGCAAGAGTTCACTTGTTCCCCCGAAGCGCCGGATCCATGAGCAATACCACGTGGGCACTCCATTATGTCATGTCCCTGCATTCCACAAATCTCACAAACAATGTTAGTAGCACTTATTGAACTCACGTTAGCCCTTTCAAGTTGATCAAAGCGTTTGTTCAGTGAGTCAATTTTAGACATTATAAGATCAGTGCTATTCATTTCAAACTTACCCCCTAAATCTTTTTCGGGTTATTACCTCTTTCTGAACCCCATTGGTGGTAGTTGGTGACCACGTTTTTAATGATGTTGAATGCCTCAGTCAGAGGCCTATTCATAAAGGCTCCACCAGCTGCGGAATCAAGTGACACCTTCGAAGAGTAGTCCAATCCGTTGTAGAAGGTGTGCACTAATAACCACCTCTCGAGTCCATGATGTGGGCAAGACTCCAGCAATCCCTTGTAGCGATCCCAAGCTTCTGACAAGCATTCTCCGTCCTTTTGGAAGAAGCCGGTGATCTGGGCTCGTAGGTAAGGCGTCTTGGAGGGAGGGAAGAGTTTCTCCAAGAATGCCTGCTCCAGTTGGTCCCAAGTTGACAAAGTATTAGCGGGCACTTGCTTTAGCCAAGCTTTTGCCTTTCCAGTAAGAGAGGAGGGGAACAACCTCAAACGAATAGCATCAACCGGGGCTCCTTGAATTCTAACTGCATCGGTGAACTCCAAGAATGTCTCCACGTGATCGGTCGGGTCCTCCGAGGGAAATCCTCCGTATTGATGTTGCCTAATCATGTTGATTAGCATAGGCGGTATAGTGTAGTTCTCCGCCTCAATCTCTGGCCTAGCAATCCCAGTTCGTAAACCCCTCGCATTTGGGGCTGCGTGGTCCTTCAATGGCTTCGTATCGGGTAGATTCGCCATGAGTGGAATGGGAATCAACCTCTCTCTCTCTCTTTGTAGTCTCCTACGTCTGTGAAAGGTCCTTTCGACTTCGGGGTCGACCTCACCAAGGTTTTCAAGACTTAGTGATCTTTGCATAAAAGAAAAAACACAAAGAGATAGATGCTAAAAACAGAGAAAAAGAGATTGATGAAGATTTTTTTTTCAGCAAAAAACAATTAAAAAGAAAAATAAAAAGTCCAAAAAAATCAATCTAAAAATTAAATTGAGATTCGAGGATACACAGTCCCCGGCAACGGCGCCAAAAACTTGATGTCGTGTGAGTGCACGTGCGATCCGGCAAGTGTACCGGATTCGTCGTCAAGTAATAAAAAGATATCGATCCCACAGAGACCGTGATCTCAAATCATAACTAAATTGTAATCGGCATAAAAGATTTGAAAGTTTATATTTGAAATAAAATACTGGATAAGAAATCAACAAGTAAAACATAAAGTAAACAATTATGGTTTTTCTACTAAATGGATTCCTAGAATTTGTTACCAACAATTTTTATTTACTAAATTGACTATCCCTTGTTAATTATTGAAATTGCCTTGAAGGCAACTTTATCCTCAAATAGTTAATGCTCCCTCTCGGGTTACAAAAATCGTGCCCAATTAAACCAACCCCTACTCTTGTGGTAGTCGAATTTAGATTGGACCCCTTACGCTTTGTGACAATTCGTTGACCCTCGAAGGACCGCTTCTAACTCTCGTGATTTAAGTCCTAAGTCTGATTCTATAGATCCGATACCTAAGCTCACCGCTAGGTTCCTCCTTAGAATATCTATGACACGCAAACAAGTGGCCACCGAATTCACGAGTAATTAAAACACTAGAAATCAGATCTAAAGCAAAATTGTAATTAACAAGAAATTGAAATCAATTCATAACATGAAAACAGATCTTGGGCATAGCCCCAATCCTTAGAAATTAAAACTACTACTCAAGCATTGCCATGGGGATGACAAGCTTGGTTAACAACAACATAAAATAAAATAAGAGAAGAGGAGAAGAAGAAGAAGAAGAAGAAGAGAGATCCTAAATTATAGCCTAAGAGTAGCAGCCCAAAAGTCTTTTTTAGTCTCTACACAGATGCCTTATTTATAGATTTGGGAAGTTTGAATCTCAATCCAACACAAATTCAGATCCAAATCAGTTGCTTCAGATCCAAGTAATACGCGTCACGGCCGTGAAAGATTCTGCCTTGGGCGTTTCTTCAATTTTTGGTCTGTCACGGCCGTGATGCTCATCACGGCTAGGCCGTGACCAGTTCTGACTTCAATTTTAGCTCTGCTTGATCATGGCCGTGATGGTCATCACGGATAGGCCGTGATGGGCTCTGTTTGGCTCATTTTCTTCACTTTTCAAGCTCCATCTTCATCCAAGCTCCATCATGGTTGATCCTGAGCATTTAATCCTTAATTCCTGCAAAACAACACCACAAAACCGCCTTACCCGTTCCAAAGTAAAAACTAACAAAAATCAAATTAAATATGCCTAAACTATGTGAAAATGCATGCAAAATATCAATGAAATATGAGGTGAAATCACACTCACCACAGCACCAAGATTTATCCACTATAACTGATAAGGTTACCGACTCAAGTATTATTTGCACACCTAGCCTCTTCAAGCTCGAGACAAGTATTGTTTTCACACCTAGCCTCTTTAGGCTCAAGACAAGTATTATTTTCACACCTAGCCTCTTCAGGCTCACTCTGGTTTGTTTGAGAGATTTGGTTTGCAATAATACAACTTCTCACAGGCAGATCTTTCACTAACACTCAGAGAGTGGTTTAAATGTAAGGCTCAGGAAAGTATGCGTAATAACTTCAAAATGATTGAAGAATACAGAATAAAAGAATGAAGAAATTAATGCGCGAGTAATGGCGTTTTAATGCAATGGGTATTCTCTTCTTCTTCATCTTCAATGACTTCTGTATTTATGGTCTTCAAGCATTTAGGATCCGTTAGAGACATTCCCTCAGATGTTGGCTTCAAGCAGAACTTCATTAATTGCAATAGAGTCGTTCTGGGCAGTCATTAATTCAATAGAGTCATTCTGGGCAGCCATTAATGCAATAGGAACGTTGGTTGTACTCTAACATGAAGGATCATGACTTTATGCATCGTGATACAGCCATATCAGAGTTGTGCAGAGAGCTTTTTATACTTTACTGAGTACACTTACCTTTTCGTGTAAGGACCAGAGGTACTAGGGAATAAAGCACGTTGGAAGCATTCTTTAACTGGTCTTTGGTTCTGATTATCTAAGGTTGCTTGAGAGAGTAACTTCTGACTTTTCTTGATAATCGTGAAACTGAGTGAGAGAGAAGGCTTCAAGTCTCTTTCTGGTTCTTGAAATACGATTCTGATAATCCTTATAGAATTCGCGTTCATAAGATAAGTGCTTCTATCTTGAAAATAATCGCGTCTATCAAGCCATTTAAGATTTCATTTGGGCTAGTAGACGAGCTCCATATTAAAGACTCAGCAAGTCCGAAGACTAGTGGACGAGCGCTTCTGTCACCTTTAATCGACGAGCACTTCTGTAACTCTAGTGGACGAGAGCCTCTGTTACTTTAGTGGATGAGAGCCTCTGTTACTTTGGTGGACGAGAGCCTCTGTTACTCTGGTGGACGAGAGCCTCTGTTACTCTAGTGGACGAGCTCTATTTGCCACGTCATTGGACGGATACACCTTTAATTGGTTGAACGTAACCTAGTAGACGAGCTCCATATGCCACATCATTGGATGAGCCATTCTTTTACCTTAATGGACGATCTCCAAATGCCACGTCATTGGACGAGCCATTCTGATACCTTACTGGATGGGCTATTCTGATACATTGATGGACGCGCTATTCTGATACTTTAATGGACGCGCTGTTCTGATACTTTAACGGACGCGCTATTCTGATACTTTAATGGACGTGCTATTCTGATACTTTAATGGACGCGCTCCAAATGCCATGTTAGTAGACACTGGCTTTCATCGTAAGTTTCTATCTCTTGCGTGCGCTTCAATCACTACAGTGTGGGACGTCTGCTTGTTTACACTTTGTTGGACGTCTCCTTTATTTACTTTGTTGGACGTCTGCTTGTTTCACTTTGTTGGACGTCTCCTTTATTTACTTTGTTGGACGTCTGTTTGTCATATTTAATCTGCACACTCGATAGACAGGTTAGCAACCAATATGAAGGTTAATTAAATCATTAACCAATGTTTAGTTTTTATCAAAACTTAGGGAAATGCATATCAGATATTTTAGAGACTTAACAATCTCCCCCTTTTTGATGATGACAAACATTGAGATGATTTAATGAACATCAAAATATCAACAAAGAAAATAGCATATATCAGACAAGTTGAAATTTTCTTAAGCGAACAGGTTATATCATATTCATTCTCCTATTCTCCTATAACATATTTCTATCACAAATCTCAATTTCTCCTATTCTCCCCCTTTTGTCAACATCAAAAAGGGTTATCAAGTTTTATATATGAGATATGTTAAGGGCAAGATAACATATTAAGAAAAATCATAGTAATGCAGCAAGCATATTAGACATACTTCACTTAAACTATTGTATCATTACTCCCCCTGAACTAATGCTTAAATAAAAGAACATGTATATAGGAGTAATGACAGATTTAATACAGACAGCTTAACATTCAGACATGTCATTCAACAATGCAATGCATGTTTAGATTATCTCTAATAAATAAAAACCTTTCTTCTGCGAGGGGTTTAGTGAAAATATCAGCCCATTGATTTTCAGTTTTAACAAACTTAATATCAATGATGCCTTTCTGAACATAATCCCTAATGAAATGATGTTTGATTTCAATATGCTTAGCCTTAGAATGTTGAATTGGATTTTTAGTTAAGCATATATCACTGGAATTATCACACCATACAGATATGTTATGTTCATAAATAGAGTAATCCTCAAGTTGATGTTTTAACCATAAGAGTTGAGAGCGGCAACTAGCAGCAGAGATATATTCTGCTTCAGCAGTAGACAAGGCAATGATTGTCTGCCTCTTGCTTGACCATGAGACTAAACTTGCTCCAATGAAGTGACATCCTCCACTGGTGCTTTTTCTTTCTATTCTGTCTCCAGTAAAATCAGCATCACAATATCCCACTAATCTGTATTCTTTTGATCTTAAATACAGCAAGCCAAGATTAGTAGTTCCAAGAAAATATCTAAGTATTCTTTTAACAGCCTTAAGATGATATTCTCTAGGATCATATTGGAATCTAGCACACATACAGACACTAAATTGAATGTCAGGTCTGGTTGAAGTTAACTACAGTAGAGAGCCAATCATACATCTGTAGACAGTTTGATCTACCATTTTACCTTCATCATCTTTGCTTAGTTTTGCATTGGGTTGCATAGGGGTTTTCATGAGCTTTGCATTTTCCATTTTGTATTTCTTGAGTATCTCCTTGGTATATTTTTGTTGATGAATGTAAATTCCATCACTTGTCTGCTTGATTTGTAATCCAAGGAAGAACTTCGATTCTCCCATCATGCTCATCTCAAATTCAGCTTGCATTAGATTTGAAAATTCCTTGCACAGCTTTTCATTAGTTGCTCCAAAAATAATATCATCAACATATATTTGAACTATAATAAAGTTCTCTTTAGAGCATTTTTTGAACAGAGTAGTGTCTACTTGTCCTCTAGTAAAACTATTATGCATGAGAAAAGAACTGAGTCTATCATACCATGCTCTATGTGCTTGTTTCAAACCATATAATGCCTTTTTAAGTTTGAAAACGTGATCTGGTTTATTAGTATCCTCAAAACCAGGGGGTTGCTTAACATACACTTCTTCTTCAACTATACCATTTAGAAAAGCACTTTTTACATCCATTTGAAACAGGGTAATTAGGTGTTGTGCAGCATATGACATTAAAATGCGTATGGATTCTATTCTAGCTACAAGTGCAAAGGTTTCAGTATAATCAATACCTTCTTGTTGGTTATAGCCTTGAGCTACTAACCTTTCCTTATTTCCGACAACTTTACCATCTTCATCCAATTTGTTTCTGAAGACCCATCTTGTTCCAATAACCGACTTGTTTTTAGGCTTAGAGACAAGAGTCCAGACATCATTTCTGGTGAACTGGTTAAGTTCTTCTTGCATAGCAAGAATCCAGCTTTCATCCTCAAGAGCTTCTTCAATGCGTTTAGGCTCCAAATCTGAAATAAAGGCCACATTGCTTGATTCTCTTAATGTGGATCTGGTTCTTACTCCTTCAGAAGGATTTCCAATAATAAGATCCTTAGGATGATGAGTGTTGAACTTCCAATACCTTTTGAGATCATCATGAAGATCTTGACTTGTCTGCTGACTGGTCTGTTCCACTTGTCTTTCAGCCTCAGGCACAGGTTCTGTTTTGGTTAGATCGGGTTGTTGACTTTCTGGCTTGTTTATATCAAGACCTGCAAGATCATCTTCCAGATCTGATAGTTCTTTATCAGCCTTTAATCCATCATTGAATTTAACATGAACAGATTCTTCAATAATACAAGTTCTTGAATTGTATACTCTAAAAGCCTTAGACTTTTCAGAATAACCTACGAAAATACCTTTATCTACCTTAGAATCAAACTTTCCAAGATTATCTTTGGTATTCAGAATAAAACATTCACATCCAAAAGCATGAAAATAAGATATGTTGGGGTTTTTTCCTTTCCACAATTCATAAGGAGTCCTTTTTAGAAAAGGCCTAATAAGTATTCTGTTTTGTACATAACAAGCAATGTTTACAGCTTCTGCCCAGAAGTACTTAGGGAGATTATTTTCATTGAGCATAGATCTAGCCATCTCTTGCAGAGATCTGTTCTTTCTCTCAACCACTCCATTTTGCTGTGGAATTCTAGGTGCAGAGAAATTGTGAGAGATTCCGTTCTCCTCACAGAACTGTCTAAACTGCTCATTTTCAAATTCTCCCCCATGATCACTTCTAAGGGTAGAAATACAGAAACCCTGCTCATTTTGTACTCTTTTGCAGAATACTGAGAAAGCCTTAAAAGACTCATCCTTGTGTGTTAGGAAGAGTACCCATGTGTATCTAGAATAGTCATCAACTATGACAAATCCATATTTTCTTCCAGCCATGCTGGCAACACTAACTGGTCCAAACAAATCCATGTGTAACAACTGAAGAGGTCTAGAGGTTGATATTTGGTTTTTAGACTTGAAACTTGATTTTATCTGTTTACCTCTCTGACATGCATCACACAAGACATCTTTCTTAAAGCTAATATCAGGCAATCCTCTCACGAGATTATTCCTTTTTAATTCAGAAATTAGTTTCATACTAGCATGTCCTAGTTTCTTATGCCATAACCATCTCTCATCCTCTTTAGACTGTATGATTTATCTGTGGTTGTGGTGTTTGGTTGTGATTGTGGTATTTGATTAGAGTTGTGTTAATTGTTTGTGTTTGGTTATCTGTATTTAATTATTTATTCACGGTTATATATTATGATATTGTGATGCATGATCTGCCTGAGAATATTGTTATGATGTTGTTGATTGTTGTTTGAGAAGCCTGACATTGGTCAGTGCCCAATCAATTAATCAGATAAAAGCTTTAAGAAGACTTTACGAGGAATATTCAATAGTTAATTGAGAAATATTGGAAGATATTATGATTTAAATAATTATTTGATAAACTAAGGAATTATTTGAAAATATTATTATTTTAATAATTTATTAGTGTAAAAGCAATTTATGAGCCACGGTGAGGACGTAACCGTGAAATTATTTTTGTACTGGTAATTTTTATGTAAGAAATTCCATAATATTATAAAATTATATATTATGAAATTAATCTGCGAAAATAACTTAATTATGATATTAGAAAAATTATTTAAGTGGAGAAAGCTAAGATTTGGCTTAAATGACTTTAAAAATGCTTAACGATGCTAATTTGGAAAAGTATCGACGGCAAGTGTTTCTAAAACGGCACTACGTATTTTAAACTAAATTTGAGACTCAAGTGACTCCCTTTTTGAAACGTGAAGTTTTTAGAAAAGATTTTAGTAACTAATGATTTTACGAAAGAATTTTCCCTTTGAGATGATTTTCCATAAACAAATTTTACGCTAACAGTATAGACAATGAGTTTGAACTTAGTAATCGAGATGTAGGGGAAATAGTGTTTTGTAGCATTTTGGGATTTGAGTCTTAATTTCAGTGTAGTTTTGGACTGCATGTCCTAATTTTCGGTATAGTTTTAGACTGCGTGTCCTAATTTCGATGTAGTTTTGGACTGCGTGTCCTATGGACTGCGTGTCCTAATTTTTGGTGTGGTTTTGGACTGCGTGTCCTAAGTTCGGGGTAAATAATATTGTTCAAAGTGAATATTGTTTTCTATTACCACGAACCTAAGCTCGAGGCATCGGTCTAGGGGTTTCGTGATTGAGCACTCGGACTTGATGTCTTGTGTTATTAATAAAAGTGTTAAGATGTCTAAAACTGTGGTTGGTCAGAAGCTTTTAAGCTCCGGCAAGGAAAGATTGAAAACAAAGAAAAACGTCAAGAATAAAATGTTTTACATGCATTTTAGGCAGACCTGCCTATTTGTAAATCATAATATCATGGTGATATTCATGAATCGACATATCATTGTGCCCTGGTTGGACAATGAAAATCCATATTCGGCAATCATTGCTCCTTAAATTGGACAGTGTGCTATGGTAACCATATTCGGTGATCATTGTGCCTCGTGTTGGACAGTGTGCTATGGTTTTGGCTTCGTGCCTTTTTGCCTGAGTGGCTATTGAGTTTGATCAACTCACCTCGAGGTTGGGATATCTCATGAGATTAGGTATGAATTTAGATTACGAATATGAAGTGTTCATGCATAGTTTTCAAATGATGATGTTTGGGGTATGAAACCGAGTGATAAATTATTTGCCTTATTATGAATGCTTATGTTATTATGAAAATGTATATGTGTATGTTTTCTTTTATGTCTCGCATGTGGTTATTGTGTTAAATCCATATATTGGCGTCTCACCCTTACAAACATATCAGAGCCGCACAAGGGGTATGATCTCTACAAGAAGAAAAAGGCTGTTTAGTTCGAGGCATGTTGTTGCTGCTTCTATCGGTTGTAACGTCTGTTAGTACGACCAGCTTAGGAGTCTTGGTTGGGTTGTAAGTTTGAAAAGGCCGGTAACTGTGGGGTTGTAATTAGTCTTTGGTTTAATTTTATAATTTTTGAAAATTGAAACCTTGTGAGAAAAATTGTATGCCGTAGTGACCTCGTTAAGAATATGATTTTACTATTTTAGTGTATGTATCATGGTGTTCCAGAGTGTTCCATAGAAGAAAATTTTTACACCCGAGTTTTCTAGCTTAAAATAAATAAGTTTTCCGAAAGCAACCAGCAAATTAAGTTTTATTTCCGCAAACGGGTAACCATGTGATGACCCGAGTTAGGGTGTCACATAACTTGTTTATTTTATGTTGTTAAAGCTAGTATGTGTTACTTTCATTTTTCCAAGATGATCATGGACTTGAGCTCCATAAGATATCTGGATGCTAAGTCTAAGAGATTGGAAAGTTTAAGGATTTATAACTTGTTTATTTTATGTTGTTAAAGCTAGTATGTGTTACTTCCATTTTTCCAAGATGATCATGGACTTGAGCTCCATAAGATATTTGGATGCTAAGTCTAAGAGATTGGAAATTTTAAGGATTTATAACTTGTTTATTTTATGTTATTAAAGCTAGTATGTGTTATTTTCATTTTCCCAAGATGATTATGGTTTTGAGCTCCTTAACACATATGGATGCTAAACCTAAGAGATTGGAAAGTTTAGTGAATGCTAGCCTATTTTACTAGCCTTGGCCGAATGCCCTATGTTTTTAACTTAGTGGAATTTTAATTCAACTTTGTTAAAAGATCATTGTTTATGAACTCCTAACACTTAAGGATCACAAATCCATGAGTTGTATAATTTTTGGGAATCTCTAACCCTAAGAACTAGTCTTGGCCAAACCTATACCTTGTGGTTTAGTGTTCTTGTTTTGATTTTAACTTGTGATTTTGTGTTCATAACCTTAGACTTCCATCGCGGAGGAAACGAGAACGTTTGTGACTTACCTCGTCGAGCATCTAACCTTCTTACCTTCAAAGAAAGTAAGAGGGGATTGCCTAGGTATATTCAATGACTATATGCATGTGTGTATGTGTTTACTTGAATGATTTGAATATTATTATGATGTGGAGGAAACACTTGAATGACTTGTTTACTTGAACTATGGTGATTATTACTTGAAGTTGATTATTACTTGCCTTAAAGTATTGTGAGTTGTGTATATGTGATGAACTATCATTAACTGTGATATTATTGTTGAGGATATTACTGTTGATTGAAGTTTGAGAAGCCGGACTTGAGTCTGTTCATAATTATTATAAGGATTAAAAGCCTTAATAAGCCTTGAATAGAACTTTGAAAGTAATGGTTTCATTCATGAAAGTTCCTTGTTTAAAACACCCACTTCAAGAAAATGATATTCTTATTTTGAAAAGAAACGTTGAAGTGTTTTTTTTAAGACAATAGAAAATAACTTTTTAAGATCCAAAGATGGTACGAGAGAAAACCTTTTTCGAACTATGTGTTTTATGAAGGAAAAACCCCTTTGAAAATATTTGACCTTATTTTATCAAGGATTTCAAAAGCAAACGAATTTCCTAAATGTTTTATAAAAGAATTTGTAAAGGAAAAGATTTTCTCCTAAATGATTTAGAAACATTCTGGTTACTTGGATAAGTGACCGAGGTTTTGTTTTGGTTTTGATTTTCACTGAGCGAAAAGTAAACATATGTGAAAGAGAATCTAGTTCGCGAGACGTCGCCTCTAGTATTCAGTTATAAGCACGCAATCTGGGATTCGTGTCAAGAATTATGGGCCAAGGGTCCAAGTTGTGATATTATGGACTAGGAGTCCAAATCTTGGAATTGAGGACTGTGTGTTCTAATTTCATTGTTATGGGCTAGGAGTCCTTATCATGTTGAAATAAAATATGGATAAAGTGATAATTGTTTCTACGACCACAACCTTGGACTGCGGCCTCGGTCTAAGGTGTTGTGATTGAGCACTCGGACTGTACGTCCTGTGTTATAAATTTTCAAGTGATGAAAATTGTGAATAGTCGTTAGCTTTGGGCTTCGACAACGGAAAAGAAAGAACACAAAGAAAAGTCTCGTTAATGAAAAGTCTTTTATTCATATGCATTTCCCCATGGTAGACGTGCTTGAGTTACCGAATACCCGCTTAAGATGTGGTATTTGATGATGTATACATCCGAATGGCCGTTATAAGGGATTCGTGATGGTGTTGATCCGGGTACATGAGGTGACGGAGTCAACTTGCCAAACGTGGCGTATGAGCCTGATCAACTCTTTCTTTCTTAATGATAAAACGGTGATGGTATCTCATGAGATTAAGATTAGAGCCTGATGATTGAAGTGTCATGCATTATCTTTATAAAATTGATTGATTCGGGCATGAGATCCACTAAAATAATACTTGTTGTTTTCCTATGAGTAATATTTGAAATGTCAATATGCCAAGGTGTTGTATGTATCATGTATACGGTTGTTGTACGATATATCCGTTGTCGGTATCTCACTCTTTTATTTCTACTTGTTATTCTCTCTTCCTTTTGGTATCGCCGTATGTACATGAGTCCAAATGGATCCCAATATCCCACTGGTGCCGAAAACATCAAAGACTGAGGTCTTCGACGACGCAGGGGATGCTGGGGCATGGCAGATACACCCAGGGGCGATATCTGCCACTTACCACGGAACCATCACCACGACCGATCTAAATGCTGACAGAGATCCAATCCGTAGAAGTCACACTGTGGAAACTAGGAGGGTAGCTCTGCCTCCGATCTGGTATTACCTTCACACACTGCGAGCTCACGGACTGCTACATGAGCCACCACCTCTAGACGTAGAGCCGGCAGCGCCGATTGAGGAGGACCCTTAGGAGGATCCCGAGGAGGACCCTGAGGAGGACTTCGATGAGATCGTGGAGGAAGATGAGCTGGAGGATCACGTTATGGATCATGATGATGACAACGATTCCGTTGATGAGGGCGGCAATGTTATAGACCCATTACCTGAGGCCTCGTCTCGTGGGAGCCCTTGTGGAGACCCTGTTTGCAGCCAGTGTCAGTAACCAGTTTGGAGCATTTTGTGGATAATCTTCCGTCATCTGACTTTTAGAGTTATCTTTTGGATGTGATTCCGGACCCTATTTCCCTGTGTCTTACTTACTCTTTTAGAGCCCTTCCGTCATCTGTTGAAATGGCCATTGATAATGCCCTATCTTATGTACTGAAACTTGGATTTCATTGGGACATGTTATATATGTATGCTGTCTTCAATTCATGTTCTGAGTGTTCATCACCTTTATCCTCCTTCATCTAAAAAAAATTAACTACCATTTTTAGTGTACTCATCCATCGAGAAAATGATACCTTCAGAAAGTAACCAGCATTGTAAATCAGAAATATTTCCGCAATTGGGTAACCATGTGACGCCGGGTTTAGGGTGTCACAAGACACACAGTCCTCAATTCCAAAATTAGGACTCATAGCCCATAATATCACGATTAGGACCCTTGGTCCATAATTCTTGACACGGATCCTAGATCACATGCATAAACTGAATGCTAGAGGCGACGTCTCGCGAACTAGTATTCTCTTTCACATGTGCTTATTTTTCGCTCAGTGAAAATCAAACACTAAAACAAAACCTCGGTCACTTATCCAAGTAACCGGAACGTTTCTAAATCATTTAGGAGAAAATCTTTTCCTTTACAAATCATTTTATAAAACAATTAGGAAATTCGTTTGCTTTTGAAATCCTTGATGGAATAAAGTCAAATATTTTCAAAGGGGTTTTTTCCTTCATAAAACACATAGTTCGAAAAAGGTTATCTCTCGTACAAACTTTGGATCATAAAAAGGTAGTTTCTATTGACTTAAAAACACTTCAACGTTTCTTTTCAAAACAAGAATCTCATTCTCTTGAAGTAAGCGTTTTAAACAATGAACTTTTATAATGAAACCAATACTTTCAAATTTATATTCAAGGCTTATTAAGGATTTTAATCCTTATAATCATTGGGCACAGACTCAAGTCCGGCTTCTCAAACTTAAATCAACAATAATATATTCACAACAATAATAATATCACAGTTAATGACAGTTCATCACATATATATGATTCATAACACTTTAAAGCAAGTAATGTTCAACTTCAAGTAATAACCACAATAGTTCAAGTAAACAAGTTATTCAAGTATTGGCTCAACATCACAATAATATTCACAACACTCAATTAAACACATACACACATGCATATAGTTACTGAATATCCCTAGGCAAACTCCCCTTACCTTTGAAGACAAGTAAATGATCCTCGTTTTAATGCTCACGTTAGCCCCAAGAGTGTAACTATCTACTCCATCAAGCAAGCATAGCCGTGTCAAACGTCTCAGAGAGGGAATCCAACAACGCGCAACAACCAGAAATCAATTACACATGATCAAACACACATTATAATTTGACCTAAACACTTAATCTTATTACCAAACAAGGTTATTTTCAAAGAAAATCATGTTTGGAGCTTAAGCTTCACAATACCCTTTGACGAAACTTTGTTATGATTAAAGGATCGTGAAAATGAACTTGGGAATCATCAACTAAAAGTCCTAATTTCATAACTGCATACTTAATTTTACCAAACGTAACCAATTTCAATAAAAATAGAATTGGGGTTTTAGGGTTCAAAGAGAAATTTGGGGAAATTTTGATTTAAATAGAGAATCATAAAATTAACCTTAGAAACCATTAATTACAAGTCCCAAAAGCTCTAAAACTGAACCAATTTCTTGATTAATTAAAGTAAGATGAAAAGTTGGGGTTTCAAAATCAATTTCGGGATTTTTGGATCTAAGCAAAATAGATGTGGTTTTCACATACCCAAGGAAGAAGATGAGCTTATGGTGGCGTTGATGTGTGTGCGTAAGTCGACGCGCGACGACGCTCGTGCGATTCCGGCAAGTGTACCGGATTGCCGTCAAGTAATAAAAGATATCGAACCCACAGAGACCGTGTTCCCGAATCACAATTAATTTCGAATTGAGTGAATCTGGACTTTTTTAGAGGGTTTTGAAAAAGGTTTGAATTGAGAGATAAACAAACAGAATCAATTAAAACAGAAAACAATTGTTTATGGGGTTTTAGATTTAGACGGATTCCTAGGGATTTGGGTTACCTTTGAGGCTGTTTATGTTGTTAATCTGATTTACCTTTGTTGATTACCGAAATTGCCTTGAAGGCGAGTTTATCCTCTGATAGCTTAAGCTCCCTCTCGGGTTACAAAAGCCGTGCCCAATTGACCCGACCCCTACTCTCGTGGTAGTCGATCCCAGATTAGACCCTTTGCGCTTCGTGACAACTCGTTGCTCCTCGAGGGACGGCTTCTAACTCTCGTGATTTCAGTCCCAAGTCTGACTTCTATAGGTCCGACACCTAAGTTCACCGCTAGGTTCCTCCTTAAAATGTCTAAGTCATGCAAATAAACCTAAGTTCACCGCTAGGTTCCTCCTTAGATCATCCACATCTCACAAACAAGCGGCCGCCGGACTTTACGAGTGAAACACACTAGAAATCCTAAGTTCACCGCTAGGTTCCTCCTTAGAACGTCCACGTCACGCAAATAAACGGTTGCCGAAATTTATGAGTGATTAACACACTAGAAATCAGATCTAAAACAATAACGAAATCAACAACGATTTTACATCAAATCAACAACATTTACAAAACTCGGGCAGAGCCCCAATCCCTAGAAACAAACCACTACTCCAGTCTTGCCATGGAGATGACAAGCTGGGTTGACAACATAATGAAAATCAGAAAAGAGAAGAGAGGAGAAGAGGAGAAGAGAGATCTATGCCTAAGTCCTTGTTGTTATGGATGTGATCCTCCTCATCCAATCTATATTTGATCTGATGCCTTGATCCTTATTTATAGAAATTGGGAAGTTAGAGTCCCAAACCAACTCAAAATCTGATCTATTTCGGTTTCTTCAGGTCCAAGTAATGCGCGTCACGGCCGTGATGGCCATCACGGGCTGGCCGTGACGGTCTCTGTTTCTGGCAGCTCTGCGAAATTCCAGTCTCTCGCGTGGCGAGCCTATGCTCGCGTCGCGAGCCCTCTGTTTGTGGCCGTGATGAATTTCACGGCTATGGCCGTGATGGTCTCTGACTTGTGGTGGTTTTGGGTCACGGCCGTGATGGCTATCACGGCTAGGCCGTGACAGACTCTGACTTCAGCCTTTGTTCTTTTTCAGTTTTGCTCGATCATGGCCGTGATGGGCATCACGGCTAGGCCGTGATAGGCTCTGTTTGGCTCATTTTCTGAACTTTTAAAGCTCCATCTTCATCCAAACTCCATCATGGTTGATCTTGAGCATTTTACCCTTGATATCTGCAAAACAACACACGAAAACCGCCTTACCCGTTCCAAAGGAAAATTAACCTAAAATCTAATAAAAAATCCCTAAACTACATGAAAAATGCATGCAAAATGATAGACAAAGATGAGGTGAAATCACACTCATCAAATCACCCCAAGCTTAAAACTTTGCTTGTCCTCAAGCAATTACTCAGGCCATAAGATATAAATCATTCAAAGCATGGATAGTGAACCAAAAACCCTAGAAGCTAATCCAAGTAATAGGCATTTTTAATAAGCACTCAAGAGATAATCAAGTTCAAGTCCAATTAGAAGCTTAGGTTTTTTTCAAGTTCATGTCCTCACTAATTTGGGCACTCATCTCACCTCACTCAAGTGTTTTAGGGTTTATTGACAATTCACTCAGTTTCCTCAAGGAAAGTATTTTACCATAGGCTTGACTATTAACCAAATCTCTACTTTATTTATGAAAACACTTAAGAATCAAGAGGTCTTTTCCTTTGGTTGTAATGTGGCCATGGGATTTATTGTTAGGTGGGAAAATCAAGGAAAGGGAATTTCAAGAAGGCTAGACAGATTATCAAACATTACAAAGTATGACACCTTCTAAAATACCTTTTGGGGGCTTTGATTTACTTTTCCACCTTTCTTCCTTCTATTTTTTTTTCCTTTCTTTTCTTTTCATTTCTCACTTTCTTTGTCATCCCCTTCTCCAATTTTTTTTCTGTTTATTTCATTTTTATTTGTTTGGAGAAGGGGAGATTTATAGCTCAAGAGAAATTACTTTCTAGCTTTTTCATCCCATACTTTTTCCAACTACCAATTACCCTTTTTGTAATACTTTAAAAGGTGCCATACCAAGCATTATTTATCAAAGTAATTCAAGGTACCAAGAAAAGTATTTTATCTTTAGGCTCAAAATTGGGCAACTAAGGGGTAGCATTTATCATTCAAAGCTCGGGAGGCCGGAAAAATACCTAGTGCCTCAATCATATTCAAAAATGCTTTCAAAAATTTTTAAGTTTTGAAATGGTTTCAAGTCAAGTTCTAGAAAATACAGTCCATGAGGAATTACAACACTCTATCACAAGAAATGGGGTAGATTTAGTGAATACCCCTATTTGGCTCAAAATCTTACATTTAGTAGTTCAAAAATCAGTGAGGTACACAAGTCTAAGGAACCACGTGCTAATTATCAACTATCAAATGACTATCTCAAGAATTTTTATTTTTAGCCATATCACAAGAATAATGAAAAATTGGGTTCAAAATTTACTATCTCATTTCATTTGGCTCCAAGTTCTCACAATCGGATGCATGTTCTAAGTGAGGGGCAATCTAGAGAATGTGATCATACCAATCTATGCCTATGTGAATGCAATATGAATGCAACAATGCAAATGCAAAAATAAATAAATACCCCTACCCCAAGCTTGATTACTTACATTGTCTCCAATGTAAATAATCAAGTCGGAGAGAGGAGAAAAATGGAACAACTTACCGAATCGGTAGCGGGTGTTGGCTCACATTCCAGTCAAAACTTGGGTGGAAATTGTATCACGGCCGTGAGGCTCTTCACGGGCAGGCCGTGATCGTTTCTGGTCCTCAGGAGTTGCTCTGTCACGGCCGTGATCTACATCACGGCTAGGCCGTGATGCTCTCTGATCTTGGCATCCTACTCATCACGCCCGTGATGGTTGTCACGGCTAGGCCGTGATCCTTTCTATGCTCTTGTTTAGTTCATCACGGCCGTGACCACTGTCACGGCCAGGGCGTGATGGCCTCTGACTTTATCTTTTTTATGCTCTTCTTCTCTTTCTCAACCTGAAAACACTAGACAAACCTATTAATGATATTTTTGCCTCTTGATCTTCTCAAATTATTCAAGAGGTTAAATCAAAAACAAAAGGAAAAAGGGAAAGAAAAACTTGGGTTGCCTCCCAAGAAGCGCTTGTTTACGGTTCTAAGCTTGACCAAACTTCCTTCAATCAACCGGGGTCGGCTGGGCGTAGAAGTGCAGGAACACTTCTTTTCCAAGGAACTCCTTCAAAAAGCCGTTTCTGCTCATACGGCCAATAATGCTTCCGCTTCGCTCTTTTCTCTCGGAGCTTCCTAGCCTTCCTTCCTCCCGGCGGAAGTTTTGTTTCCGCATGGACAGCAACTCCAACTCCATCACTGCTGGGTGCATCATTAGCCTTGCATATCTTCGGAGTTGCTTCCATGTTAAGTTCTTTCTCTACCGCTGGAGACGTTACATCAATTCTGCACACATGGCTCTCAAAAGGAGGGTTGTTACAAGAGTTAGTCAACTGAAAATTTACCCTACCTTCCTCTACATTTAGAGAGAGTTTACCATTCCTTACGTCTATTACTGCTCCAGCGGTTGCCAAGAATGGCCTTCCTAAAATGATGGGGAATTTAGAATTCCCTTTCATGTCCAATACCAGGAAGTCGGTAGGGATGAAGAATTTCCCTACCTTCACAGGGACATTCTCTAGTATGCCTAGAGGAGTCCTAGTTGAGCCGTCCGCAAATTGTAAGGAGAATTTGAACGGTCTCAACTCTTTACTTTCCAACCTTTCCATGATAGTGAGGGGCATCAAGCTTGCACTAGCCCCTAAGTCACACAAGGCTTGGTCTATTTGCACTTGTTCGATCGAGCAAGAGATGGAGAAACTACCTGGGTCTTTCAGTTTAGTAGGCATTTTAATCTCCACATCTACTTGCTTTTTCTTGACCAACCTTTGTGGGAAAGGTATCGGGGGTTGGTACGGTGGTGGAGGGACATACTTCGGTTCTGGCTCTTCCTTTTCGCTCGTGTCCTCCTCCGGTTCCACCTCCATTTCAGCTACCCCCACCCCAAGCTTATCATCCCTTAAGTGTATGACATTGCAATGCTCATTGGGATTTGCTTCGGGTTGCCCAGGGAATGTATCCTTAGGTCTCGAGTACGTGCCGGATTGTTGAGCAATCTGGGTTTCTAGCATCTTGCTATGAGTGGCTAAGTGGTCTACCTTAGATGCTAGCTCCTTTATTGCCTCATTCTGCTGAGCTTGAGTGGCAACAAAGTTTTCCATGAGAGACTCGAGCTTAGATTTTTGAACCTGAGGATACCCCAGTGCGGCTCTCTTATTACCTTGGCCCTCTTGGAACTCATGGTTGAGCGTGTTGCTGTAGTTGCCGTAGGAGAGGTAAGGGTTGTTTCTTCTTTGGTTGTAGGGATTTGGGGGAGCATAGTTGGGCAGCTTCGGGTTCGTATCGTAGTAGCTGTTACAAGAGTTCACTTGTTCACCCGAAGCGCCGGATCCATGAGCGATGCCACGAGGGCATTCCATCATGTCATGTCCCTGCATTCCACAAATCTCACAAATAGTGTTAGTAGCACCTATTGCACTCACATTAGCTCTTTCAATCTTATCTAATCATTTATTTAGTGAGTCAAATTTAGACATAATCAGATCAATGCTACTTACTTCAAACTTACCCCCCGAAATCTTGTTCGGGTTATTACCTCTTTCGGATCCCCATTGGTGGTAGTTGGTGGCAACATTCTCGATGATGTTGAATGCCTCAGTGAGAGGCCTATTCATAAACGCTCCACCGGCTGCAGAATCTAGTGACACCTTCGAAGAGTAGTCCAATCCGTTATAGAAGGTGTGCACTATTAACCACCTCTCGAGTCCGTGATGTGGGCACGACTCCAGCAGTCCCTTGTAACGATCCCAAGCTTCCGATAATGATTCTCCGTCTTTCTGGAAGAAGCCGGTGATCTGGGTTCTTATGTAGGCCGTCTTGGATGGAGGGAAGAATTTCTCCAAGAACGCCTGTTCCAGTTGGTCCCAAGTAGTCAAGGTGTTAGCGGGAATTTTCTTTAGCCAGGCCTTCGCCTTTCCAGTGAGAGATGAGGGGAACAATCTCAAACGCACAACATCGACTGAGGCTCCATTAATCCTGATTGCATCAGTGAACTCTAAGAATGTTTCTATGTGATCGGTCGGGTCCTCCGAAGGCAATCCTCCGAATTGATGTTGCCTAATCATGTTGATTAGCATAGGTGGTATGGTATAGTTCTCCGCCTCAATCTCTGGCCTTGCAATCCCAGTTCGCAAGCCTCTCGCATTTGGGGCTGCGTAGTCCTTCAAAGGTTTTGTATCCGGTTGATTCGCCATGAGTGGAACGGGACTCAACCTTTCTCCCTCTCTTTGTAGTCTTCTACGTCTGTGGAAGGTCCTCTCGATCTCCGGATCAATCTCACTAAGGCTCCCAAGACTTAGGGATCTTTGCATATAACACACAGAGAGATGGATACAATAGAAGGAAAAGAATTTTTTTGATTTTTTTTTAATATTTCAGAAATAAAAAATCAAATAAAAAGAAAAGGGTCCAGAAAAATCAATTTAAAAACTAATTGAAATTCGAAAAGGCACAGTCCCCGGCAACGGCGCCAAAAACTTGATGTGTGTGCGTAAGTCGACGCGCGACGACGCTCGTGCGTTTCCGGCAAGTGTACCGGATTGCCGTCAAGTAATAAAAGATATCGAACCCACAGAGACTGTGTTCCCGAATCGCAATTAATTTCGAATTGAGTGAATCTGGACTTTTTTAGAGGGTTTTGAAAAAGGTTTGAATTGAGAGATAAACAAACAGAATCAATTAAAACAGAAAACAATTGTTTATGGGGTTTTAGATTTAGACGGATTCCTAGGGATTTGGGTTACCTTTGAGGCTGTTTATGTTGTTAATCTGATTTACCTTTGTTGATTACCGAAATTGCCTTGAAGGCGAGTTTATCCTCTGATAGCTTAAGCTCCCTCTCGGGTTACAAAAGCCGTGCCCAATTGACCCGACCCCTACTCTCGTGGTAGTCGATCCCAGATTAGACCCTTTGCACTTCGTGACAACTCGTTGCTCCTCGAGGGACGGCTTCTAACTCTCGTGATTTCAGTCCCAAGTCTGACTTCTATAGGTCCGACACCTAAGTTCACCGCTAGGTTCCTCCTTAAAATGTCTAAGTCATGCAAATAAACCTAAGTTCACCGCTAGGTTCCTCCTTAGATCATCCACATCTCACAAACAAGTGGCCGCCGGACTTTACGAGTGAAACACACTAGAAATCCTAAGTTCACCGCTAGGTTCCTCCTTAGAACGTCCACGTCACGCAAATAAACGGTTGCCGAAATTTATGAGTGATTAACACACTAGAAATCAGATCTAAAACAATAACGAAATCAACAACGATTTTACATCAAATCAACAACATTTACAAAACTCGGGCAGAGCCCCAATCCCTAGAAACAAACCACTACTCCAGTCTTGCCATGGAGATGACAAGCTGGGTTGACAACATAATGAAAATCAGAAAAGAGAAGAGAGGAGAAGAGGAGAAGAGGAGAAGAGAGATCTATGCCTAAGTCCTTGTTGTTATGGATGTGATCCTCCTCATCCAATCTATATTTGATCTGATGCCTTGATCCTTATTTATAGAAATTGGGAAGTTAGAGTCCCAAACCAACTCAAAATCTGATCTATTTCGGTTTCTTCAGGTCCAAGTAATGCGCGTCACGGCCGTGATGGCCATCACGGGCTGGCCGTGACGATCTCTGTTTCTGGCAGCTCTGCGAAATTCCAGTCTCTCGCGTGGCGAGCCTATGCTCGCGTCGCGAGCCCTCTGTTTGTGGCCGTGATGAATTTCACGGCTATGGCCGTGATGGTCTCTGACTTGTGGTGGTTTTGGGTCACGGCCGTGATGGCTATCACGGCTAGGCCGTGATGGCTATCACGGCTAGGCCGTGACAGACTCTGACTTCAGCCTTTGTTCTTTTTCAGTTTTGCTCGATCATGGCCGTGATGGGCATCACGGCTAGGCCGTGATAGGCTCTGTTTGGCTCATTTTCTGCACTTTTAAAGCTCCATCTTCATCCAAACTCCATCATGGTTGATCTTGAGCATTTTACCCTTGATATCTGCAAAACAACACACGAAAACCGCCTTACCCGTTCCAAAGGAAAATTAACCTAAAATCTAATAAAAAATGCCTAAACTACATGAAAAATGCATGCAAAATGATAGACAAAGATGAGGTGAAATCACACTCATCAGGCGTCAAGGGTGGCGAAACGGCGGCGGCAAGGGCGGAGGGACGGCGGCTGTGTTGAACTAGATGGACAAAACATATGGGATGAGAGTCTGAATGCAAGGTAAGCTTCTCCTCACTCTAGACAAGACCGTGACGGTGGTCAGACAGCCCTGGAGCTATCGCGGTGGTAGAGGGCGACGTAAGAGGAAGCGATCGACCCAGGTGCGATGGTTGTCTCCTCTCCATCGAGTGGCGGCCGAAGGTGCTAACAGGGGCAGCGGCAGCGCGGCTGGGCCGGACGCAAAGAAGACAAGTGACTACCGGAGCTCCTAGGGGCGGCGCGGCTGGTTTGGTGAATAGGAGGAGGAAGAAGATGCAGTGAGGGAGAAAGAATAAGATGGGTGAGAAGGAAGAAGAAGCAGAGAAAGAAAAGATCGGGTGAGGGGGAAGGGTGGGTTTACGGGTCATTATGGGAGAGAGGAGAGATAAAATTTAGTTTTGTATTAGTGGGTACACTATGAGTGATAAATATTAAGCCTAAAATAAACATGTTTTTACTTTTTGGAATCTAAAAATAAAGATTGATAAATCTATGATTTCGAAATTCAAATAAGAGTAAAGATTAATAGTTGAACTGATCAACTAAGAAAATCCACGGTCCAATATTTAATCTCTGATTAATGTAAAACCAATTTATTTTCAAATCTAAAATTAAATAGAATGAAAATATGAAAATGCTTTTCTCTTAATCATATTATTTAAAATATTTTTTTGTACTGGTAATAATAGTGATAATAACGTAAATTATTGTCTAGTAAGCATGCATTCACTGAAATAAGTCAGTGCTAACGCACCCAATAAAATAATTTGAAGAGAGTAATTTAATTACTCAAACTAAATCACAAAACAAAATAAACATAAACATCCAAATAAAATAATTAATCATATGTGTAAAAACTAGGGTGTTACAACCATTGCAAGAGCCAAGGGAAAATATTGATCATTTGGGTCCCTCCCAACTGCTATTATTAGATATCCCTCGTACTTTATTTTTATGTGGTAGCCATCAACCTCGACGAATAGCATACAACCAGCTATAAAACCTCTTTTGTAGCCTTCAAGACAGATATAAAAACTTTCAAACCTAGATTGCAAATTAGGACTAGGCCTATCTAACTTCAGGGACTATAACCATCGTTTTGAAATTGTCAGGGACCAAAACCGTTACAAAAAAATGTTAGGGACCAAAACCAAAGCTAACCTAAAATGTAGGAACCAAAAAGTTCGATAAACCAAAATTTTATCTTGCTTAGTCAATTCAATCTATTTGTTTAAGTTATTTGAATAGCTCTAGAATTAAGTTTTAGATTATCTAATAAGTAACATATCGTTGTATTTTTCTCTTTCGTATGGGGTGGGGAGGGGTTTTCTTTGTTTGGTTTTGTGTTTGTAACATGTTTCTTGCATCCCTATTTTTGGACCACAAATAAGAAAAAAAAAATGGGGATTGATTTTCCCACCCCATAAATTACTATTCTCACCTATCATTCACCTTTTAAAAAATAGTATTTCCTAAATACCCTCATAATCCCAGCTCTTTATTCCCTTACCAGTTTTACTCTTCCTTCATTCACTGTTTTTTTTTTTCCCTTCATCTATTCTCTTCCCACCGACCCATCTATGCTTTTGACATGATCTTGGCCAGCACCCCACTCAGGGCCGCTGGCTGGGCAGTGCTGTTTCCCTTGCGACGGGGGTGACGACTTTCTACCCCACCAGCATCTTGTCATCACCATCTGGTTGGAATTTAATCTCTCTTTTCTATTGTTCTTAAGAAAGACACGAACTTTTATCTGTTATATTTTTCTTTCATTTATTCCTTTTGGATATGTTAGATGAACTGAGAAGTGTCTTCGTTGCTGGGTTATGTTAGAGCCTCTTATCATGATGATGATGCTAGAGTTGATGCCTCTTGGAAGGGTACTTACGCCAGAGTTATGTGTCTATTTTATTGAGTCTGTGAAAATTTGGTTAGGTTAACTATCATGGAGTAGTAACGGGTGTTATAGTGCTATGTTGGTTTTGGTTCTTTGTGTGGTGGCCAGTGGCGGAACTTGACTGATTCTTTTGAGGGAGCCAAATAGGTAAGTAATTGATATATACATATGTATTTCAAATATCTTCAATGAAATATTTGGTATAGGAATCGAATCGTGATCAAATGGAAGTTCCGGGTAGTAACTTGCCATTGCGCTAACATAAGCAATTGTTCTTTATGTTGTAAGAAAATTGTATATAATATAACAATGATACTAATATATATATATATATATATATATATATATATAAAGGAAAAAAAAAATCCAGGGGAGCCATGGCTCCTCCCTGTCATTTAAAAGCTCCGCCCCTGGTAGTGGTTGTGTTATGATGGAGTGTTGCTGCTGGTGTTGTTGGAATTATGCAATAAAGGTCTTTTTTGCTATTGTTTTGTGCAGTAATTGTCTAAGTGTATATTTGAGTGCCAAGTTTGAGTTCGTGAAAAATTGGACCGGAATTATTATCCGGTTACAATGATAATGCAAGACAGCTTATAGAAAGTGTTAGCTTTATAATATTTGTATTGTTATGCTTGTATAAGTTTCCGTAAATGTAATTTTTTTTACACTTGAAAAATATAAGTTTCATAAATGTAAATTTTTTTTACACTTATGAGAAATACAAGTTCCGTAAGCGTAATTTTTTTTTACACTTGTGGAAAATTGAAGTTCCGTATGTGTTAGTTTTTTTATTTATTTAAATTTGAGTAATGGGTAGGTGGGTCGGTGGTTGGGGTTAAGGGTAAATTGATAATGAAATAGACAGCTATAAACACGAGAAGGGGTTGAATTGTGTTTATCATAATTTAAGTAGAGTTGAAATCTTTTCGCAAACAAAAAGGCTAGATTTGGACGAGTGGAAGAATACAGGATGGACGGATGACTTTTGCAAGCACACCACTTGATAGCTGTAAGAAAACTAAGGCAATTAAAGAGTTTAAGGGAAGAGAGATTGACATGGTTATTTATCATGGTTCACTCTTCAAAGCAAAGAGCTACGTCCAGTCCTTGGCAGCACCAAGATTTATCCACTATAACTGATAAGGTTACAGACTCAAGTATTATTTGCACACCTAGCCTCTTCAGGCTCAAGACAAGTATTGTTTTCACACCTAGCCTCTTCAGGCTCACTCTGGTTTGTTTGAGAGATTGGGTTTGTAATAAATACAACTTCTCACTGGCAGATCTTTCACTAACACTCAGAGAGTGGTTTAAATGTAAGGCTTTGGAAAGTCTGCGTAATAACTTCAAAATGATTGATGAATACAGAATAAAAGAATAAAGAAATAAATGCGCAGAGTAATGGCGTTTTAATGCAATGTTTATTCTTTTCTTTTTCATCTTCAATGGCTTCTGTATTTATGGTCTTCAAGCATTTAGGATCCGTTAGAGACATCCCCTCAGATGTTGGCTTCAAGCAGAACTTCATTAATTGCAATAGAGTCGTTCTGGGCAGTCATTAATGCAATAGAGTCTTTCTGGGCAGCCATTAATGAAATAGAGTCATTGGTTGTACTCTAACATGAAGGATCATGGCTTTATTCATCGTGATACAGCCATATCAAAGTTGTGCAGAGAGCTTTTTGTACTTTACTGAGTACACTTCCCTTTTTGTGTAAGGACCAGAGGTACTAGGGAATAAAGCACGTTGGAAGCATTCTTTAACTGGTCTTTGGTTCTGATTATCCAAGGTTGCTTGGGAGAGTAGCTTCTGACTTTTCTTGATAATCGTGAAACTGAGTAGGAGAGAATGCTTCAAGTCTCTTTCTGATTTTGAACTAAGATTCTGATAATCCTTATAGAATTCGCGTTCATACGATAAGTGCTTCCATCTTGAAAATAATCGCGTCTATCTAGCCATTTAAGATTTTTCATTCGGGCTAGTAGACGAGCTCCATATTAAGGACTTAGCAAGTCCAAAGACTAGTGGACGAGCGCTTCTGTCACCTTTAGTGGACGAGCACTTCTGTTACTCTGGTGAGCGAGAGCTTCTGTTACTCTGGTGGACGAGAGCCTCTGTTACTTCAGTGGACGAGAGCCTTTGTTACTCTGGTGGACGACAGCCTCTGTTACTCTGGTGGACGAGCTCCATTTGCCACGTCATTGGACGGATACATTCTGACCTTAATGGACGAGCTCCATATGCCACGTCATTGGACGAGCCATTCTGACCTTAATGGACGAGCTCCAAATGCCACGTCATTGGACGGATACATTCTAACCTTAATGGACGAGCTCCAAATGCCACGTCATTGGACGGATACATTTTGATACTTTTATGGACGCGCTGTTCTGATACTTTAATGGACGCGCTCCAAATGTCACGTTAGTAGACGCTGGCTTTCATCACTTTGGTGGACGCAAGTTTCTATCTCGTGTTCTGGACGTGCGCTGCAATCACTACAGTGTTGGACGTCTGCTTGTTGCACTTTGTTGGACGTCTGTTTGTTTCACTTTGTTGGACGTCTGCTTGTTACACTTTGTTGGACGTCTGTTTGTTACACTTTGTTGGACGTCTACTTGTTTTATTTAATCTGCACACTTGATAGACAGGTTAGCAACCAATATGAAGGTTAATTAAATCATTAACCAATGTTTAGTTCTCATCAAAACTTAGGGAAATGCACATCAGACATTTTAGAGACTTAATAATCTCCCCCTTTTTGATGATGACAAACATTGAGATGATTTAATGAACCTCAGAAAATATCAACAAAGAAAATAGCATATATCATACAGGTTGAAATTTTCTTTAAGCGAACAGGTTATATCATATTCATTCTCCCATTTCATATTCATTCTCCCATTCCCCTATAACATATTTCTATCACAACTCTCAATTTCTCCTATTCTCCCCCTTTTGTCAACATCAAAAATGGCTATCAAGTTGTATTTATGTGATATGTTAAGGGCCAGATAACATGTTAAGAAAATCATAGTAATGCAGCAAGCATATTAGACATACTCCACTTAAACTATTGTATCATTACTCCCCCTGAACTAATGCTTAGTTGAAAGAACATGTATATAGGAGTAATGACAGATTTAGCACAGACATCTTAACATTCAGACATGTCATTCAACAATGCAATGCATGTTTAGATTATCTCTAATAAATAAAAACCTTTCTTCTGTGAGGAGTTTAATGAAAATATCAGTCCATTGATTTTCAGTTTTGACAAACTTAATATCAGAGATGCCTTTCTGAACATAATCCCTAATGAAACGATGTTTGATTTCAATATGTTTAGCCTTAGAATGCTGAATTGGATTTTTAGTTAAGCATATAGCACTCGAATTATCATACCATACAGATATGTTATGTTCATAAATAGAGTAATCCTCAAGTTGATGTTTTACCCATAAGAGTTGAGAGCAGCAACTAGCAGCAGAGATCTATTCTGCTTCAGCAGTAGATAGGGCAATGGTTGTCTGCCTCTTGCTTGACCATGAGACTAAACTTGCTCCAATGAAGTGACATCCTCCACTGGTGCTTTTTCTTTCTATTCTGTCTCCAGCAAAATCAGCATCACAATATCCCACTAATCTGTATTCTTTTGATCTTAAATACAGCAAATCAAGATTAGTAGTTCCAAGCAAATATCTAAATATTCTTTTAACAGCCTTAAGATGAGATTCTCTAGGATCAGATTGGAATCTAGCACACATACAGACATTAAATTGAATGTCAGGTCTGCTTGAAGTTAAGTACAGTAGAGAGCCAATCATACCTTTGTAGACAGTTTGATCTACCTTTTTACCTTCATCATCTTTACTTAGTTTTGCATTCGGTTGCATAGGGGTTTTCATGAGCTTTACATTTTCCATTTTGTATTTCTTGAGTATCTCCTTGGTATATTTTTGTTGATGAATGTAAATTCCATCACTTGTCTGCTTGATTTGTAATCCAAGGAAGAACTTCAATTCTCCCATCATGCTCATCTCAAATTCAGCTTGCATTAGATTTGAAAATTCCTTGCACAACTTTTCATTAGTTGCTCCAAAAATAATATCATCAACATATATTTGAACTATAATAAAGTTCTCTGTAGATCATTTTTTGAACAGAGTAGTGTCTACTTGTCCTCTAGTAAAATGCATATGACTTCTATTCTAGCTATAGGTGCAAAGGTTTCAGTATAATCAATACCTTCTTGTTGGTTATAGCCTTGAGCTACTAACCTTGCTTTATTTCTGACAACTTTACCATCTTCATCTAATTTGTTTCTAAAGACCCATCTTGTTCCAATAACTAACTTGTTTTTAGGCTTAGAGACAAGAGTCCAGACATCATTTCTGGTGAACTGGTTAAGTTCTTCTTGCATAGCAAGAATCCAGCTTTCATCCTCAAGAGCTTCTTCAATGCGTTTAGGCTCCAAATCTGAAATAAAGTCCACATTGCTTGATTCTCTTAATGTGGATCTGGTTCTTACTCCTTCAGAAGGATTTCCAATAATAAGATCCTTAGGATGATGAGTGTTGAACTTCCAATCCCTTTTGAGATCATGATGAAGATCTTGACTTGTCTGCTGACTCGTTTGTTCCACTTGTCTTTCAGCCTCATGCACAGGTTCTGTTTTGGTTAGATCGGGTTGTTGACTTTCTGGTTAGATCAGTCTTTAATCCATCATTGAATTTAACATGAACAGATTCTTCAATAATACAAGTTCTTGAATTGTATACTCTAAAAGCCTTAGACTTTTCAGAATAACCTACGAAAATACCTTTATCTACCTTAGAATCAAACTTTCCAAGATTATCTTTGGTATTCAGAATAAAACATTCACATCCAAAAGCATGAAAATAAGATATGTTGGGGCTTTTTCTTTTCCACAATTCATAAGGTGTCCTTTTTAGAAAAGGCCTAATAAGTATTCTGTTTTGTACATAACAAGCAGTGTTTACTTACACGCCCAAAAGTACTTAGGGAGATTATTTTCATTGAGCATAGATCTAGCCATCTCTTGCAGAGATCTGTTCTTTCTCTCAACCACTCCATTTTGCTGTGGAGTTCTAGGTGCAGATAAATTGTGAGAGATTCCATTCTCCTCACAGAACTGTCTAAACTGCTCATTTTCAAATTCTCCCCCAGGATCACTTCTAAGGGTAGAAATACAGAAACCCTGCTCATTTTGTACTCTTTTTCAGAATACTAAGAAAGCCTTAAAAGACTCATCCTTGTGTGTTAGGAAGAGTACCCATGTGTATCTAGAATAGTCATCAACTATGACAAATCCATATTTTCTTCCAGCCAGGCTGGCAACACTAACTGGTCCAAACAGAACGATATGTAACAACTGAAGAGGTCTAGCGGTTGATACTTGGTTTTTAGATTTGAAACTTGATTTTATCTGTTTACCTCTCTGACATGCATCATACAAGACATCTTTCTTAAAGCTAATATGAGGCAATCCTCTCACGAGATTATTCCTTTTTAATTCAGAAATTAGTTTCATACTAGCATGCCCTAGTTTCTTATGCCATAACCATCTCTCATCCTCTTTAGACATCAGACAGGTTACACTTTGATCTGAGAGATCAGAGAGTTCAATCTTATAAAGATTTTGTTGCCTTTTTCCTGAAAAGAAGGTTTTGCCACTACAGTCTTTAACTATGCATACATCCTTGGTAAAGGAAACATCAAAACCAATATCACATAATTGACTTGTGCTAAGCAAATTGTGTCTTAATCCTTTAACCATAAGAACATTAGATATAGAGGGAAGAGGGGGTTTACCACCAATAGTACCAATTCCTATAACTTTCCCTTTCTGATTTCCTCCGAAGGCAACGTGTCCTCCTTTCTTAAGTTGGAGGTCTAGGAACATAGACCTTTCTCCTGTCAAATGACGCGAGCAGCCACTGTCCAGGTACCGGCAGTGGTGTTTTCTTTGTCCTGTTGAGGACATCTGCAACAAAAATTATTTGATCTTTAGGTACCCATATTTTTCTGGGTCATTTTTTGTTAGTTCTAGGAGTCTGTAAAGACTTCCTTATCTTCTTATGGATACACTTAGACATAACATGCCCAGTTTTTCCACAGAAGTTACAAATAGGTGTTGATTTGGTTACAGTTGACTTAACAGATACTGTAGGAACTTTCGTTGATACTTTATGATGTGTCTGATGGACATATCCAATACCTTCTTTGTTAAGAGAGTGCTTCTGAATGCCAAGTAGCTTAGTCAGATTGTCTCTACCATTAACAAATTTGGCAAGATCAGAAGTGAGCTCTTCCACTTTCTGTTGAAGTTTTTCAACTTCTTCAGATGGTGATGTTTCACTTGAGATCTTAGCTTCATTAGACTTTTCAGTCTTCAGCTCACTGTTCTCTTTAGCCAGCTTCTCGCACTCTTGAGATTTCTGTTTATGCTCACTGGTGAGCTTTACATACTCTCTCTTGAGGGATTTGAAGGCTTTAGATAAGCAGTTGGATTCCTCCAACAACTCCTCATAAGCATCAAGTAATTCCTCATAGTCAAGATGTACCTCATCATCAAAGTCTGATTCAGTATTGGTCATCATACAGAGATTGGCTTCTTCCTCAGTTTCTTCATCAGAAGATGTTGACTCCAGATCCTCCCAAGTAGCCATCATTCCTTTCTTCTTCTTTTCTTGAAGAATTTCTTAAAAGGGGCCTTCTTGAATTGAGGACATTCAGCCTTGAAGTGACTGGGCTTCTTGTACTCATAGCAAACAATTGGGCTTTTGTTTGTTGAGGTGGATTCTTTGAAGTTCTTGTCCTTGTTGGACCTTCTGAATGGCCTATCCCTCTTGAAATTCTTTTTCTGTAGGAGAAGCTTTATCTTCCTGGTCAGGAGAGACAACTCTTCATCACTCTCAGAATCCTCGAGTTCTGATAGGTCAGCATCACTGGATGACTCATCTGCCTTCAGAGCCTTGGAAACTTTTGCTGACTTTTGATCAGCTTTCAGAGCAATTGACTTGCCTTCTTTGGTGCAACTTCATCTCCAAGTTCTTGCTCATGAACAGTGAGTGTTCTAAGAAGTTCATCCATAGTCAAGGTAGTGAGATCCTTGGCTTGGGAGATAGCAGTGACCAAAGGTCTCCACTGTTTAGGTAGACTTCTCAGAATCTTTCCAACCTTCTCAGAACTGGTATAGACTTTGCCAAGAGATTTTAAACTGTTGATTATAGTTTGGAATCTTCCTATCATCAGAGCAACATATTCTCCTTCCTCCATGACGAATAGTTCATACTTTCTGACAAGTATGGCAATCTTTGACTCTTTGACTTTAGTTGTTCCTTCATGTGTGACAGTTAAAGTGTCCCATATTTCCTTTGCAGAGTCACAAGCACAAACCTTCTCAAACTCCTCCGGACTGAGAGCACAAATGATGTTATATCTGGCTTTGTGGTTCAGCTCCCATTTTGTCTTTTCTGCACCGGTCCACTGAGCTTTTGGTTTGTCAGTGTTATCATCATTCTTAGGAATGAATGGACCATCTGTGATGACATCCCAAAGATCAGAGTTTGTGGATAGAATAAACCTTTGAAATCTATCCTTCCAGTAGTTGTAGTTTTCTCCATTGAAGTAAGGAGGTCTGGTTAGGGAAGCTCCTTCAGTCTGATGACTTCCACTTGAACGAGCTCCAGCCGTCATGTCTATTCTTCAGGACCTTTTACCTCTACACTATTAGATGCTCAACCCAGAGGCTGAGCTCTGATACCAACTGAAATAGACAGCTATAAACACGAGAATGGGGGGTTGAATTGTGTTTATCAGAATTTAAGCAGAGTTGAAATATTTTCGCAAACCAAAAGGCTAGATTTAGACGGGTGACTTTTGCAAGCACACCACTTGACAGACGTAAGAAAACTAAGGCAATTAAAGAGTTTAAGGGAAGAGAGATTGACACGGTTATTTATCCTGGTTCACTCTTTAAAGCAAAGAGCTACGTCCAGTCCTTGGTAGCACCAAGATTTATCCACTATAACTGATAAGGTTACAGACTCAAGTATTATTTGCACACCTAGCCTCTTCAGGCTCAAGACAGGTATTGTTTTCACACCTAGCCTCTTCAGGCTCAAGACAATTATTATTTTCACACCTAGCCTCTTCAGGCTCACTCTGGTTTGTTTGAGAGATTGGGTTTGTAGTAAATACAACTTCTCACAGGCAGATCTTTCACTAACACTCAGAGAGTGGTTTAAATGTAAGACTTAGGAAAGTCTGCGTAATAACTTCAAAATGATTGAAGAATACAGAATAAAAGAATGAAGAAATAAATGCGCAGAGTAATGGCGTTTTAATGCAATGTGTATTATCTTCTTTTTCATCTCCAATGGCTTCTGTATTTATGGTCTTCAAGCATTTAGGAGCCGTTAGAGACATCCCCTCAGATGTTGGCTTCAAGCAGAACTTCATTAATTGCAATAGAGTCGTTCTGGGCAGTCATTAATGCATTAGAGTCGTTCTGGGCAGCCATTAATGCAATAGAGTCGTTGGTTGTACTCTAACATCAAGGATCATGGCTTTATTCATCGTGATACAGCCATATCAAATTTGTACAGAGAGCTTTTTGTACTTTACTGAGTACACTTCCCTTTTTGTGTAAGGACCAGAGGTACTAGGGAATAAAGCACGTTGGAAGCATTCTTTAACTGGTCTTTGGTTCTGATTATCCAAGGTTGCTTGAGAGAGTAGCTTCTGACTTTTCTTGATAATCGTGAAACTGAGTAGGAGAGAAGGCTTCAAGTCTCTTTCTGGTTCTTGAACTAAGATTCTGTTAATCCTTATAGAATTCGCGTTCATAAGATAAGTGCTTCCATCTTGAAAATAATCGCATCTATCTAGCCATTTATGATTTTTCATTCGGGCTAGTAGACGAGCTCCATATTAAGGACTTAGCAAGTCCAAAGACTAGTGGATGAGCGCTTCTGTCATCTTTAGTGGACAAGCACTTCTGTTACTCTAGTGAACGAGAGCTTCTGTTACTCTGGTGGATGAGAGCCTCTGTTACTTTAGTGGACGAAAGCCTCTGTTACTCTGGTGGACGAGAACCTCTGTTACTCTGGTGGACGAGCTCCATTTGCCACGTCATTGGACGGATACATTCTGACCTTAATGCACGAGCTCCATATGCCACGTCATTGGACGAGCCATTCTGACCTTAATGGACGAGCTCCAAATGCCATGTCATTGGACGGATACATTCTGACCTTAATGGACGAGCTCCCAATGCCACGTCATTGGACGGATACATTCTGATACTTTTATTGACGCGCTGTTCTGATACTTTAATGGACGCGCTGTTCTGATACCTTAATGGACGCGCTGTTCTGATACTTTAATGGACGCGCTCCAAATGCCACGTTAGTAGACGCTGGCTTTTATCACTTTGGTGGACGCAAGTTTCTATCTCTTGCGTTCTGGACGTGCGCTGCAATCACTACAGTGTTGGACGTCTGCTTGTTACACTTTGTTGGACGTCTGTTTGTTTCACTTTGTTGGACGTCTGTTTGTTTCACTTTGTTGGACGTCTACTTGTTACACTTTGTTGGACGTCTGTTTGTTACACTTTGTTGGACGCCTCGCTTGTTTTATTTAATCTCGCACACTCGATAGACAAAGGTTAGCAACCAATATGAAGGTTAATTAAATCATTAGCCAATGTTTAGTTCTCATCAAAACTTAGGGAAATGCACATCAGTCATTTTAGAGACTTAACAGGTAAAACATAAGAAAAAAACTAAAATAAGAGGTGGGAATATCCAAGTTAGAGGTGAGAATATCAATACCCAAAAATAATTGTCCATTGGTCAAAATACTAAGATAAGGAGGCCCAAAGGCAACCAAAGCCTAGGAGGCAACACAGCAATGTGACGCAGCTAAAAGCTATATAAACGGGCCTAATCCAACATCAATATCTTCCACTAGATCTCTTGGAAAGATTTGGGTCTGTTTCTGAGTGTTTCATATTTGAAGAAACAGGGGTGGGATCATTACGTGCATTATTTATTACTTTCAACTAAAACAAGAATTGATAAATAATAATGGTCTGTTTCTTGCATTCAGCCATTTTTCTTTTTATATAAAGGTTTTGCTTATCATTATCCAAAACCCTCTAATAACATTGATGGAGGAATCTAATAAAAGCAAATATTTATTATAGTATCTCCATTGAAAGAGTTGTTTAACAAATTCTTAAAATTAATGATAAGTTCTTTGTTACCAACCACGGGATCATAGAAATGAAGATGAACTTCATAGGAGAAGTAATTCTTGGAAGCTTGAAAATGATGCAGAGAGAAAGATTTCTCATAAGGAATCAAATTGAAAAAGATGATGAATTATGTACATTATGCTCTTATTTATAGAGCTTGATTAGACTAACCAAATGTAACAAACTCCGAACCAACTAACTAATCATATATTCTGTTATTCTTATTGATTACGTCATTGGAACAAATTAATATGGATATCTTACATAAGGACGGTTGCTTCTATAAGAATATCTCTAGCTCTGGTTGCTTATGGGGTTCTTAACCATAAGCAATCTTTCCATATTTTTTTGATATTGTAGGATCCACTAAAAAAGAGTTAAGAACACAAATCAGATTCTAACATGGGAGATGCTCCAAGATAAAATAGAAGTTGTTAAAGAACTATTATTTCAATAACATGTATATATTTTTGCAATTTCTACATAGCCGTGTTTACTCTCTTTATTTGCTTGTTAATTCCATCTAAATTTGATTCCTTTTTTATTTTTTTTAAGGCAAAAAAGAATTATGGTAACTTTTAAAACAAGATTGATTCGTATAAAACCAGAAACATGCCAACTTATAAAGTATAAACACTTTCATCAAGTGCTACAACTTTCTTTTTGAGCTACAAGTGCTACTATTACCATGTTAATTATGGTCTTGGTGGTCAACTCAGGTTGTAACTTGTAAGCCAACAGAATAGAGCTAGCATGAGAGAGAACTTGCATTTATTTCATTAATCCATATTACGTACTTACTTTCATCTTTCATGAATGAGCATTACATTGCATGATAGCATATAAGAATATTTTAGTTCATCAAAATGACACTGCCGGCCGTAGAGTAAGGCCACCCGAGCAAGGGTCTTGGGCTTAAAAAAAATTACTTGTTAGTTAGTAGTTGTTATATGGTTAGGTAGTATTTTTTATTTAAAAAAATATATTTATCCACTTGTTAGTTAGTAGTTAATATATAGTAATTTATTAAATAGTAATTCTGGTGTAGATATTTTAGTTGTAAGTTTGCAAAAATCAATAGTTAATTTCATGCTCTAAGCAACCGATAGAAGATTAGTCTCATAACCGGTCCAAATGATTGAAGCTTGTGGGATAGCCAAGATGTCATTGGAGAGCCAAAGACCCTAATTATGATAGATAAAAAAAATATGACAATTTAATAAATAATTTTGCATTAAAAAAAATCGAAAGATAAACTTTAAATAAAAATATAATAATTTTAATAAAATATTGTTATTAATTTAAAAAAAACCTCATCCCTTGAATCGTTTTAGGCCTCAGTTGGACTGAACCTATCAAAATCCACACCTGCACCACCCGCCTTCAAAGCCACCACCAGTGCCCCCTCTGTCACCACCACCAGCACCACCTCCAAAGCCTCCACCAGTGCCCCCTCCTGCACCACCACCCGCTCCCCCACCTGCACCACCTCCAAAGCCACCCCCAGCACCTCCACCTGCACCACCACCAGCACCGGCACCACCTCCAAAGCCATCACCTGCACCACCACCAGCACCACCTCCAAAGCCTCACCAGCACCCCCACCTGCACCACCGCCGCCACCAGCACCACCTCCTATGCCGCCGCCAGCTCCCCCACCTACACCAGCACCCCCTCCAATGCCACCACAGCTCCCCCGACTGCGTCAGCACCACCTCCAATGCCACCACCAGCTCCACCACCGCCACCAATTCCTCCCCCTATTCCACCACCATGTCCACCTCCAGTTCCTCCTCCTACACCACCACCTTTACCACCTCCAAAGCCCCCACCCGCTCCACCTCCAGTACCGCCTCCAATTCCTTCCCCTGCGCCACCACCCTTACCACCTCCAAAGCCACCACCAGCTCCACCTCCTACGCCCCCAACCCCACCAAAACCTCCACCACCACCCAGGCCACCTCCTCCAAATCCGTCAACCAGTTCATCTTCTCTGAACTTTCGGCATTCAGCAACTCCTATCACCAATACGAATATCACAGCTACTACACCTACGTACTTCTGTGATTTCCCCATATTTGCACAAAGAGAGGAAATTAAGAAACTACAGCTAGCAAATTGTAGTGAGACATTTAAAGCCTGTGTCAAGGACTGATATTTATAGCGTAAAGGAGAGTACATGCCATTTTAATGCATGTTGGCTTAATTAGACTTATGGAGGCGGGTCTCGTCTAGTTCTTCATTCAAACCTGTTATTTTATAGGACGGTGAATTCATAATTGTCATGTCCCAACCATCAACCACTTTAAGTACTATTCTACAGTACACAACTAACTATTCTGCGGCCATGTGCAGCGCCGATAGTTCGCCGCCGTTGTCGCGGTGGTTGAGATCGGCGCCGGCTTTGGCGAGTAGGCGGACGCATGGCTCTGAGACGAGGCCGGGGGCAAAAAGGAGAGCGGTTCTTCCGTCAGCGTCCACGGCGTCGATGTCGCTTGAGGGCGGATTCGTCGGCTTTTTTAGCGGCGCTCCACCAGGGAGATTCGTACTCTGCGAGAACGTCTTTGGCTATGAAATCGGAGAAGAGTGTGAGGTGAGAAGCTGAATCATTTTGAAGATCTGAAGATTCTTATCATTTTGATTTCATCTTCACTTTGATTTCTGAAGATCTGAAGCACTATTATGTCTAGAAATATCAAACTAACATTTTATAGATTTGATTTCATCTTCACTTTGTTTTGTGGTTCTCTGAAAATCTAGATAGGGTTCAATATTTGCTGCAACTCTAATTTTTATTTTCTGCAAATCATGTTTACACTTGTTAATTCTTGTTGGAGCTAGAAGTTTCTGAAATTGGTAGATATTTGTAGGATTTGGAATTGAGGTGCTGATCTAGGTTGGAATTGAAGTTCCTGATTTCAAATTGTAGGATCATTGGTGTCTATGATTTTAAGATTCTATTCAGTTACTAAAGTAATGTACAAACAGGTTTATGCATCATTTGTGGTTATAATAGAATTTCTCTTTCTATTGTATTATTGTTATCAAACAACATAATGTCATTTCAGGGGATAATGGAATGAGTCTGTGCTCTTTCATCAAATCTTATTTGAGGAATAGCTTGTATAAAATGCATTATTAATTGTTTATATGCTTTTTAGATTTGTGTTTTGCTGTTGTTAATTATCAGCATAAAATTTATCTTTGTGATCAGCACCGTGAGAAGCTGCGGACTTCTATAACGTCTTCTATAGCGCCATGCAGGTACCAACAATTTGTTTGGACAAGGTTTGACTATCGTTGTTGTTGTTGGGTATACAAATGTTGTAAGTGGTCTATCCAAGTATATAAGTGTTTGCTTTTTATTGCAATTGGAAGCATCACTAATAAGCCATTCTGCATGTTTTTATCAGGGAAAACTGGAGAGTGAAGGAAAAAGACGTATGAGAATATATCCTACTACTTGTTATAGAGCCGGTATGACCAAAGAAGCAGGTTGTCTGACTTGCTGGTTTGGCTTTGTAGTAATTGTTCTTAAACTTAATATATATTCTGCTATACCCTTTGTATAAGCTTCATGTATATTTTCTTCTTTGTGTTAATGCTATTGCTTGCTTGCTTGCACTCATTATAGGTTCATAGGTTTATTTTTATTTGTTTTGATAGTTTGCCTTCCAGTTAGATAACGAGGAACAACTAATTGCCATTTAGATGGAATATGGAATATGGACTATGGAAGTAGCATGGGTTTTGTGTAGTCTATTCTTTATTGGTTGCTTGCCATTCATTGAGTTATTTTATTCTTTGGCTTGCTTTGGAAAAGGCCAAAATTTTATAATATTCGTTGATCAACCATTTTTATAAAATTAAAGATGTGTAAAGTTTTTGAAACCAGAATACATTTAAGATAAGTTTATATTATATTTTATATTCAAATGGCTTCTTCTTTAAAGGGAGACATCTATGCTACATCTTGTCATGTTTGGATTCATTCATGTGTTAGTGTGTCTTCTTCACTCCAATATAATTTGGTTCTGTGTGATCTATTGCTGACTCATATATTATTTGCCCAATATAATTTGATAATTCCTGTATTTATAGTTGATATGAGATTTTTTGCTTTGTCCTAGTTGTTGTGTGCAATGCTATCTTGTTGTTCCATACTCTCAAGCTTGAAAGAGGTAATATGCCTATACATAACTGACAGAGGATTGCTTATGTAGGCATGTATTCCTTAAAGTTAAAGAAGTTAGATCTCTACAGGTTCGTGAATCAATTTTAAGCACTTAAACATTATGTTTGAGAGCCATGTACTGATGGTTTGAAGAACATAAACACCAATTTTCTCATGTGTTAATTTGATTATTCTTGACTATGAGCATCTCTATTATTCTTCCATTTTGCTCATGTTGTCTATCTATTTTGATTTTTGGATGTCATTATAGAATGCATCTGCACAATTGAAAGAGAACTCTGACATATGTAGGAGTAAAGAGAAGAAAATCTGAAAAGGGAGTTGACATTGAACCCGCATAACACCCGAGAAGAGGAAAGTTCACGAAATATTTTACATCCTATCCATGATTGGTGGGTCCCAGTTAAAAATCCTAAATCTCAAGCACCATTACAAGATGGAGGAAGAGAGGAAGATCATGAGGATGAATGATCATGATGGAGAACTTTGATCAATTAGCTATGTTTTGTTCCTTGTTTTGTAGACTTGGATTAAGTAGTTATTCCTTGTTTTTGTAGACTTGATTAAGTAGTTATACTCTATTTCTTGTTTTGTAAACTTGTTGTGAACCGTTTGTAATCGACCTATGAATTGGCAATGAAATGTTTTGAACTTGTTTTGTAAACTTGTTTAAATTATAATTAGCTATGTAATATATATACTATGAATTCGCTAGGAAGAATATGAAATTAGCTACAAGTTACAAGTAATAGTTTCGGGAATGCAAAACTTAGATTAACTTAACTATGAATTAGCAACAAATTAGCTAGGAAAGTACTATGATATTAGCCATACATTTGCTACGAAATTGACAATATCCTAGCTATGTAGCTAGGAAAAAGTAATTTTGAACAACTTATTACTATGGATTGGCTAAAAAATAGCTAGGACTTTTTAACATTAACTACGAATTAGCTAGAATAATTTTCGTTTCTAATTTGCCTCTCAATTCATGCTACCATTGTTTTTGTAGTAATGTTGTAGCTAATCTATAGCTAAGTTTATTTACCAGAGATTAGTTACGAATTAACTATTAAATTCATCGTAGCTAATCACATAATTTCTTGTAGTGGATCAACCACATGTTGTCACACTAAATAATTTAAGAATGAATATACTTTTATTTGCTCACTTTAAAATAAACTCAATTTAAAAGCATCTTTTACTAATTGAGAATGAATGATTATTCTTTTCTATGTTTACTATTCAATTGCGGGGAGAGAAGAGGGCAAGAGAAAATTATGAGACAAGATGTCAATACGAAAAATATGACCCAGCTAAAACTATATAAACGGGCCTAATCCCACATCAATATCTTCGACTAGATCTCTTGGAAAGATTTCGGTATGTTTCCGAGTGTTTCATATTTGAAGAAACAGGGGTGGGAATGTGGGATCGTTCCATGCATTATTACTTTCAACCGAAACAAGAATTGATAAATAATAAATTAATTATGGTCTGTTTCTTGCATTCAGCCGTTTTTCTTTTTATACAAAGGTTTTGCTTATCAGTATTCAAAGCCTTCTAAGAACATTTATGGAGGAATCTAATAAAAGCAATTATTTATTAGAGCATCTTCCTTAAGAGTTATTTAACAAATTCTTAAAACTAAGGATAAATTCTTATTGAATTGTACATTGGAACAAGTTGATATAGAGATCACATGTACAAACGGTTGCTTCTATAAGAGTATATTAATGGTTGCTTGTGGGGTTCTTAACCATTTTTTTTTATGCATTGGAGCTGTAGGACGTGGCAGTTGCTTAAAAAATTTGGGTTGCTTAAAACATGATGAACCAGAGAAGATGAGGGAAATAAAACGGTTCAAAGCTTCACTCTTTGGTTTATGGACTTTGTGTGTGTGAGTGTATGTGTTTGGTGTGATTTCATCATAAGCTCATAATCATCCATGGCACACAACCACTAGATGGAGATGAGGGAAGGAGATAACAAGGCCAAGGTTAGAAAGAAATTTCTTGGACTGAGATGAGTAGGTGAGATGAGGGACCCTGGACGGAGAAGAGAGAAATGGGGAGACCGAGAGAAGTGGGGGAACATTCTAGAGAGTGAGGCACATTTTTTTACGTATTGTTTAAATAAATGAATTAATATTTTAAAATAAAATAAATTCAAGCTCAAATAAAAAATAATAAAAATTAGATTGCTTAAAGGTTGCTTATTATATGTATCATTGGAGTAAAAAATGGATGAGTTCCATAAATGTGATATGGCATGGTGGGGTCCAGTTAAGCAACCAAAGTGAGTTGCTTAGGCCTTCAGTACTGGAGATGCTCTAAGCAATCAGTTCTTATATAAGAACTTGCAATAAGAAAATGAGAGAGAACAATAATAGAGAATTACACAAATAACCTATATTCGAAAATTAAAATAAAGATATGAGTAACTTATGGGACCTATCTAGTAAACTTTTAAAGTTACAATACCGGAGTGAAAAATTGTTTAAAGTGATATAAAACAAAAAAGTGATGGTATGACATGGTAGGATTCATAAAAAAAAAAGTTAAGCAACTCCAATGAGTTTTTTTTTTTTACACAACTCCAATGAGTTACACTATTGGAGCTACTCTTAAAAAAAGGTTTAATTATTGAGTTGGTCCTTGAACTATTTGAGAATTTTCAATTAGGTCCCTGAAGTTATATAAAATTTTCAATTGGGTCCCTGAACTAAAAAGTTTCTGATTGGGTCCATGAACTTAAATAAAATTTTAAATTAGGTCCCTAAAGTAAAAAATGTGACTATATAAAATAAAAATTAATAAAATGATATATGATGAAATTTAGGGAAAAAATTTGTTTGACTAATAATAAAATGACAAAAGATGAATATGAGAGAAAAACTCACTATTTAAAATAATAATAATAATAATAATAAAATGAAAATAAAACTTAGCGAGAAAAATTGTTGTTTATAATAATAATTAAATAAAAATAGATAAATTTAATAGACAAAATTTAGTTCTTGAAATGATGATAACAAAATAATGAAATATGAAATTGTGCTAGAAAACTCATGTTTTATAACAAAATATTAAGATATTAAACTGCTAAACCTCAATTAAAAAATATAAATAAAATTAAATAAACATCAATTAACAACAAAGTTATTGTTTGAAATAATAAATAAAATAAAGAATCTAGTTAAGTAAATATCACATCTTAGTTTGATTGTCAATTTTAATTTGAGTTATTTAATTTATTTTATTATTTATTATGTTATTTTATATTTTAATTCAGTTTTTTAAATTATTTTAATATTTATTAAATATTATTTTTGCTTGCTATGTCTATTGTTATTATTTTAATGTTATTTCAAATATTAAATATTTGACTCAATTCAATAACTTAATATTTTGTTAGAAAGCATGAATTTTCTAGCACAATTGCATATTTCATTATTTTTCTATTATCATTTCAAGAACTTGATTTTGTCTCTCAAATTTATTTATTTTTATTTAATTATTATGCTAAAAAAATAAATTTTCTCACTAAGTTTTCTTTTTTATTATTATTATTATTTTAAATAGTGAGTTTTTTTCTCTCATATTCATCTTTTATCATTTTATTATTATGTCAAACAATAAATTGTTTTTTTTTAAATTTCATCATTTATCATTTTATTTTATGTATTCACATTTTTACTTTAGGGACTTAATTGAAAATTTTATATAAGTTCAGGGACCCAATTAGAACGTTTTTAGTTCTGGGACCCAATTGAAAATTTTATATAAGTTTAGGGACCTAATTAGAAATTTTTTTAGTTTAGGGACCTAATTGAAAATTCCCAAATAGTTCATGGACCAACTCAATAATTAAACCTAAAAAAAACTAAATAAACACTCTTTTAAATGTTGAATGCATCACCTTTCAATGACATTTTCTTTATTCCTTAATCAGTTTTTTAGGATACTAATTAGCATTCTCATTTATACAAAATCCAACGCCCATTTATTTTGGAGTAATATTTAAGGCTTTCAATTATATATATATATATATATATATATATATATATATATATATATATATATATATATATATATATATATATATAAAGTCCAAAAAAAAATGTTTGATATTCTGTGGGTGTGGCTCCAAATTAGGGCACAGTAAAGATTAAAGAGAATAAAGAAAAAGACCAAATAAAAACAGGAGATTATACGTAAATTACACCAATTTTCAATTCTTTATTAAAATAAGTTTTATATTTCAAAACTTAATCTTCTAAGCCATGCTTAATTCTTTTATTGCAAACTCATATACTTCACATAAAATTTCTTTCAAGATACATAGTATTTAAGATTTGTTTCATCCTTTTTTTTTTACTAATGTTTCATCCTATTAAGTATTAACCTGACCGAATTCGAAACTAGTTATAATGGATCTGAGTTTTACAAATTAGATTGAGACCCTGTATATTTTCAAGTTAAGTTTGTGTTATATTTCACACAAGTCACCCCAACGGCCCAACCTTGTCTGGTGTTCCACAGATATTTTATATTTCTTTATATAATTAGATATAAGACATTTTTTTGACAAAAAATAGCTATAAGACATAAAACTTATTGATTTAAACTTTTATATAACATGTTAATATATTTATATTGATTATTTTAAATATATGTTGTAAAATATAACTTATTAATTTAGTTTATCACTTCTTTAATTCTATATTTTAACTACATATAAGGTTCAAACTTATACATTAGGTTAACATATTGATTTGAGGTTTCATTCCAACCTGTTTCATTGCAACAACCTTTTTTTCAATGATCACTTGCTGCATAGGTTCATGATAGGCCATGAGATTTTAGTACTTTGTAAAAATTGAAAAATTGATATTCTCATAATTATTTAAACATTATTTTATTTTTTATTTTTTACAAAATCACGAATAAACTGCTAGAGCAAATTTCTAACCATAGCTGCGTTTTCCGGTGATGATGATGGCGATTGGTGATGTCTTGTCTTCAACGCTCCACTGTTTGGTTCCACCATTTCTCTTATTCTCTTCTCTTCTCCATTAAGTTTAATGTAAGGTTCATGAAACTTGCAAAAAAGGTATTGTTATAAGCTAGCTAGAGAAGGAATCCCAGCCATGGTTTGTATCAATGTCGGCTGGCTATATGCCTAACTTAAGGCTAGATGAGGGTGATACGTGCATTGGCCATTGGTTCACCTCAATTACCCATAACAGAAATGGGCCTGAAGAACAATGAGAGTCCAGTAATCGAGGCCTCAACTACACAAGGAAGGGCCAACTTGGCAAATTCTCAATTCTCAGTATTGCACTACGTTATTTCCTTTCTGTTAGAATAACACTCATGTCATTTACATTGTAATGCCATTTATACACTTGCCCCTAGATCCGTGGCTTTTAGGAAACATATATATTGACTATTCGCACATGTATTTGCAGACTATTCCAAGGGCTATCTGGCTTCACAAATCCAGGAAACAGTTGATACAATGGCCGGTCCAAGAAATTGAAAGTCTGCGTGTGAACCCAGTCCATTGGCCCACCAAAGTGCTCGAAGGAGGTGAGCTGCATCATGTTATTGGTGTCACTGTAGCACAGGTAAAGTTTTACTTGTTACATTCCACTAATAAGAGTAATACTAATATCTGCAATCTGTAAAATTCTTGCATTTATGACTAGTAATAATTTATCCTAAATAAAATGAAAATAATCCTTTTTCTTTGCGGGCTAATATTGAAATTTCATTTGAAGTGAATGAGTTTCAAGAGGCTGAAGTATTGGACACTTAGAAGAACCCCAAATTCTGTGTGGCCGAAAGGGTGAAGCCGTAAAAGGTGGTCTGGGACCCTTTGGTCTGCTAGTTTTTGCTTCTGAAGACTTGCAAGAGTACACAGCACTGTTCTTCAAAATACTTAGATATCGGCACAAAAATTTGGTGCTCGTGTGCAGTGACCTAAGCAGGTTTGCCCTTGTCCTCTGTATCTTTCTATCAGCTTGATGTTCAAACTCTTTCTCTAATATGCAAATCTAATACTTTGACAGGTCTTCCATGAATAAACTCAATGATATGCTCCCTTATGGCACCTTTGTAGATGTGGACCCTCTCCATGAGAAGCTGTCACTCAAAAGTTTGGTAAGTTGCAATTTATGAAACCTTAAGAACACCAGCTTGGCCGAAAAATGAAAACTCAATATCTTCGGATTGTAGTGGCCCACTAAAAATTGCATTAATATGTAACTAAAGATCATGAGTGAAAAATGCTAAATATATATTTAGAATCACAAGTAGTGACTAAACATTGGAACATCATAAGTAGTGTATTTTCTCTAATTACTAATGCATGATTTTCTCCCATTCACAGATTGATCACTCTGTAGTGGAGAGTTTTGGGGCAGCAGGAAGGGCTTGCATCACATCCAGAGTGTATCCCACATTGGCAATTGATGATAAGGCACAACTGTACGCCTTCAATAATGGAATTGTCGATGTAAAGGGGACAGATCCACCCAAACGTCTACGACCCACAACCCATCATTTTGTTACCTCGCGTCTAACCCTTGCGACACCCTAACTTGGGTGTTCACATGGTTACCCGTTAGCTTATTATGGAAAATAAAACTTTAATTCGCTGGTTGCTTTCGGAAAACAATATTTTCTTAAGTTGTTATTATCCCTCAAAAGGTGATAAATCTTTTTTTTCCTTTTCCTTTCTTTTTCGACCAACCCAACCACAACGTCAACATCACCAAATATGGATATATAAATATAACACACTTCTATACTGCATCATAATAGTTTATACAACCCAACCTTAAAAAGTATAGGTCCTTCAAAACAAAACATAAGATAATTAAAACCTAAGCTGGTCGCACCTAAAAGACAGACATAATATTATCAAAATAACATCGGCATGTCCCGAACTAAGGAACCTTCTTCTTGTATACATCATATCCCTTGAGCGGCTCATCTGGATTTCCCCAATATAGAGCACAACAGGGACATTCCAACAGAAATAATACAAGAGTGAGAAACCAATATATGGATTTAACACGATAACTACGTGCGCGACTCAAAGGAAAGCATATAAACATATACATTTCCATACAACATCAATTCTTAAATAAACAAGCAGTCGTCACTGGGTCTCATACCCGATCATCATCATTGAAAATCATGCATGTACTCTTCAATAATCGTCGTCTAACTTTTACCTAATCTCCGGAGACCCCAACACCGGGTAAATGAGTTGATCAAGCTCGATAGCCAGGTATATTAGGCACTTCGTGGCATGGAATACTTTATTCATAAAAGCACCATACATACTTCGTAGCACGGAATACCTTATTCACCAAGGCACCGTACATAACTTCGTAGCATGGAATACCTTATTCACCAAGGCACCGTACATAACTTCGTAGCACGAATACCCTATCATTAAGGCATCATACATAGGACGTGGCATGAATACCCCATCATTAAGGCATCATACATAAAACGTGGGCACGCCTGCCAGTGAATGCATGTAAAACATGTTATTCTCATCGTTTTCTTCGTGTATAATCTTTCCTTTGCCAAAGCTCAAAAGCTTACGACCAATGCAGTTCTCAATGTCTTAAAATCTTTTATTATCAACACAGGATACGCAGTCCGAGTGCTTAGTCACAAAACCCTAAACCGATGCATCAGGCTTAGGTCCGTGGTAGTAGAAAAACAATATTCGTCATTTACACCGAAATTAGGACACGAAGTCCACAGGCAGGACACACAGTCCAAGACATCGTAAGAACACTAGTACCTCGACGTCTCGGTTACTAAGTTCAATATCATCGTGCACATCGTTTGCGAAACATCACCGTTTACACCGTTGGTGAAAAACTCAACTTCGGAAAAACATTTCAAATGGAAAATTCTTTTACAATAGCTTCAGATACCAAAATCTTTTCTAATTTTTGATGTTCCAAAAAAAAGTCACTTGAGGCTCAAACTTAGTTTAAAACACGTACTGCCGTTTTAGAAACACTTGCCGTCGATACTTTTTCAAATTGCCGTCGTTAAACATTTTAAAAGTCATTTAAGCCAAAATTTATCTTTTTCCACTTAAATAATTTTATAAAAACATAATTAAGTTATTTTCGAAGATTATTTTCATAAAATAACTTTTTATAATATTACTGAATTTCTTACGTAAAAGTTAGCAGTACAAATATAATTTCACGGCTACACCCTCATTGTGACTCATAAATTGCTTTTACACTAATAAATCATTAAAATAATAATATTTTCGAAAAATTCTTAGTTTTCTCAAATAATTATTTAGACAAAATATACTCCCATATCTCTCAGATAAACATTGAATGTTCTCCGTATATCTTCTTAAAGCTTTTACCTCGTTTAATTAATTGAGCATTGACCACTGTCAGGCTTCTCAAACAACATCCAACAACATCATTATAATAATTAACCCAGGCAGATCATGCATCACAATACTATAATATATTACTGCAGGTAATTAATTAACAACAAATAATCAATTAAAAGCAGAAGATAAACACAGATAAAGTACCATAACTAACAACCCCAAATAAACATACAGACCACAAACAGATAGCACATAGCCATCGGAAAAATCCCTCAGGTAATCCCCCTTACCTCTTGAAGAACTAAGTTTCCGATTTCCTTTCCCGAACATATGTCAACTCCGGTGTCACGACTTACGTACAATCAACACACCTTTTCCCTCAACAAAACACAATCATCCAAATTAAAAACAAGCAATTAAAATCACTCACTCCTCTATGATAGGTCACAACTTAGAGAGGTTTTGTGACTAAAAATTTATAAACTTGCTTAAGTCATTGGATTAATGATCCTAAGTACTTAAGACAATAGATTAGTGATTAAACAACAAAGTTTGAACCAAAAACTTCCAAACTTCTAAACCCCTAGATTTGACCATGAGACTAAATATGGCAAGAGATTTTGGTTTGATACATAGGCTTGGATTCCACATGGATATATACTAGAAAGATAATATACAAGATTATTTTGTGAAAAGAATGAACAAAGACTTCCTCCAACCAACCACTTCCTCCAACCAACCACATAGGTTCGGCCTTAGCAAGTTAAGTGGGGAGGAAATTTTGGATTTCAACATACTCTTGGATTATGAATATATGTATGATGACAAGAACATAGAAATTTGTTTCACATTTTTAGGATTTTTCTATGATTTTCTAGAAAATTTCAAAGTTTCAAGATCTAGGAATTTAAAGTGATAATCATGGCATGAACAAGACATTGAATCATGAAAATACTTGAAGAACATGAAGATGATTAGGCAAGGAGAACAAGATTTACCTCTTGAAGATAAAAAACAAGTGAAGGATCAAGAACTTGCTTCACAAAATGATGGATGAGCTTATGGTTTTCTTTGAGTTTTTGTAACAAGTTGAAATAGGAAGAAATGAAGTGATGGAGAGGGTATTTATAGGGGTGTGGCTGCTCAAATGAGGGACCAAGAAGCAAGGGAATTTTGTTACTTAAGGACCAAAGCACAAATTCAATTAAGGATCAAATTGCAAAATAGAAAAGTCTAAGGATCTATTTGCAATTTTCACTAACCTTGTCATCATGACAAGTGACCTCCACCATGACATCATCCATGTGCATCCTATCTTGTATGACTCATTGGTATTATCCGTTAGCGGCTCCCGAAAATCCCGTATTCAGCTCCGTCGCTTACCCCATTCAACATGACGCCCGAATAAAATATAATATTTCATTTTTTTTGTGAAATATTTCAAAATAACCAAAATCGTAGGAAATTAAATAAAAACCTTAAGTTTTTCATTCACGAGTCAAAATTAGGTTTTCTGAGCAGTATAATTATACTGTCAGTGAAATTCACAGATCGGGTTTCGCCTGACCTTTCAACCTAAATTTTTATCGTAACTCTCTACAATAAAGTAGAGTGTAAATAAGGTTTCGGTTTAATTAAAAGAATTTTCTAAGTCTCAGATAAATATATAAACGTATTTATATACATTTCCGATATTAGAAAATAGTGAAAAATCAGGGTGTTACAACCCTAACTGCCTCCACGGCCCACGCTTCCTTTCTCCATCTTTCTTTTCTCTCATCCCAACACCTAGCCGCCAATAACCCCAAGATCAAGTCCCCTTCTGCCACAACGCCTCCTTCACGCCGCCCAAGCCCCGGTTTCGTGCAATCAAGTGCACACGCAACCCTCCAAAATACCGAAGCAAGAAGAATGAACCAGGGGGCCGAAAATCACTTCCTTCTTTTTATCTCTGTAATTTGGGGGAAATCAAGAGGAAAATCAAAGAAGGATCTTGGTGTATTCCACATTTGTTAACAAAGGCATTGAATAACTTGTTTACATGATGATATTATGTTAATCACACTCATGCTCTGAATTTGTTTGATGGAAGGTCTGAAACATTTTTCAAAAATTGAGTGAACTTACAGAAGCTTTTTAATCTTGTTAATTAGTGTTATCAAAAGGTTAAGAATTGAATTTCTGTTATCCCTGTAATTGTCAAGTTTGTGCTGCCTTTTTCCTCATTAATAAACATGCTTTGTGATTGTAACAAAAAAAACATGCTTTGTGATCATAATTAAGGGATTAATGAAATGACGTTTCAATGCTTGGTGTTGATACTTAGAGCGTTAACAGAGTTGAAACTTTGATGAGGCACCACTAATGAGGGGTTTAAGTTTGGTACATTTATCAATATATTTTGAAGACTTAATACCCTGTTACTAACAACGACCTTGACCTTTATGTATTTGCTTATAAGTCATCAAGTGATGCTGCCATCTTCAAGTTTTTAGTATATTTTCTTGACCTGCTTCCTTTTTTATGGTTGAAACATAAATGGTTTCGCCATGAGTTCTTAACAAAAATACGAAATGCAATTTCCGATAGAGTAAGATTAAATGCTACCATAACTTTATTGTTAAAGTTGCTATTGATATACTAGTCAATGTCACAACCAAAAATTGTGACGAGTACGGCGATAAAAGAAATTTTAAGAAAAAGTAGAGTCGTCACAAATTTCATTTGATTTAGGAAAAATTGGAAAACCTTTTGAAACCAGGTTGAGTTCTGGAGTCGGTTACAAGCAGAAAAGGTGTTAAACACCCTACATCGACCATCCTACGAATGGTACCTTGAATTAATTGTGCAAAATTAATAACTTTTAAATTATTTATTTTACCCCAAAAGTTATTTAACGAATAAAGAGATTAGTAATTAATATTTACACTAAAGAGGTTGAACATGGCACATAAGTCCATATGGCAAACTTGAACCTAAGAGGTTGAACATGAAAGTTTTCATAGAGCAATCTCAAAATAATATTGTTAAAAAAATTAATATACTATTTAATAAAATAAAAATGCGAGAATCAGATTTAATTTCATGGTTTTCTAATTTTAATCAAGTTGAGTTCGGGAGTCGGTTACGAGCAGGGAATGTGTTAAGCACCATATATCGACCATCCTATGAATGGTACCTTGAATGAATTGTGCAAAATTAATAACTTTTAAATTATTTATCTTACCCCAAAAGTTATTTAACGAATAAAGATATTAGTAATTAATATTTACACTAAAAATGTTGAACATGATACATAAGTCCATATGGCAAACTTGAACCTAAGAGGTTGAACATGAAACTTTTCATAGAGCAATCCCAAAATAATATTGATTAAAAAAATTAATATAATATTTAATAAAATAAAAATGCGAGAATCAGATTTAATTTCATGGTTTTCTTACTTTAATAAAGTTGAGTTCGGGAGTCGGTTACGAGCAGGGAAGGTGTTAAGCACCATATATCGACCATCCTATGAATGGTACCTTGAATTAATTGTGCAAAATTAATAACTTTTAAATTATTTATCTTACCCCAAAAGTTATTTAACGAATAAAGAGATTAGTAATTAATATTTACACTAAAGAGGTTGAGCATGGCACATAAGTCCGTATGGCAAACTTGAACCTAAGAGGTTGAACATGAAACTTTTCATAGAGCAATCCCAAAATAATATTGATTAAAAAATTAATATACTATTTAATAAAATAAAAATGCGAGAATCAGATTTAATTTCATGGTTTTCTTATTTTAATAAAGTTGAGTTCGGGAGTCGGTTACGAGCAGGGAAGGTGTTAAGCACCATATATCAACCATCCTATGAATAGTACCTTGAATTAATTGTGCAAAATTAATAACTTTTAAATTATTTATTTTACCCCAAAAGTTATTTAACGAATAAAGAGATTAGTAATTAATATTTACACTAAAGATGTTGAACATGACACATAAGTCCATATGGCAAACTTGAACCTAAGAGCTTGAACATGAAACTTTTCATAGAGCAATCCCAAAATAATATTGATTAAAAAATAATAATATACTATTTAATAAAATAAAAATGCGCGAATCATATTTAATTTCATGGTTTTCTAATTTTAATCAAGTTGAGTTCGGGAGTCGGTTACGAGCAGGAAAGGTGTTAAGCACCATATATCGACCATCCTACGAATGGTACCTTGAATTAATTGTGAAAAATTAATAACTTTTAAATTATTTATCTTACCCCAAAAGTTATTTAACGAATAAAGAGATTAGTGATTTATATTTACACTAAAGAGGTTGAGCATGGCACATAAGTCCGTATGGCAAACTTGAACCTAAGAGGTTGAACATGAAAATTTTCATAGAGCAATCCCAAAATAATATTGATTAAAAAAATTAATATACTATTTAATAAAATAAAAATGCGAGAATCAGATTTAATTTCATGGTTTTCTTATTTTAATAAAGTTGAGTTCGGGAGTCGGTTACGAGCAGGGAAGGTGTTAAGCACCATATATCGACCATCCTACAAATGGTACCTTGAATTAATTGTGCAAAATTAATAACTTTTAAATTATTTATTTTACCCCAAAAGTTATTTAACGAATAAAGAGATTAGTAATTAATATTTACACTGAAGATGTTGAACATGGCACATAAGTCCATTTGGCAAACTTGAACCTAAGAGGTTGAACATGAAACTTTTCATAGAGCAATCCCAAAATAATATTGATTAAAAAAAATTAATATACTATTTAATAAAATAAAAATGTGAGAATCAGATTTAATTTCATGATTTTCTTATTTTAATTATCTTTGCTTTTAATTGTTAAATGTGGAAAAGTCGTAGACAATGTTGAACATGGCACAAATCCTCATAGCAACCTTAATTCTAAGCACTGAAGTCCGCATGGCATCCCTAAATAATACTAATTCAATTATTTTGATTAACTACATTAACAAATTAAAAGGAACACAAAAATAAATGAAAAATAAAATTTTGGCTTGACGGGATGATTGATCCCGCTGCTACGTATTCCATGCTGCGATGGGAAACTCAAAGTCACGTAGTTCTGAAAATATTTAATTTGTTGGTTTATTTTAATTTTGATGAAAAGGTTTTTTTTAATTAAAAAAGGGTTTATTTATTTATTTTTATTATTTTATGTTTTTTATTTCTATCGAATACTCCTAAGTGAGATACAACATGACATATACATTCATAGAGCTATCCCGCATTTAAGGAATTGATTGAGTGTGAAACCTCTCACAAAGCAATCCCAAAATTATTTTTCAATAATTCCCTTTTTACATCATTTTATTTATTTATTTCAACATAAATATTTAAACACAAATGTTTTTTTTTTATCAGCCCAATTCTTTTTAGTTTTTAGTTCATCAGACCATTTGGCTTGGTCCAACAAGCTAACCCACTAGCCCAACAATCAACTTTTAAGTTAATATACAGAAATAAAAATAAAAATAATAAAAGGATAACAGATAAAACAAAATAACCAAGACAAGTCATAACTTATGGAACGTGAACAAAGGAAGGAGGCACATAAGTCTTTCCACCTTCACCTGCGCAAGACCAGAAGAGAAGAGTGGAGGCTGGCAGAGCGGTGCGGCGGCAGCACTAGCGAAGCGGTGGATCTAGGTCTATACGCACGACTTAGGCTTGCGTCTTCGAAGGAAACGGTAGCAGCGATGGGTTCGTGACGAGGCGGCTTGGCACAGAACAATGGTGGGCTGACGGCTTATGGTGGAGGTCGTGGCGGAGATGCTTCAGTGGTCACGGAGGAGACGGCGAGACAACGACTGGGGTGTGTTGTTCTGGGCTAGACGCGGCGGAGCTCGGAGCTCATGGTGGTGAGACGGCGTCGCCGCCACGGCAGCGGCTACGAAGAACAAGGGCAGAGGCACTTTTTGTCTCTCTTTTTTTGTTTGAGTGTTTGAATTTGGGTTGGTTTGGATGGAATAGGGATTATGGATTGATAGGGAAGATGATAGGTTTTGAGAGAAGAAAAGGGTGGCTACCATGGTTATGAAGGAAGGAAATGGGTTTGAGTAATGGTTTTGACTGGTTTGACTTAATAATGAATAAAATAAACCTAAGTGTTTAACATAAAATTAAAAATTAAAATCTTTTTGTTTTTTTTGTCTTTATATATTTTTTTGGATTATGAGATAAATAAAAACAAACAATAAAATAAGATGATAAATATAATTAAATTTTATTTTCTTTGTATTTTTTATTTTTTAAATTTTTTTAGTGAAAACTAAACAAATCTATCAAAATAGGATGTTCACGGTGAATATAACCAAAACAAATAATGATTTTACCGAACTGCACTGAGGTCATATTTTTCAGTGGTGAAACTTTATTTTTATATGTTTAGAGCTGTAAAATCAGGACTAAAAAAATTTAACACCCTGTTACTATCCAGTATCCATAGTGAGCTTGGGCCTCTGTTATTATGCTTAATGATTTGTTTATGTTAATTCTCTCTAGCTGTTTGGAGAGGACAAAATAAGTGTGAGAACAAAATCATATTGTGTATTTTGGTTAGTCACGTTTGATACTGAAGAAAAAAGAAATTAATTCCTTATTGGTTTACTTCTCATGACATTAATAGCTGCTGATAGTGATGATGATAACAACAAAAATGTGTAAAGATAAATTTAAAAAAATCAATAAAAACCAAGTTGTTTCTTCTTCTTTCTTCGTTTTCCCTTATCTTTGTGAATAGTTGTTTTACATTTTTTTTATGTATGTATGAACTATGAACTCACTAAATTGTATATACTTCTTATAAATAACTTTTTGGTGACGTCTCAAACAATAAAAAGATCCAATTTAATGTTAACGATTTGTTGGTTCCAATTTTGTTAAAACAATCATTCCCTCTAAAAATAATAATGGAATTCCATAAATCAAAATCTTTATTTATAAAACAATTTATTTTTTTATTCAACGATAAAAACCTCTCATTAATAGTGAATCAATTTAATTGTACAATTGATTGATTCTCAAAATCTTTTAATTGACATTTATGCTTATTTAGTTCACCATCCAAAATTTCCTTCTATTTAAAAAAAAAAATGAGTAACAAATAAAATCTTCCATCTATACTAAAGATATAAGATAATCATTTAGATTCTTCACAATTGATTTGTTTTCCAAAATAAAAAGATAATCATTTAAATTCTTCTCAATTGCGATTTTGATGGTCCACTTATGAACCATGTAACCCACTATTCCACCCTAGAAGCCACCTAAGTTGAAATCAAACCTTTTGTCTCCTGTTTTTCCTTGTTATCATGTTACAATGTATGTTGACTACCCTTGGTACTAGGGATGGCAAATTTATCTGTACCCGCGGACGGGGCGGTAGCTAAACGGGTATCCACGGATAAAATAAACGGATAATTTAAATATCCATTTGTAAACGGGGCGGGTACGGATATCACACTATCCATACCCGCAGGTACCTGTTACCTAATTACTATAATACCCTAACTATATATATATCTACTAAACTGCCTTAACCTAATTTCACTCCCCTCCTTACACACTGACACTATGTTTGGTTGGAGGGGAATGGAGGGGAGGGGAGGGGAGGGGAGGGAATATTTTAAATTTTATATGTTTGGTTCAAATTTTGAGAGGGGAGCAAAATCCCTCCTGGATCCATTTTGACTCCCTCCAATATTGGGGGGATTTGGAGGGGAGGGGAGGTAACTTTAAAATATTTTAACTGATATGACGAAATTAACCTTAATAAAATTTAAAAATCCAAAAGGATATAAAATTAAAAAGGGTATAAAAGTAAATTAGTTTAAAAATGTCTCCCCTCCCCTTGTGAACCAAACAAGAAAAGAGTTATTTCCCCTCCCCTCCTCCCAACCAAACATAATATCTAATTAAAACCCCTCCCCTCCCCTCCCTTCCGCTCCCCTCCGTTGAACCAAACACACCCTGACCATGTAACAGTCACTCCCTCTGCTGCCATCCTCGCGCAACACTGCCGTATAACCCAGACAGCCAGACTCGTTGTGGACCTGTGGTTGCACGTCGCTGCACCAAAATGTGTCACCACTGCAAGGTGTAGTACGTTGTTCAGTTGCGCTCCATCCTCCTCTGAGCACACACCGTCTCGCCGCCATCCACAAGGTAGTTATAATTTTCAGTCCTTGCAATAGAATTCTTTCAGTCCTTGAGTTTTTATACTTTATGATAATCTCTTTTAAAGCATGGCACTTATCAGAATTTACTCTCCCAAGATTCATAAGCAAGATTTGAGATTCGAATGGGTTTGAATTTGTCTTCTGTGGTTGAACTTCGGGGTTAAATTCATGTAATACAAAATAGGAAGCATTTTATTTGATAGGAATAGGAGTACACACTGTGAGATACAGTGACTGACAAGCTGAAATATTATGTTCCTGACAGAAGAATTTTGGAAGTTTTAAGAATCCCCTGTTAATTGTTATTTCAGAGGTGTTACAGTATTTTTTACCGTTTTCTGCTTTTTGCTGCTTGTGAGTTGTGATATTCTTAACTGGCACAGCATTTTTTAAGGTGGAGAATATGAGTATGCAGAAATATGGTTTTCTTTCTGAAGTGTACTTGCCATTTACTCAATTGCTGCATTTTATTTTGCTTGGAAATTTTAATCTGCTTCAATACATTGACAACTTGGCATTTCACTTAGCTGCCTAATTGCTGTTCTTGTGCTGCTTTAGAATGTTTTTTCTGAAAGGAATATTGAAGTCACATATCTACAAAAACATCTCTTTAACCCATAAGCAACTTACTTTTATACAACATGTTGATTATGTTATTGTTATTATACTTTCTACTCTTTTGTCCAGAATTTTGGGAATTATCTAATAATATTGAAGCACATTATTGCAGAAGGGAGGTTTTTCAACAGTTTCCAGAAGAAGATGGATGTTCGCGGGCCTCTAAAACCTGATAGTGGATCACCAAAGCACCGCACTTTCACCCCTACTAGGTTCTTAAGGGGTCTGGTATGTTTACTGGTGTATCTATCTACTGCTTTTATATGTTTAGTCTACCTTGTACCAGTGGCAGTTGTAGCATTGCGGCTTCTCAGCATACGCTGCAGCAGGAAGATTAAATCTGTTTGTTTAGTGGAGCACAATCCATTGTATTGGAAGACTCTCAAAGTCCTTATATCATTTCCTAGTTAATTTTCATCTATTGTGTTGTTCGATGGATATTTGAAGTGTGATGTATTAATGTGGTGGTTTGTTTAAGTTTTTTGTGTATTTTTTTTAATTAAAAACAGATTTGTTTGTTTTTCATAACTACCCGTGGATATCCGCGGGTATCATGGATATCCGCGAATCCGTTAAAACCGTCAGCGGATATCCGTGCGGCAGTGCAGGCGGGTACGGATGGATTTTTTATCCAACGGGGCGGGGGGCGGATAGCGGGTAACTAGTATCCGTACCCGCCCGCCCCGTTGACATCCCTACTTGGTACTCATTTTAATATACTTTTGCCAATCAAAAAATAATAATAAATCAAGTGTTAAATAACTGTGCTAGATGATTGGGGAAGTGATAGTTTTCTCAAGGAGCTGGGTTTGCATCTCTCTGGCTTAGTATGCACCCTATAGGCCCCACCCTTGCGACAACAATTTCCTGGCTACCAGATTGAATAACCTCTACAGATAGTACAAATGTTTAAAATTAATTGAAAGTAGAAAACTTAAAGTTGACTAAAATTTATTGAAATTAACTGAAAGCAATCAAAGCTAATAACAAATTGCAATCAAATTGATAAAAATTGCAAGGTCAAGAGATTTGAAATATTTTAACTGTAGTTAATAAAAGATATTGAATAAAATATAATTTTAAAAAAAAAAACTGATGATATATTTTAAAAAAACTATATTCGATTTCGAAACAGGTAAAAACAATAAACATAGCTTCTTTTTTTTGCACAATAAATATAGAGTTTAATTGTTATACACTATTGGTGTAAAGTTCTTTATACTGTTAACCAATTACAAATCATTGTAAGGATGACTTTTAAGGTTGTTAGATGAGAGTAAAAGATTATCAATGATGTGGCAATTTATGATTGGTTGACAATATAAAAAAATTTACACTGGCAATGTATAACAATAAAACTCATAAACATATCCCATATCTAATAGTTTTGGAAATAATTTGAATAGAGTTAATAAAAAATATTAAGTAAATATAATTGAAAAATATTAATAATTTCGTTTCATTTAAAGTAATTATAATTAATTGAAATTCAACATGGGATATTTTACTAGCTGATAAGAATGGAAATATTATCACCAGAGATAATAAAAATATTAAAAAAATTTAAAACTTTTAATTATATTTATGATATAATTAAACAAAAATTTGTGTTCAATTTCAAAATAGGAAAAATAAACGTGAGATATTTTAAGCATTAAACATTCCATTTCTGATGGTTTTAGAAATATTTTGAGCTGATTTAATAAAAAATATTAAATAACATACAATTTAAAAAACAATTAACAAATAATTTTTTTTAACAAAAACCGATGATAAATTTTTAAAAAACAGTGTACAAATTATGTAAAAAAATAACCTATTAACAATTTTTTATTTCAATTAATTAACAATCATCATTTTTTTAAAATGATGATATTTTTAAAAAAATTTTAATTAAATTCAAATTATGATTAAAAAAAATTAAACATGATTTTTTTTTTGCGCAATAAGAATTCCATATTTTATGGTCTTAGAGATATTTTGACTAGAGTTAATAACAAAAATTAACTAAAATATATTTGAAAGAGTGATTAACACTTTCGTTTAATTTCATTTAATTATAATTCAACGTGGATATTTTGCAAGCTGATGGAATTGGAAATCTTTTCACTCCATATCTGATTGTTTTGAAAATATTATTATATTTTATTTATTTTATTGTGAAAAAATATATCAAGTTTTTTAAAGAGAAAGTATATCAATATTAATGCAGTGGGTCCGTTTATTTTATATTTTGATAAAATTTATTTTAATAAAAATTAATTCTCTGAGAACTCGTTTTAAAATAAATGAGGTTACAAAAATTTATGTGTTAGATAATGATATTTTAGAATTGAGTTTAGAAGAATTGATTTCGTTTGGATAATAAAATAAAATCACTTTTAATGTGTAAATATAAAAAACTATGTGGTCCTACACCTAGTATCAATTATATTCAACGAAAAAGATAGAAATTTTTGCTTTTCTTAACATCAATTCTACTTAAACCAAATCGATTTTTTTGGATGCAAATTTGTAAACAAACTCACTCGAATCCGCGAAATGACTCTTAACTTATTTCGCGACTAGAATGTAAAAGCCACAAGAGGATATATAAAGAAGGATTAGATTTTACATAACTCCATTGAATTAAGAACATTTGTAAGAATACCAAGTTCCAGCAACGACTCATAATTATAAATGGAAGCATAGGTTCAGGATAGGGCACGAGATTTTAGTACTTTGCATGAACTGAAAATTGATATTCTCATAATTATTTAAACATTATTTTATTTTATTTTATTTTTGCAAAATCATGAATAAACTGCTAGAGCAAATTTCTAACAATAGCTTTGTAAATGCAAGATCATGCATAACATTATTGTGTTGTGTGAGTGGTGAATGCCCACCAAATTCGCTTTCACAAGCATTAGCCTCACGAGCAATACCATTTGCCGCATCATCTGCAAACTTGGGATCCCCTAACCGCAGTGCATCAGTGGCTCGTGATTTCAGCTACCAAATTAAAATTGCATTGTAACAGTCAACACAATAACTCAAGGCCCTCTGCACAAGCCCGGTTGCCCCCTTTTGAAGCCCATGGATTTGATTTAAGACAGATGTTGCTCTTGCTTTCATCACACTCACCATGATTAGAGCAAGACCCCTGACATCAGCACTAGAGCTCCCAGGACTTGACCTGAGAGATTGAATGCAAACATTGTAGTTGGGTGTCCTCCTGCAAACGTTCTCTATCAGTTGATAATCATCTGCCTTGATTGTGTTGTAGTGGCTTAGCACAGCTTGAATGCATAAGATAAGATCTAGGGAATTCAAGAAAGCCATCTCTTATAATTGTTATTTTTAGAGATAAAAGAGTAGTAATTGGTGGGAGCAATGAGCTATGATGACGTCGCTATGCCATTTTATAGGGAGGAGTTAGGACCAGGGGTAGAGCTATTGGAGATTGAAGAATTAATATTTGTTGAAAATTTTATTTTAAAATCATTTAATTTAATGTTTTAAAGTTTTTTTTTTTTGTAGTCAAATTAAAGTGAGAGGTGATGACTCAATTCAAAGTAGAAAAAACTACAGTTTTGAAATATTTTGAGCCGAGTTAATAAAAAATATTTTGAGATAGTTTGCACAATAATTATTCCATATCTGATTGCTTTGGAAATAGTTAGAGCCAAGTTAATAAAAAAATATTAACTTAAATAAAATTGAAAAAGCAATTAACAATTTATTTTAATTTCAATTAGTTAACAATCAACCTTTTAAAATAACCGATGGTATATTTAAAAATAATTACAAAAATTCAAATTATGTAAAAAAAAAAGCAACTAACAATTTATTTTTATTTCAATTAATTAACAACTAACATTTTAAAAAAAAAACGATGATATATTTTTTAAAAAATTGTAATTAAATTCAAATTATGTAAAAAAAATAAACGTGAGGTTTTTTTTGCGCAATAAGCATTCCGCATTTTATGGTCTTTGAGATATTTCCCCTAGGGCAAATAGAAGAATTTAACTAAGATTTAATTGAAAGGGTGATTGTAAATTTCGTTTAATTTCATTTAATTATAATTCAACGTGAGATATTTTGCAAGCTTATGAAATTGAAAATCTTTTTACTAGAGTTTATAAAAGATATTAACGAAAATAAAACATTTTAATAATACTGATGGTATGTTTAAAAAAATTGTAAATTTCAAATTAGGAAAAAAAAATAAACGTTGGATATGATATATTTTAAAAAAATTTGTATCCAATTTCAAAATAGGTAAAAAAAAGTAAACATCGAATATTTTTTGCACAATAAACATTCTATATCTATGGTTTTGGAAATATTTTGACAAGAATCGATAAAAAATATAAACTAAATATAATTGGAAAAACAACTAATAAATTCATTTAATTTTAGTTAATCACAGTTAAATGAAATTCAATGTAGGATATTTTACAATCTGATGTGATTGGAATTTTTTTTCAAAAGAGATAATAAAATATATCAAATAAAATAACTTTTTTTAATTATATTGATGATATATTTAAAAAAAATTGTATTCAATTTCAAATTAGGAAAAAACAATTAACATGAGATACTTTGCACAATAAACATTCTTTATGTGAAGGTTTTGGAAATATTTCGAGATGAGTTAATAAAAAATATTAACGAAAATAGATTTGAAAAAGCAATTTACAATTTCTTTTAATTTCAATTATTACTTAACAATAAACATTTAAAAAACTGATGATAAATTTAAATTCAAATTATGTAAAAAAGAAAAATAAAAGTGGAATATTTTTTGCACAATAAGCACTCCATATTTTATGGTCTTGGATATATTTCGACTAGAGTTAATAAAAAATATTAACTAAAATATAATTGAAAGAGCAATTAACAATGTCGTTTATTTTTTATTTAATTATAACTCAACGTGGGATATTTTTAAAGCTGATGGGATTGAAAATCTTTTCAATAGAGTTACTAAAATATATTAACGAAAATATAACTTTTTAAGAAAATGATGATATATTTAAAAAAACTTGTATTCAATTTCAAATAAGGAAAAAAATAAATGTGGGATATTTCGCAAGCCGATGATTGTGGTTGATAAAAGGATAATATAATTGATTAAAAAAAAGGTATTAATGACTAATAAAAGAAATATATAATATTGCAATATATATATATATATAGTCTTCCACTCACAGTAGCTGTGACTTGGGTTCGATTCCTAGATCTCCCCTGTTGGTAGGTAATATGTAAATTTCACTATAAATCCTCGTTGAGGTTGGTGGTATTATCTAACCTTACAAAGGGGTCGTGCCTTCCCCCAGTCTAAATTTTATCTACCAAATATTATATATATATATATATATATATATATATATATATATATATATGTGTGTGTGTGTGTGTGTGTGTGTAACGTTCAAATTGAACCGTAAAATAGAGTTAAAGGAATTAAATGATAACAAAAGAAAGATTGTATTCTTTTTAAAATCAGATATCTAATTTAATTTTAATTCAACTTTCACTATTGTAACAATTGATAACCATGTGAGTAGAGCTCAACCCATAAGACCAGTCCATTAGGTGGGGAGCCTCATGACTTAAGTACTACATTGAGCTCTCTTCTTTATTTACTTAGATACTTATAAAATTTGTAATAATTCTTACTTATTAATTATAATTTTTCTTAAACTACATAAATAATAAATAAATAATTTATCAAAAGAATTAAACCTACCTTGTTTACTAAATAAAAATAAGTCAAACCTAAATTTAAGCCTTGTTCCCCCTCTAACACCGAATACATTTGGTATGCCCAGTGGATACGGGGGAGCCACTACTTACTAAGTGAAATAACTTTTGTGAATAAATAAACATGCATTACGCTTAACAATTTATAAATCAAAATAACTCTCGTGATGTATATCTAGCAATATTATAAAATCTGGATCGGTCATCAACTCGATCAGGATATTGAGTTAGTAGGCCACTGGTAAAAAAAATACTATATACATCAATTAATGTATCAAAAAAAAAAATCATAATACTAAAAAATTTATATAGATATTGAGTTTCTTTATTCTACTATGTTTTTTTATCATATAAACATATTTGTTTTGCTTCATTGTCATAACCGGTTTGTTTATGCTTAATCTTGAGTAAATTTATTTACTCTTTTAAATTTATTTTATTGGGTGCGTTAGCACTGCCTTATTTCAATGTAAGCACGCTTGCTAGACAATAATCTTCTGTTATTGTCACTATCAATATTTGTTTATAAAAATATTTTAAATAATAGAATTAAAAGAAAATTATGTTCATATTTTACTCTATTTAATTTTAGAGTTAAAAATAATCTGGTTTGGAATTAATCGGAGATTATATTTTGGACCGAGTATTTTCTTAGTTGATCAGTTCAACTATTAATCTTTACTCTAATTTGAATTTCGAAATCATATATTTATCAATCTTTATTTTTAGATTCCAAAAAGTAAAAACATGTTTATTTTAGGCTTAATATTTATCACTCATAATGTACCCACTAATACAAAACTAAATTTTATCTCTCCTCTCTCTCTTAGAAACCCGTAAAAACCCCACTCCCCCTCACTTTCTCTTTTCTTTCTCTGCTTTCTTCTTCTTTCCCTTCTTTCTCTCTTCTTCTTCTTCCTCCATCAAACCCAAACACTTCCTTCTCTTCACCTCATCTTCATCCTCCTTCTCTTCATCTCAATGCCGCGCACCACCACCTAGAGGGAGGAAGAAGACCCCACGAGCTCAACGTCTGGTCGGTTTTGTTGTGCATCGCGTCAGCCGCCACAAGCACCGCCCGAACTCGCCGCTGCATCGTCGTCCAGGCCGTCGTCCGTCGCCGCTCAACCGTGTCGCGTAGGGCTACTTTGCACGCGTTCCGACCTCCATTCGTCGCTGCTCCGTCGTACCTCCAGCATTGCAGTCGCGCCGGACCTCCAAGGCAACCACCCTGTTTTCTTCCTCTTCCACCTTGGGTGAGTTGTTTTCCCTATGTTTCACTCTTTCTTTCATTTTCCCCCAAATTGATTTGAAACCCTAACCCTAGCCTTTTTAATTTAGCATCCAATCTTGAAATTGAAGCTTGTTTTATGCTATTGGGACTGTGAATTAGTGTTTCCCTAAACCAATTTCATTATTCTTTAGTTAAAATGAGTTTTCCCCCAAATTGTATTTAGGAACCCTAAACCCCAATTTGATTTTACTTGAATTTGGTTCTGTTTTTGTTAAATTAATTATGATTTAGTGCAATTAGGACTCTTAATTGATGATTCCTAAGTTCATTTTCATGATCCTTTAATCAAAACAAAGTTTCCTCAAAGGGTATTGTGAAGCTTAAGCTCCAAACATGATTTTCTTTGAAAATAACCTTTTTTGGTAATAAGATTAAGTGTTTAAATCAAATTAGAATGTGTGTTTGGTCATGTGTAGTAATAACCTTGTTTGGTAATAAGATTGTCATAATCGGTTTGTTTATGCTTAATCTTTAGTAATTTTATTTACTCTTTTAAATTTATTTTATTGGGTGCGTTAGCACTGCCTTATTTCAGTGTAAGCACGCTTGCTAGACAATAATCTTCTGTTATTGTCACTATCAATATCTGTATATAAAAATATTATAAATAATAGAATTGAAAGCAAATTATGTTCATATTTTACTCTATTTAATTTTAGAGTTAAAAATAATCTGATTTGGAATTAATCGAAGATTATATTTTGGACTGAGTATTTTCTTAGTTGATCAGTTTAACTATTTATCTTTACTCTAATTTGAATTTCGAAATCATATATTTATCAATCTTTATTTTTAGATTCCAAAAAGTAAAAACATGTTTATTTTAGGCTTAATATTTATCACTCATAATGTACCCACTAATACAAAACTAAATTTTATCTCTCCCCTCTCTCTTAGAAACCCGTAAAAACCCCCCTCCCCCTCACTTTCTCTTTTCTTTCTTTGCTTTCTTCTTCTTTCCCTTCTTTCTCTCTTCTTCTTCTTCCTCCATCAAACCCACACACTTCCTTCTCTTCACTTCATCTTCATCCTCCTTCTCTTCATCTCAACAACGCGCACCACCACCTAAAGGGAGGAAGAAGACCCCCATGAGCTCAACGTCTGGTCGGTTTTGCTGTGCATCGCATCAGCCGCCACGAGCACAGCCCGAACTCGCCGCTGCATCGTCGTCCAGGCCGTCGTCCGTCGCTGCTCAACCGTGCTGCGTAGGGAGGAGTCAGCCGTTACTTTGCACACGTTCCGACCTCCATTCGCCGCTGCTCCGTCGCGCCTCCACCATTGCAGTCGCGCCGGACCTCCAAGGCAGCCACCCTGTTTTCTTCCTCTTCCAACTTGGGTGAGTTGTTTTCCCTATGTTTCACTCTTTCTTTCATTTTCCCCCAAATTGATTTGAAACCCTAACCCTAGCCTTTTTAATTTAGCTTCCAATCTTGAAATTGAAGCTTGTTTTATTCTATTGGGACTGTGAATTAGTGTTTCCCTAAACCAATTTCATTATTCTTTAGTTAAAATGAGTTTTCCCCAAATTGTATTTAGGAACCCTAAACCCCAATTTGATTTTACTTGAATTTGGTTCTGTTTTTGTGAAATTAATTATTATTTAGTGCAATTAGGACTCTTAATTGATGATTCCTAAGTTCATTTTCATGACCCTTTAATCAAAACAAAGTTTCCTCAAAGGGTATTGTGAAGCTTAAGCCCCAAATATGATTTTCTTTGAAAATAACCTTGTTTGGTAATAAGATTAAGTGTCTAGATCAAATTAGAATGTGTGTTTGGTCATGTGTAATTGATTTCTTGATTTCTGGTTGTTGCGCGTTGTTGGATTCCCTCTCTGAGACGTTTGACACGGCTATGCTTGCTTGATGGAGTAGATAATTACACTCTTGGAGCTAACGTGAGCATTAAGACGAGGATCCTTTACTTGTCTTCAAAGGTAAGGGGAGGTTGGCTAGGGATATTCAATGACTATATGCATGTGTGTATGTGTTTAATTGAGTGTTGTGAATATTTATCGTGATATTGAGCCAATACTTGAATAACTTCTTTACTTGAACTATTGTGGTTATTACTTGGAGTTGAACATTACTTGCTTTAAGGTGTTATGAATTATATATATGTGATGAACTGTCATTAACTGTAATATTATTATTGTTGTGAATATATATTACTGTTTATTGAAGTTTGAGAAGCCGGACTTGAGTCTGTGCTCAATGACTATGAGGATTAAAAGCCTTAATAATCCTTGAATAGAACTTGAAAGTTTTGGGTTCACTTATAAAAGTTCCTTGTTTAAAGTGCTTACTTCAGAAGAATAAGATCTTGGTTTTTATAAAAATGTTGAAGTGATTTTGAGTTGAAGGAAACTACACTTTTATGATCAAAAGTTTTGTACGAGAGAAAACCTTTTTGAACGGTGTGTTTTATGAAGGAAAGACCCTTTGAAAATATTTGACTTTATTCCATCTAGGATTTCAAAAGCAAACGAATTTCCAAATGTTTTATAAAGACTTTGTAAAGGAAAAGATTTTCTCCTAAATGATTTAGAAATGTTCCGGTTACTTGGATAAGTGACCGAGGTTTTGTTTTGGTTTTTGATTTTCACTGAGCGAAAAGTAAGCACATGTGAAAGAGAATACTAGTTCGCAAGACATCGCCTCTAGTATTCAGTTATATGCACGTGATCTGGGATCCGTGTCAAGAATTATGGACCAAGGGTCCCAATCAGGATATTATGGGCTAGGAGCCCTGATTTTGGAATTGAGGACTGTGTGTCCTAATTTCGTTGTTATGGGCTAGGAGTCCTTATCATGTTGAAATAAAACATGGATAAAATTATAATTGCTTCTACGACCACAACCTCGGACTGCGACATCGGTCTAAGGTGTTGTGATTGAGCACTCGGAGTGCGTGTCCTGTGTTATTGATTTTCAAGTAATGAAAATTGTGAATAGTCGTTAGCTTTGGGCTTCGACAACGGAAAAGAGTGAACACAAAGAAAAGTCTCGATAACGAAAAGTCTTTTATTCATATGCATTTCCCCTTAGCAGACGTACTTGAGTTATCCGAATACCCACTTAAGATATGGTATTCGATGAGGTATACATCCGAATGGCCATTATAAGGGATTCGTGATGATGTTGATCCAGGCGCATGAGGTGACGAAGACAACTTGCCAAACGGGGTGTATGAGCCTGATCAACTCTTTCTTTCTTAATGATAAAACGGTGTTGGTATCTCATGAGATTAAGTTTAGAGCCTAATTATTGAAGTGTCATGCATTCTCTTTATAAAACTGATTGATCGGGTATGAGACCCACTGATATAACACTTGTCATTTTATCTCTGAATAATAATTAAATGTTAATGTCTTTGAGGTGATGTATGTATCGTGTATATGGTTGTTGTGTGATATATCCATTTGTCGGTATCTCACCCTACAGATATATCAGGTTTCTTCTGGTTCGCTATTGTACCCTGGGTACTTTAGTACAGATGGTGCAGAGGAGTCTTCCTAAGTCACTCAGAGACTTAGATCTAGTTTTTTGATGAAGTATTTAATTGTGAAATGATCACGTGAGTTTTCCGCAGGAATAACTTTTAGAACGACCAGCTTAGGGTTTGAGACTTAGATTTTTGATAAGTATGTATGAGTATGGCTCAGAGAGTCTTTATTTTAAAATGGAATATTTATGGCTCGGAGAGCATCTCTTTTGAATGAAAACCTAAGTTTTCCTTTTGGTCATGTATAACTTATTGATGTAACTATTTTTAGTATATTACCGCCTGGTGGTATTTGGTGTAACTGGAATTCTGGAATGAAAATGTAATTATTTTAGCAGGTGTTCTTTTACCTGGGATGTTCGAGTTACAGAGGAGACTCTTTCGAAATTTTTGTAAAAATACTAGCTTTTATTCAAGTATATCTCTGAATTAAATAGACTTGACAGGCTAGGATTGTAAGCTTGTGTGTCGATCAAGGCTTATATTTGGAGTCGTGACAAATTTTTATACCCAATTTCAGACACTTATGTACTTATATAAATTGTTTTTCGAAAGAAACTAGCAAATTATCTTTTTAATTTTAATTCCGCATGTGTTACGTAGTAATACCTAGTGGGGGTGTTACAAATTTAGTTTAAGAAAATGTAATATGTTGATTATAACATTAGCTGATGCATCATGGGCCAATGTTTCCTCTATTCTAAGTTAAAAAGGCCCGGCTCTAGTGTTTTTTAAACATAAGAAATATTTGTTGCAAGCCTTTCTAACTTAAGGCCCACTAACTAATAAAATCCTAGAACTAAGAAAGTTAGAACACAGCAAGCCAGCTGTTTTCAAGTTTTCATTTTCACCTCATTCTCAGATGCAGATATCGAAGATTTAGGAGCAAAGGGTGTAGAGCATAATCATGGTTGCACAAGGAACTTCTTCACCCTTCTTTTTAGTTTTCGTGAAAGCCATGGAGGGTGCCATCAATTTTTTTTTTTTTACACCGGGTAGAAGATGTTGGAGGGAGCCGTTGCTCCCCCGCTCCTACTAAGATCCGCCATTGGGTATGCCGCAAAGGATGGATAAGGCTTGAGATGCCAACCTAGTTGGGATGTCTAGCTTTATTGTGATGCTTTTACATATCATCTTTTGCTTTAAAAAAATTATAAACAATAAAAAATGAAAATTAATTAAAGCATAATTAATTGATAAAAAAAGTATTTAATGACCAATCAAAGCAACATATAACATTCAAATTGTACCATAATTTCGAATGATAATATAACTATATTTATTAAAAGAAATAAAGATAGTTAAAAAAAATTGAAAGATAATAAAAGAGATATTATATATGAATTTGCCCAAACATACCAACGACAAGTTATTCAACTTCCAAATGTAATTTGTGAAATTAAGGAATTTATAGAGGAATTATTTAAATGACAATATTTTAAATATTTTACTTATGTTGTATCATAAATTAAAATCTGATAACAAATAAAAAAATACATTCAAATCTGATATCATAAAAAAACTACAATTTATCCCTTGCTGGTACGGGATCAAAATCTAGTTTTATACCATTACCAGTAATGAGTATATTTGGTCATGAAAACTTAAGCCATTAGATTTATTTGACATACATTGTGTTGAGGTTCAGTAATTATACGGTTTTTTTTTTAATTTCAAGTTTTTTAATTATTTAATTACTATGCAGGTTCCAAACTATTTGAGAATTTTTAAATAACTCTGAGCCAAAATAAATTGTAATTAGGTTTCTGAACTTCTAAATACTATGTAATTCGGTCTCTATACTTTAAATGTTCATAATCGGGTCCATAAACTTTCAAATAATTTGTAATTAGGTCCTTAGGGTAGAAGAACAACCTTATAATTAAAGCACCCTATAAATCATTTTCCATGATTCTTGTATATCTTGAAGGTTAATAGAACCACCGGATCACTTACAATAGCAAATGTTTTAAAGATGTCTCCTATCCCTACAAATCTAATTACAAATTATTTAAAAGTTTAGGGATCCGATTACAAATTTTTTCTAATGTTAAACTCGAGTAATTAATGGCATCATAAGATATATCCTGACATGTAGACTGAGAAGTTAAACTATAAGTAATGTTCTTTCTTTTCTATTATTCATATGACCATGAAAAACATATATGCCTATGAAAGCAAATCAGGATCAAGACAGTTTATATCTTAGCCGCTTTTTTTATGATTGAAAAATACAGAAGCTAAATCCTTAGAGATCCATTCATATAAGACAAAGTGCATAATCATATCCAAGTACCACTAAGTAGGTGACAATTTTGTTTCCTTTGCCTTTTTTTGTTTGTGATGTGTTTTTTATTTAGATCATGAATTAATTTTTAGTGTTAATAGATGGGTTTTTATGAATGAGATTTTATTTGTAAAAGTAGAATATATCTGCATGATTTTTTAGGTCTTTGCCAGGCAGCACATTTTGTTGGTAAGACAAGTACAGTATATATGTTTGCTGATTGAATGGACACTTAAAAGAGGAAGATAGGAAATAATCTAATATGCTGGCTTTACTCTTGCCAATTTTGAAGTCGATATCAAAAAGGCTTTTGATACTCTTGAGTGGAGCTTCATCTTAAAAGTCCTCAAATCCTTTGGTTTTAACAAGAAGTTTTGCTCTTGGATTGAAACTATCCTGCTGTCAGCTAAGCTGTCAATTTCTGTTAATGGTAATGCAATTGGTTTCTTCAACTGTTTGAGGGGTGTTCGACAAGGACATCCATTTTCTCCTCTCTTATTCTGCCTTGCTGAAGAGGTGCTTAGTAGAGGTATCAATATGCTGGTTGAGGAAGGCAAAATGCAATTGATGACTAGCCTTAGAAACTGCAAAATGCCTAGTCACATCCTCTATGGAGATGACATTTTAGTATTTTGCAGAGCCTCAAAAACTACTTTAAAGAATCTTCTATATTTATTTAAAGATTATGAGCATATTTCTTGGCAGGTGATTAGTATTGACAAGTCCAAGTTCTACACTGGTAACATTTCAGGTGCTAGGAAAGCTGCTTTTATCAAATATCCTTGGTTTTCATCATAGTACTCTTCCCTTTACTTATTTAGGAGTCCCTCTCTTCAAAAGGAAGCCTAGAAGGATACATCTCCTTCCCATTGCTGACAGACTTAGGAGTAAGCTTGCTTCATAGAAGGGTTCTTTGCTCTTTATCATGGGGAGAGTGCAATTGGTTTGCTCCATTGCTCTTGGTATGCTTGTTTACAGTTTTCATTTATATGCTTGGCCTGTTAAATTACTGAATTTTGTTGATAGGTGGTTGAGGAACTTTGTGTGGAGTGGTAACATCAACACTAGGAAAACTGTCACTGTGTCTTGGAATAAGGTTTGCAAACCCCTTCAGGAGGGTGGTCTTGGCATCAGATCAATTAAATCTATTAATAAAGTTGGTCTTCTTAAGCTTGGTTGGGAATTTGCCTCTTCAAGCAGTCAATGGTCTGATATGCTTAAAGCCAGAGTCATTAGGAATGGCGGACCAGTTAATCATCACATATCTTCCTCCATTTGACCTGGTATTAAAGGCTGTTTACCAAATATTTTGGAGAATGTCTCTTGGAATCTTGGTAATGGATTGAGCATCAACTTTTGGAAGGATAAATGGCTATCAAAAAATATTTTAGAGCTGCTGAATGCTCAACCTGATCTGCAGCCTGATTTGTCTAATCTTTCAGCCAAGGTTGCTGACTTCATCATTGATGGTAATTAGTGTATTCCTAATGCTTTACTGAGTCACTGCTCTGCAATCAAAGATGAAATTGATAAGATCACTATCCCTAATTATCCTTGCATGGATCAAATTTTTTGGTCTAAAACTAATACTGGATCTCTCAGCTTCAAGGAAGCTTATTCTTTCCTCTCTCCAGCTGGTCCAGTTGTGCCTTGGACTAAGCTTATTTGGAATTGCAGTATTCCTCCTTCCAAGTCTTTCATCTTGTGGAGAATTATGAATAATAAGATGACCACAGATGACAATTTTCAAAGTAGAGGTTGCACAGTGGTCTCTATGTGCAGTCTTTGTGGTAATGCCTATGAAAATACTCAGCACCTGTTCCTGGACTATAATTTTGCTAAATCAATCTGGCATTGGTTCATGACTCGTCTCAACCACTTCATTGATTGCTCTAATTTTGCTTATGTGCTTGCTGTCTGCTCCCATGGTTGGTCCAGTCAAGCTTATGACATGATTATTATTGGTATTCTTAACATTCTGTATATTATCTGGCACTGCAGAAATCAACTCAGGTTCAATAACAAGTTGGTTCCCATCAGTTCAGCAATAGCTTTGATCTCCTCCAATGTTTCCTTGGCTGGTATGCTTAGTAAAGGTACTATGTCTAATTCCATTATGGACTTCTCCTTTGCAAGGCCTTTAATGTTCAATGTCATCCTCCTGCTGCCAGTATAATTAGAGAAGTTAGATGGCAGCCTCCTATTACTAACATGGTGAAATGCAACACTGATGGTAGTGCTCTTGGATGTCCTAGTTCAGCTGCTTGTGGTGGTTTATTTAGAGACAGTTTCTCAGACTTTGTTGGTTGTTTTTCAATTAACCTTGGCACTCAGGGCTCTCTCCAAGCTGAATTGTATGGTGCCATGAATGCCATTGAAATTGCTTTCAAGAAAGGTTGGCATAGTCTTTGGTTAGACTGTGATTCTCAATTTGTAGTGGCCACTTTTGCAAACAACAATATTGTGCCTTGGAGTATTAGAAATAGATGGATTAACCGTATCTTGCCCTCCAAGCAAATGCATTTTGTTGTCTCTCATATCTATAGAGAAGGAAACCATTGTACTGATAAATTAACTAATTTTGGTTTGAATATCTTAGGCTTAGTTTGGTGGGATTCAAAAAAACACGGATTGGTTCGGTTTGGTTCGAATCGGAACCGAAAAATATTTAAAATATTAAAAATATAAAAATATAAAATATAAAAATATTCAATTATATATAAAAAATATAAAAATATTACACTATTAAAACATTAAAAAATATATAAATATTAAAATATAATAAATATTAAATATAAAATATATATATATATATATTAAAATATAGTAATTGGTTCGGTTCGGATCCAAAATCCTTGAATCCGAGAACCAAACCAATTACCATCGGATTTGGTTTGATTTGGTTCGGTTCGGACCCGAACACCAAAAAAATCCGAACCAATTTAATTGGTTCGGTTCGGATTTTCGGGTTGGTCAGAACCAATGAATATCGCTACTAAGGAGGGTTTTGCACCATAAGGTTTTAATGAGACACCTTTTGTTTTTAAAAAAAATCATTATTGGAATTAGTCTGTTAGACCTGCATAAATTGCTTTATTTCCAAATTATTTATCATGTGTTTTTTTTAATAAAATTCTTTATCATGTGTTGATTTCAAGATCCTTGATTTTTTTTTTTTTGATAATAAAAAAATTATATTGATCAAGTAGTGTACTCAAAACCAATTACAAATTGTTAATAATTACAACCAAAGACAACTACTACAGCTATTGCAGATTTCAAGATCCTTGATTGAGTACACCAAATAGTCATTATAGTGGTGAGATATCATAAACATTGATTAAATAAACCTTAGAATAAAAATTTACAACGGAAGTTTATATTAAATTTAGGTAAACAAATATTAAAATAAATTTAATCTTGCAATTCATCAAAATAAAATATTTAATCTTGCAACAAGCAATGATATTAATAAATATTAAGAATATGGTTCAGTAATTATACAATTTTTTTTAAATTGAATTTTTTTTGTTTAATTACTCCGTAGGTCCCAAACTATTTAAGAATTTTTAAATAACTCTCTGAGCTAAAAAATTTGTAATTAGGTTCATGAACTTCTAAATACTTTGTAATTGGGTCCCTATACTTTAAACGTTTGTAATTGGGTCCATAAACTTATAAATAATTTGTAATTAGGTTCTTAGGTAGAAGAACAGCCTCGTAATTAAATCACCCTATAAATCGTTTTCCATGATTCTTGTTTGTCTTGAAGGTTAATAGAACCACCGAATCACTTACAATAGCAAAAGTTTTAAAGATGTCTCCTACCCTAGGGATCTAATTACAAATTATTTAAAGTTTATGGATCCGATTACAAACGTTTAAAGTGTAGGGACCCAATTACAAAGTATTAGAAGTTTAGGGACCAAATTATTATTTTTTTATTCAAGGACCTAGTTAAAAATCTCCAAATTGTTCAAGACATGCCGAGTAATTGAACCTCTTTTGTTTACCCAAATAAACTTATTCCATATCATTGCCAATCAAATCAGAAATACAAGTTGATGCATAATAAACAATACAAGGATTAGCATAAGAAATAGACACCATGCTAAACTGACTTGTCTTCTAGCAAATTATACAAAGGATAAAATTTTTAGGTTTAATGAACTTTTTTGTCCCTACATTTAAGGTGAGTTTGGTTTTAGTTCCTAAATTTTTTTTCAACGGTTTTGGTCTCTAACAATTTCAAAACGTTGGTTTTAGTCATTGTGTTTCAAAACGTTGGTTTTAGTCCCCACGTGTTGCTACGCATATATCCCAATATCTTCCATTAACAACTCCAGGAACCACCTCCAACTCTCCTGCTCAACCACTGCAAGAGCCAAGGGAAAATATTGATCATTTGGGGCCCTCTCAACTGCTATCATTAGATATCCCTCGTACTTTATTTTTATGTGGCAGTCATCAACCTCGACGAATAGCATACAACTAGCTATAAAACCTCTTTTGTAGCCTTCGAGACAGATATAGAAATTTCCAAACCTAGGTTGCAAATTAGGACTAGGCATATCTAACTTCAGGGACTATAACCAACGTTTTGAAATTGTTAGGGACCAAAACCATTAAAAAAAATGTGAGGGACCAAAACCAAAACTCGCCTAAAATGTAGGGACCAAAAAATTTGTTAAACCAAAATTTTATCTTGCTCAGTCAATTCAATCTATTTGTTTAAGTTCTTTTTTTTTTGTACGAATAAAAAAAAAGAAGGTAATGTGTCATTGAATAGCTCTAGAATTAAGTTTTAGATTATCAAATAAGTAACGTATCATTGTATTTTTCTCTTTCGTATGGGTGGGGAGGGGTTTTCTTTGTTTGGTTTTGTGTTGGTAACATGTTTCTTGCATCATACTAAGAGAGGAGGCCCAAAGGACATACAACCAAAGCCTAGGAAGCATCACAACAATGTGACCCAGCTAAAAACTATATAAACGGGCCTAATCCAACATCAATATCTTCGACTAGATCTCTTGGAAAGATTTTCGGTCTGTTTCTGAGTGTTTCATATTTGAAGAAACGGGGGTGGGATTGTTACGTGCATTATTTATTACTTTCCACCGAAACAAGAATTGATAAATAATAATGGTCTGTTTCTTGCATTCAACGGTTTTTCTTTTTATACAAAGGAGTTGCTTATCAGTATGCAAAGACCTCTAAGAACATTGATGGAGGAATCCAATAAAACCAAATATTTATTGGAGAATCTCCATTGAGAGTTGCTTAACAAATTCTTAAAATAAGGATTAGTTCTTATTGAATTGTATCATTGAAATAAGTTGATATGGATATCATGTGTAAGGACGGTTGCTTTTATAAAAGTATCTCGCTGGTTGCTTATGGGGTTCTTAACCATTATTTTTTATGCATTGGAGCCGGAGGACGTGCCAGTTGCTTAAAAAATTTGGGTTGCTTAAAACACGATGAACCAGAAGAGGAGGGAAATAAAATGGTATACACAGTTAAAGTTGGAAGCTTTGAGGGGATTCGATCATTGCAGAACTATCCAAGATCACAAAAATGGTTCAAAGTTTCACTCTTTGCGCAAAATAGCTGCACCATTTCCAGTCTAAAATCCAAAACACAGTGAAAAATAGATTAAAAATTGAGAATTTATAATGGTGCATGCAACTTTAAATGGTATACACAATGAACCAGAAGAGGAGGGAAATAAAACGGTATACACAGTTAAAGTTGGAAGCTTTGAGGGGAACTGATCATTGCAGAACTATCCAAGCTCACAAAAATGGTTCAAAGCTTCACTCTTGTGCAAAATAGCTACACCATTTCTAGTCTAAAATCCAAAACATAGTTAAAAAAAGATTAAAAATTGAAAATTTATAATGGTGCATGCACCTAGAGGTGCAAAGGGTTTATTGGAGGAGAAGATTTGGCATAAGAAGATCTGATCTTTGTTTGGTTTATGGACTTTGTGTGTGAGAGTGTAGGTGTTTGGTGTGATTTCATTAGAGGCTCATAGCCTCATGGACTCGGATCCGCTCCTGCGACTGGACGGTCAAGCCTTTGTTTTTCTCCATTGGATCTCTCTCTCGCACATCACAGCAGCTGGATCTCTCTCTCCACATATCACAGCAGCCGTTGGATTTTGCTGCAGGGGCGCTGGACGGGATTCTCGCAGGAAAGAATCCGTTTTGTAGCCTCATAGTCATCTGTGGCACATAGACACTAGAGGGAGATGAGGGGAAGCTATAACAGGGCCAAGGTTACAAAGAAATTTATTGGGCTGAGATGAGTAAGGGAGATAAGGGACTCTGGAGAAGAGAGAAATGGGGAGACCAAGAAAAGTGAGAGAACATTCTTGAGAGTGAGTGAGGTGCATTTTTTTTTTCACATATTGTTTAAATAAATGAATAAAATAAATGAATTAATATTTTAAGATAAAATAAATTCAAGTGCAAATAAAAAAGAATAAAAAATTGGATTGTTTAAGGGTGGCTTATTGTATGTACCTTTGGAATGAAAAAATGGATGAAGTACTTAAATGTCATGATGAGATAGAAAAATAATAAAGAATTATATTAATTACCTACATTCGAAAATTGAAATAAAGATAAATATAAATAAAGATATGAGTAATTTGTGGAACCTATTTAGTAAACTTTTAGAGTTACATTATTGGAGTGAAAATTTGTTTCAGGTTGTATAAAATAAAAAGTGATGATATGACATAGTAAGATCCATAAAAAAAAGTTAAAAGCAACTCTAATGAGTTGCACCATTGGAAATGCTCTTAGAAAACCAAATAAACACTCTTTTAAATGTTGAATGCATCACCTTTCAATGACACATTTCTTTCTTTATTCCTTAATCATGTTTTTAGGACACTGATTAACATTCTCATTTATACAAAATCCAACGACCATTTATTTTGGAGTAATATTTAAGGCTTTCAATTACTTTTTTATATATAAAGTCAAAAAAAAAAGTTTTTATATTATGTGGGTGTGGCTCCAAATTAGGGCGTAGTAAAGATATAAGAACCAATGGGGTGTTGGTCAAGTGGAAGCAACTTGTCCCATAAGTAAGAGAATCTGGAAAATTCATGTTCAAATCCTTATAAAGTCACTCTTATTGGAAGACTGAGAACCAAGAGGTAAAATCCTGTTTGATTAGCCGAATTTTTTGGCGAATTTTTAACGATATTTTTGTTAAGTAAATCTATTTTGTCGTGTTTTAATTCAATAAATGCATGTGTTCTTTCATTTAATAATTTATATATTAGGTGTGAAGGTTTTTTTAGAAAGATTTATAAATTCATTTAATTTTTTATATATGCGGAAATTTATTTTCTGACTATTGATTTATTTATTTTACACCCTCAATAATTTAAGTAAGAAAATGAAAGAATTATTTTTAGGAAAGCAGGTCGGTGTTTTGAAATGATAAAATATAAAATTAGTAATTACTAAAATATAGGTAAAGTTAAATAAAAATTACAATTAACAACCAATTATATCAACACAAGCGCTCAATTAAAATGTTTCTTTTATGTGTTCTTGAAACGAAAACATAACACTTTATTAAAAAAAAAAAGGTGTTTGTGGTCTTGCGAAACTGATTTACATTTTTAACTATCTTTGAATAAGTAAATTTGTTCTTATTTGAAATAAATAAATTTTATCCTTGAATGGTGCACTATGATTGGTTATAGATGCAATTGTTATATTGAAAAAACATTTGTGTCCAGCTTAGTCTAACATAATCACATTATTAACTTATTATTCGAAAATAGAAGAGGATGAAAATAATTATTTTAATGTAAAGTAATTTTTAATAAAATTGATATTGGAAAGAAGAAAAAAAAAACACAGACGAACACACTCACACACTTTGGTTACGTTTGATTCGCTAAAAACTGAGGGACTGGACAGGACAAAAATAATTGTCCAACGTTTGATTTAAAAAATGACCAAGGGACAGCACAAATTAATGGATGATGGACTGGACAAGTACCCATAAATTTGTAACCCACCAAATCTCAGTACAACATTTTGTCCAGTGTCTAGAAAAAATAAAAAGACAAAACTATCCCTCTCTCTTTAAACTTTTCATTTTCTCAATGACTCCTTCTCTTCTAAACTCTCCTCCAACACACTTATCTCTCTCACCTCCCAGTGCCACTCTCGTCTCTGACAAGGTATGTGTTTTCCACTTTGCACTATACGCCCCATGTTTGTATCACTTTCCACTTTGCACTGAAATTTGATTATTTTTTTGGTTGTCCCCTTTTCTTTATCATTCACATGTTAGATGAACTTTTATCTACACTTAATAATATATATATATATATATATATATATATATATATATATATATATATATATATATTCTAAAGTAGGATGTAGCAACTCAGAGATGTGGAACATTGGAACTGGAGTACTGGACAGTGCCGTTTCAGATTATATGGCTTCTTTATTTTTTAAGATTCGCTGCATTTTGTTGTTTTGTGCCTCTCTTTTATTTTGTTTTGGTCCCCACTGGATATTTTATCCTCCATACCACATGTTTGTCCACAGTGCAGGTGAGGGTTTTATTATTTGTTTTAGTTAAGAGTGGGCAATGGGTCAAACAAAGAATGAGACTAGTCTAAAGTATAGTTAGATAAATTATGTTTTTTTGAGGGGTGGAATTGAATACTTGTTGGTTTTTTTGTTTATAACTTGAATCTTGTACTATTTTGAAGTTCATATATGACATATCAACATATTTTTTTGCTTATGTTATCTTATGTTACTTGTTTATATCATATTTTTTATTGATCATGTTACTTGTTTATATCATATCAACTTGTTTATATAATTTTTTTTATTATATTCTTACTTGTTTTTTTATTTTTTATTTTTTCTTATATAGTTGCAATGGATGATGAACACATTTTTTATTATCTTCTTGTGTGGAGGATGAATGTCCACATTGTGGCCATGTATGTTGCGGGTTTTTTCTTCTTAAATTTCATCTTGAGGAATGATTATGAGAGAAGAGCTTTGAATGAAAGAGCTTTAGCTAGGTATGAGTCGCGGAGGGATGTTTTAGACTCTATCATTAGTGCAAGTGATTCCCATTGCATATGGGAACTAAGAATGTGCAGAAACACATTTGCACATCTTTGTGAGATTTTAAGAGTACGAGGAGGATTAGTGCAGCTTGGACAAGTGACCGTTGAAGAGCAAGTTGCAGTTTTTTTAAATGTACTCGAGCACCACACAAAGAATAGAAGTATCCAAATTAGATTCTCTAGATCAGGACAGACAATTAGTAGGTACTGTCATAGAGTGTTGGCTGCGATTTTAAGGTTAAGCGGTGACTTACTTGCCAAACCACAGCACCGGTACCCCAAGATTGCACCGATGAAAGATGGAAGTGGTTTAAGGTAATGCAAAATTCAATAAGAAAAAAATGCATATAGTCACCTCAACATACTCTTGCAGTTAAATTATTAATTATGTTTTAACCTGTGTTGAACTTTTAGGGATGTTTAGGGGCTTTAGATGGGACTTACATACCAGTCACACCACGTGCTTCCGATAGGCCTAGATATCGTACAAGGAAAGGCGGACTTGCAACAAATGTCTTAGGCGTTTGCACCAGGGATATGAGATTTATATACGTACTAAGCCGGGTGGGAAGGATCGACTTGGACTCGAGAATATTACGTGATGCGATAATCAGGCAAAATGGATTGGTTGTTCCAATTGGTATGACAAAATTAAACTTTTAATTTATGTTAATGCAAATACAAATAATGAATTATTGTAAACATTTTTAGGTTCATACTATCTCGTCGATGGTGAATACACTAATGGGGAAGGCTTTCTTGCCCCATATAGAGGTAGACGATATCATTTGCAAGAGTGGAGCACTGGTCGACGTGGACCTCAAAATCCTGAAGAGTTATTTAATTATAGGCATGCTAGAGCAAGGAATGTTATAGAGAGATGTTTTGGCCTCTTGAAGAAGCGATGGGCTATATTAAGAAGCCCATCATTTTATCCCATTAGAATACAATGTAGAATGATCCTTGCTTGTTGTTTATTGCACAACTTCATCCGCATGAACATGGCAATGGATCCAGAAGAATTTGCTCCATTTGCGAGAAGATGAGGTACCTGTAGGCGAAGATCCAATCAATGTAGTTGGAACTGTTGAACCTAGCAACCAATGGACTCAAATGAGGGATGCACTTGCACAAGAAATGTTTACAGAGTTGAGGAATAGACATAGGCATTAGAGAGAAAGTATAAACTTATTGTGTTATATGTCATTGAATTTTGTTTCACTTATGAATGAAATATTTATTGTTATAATCTTTTGATTTTGTGGTATTTAGCCATGGAAAATGAAGGTGGGAATAATAATGAACAATCAAGGAGTAACATTAGAGCCATGCGTAATTGGAGTGAACTTGAAGAGGAAACTTTACTCACTATATTAGAAGAGATGGTGGTGGCTGGCAACAAAGGAGAGAATGGAACATTCAAGCCTGGAACTCATGAGGAAATTTGTAAAAGGATGAGAAATAAGATTCCTGGAATTGCTATAAATGCGAGGCAAGTTGTTAACAAGATGAAAAGGTGGTCAACAAAGCTTAATGATGTTGTTGACATGATGAACACCAGTGGGTTTGGATGGGACGAGACAAAAAAATGTGTCACTTGTGACAATGATCAAGTCTTATCTGACTATTTGGAGGTATTTAACTTGAAGTTTGTATAGTGCATTAATTTTTTATCAATATTTTAATTCATTTTGTAAGTATTTCATTTTTTTTTTTTACTTGCAGAAACATCCTAAAGTTGGCAACCATGTCAATAAAGAGTTTAAAGAGTTTGAGAAGTTGCAAGGTATTTTTGGTAAAGATCGTGCAAATGGTCGTGGGGCTGAGGGTTTTGTAGATGCGATGGAAAATGAAATTGGTGAGAACCAAGCTGGTGATGATGATGAAATTGGTGAGAACCAACATGATAATTCACCTGCTTCTATTGGAAATACTTCTGCTGAGCCACCTTCTAAACGACCACGCATTGCTCAATTGGCCACTAGATTTCTTGAAAGTTTTGATAGTAAAATGGATATGATGGCAAATGATTTTAAACAAGTTGTAGCCAAGCTTCCAGAACCTTCGAAGCCAGCTCCTTCAAAAAGAGACTTAGTTGAAGAGGTTAAGAAGTTAGGATTAACTTAAGAAGGGGAAATTGACTTGGTCATAAGGTTTTCTCACAACCAACAATATGAAAAGTTCTTTTGGGAGTTTGAAGGCTCTCAAAGAATGTCTTTTGTGAGGAAGGTTATGAGAATGTGACGACGGATATGTGATTTCAAAGATGTTATTTATATGGTTTATTAGGTGGATGAGATTTTGATGATGATATTTAGATGGATTATAATTTGTGTTGATTAGGAGTTTATTTTGAATGTTATCAACAATAGACTTGTTTCTGGTTTATGAGTTTATCAAGCTTACATTTTGGATATTATTAATAATATACTCTTTTTAGTTTATGTGTTTATTAAGCCTTTTGGTTTATGTATTTTTTAGGCCTATGTTTAGAATATTAATAACAATAAACTTGAATTAAGAAAGCTTGTTGTTCAATATTTTAATGATTTAAAAAAGCTTGAACTTATATATTACCAAAAATAAATTTAATCTATATTTTTTAATAAAAATGTATAATTCAGAGGTAAATATAACAATAGGATAATTGTAAGATATAGTTAAAAAAATATAACGATAATAAACATTATTTTATATAACGATAAGTAGTAAAAAAAATTAAAATTAAATCACTTTATTAATAAATTATAAATTATTTTTAATAATAATGATAATAAATTTTATGTTAAATAATAGAATAATTTAAAAACTTTCAAAATCTTGTTCTGTGCTCTTTCTTAGTGCAAACCAAACATTGGACAGTACAAAGGGTATTATCGTAAAGTTCATATTTTTTTGTCCAGTATATGAGCATATCAAACAAGTTACAGTACAAAAAGTTGTCCTGTGACTCAGCTGCTTGTCTCGTATAAGAGTTGGTACTTTCCAATGCAATACATATAAGCACCATGCTGGCTCACCAACATAACATGTCATTTTGAAATCAATAGAAGGTATAACAATCTACGTTTATCAGCAAACAATTATTTTGCTACGAGTACATAGGATACTCAAGCCAAATACAACAACAACCTACACTACGATATCAGCAACCAATCAAACCGCAGCCAAATAACAGCAGAAATAATAGTCTAAATGTAACATAACAGTTAACACTACATGATATCAGAATACAATCCCAAAACAAATTCCAACACAGCGGTTCCTATGGCTAACAAATTAAACTATCTTCCATCCAAATTCAATCATGAATGTAGAACAGTTCTATGTATTAAAAAATGTATCTTGTTCCTGTTGGCCACACATGTTCCCATATCAGTACCCAACAAAACCTCAACAAACCTGCAGACCCACACAGTGATTTTATACAGCAAATTTACAAAACTCTATGTTAAGTATGTAATAATTATACATTCTTCATACCAAAAGATTCCAAACAGCAAATATGGTTAATACATCAATCCATAAATAAAAATTTCCCTCCCTGTCCAGCAGCTTTACACCATATCCATATTATCAGCCTAATCAATTCAAACACATTTTCAAAATGTAACTTACCTCCTTTGAAGATGATTTCATTTCTATGCATCCAGAACGATACAATTGCAAACCAAGTCATCCTCCAATGTTTCTTGTGAATTCGCCTCCTTATTAGCCCTGCGTGTTGACTGAAATGATCCTTAGGTTAAAAGTGTAGCACCACATCTATAGCAAACCAACTAATACATCCAAATGCAATGTGAAAAAGTACAAGTAAAAAGCAGATGTATAACATCCTCAAGATAAGCATTGCAAACAGGACATCGTCGGTTATAGTCTAGAACTCATGCATTGTAAATTTTATTTCAATGATTTTTCTATAAACAATATCAAAGTGGTCGTTTTAAGACAACTCAACAAATGATCAACTTTCTATACAAATTCAAACATGAAGAAATGAGAAAGTATACATTGTTCAAAATTCAAACATGTACGAGTTTTCCATCTATAACAAGCATTTGCCATAGCACCTCTATAGAGTTCTTTCCCCATACCACCATTGACACTATAGATGATTGATATACTCCATCCCTGTCTTTAATTCTATTGCAATATGACAAGTTGAGATTTATCAACTTCTTGCATCCACTTGTGAGTGCCGCTTGCCCATCATAAAGGAACAAATTAAACAGATTCAATAAAGCAGAGATGAAGAAGGAAAAAATGATGCAATTAGAGATATAATATATAGAACCTGTATAAAGGCATATCATTCCCAGAAGCAACTTTTGATGATATATGTGAAGGGAATAACAAAGCTTTCTCAATGCTTTCACTCAAGGTAACACATTATTTCTCAATGCTTTCACTTTATGATTTATTTGTCACAAGTTCCTGACCTATTCACACACGTTAGTTTGATAAACTAAACTAGCCTAAAGGTTGAGTTGGTTTAATTCTATTGGTCTCCCACAACGCTTGGAGGAAAATAAAACCACGAAGTTTTATGTGGATTGTGTGACAAAAAAAAATCACTTAAAAGTAAAGATAAAATCTAATTCACTAAGTTTTATTTTTTGAAGAAACAAAATCTGATGATATTGACCATTGAGACAATAATTTAAAAGTTTTTAACATCATATATCTTAATCTGTCAATATATTGATTTTCATTCATTTCTCATTTAATAAGTTTAATAAGCTGTCTAGGTGTGTTTAGCGGGCAATAATATGCTTTGCACTAAAAATTCACAAATTCATCAAAGAAGGCACCTCATACCTGATTAAGACACACCTACTCCATATTGTAAAAGTTGTGATTTTTGTATCAAGTAAAATATATTTATAGAACTGCAGTTAACCAAGACTACCCAAATGGTATAAAGGAAGAATTAAAAAATATAGAAAGAAAGAATTAATGAGGAAAGGAAAATGGAAAACAAAATAGGAAAACACTACTCGGTGTCAACCAAATTTTCAAGGTAGAGAAAAATTGAAAAACCTTAGTTCAAGTAACTTTAAGTAACATTTATCTAAGTTTCCTAGATGCAGAAAATCTAAGTAACATACCAAGTGAGGTGCCAACCAGGATTGCCCTGGGTGTGGCAAGACCCACTGCCCAAGGACAAGAAACAACCTGCAAAGTGCAGAGGGGCAAATACTATCTGTAAAAAAAACTTGACTGAAAAGTAAATTAAAAACACAAGATTCATAGTCCTCCAAAAAAATTTCCTTTATCCGGGAATAATGCCAAACTTGACTCACTTTCATGCACCATAAACAGAGGAATCAGCTGTGGAGAGACCAAAAGAGATGCTACAGACCATCAAACCAGAGGAATCAGCTGTGGAGAGACCTGAGCTACAGACAATGGAGGCTTAAGAAGAAGACAAATGCTTCTAAATAGATTTTCATTATTTTCTCCACCCTCTGCCTCAACATAAACAAGAGCTTCGACTACAGTGCCAGCAAAAAGTACCATGCAGTACCTACAGAGGGTGTTTGTCGATCCATTAGCAATTTATCAAATACCATCAACCTTTTATCACAATCATTCACCAAATTGTGTGACAATCTGCCACTAAACTAGAATTTTGGAGCAATGTTAGCAAACTTAAACATGTGAATATGCAGCTCCTACCATGAACAACTAGGCAAGTGTGTATTGTTTTCAAGATAAAGATAGGTTTAAAGACTAATCCCCTACCTTATCCTATTTGTAAATAAGGGTTCTTTAGTTCATCAAACAAAATCCCAAAAAGCGAAGACAATTTTTTGTAACAAAAAAGTCCTAGACATTTCTTTCTCTTTTGCTTCTCATTATTATTCTAAGCATGCATAACAAATTGCTTCTACCTTGTGCTTCTATGTTTGTTTGGCATTGCCATGCCAAATGAGTATTGATCAGTTTGAAAATGCACAACGCATTTGCAAGTAACACTGCTTAAAATGGAAAATAAATTGTCATTTCAATTATGCTTATTTCTTTCTGATCTATACTTTATGGTATACAATTACATGGTTCTGAGCTCTGTTTCAGAGAATCTGCAATCTTTTGTATGCGCTATTTCTGTGTTACCTATAGAAGTTAATACTTAACTATAATATCTATGCTATCTTTTGAGTTCGCATTGTTCTTTCATCATGCTTGAAAATACTAGATAATTGTCTCTATTTGTTGAGTTTATGATTTTCTTTGGAGATTTTAAAATTCAATGGTTTTGGGGATAGTAGATATAAAAGGATGAATTGGAACCAAATAATCCTATAGTTTTCTTTAAAGAAAAAAAATAAATTAAGAGTTTCTTAGCCTTTTAGGTGAGGTTGGTGAAATCAAATGTCCAATATAGAATGGCCACTTAATTAGCTTCAAAAGAAAGGACTTCCACAATTGATATTAAATAAATAAGTTCCTAACTATGTAGCACCGATACGTGAATTTCTTGTACGATTAGTATACACATAAATATATAATATAAGATACAATATTTAAATTTTTTTTTTGAACTGAATATTTAACAATTTCTTAAAAATATATTAGTATATAATTGTATATTATATGATAGAGATAAATACATAACATATAATAATATATATAGACAAATATAATAATAAAAAATTAAAAATAGAATTAATATGATAACAAAATATATATATATATATATATATATAATATATATTATATAACATATCGTATCCTATATTTTTTAAGAAACGACGTATCGTCATATCGGATATGTATCGTATCCGATAGTCGTATCGTGTCCGTGCAACATAGGTTCCTAATCTCGACTGAAATAATAATCCAATGTGCAGCAGCTGTCAACAACCTCTCAAGAGGTAGATATCCACGCCACTGAACATGTAAAATTAAGCTTACATAATAAATGAAAAAATACTATGAATGCTAGAGGTGGGTATTAGGGTGGGACTGGGATCTAGCCTAAATCCAGCTAAAGAAAATTATGCATTGAAGATACAAAATACATCATTAGCTCAAATTGTGAAAGTGAGTAGTTGGATGGAGCAGGAAGAGAGTGAGAGAAAAATAGAGAAAAACTTTGCTTCTCAGTTACATGCATTTCCATACTCGAACAATGAACAAAACTTTGATCTCATATTTAAGATTGTTGGATACCGCGGGGTCCTCTGATTCCATTTTATCTGGATTTTAATGGGTTAAGAAGATTTCGTTGCTACAACTTGTGATCTACTCCTTAGTCTTCTAGTATAATGGATAATTGGTGGCATTTGCATTCACAAGCCAAATAGTGAATTCCTTAATGACTTGAGTAAAAAAATTGTTATCAATAAACATAACATAAAATAGATATACAAAGTGGTGAACAGTGTGTAGAGATATTACTCAGCAAAAGGTTTGATCACACAAAAGAAAATATACATTTTGTGTTCTCTTGTAAATTCCTTCTATTTATATATCTGAAATTAACATTTACATGTAATTGGTTGACATGTAACTAACCTCAGTTACCATAATGTGCTTGTTCCCTATGATGGTAAAATACTAACAGTTTTAAGGAAGGATTATTATAACACCATGCCATGGCTAATTCTCTTTTCTTAGTCCGATTCTAACTAGGGGACTCACCAACTGCATGTCGTATATGGGTGGCAGGCAGCAAAATATATATCTAACAGCACAAAAATTATAATTAAAATCTAGCTCCATAACTTCAACTCCAACCCAGTCCCCACACCTGTTAATACAACAAGCATTGCACTTGAAACAAACAATTCTTGCCATTTATTTTATCTTTAGAACAGAAATTGTGGAGCCGTAATAAAAGGATATACTTCTTTTAAAGTCCAGCGAGAGATACACGCACTCTACTTCTGCTTTTGTTATAGTGGGTCTATTCTAGCTGATATGATATCCACATTAGCATTAATTAAGTATCTCTTTGAGGGAAAGAAATTGAAGACAACTTGGCTTATTTTTACTATATTCGCTCAAATTTATTACTTGAAAACTACTTCATCATCTGTACGTATGGAACTCAACAATGAAAGACTACATTTATTTTCATGTAAGTTTATAGGACCACTACTATTCTAGTTCTAGTTACTAATTAAAGGCTAAACTTGTATAGTTGTATTTCTGCACAAACCTATATATATGAAACGAGCTGTTCATGCATGTGCTCCTACTCCACAATCAATTACTACAATTCCTTATTCAGTAAGAGATTGCATCACCTCAAATGGGTGGTACTGAGATCTATAAACCCATTTCAGTTCAACTTCATGGAACCCAGCTGCATTATATTAATATTCCTGACTCATTAAGCCTTTTTATTAATGAAGCAGTAGAAAATTGTTGATCCTTTTATTGGCTGAGTGCTTTTTGAGTAATATAGAGGACACCTAAAAAGATACATGATCAGAATCAGCAGACTGATTTATTCACTACTTTGTATTTATGCTTCAACACAGCAAACTCATCTATATTCCATGCACATATTTCATATTATTAGGTAGAAGTTCCGGATGTGATTCAAGTCCAAAATGAGAAAGGAATCGCTTTCCTATGATCTTCCCCAAATTTATTTGAACCATATGGAAAACATTGTACAGGGCTAGCTTACCCTAAACTTCCTTCTCCATCTAGCTGGTCCTCCTAGGATGCCCTTTGAAAACTCGCATCACATTATATACTGGGAACTCATTATTGCCACCGACTGACTGTCCTAATAGCGAAAACAATTTATTTTATTAATTGAATAAATGAATAATGATATTCACACATATTTATAAACACATCAACTTTCAAACACATCAACTAATAACAGCTGTACTATTTCTATTAAATGATTACATTAAGTCATGTATTTTATTTTCTATACACTCACTTTGATTCTTCAAATGCTTATGCTGATGCTCACGTAATTACTAATTAAGTCACTCTCAGGCTAAACTTTTCTTTCTACACAAACCTATAGATATGCCACGAGCTGTCCATGCATGTGCTCCTACTCCACAATCAATTACTATAATTCCTTATTCAGTAAGAGATTGCATCAAAATTTCCACACCAGCCTCAAATGGGTGGTAGTTTGATCTATAAAGTCTCTCTATCCACCACATTTCAGTTCAATACCCAGCTTCATTATATTAATATCCCTAACTCCTTAAGCACTTTTATTAATGAAGCAGTAGAGAGTTGTTGATGTGAGTGCTTTCTGTTGATGAAGAATTAATTCATTCTTCTCAGCTCCTACAAATTGAGCACTGATCCTTTTCAAAAACGTACCATTCTCCTTCTTTACATCATATTTCTCTCTGAAACCTTCAATCTTCCCACATCCCATCATGGCCATCTCTCCAAAGTTGACATTGGCTCTCTTTTCTCTTTTCTCTCAGAGTCAATCTTCTGATTCCTCCAAGCAACCTTACAGAACTGCTTATCACTTTCAACCTCTCAAGAATTGGATGAATGGTATATTTAATTTCCATCAAACTAGTCTTAGATATTCTTTCTTACCCAGTTACCCTTCTTTCCTTCCTTTCATTTTTGGTGCTAAATAATATCACTGACTGTTTTTTATTTTGCCTCTTTTTTTTTTATTTGACATGTTATGCTGAAATGGACAACTTGCAGACCCTAATGGTTAGTTCTTTGGGCTTCTCCATTTATGCTCTATAGTGATATAGTATATATGTTTTTAAGTTTTCTTCAAACCCCCCATTTTCTTATCCCCTATCCTAACATCTACCCATTTCACAGATATGCTTTATGATTTTATGCTAAATGATTCCTTGCTCTCAATGTAACGATTCTCTGCAATCTTTCATAGTTGAATTCGATGCTTTTGCTGATCTCTGTATATTTTATATATTTGTAATCTAATCAAGACTACATTCAGACTTGGTTCAACCTTTTAATGAAATTCCATTATTCCTCAAAATAAACAGAAAATTAACCACGTGAAGAAAATAAACCTCTAATGTAGAAAAAGATGATGAGGGTATAACTGCATTATTATTCTATGACACAAATAGTTAGTGTTATTATTATAAAAAGGCAATGGCTGAAAAGACTTCCATAAATAAAATATGCTACATCCGAGCAATAGAAATTAGCATAGCTACTATGCATAAATAAACATACGTGAACTACTTGTAGGCATAGCAGATCAACTTAAAAATATTACATTTAATCCATCCAAATCCAGTAACACATTTTTTAATTTACAAATATTAAGAAAATATCCAAGTTTCCGTAGTTGCAGAGATGTTAGAAAACTGATACTTACCGAAGAACTGAACTTGTCCACAGTCATTTCTAGCACATCATTGTCTTCAATCCATTGCATTGCATCCACATGATTTACGTACATATGCTCATCGGCACCAATCGGGCGTACCAAAACCTGGTTTTTAATACAGAAAAAACTGCCACTAAAATTTACAAACAAACACACACCCAGACACAGATCGGTCATCAATGAAAGTAAATGATTTTTTAAGATTTAAAAATTCTAATTCCAATACACATCTATCATCAACAAAAACAAGTAAAATAAAGATTTTGAACATGCATCAACAAGAGAAAAGGCTTAACCAATGAGTGCAACATTTAAGACATGAAATAGATGTTGCCAAAAACCAACCTCCATTATAGATGTAATTCCAATCAAGTCGATAAGTTTCCTCAAAATTTCATGGTGTGCCTGGATAGACATAAGTAGAAAATATCAGCCAACTGAATGATTGAAATGTATTCTATATAATAAGGACAGAATGAGAGAAAATGAGTATTTGTTAAACTTCTTAGTGCACGCTCTTATATTATAAAAACATGCATACTTAATTATTATTTATAGATGATAGATTAAGGTACTCACAAATATATGCTTTGTCCTTTCTGCCCATTTTATTACTTTTTAGCTGAAAAATGTCTTTATATGTAACTTTTTGGGCAGGACCAATGAGGTATAGAGGACTGTATCATTTGTTCTATCAATACAATCCTAAAGGTGCAGCTTGGGGCAATATTGTATGGGCACACTCAGTCTCAAAGGATCTCATCAATTGGACCCCACTAGATCCTGCCTTGTTCCCTTCTCAGCCGTTTGATATCAATGGCGTTTGGTCAGGCTCAACCACAACACTTCCAGGGGGCAAACCTGTCATTTTATACACAGGACTTGACCCAATGAACCGGGAAGTTCAAAACTTGGCCTATCCCAAAAACATGTCTGATCCATTACTTAGGGAATGGGCTAAGTCCCCCAAAAATCCACTAATGGCACCCACTATTGCTAACAAGATAAATGCAAGCGCATTTAGAAACCCTACCACTGCTTGGCTAGGCAAAGATGGGTACTATAGGGTGCTGATTGGAAGCAAAAGAAATGCTAGGGGAAAGGCAATCTTGTACAAGAGCAAAGACTTTTTTAATTGGGTTGAAGCCAAACACCCGCTACATTCAGCCAATGGCACTGGAATGTGGGAGTGTCCTGATTTCTATCCAGTTCTCAACAAGAGCCCATTTGCCATTGGTGTTGACACGTCCATGAATGGTGATCATGTTAGACATGTGCTAAAGGTTAGCTTAGATGATAAAAAACATGATCACTATTTGATTGGGACTTATAACATCACAAGGATGTCTTTATTCCCGACAAAGGATTTGAGGATAATCAATTCGTTACAAGATATGATTATGGGAAATATTATGCCTCAAAATCTTTTTCGACAATGGAAAGAAGAGAAGGGTCTTGTTGGGTTGGGCTAACGAATCATCACTCCTACCGGATAATGTCAAGAAAGGATGGGCCGGAATACTTGTAAGTTTGGTAGCAATTTATTAATTTTATATACATTTGTTTTTCTAAATGCAAGATAAATAAAGGATATTTCACCCAAAAAAAAAAAGATAAATAAAGGATAATATTATAGTTGACAGTACCTGTGTTGTCAATCGCGCCGTGTTAGTGGCCGGAAAACGTGCCGGAATCGCGGTGGTGGCGGCTAGAGAGCGCTGCTATAGTGAAGTCGGGGTGAAAGCCCTATTTTGCCCTCGGTTTTTAGCCATTTCTGTCGCTTTTTTTGGGTCATTTAGGTAATTTCTCCCTACCCATTTGTTTTCGGTCAGACTCCCTTCTCCCATCGGAAAAACTTCCCCCTTTTCAACAAAGAGAGCCTATGAGAGATCGCTTCGAAAACCAACCTCTACTCCGCCTACCCCTTCGTTTCCGGTGATGGTGATGGTGATGGTGATGGTGATGGCGATTGCTTTTTCCGACGACGGCGACTCATTCTTCTCTTCACTGCTCCACTGTTTGGTTCCACCATTTCTCTTATTCTCTTCTCTTCTCCAGTAAGGTTCATGAAACTTGCAAAAAAGTATGTTACCAGCTAGAGAAGGAATCCCAGCCATAGTTTGTATCTGTGTCGGCTATTGCCTAATTTAGGGCTAGATGAGGCTGGTTTATGTTGGGCCTGTTGGCTATGAAAGGCTATGAAAAAGTCTTGTACCAGCCAGAAGCCCAAGAGCTATTAAATTATTTAACCTGAACATAGGTTGCAAGTTATTAAATTATATTATTCAATTTTCCCAAATTTCATGAATCTATATTACATTTTATGTTTTAACAATATGATGAATGGTTACAACCTTAGTCGTATTTTGGAATAATGTTATGTATGCTGGATCTGTTATTAATTTGAGTATACTTCTTAAATTTTTTATGTATACTATGTTAGTTTATATAGTTTTCTACTCTTTGCAACAGCGACCATCCCACTTTACGCTATCTCACTTCAGTGTTTTTAGGGCCGGCTGCTCCATGCCGCTAACCGAGATTGATAACATATGTTGACACATTATTTTATATATATGTACATTTTTCATCGTTTGATTAAGATGCATCTTACCTTTTTGTAAGATACGTAAGGAGACTCAATGGTGGAAAAATTGAAAGAAACAAGAAAGCAAGAGATATATATTGACTAATTTGCACATGTATTTGCAGACTATTTCAAGGGCTATCTGGCTTCATAAATCCAGGAAACAGTTGGTACAATGGCCGGTCCAGGAAACTGAAAGCCTACGTGTGAACCCAGTCCATTGGCCCACCAAAGTGCTCAAGGGAGGTGAGCTGCTTCATGTTATTGGTGTCACTGCAGCACAGGTAAAGTTTTACTTGTTACATTCCACTAATAAGAGTAATACAATTATTTGTAATCTGTAAATACTTGCATTTATGAATAGTACATACTTTATCCTAAATAAAATGAAAATTATTACCAACAGACAGATTAATAATATAGACGAATTATCCAAGTTTCTTTCCATACTAAATAATCATTGTTTCTTTGCAGGCCGATATTGAAATTTCATTCAAAGTGGGTGAGTTTGAAGAGGTAGAAGTATTGGACACTTTGATAGAACCCCAAATTTTGTGTGGTCAAAAGGGTGCAGCTGTAAAAGGTGGTCTGGGACCCTGTGGTCTACTAGTTTTTGCTTCTAAAGACCTGCAAGAGCACACAGCAGTGTTCTTCAGAATCTTTAGATACCGGCACAAAAATTTGGTGCTTATGTGCAGTGACCAAAGCAGGTTTGCCCTGTCCTTTATCCCTTTCTGTCAGCTTGATGCTCAAACTCTTTCTCTAATATGCAATGTAATACTTTGACAGGTCTTCCTTAAATGGAGATAATGATATGACCCCTTATGGGACCTTTGTAGATGTGGACCCTCTCCATGAGAAGCTGTCATTAAGAATTTTGGTAAGTTACAATTTATGAAACTATAAGAATACCAACTTTGCTGAAAAATGAAAAGTCAATATGTTCGGTTTGTAGTGGCCCACTAAAAGTTGCATTAATATGTAGCTAAAGAGCATGAGTGAAAAATGCTAAATATATAATTAGAATCACAAGTAGTGACTAAACATTGGAACATCATAAATAGTGACTTTTCTCTAATTAATAATGCATGATTTTCTCCCATTCACAGATTGATCACTCTGTAGTGGAGAGTTTTGGGGCAGAAGGAAGGGCCTGCATCACATCCAGAGTGTATCCCACATTGGCTATCAATGATAAGGCACAACTATACGCCTTCAATAATGGAACTGTCAATGTTAAGATTACAAGATTTCATGCTTGGAGCATGAAGAAAGCTCAACTCAATTTAAGGTTCTAATAAATTAATTACCACACAAGACAAATATCATTGCTTTGTAATTCTGGAGCATATCTTGTAAAATGTCGTAGATATGTGCATAAACAAACATTGAGCCATTCAGATTTGAGCTGAGCTCTACAATATATAAGGCCCTTCAATTGAGTGTTAAATTACTGTACGTGCTAGATGGTTGGGGAAACTGAGACAGTTTTCTCCAGCAGCTGGGTTTGCATCTCTCTGGCTTGGTATGAACCTTATAGGCCCCACATTTGCCACAACAATTTTTCTGGCTCCCAGATTGAATAACCTCTACAAATGGTACAAATGTTAACATCTATAGGAGAATTATTTAAAAACAAAGATTCTAAGTTCTCAGAAACATTACAGTTAGCTGTGTTTTGAGTTTTGATATCATGGTGGTCACAGATTTCTGAATATGCCAATTTCTGCTCATTAATTATAATTGCTGGTGTTAGGTAGTTGTTAATGAAATCGTTTGAGCCTATTGTCACAGAAAACAATGCCCTTTTAAATAGATTGAGAGACGCAAGAATGCCAATGCTGGAGATGATGTATTGCCTGGTATTTTCAAAATTTTCTATCTGTGCATCAAACTTGATTCGACCACCCTATCAGTCATATTACATGCACATTGTTATTATTCCATTCGAGAAAAAATTGGAGCTTACAGAACACAACTAAAACAAAAACTCACAAATACTTGTCTAGTTAGGTTGACAATTCTACCTCCACCAGAGGGTGGATATTACCAATGGGGGATATTACGTAGCAAATCATGGGGGAGAACAAACCTTTTAAGTCAGGGTATGTAGTGAGCCAACATTAAATGATAGAGCTGTTAACCATGATTACTCGTTTAGAGGGAATAAATGTAATAGAGAATATAAATGAAGGATCATGCTAACAGTGTCCTTAGGATACTAGTTAAGGAATCAAATTTAACATAAAATGAGCATGTTTTGGAAATTGGAATAATCAGTTATAAAAATAAATTGCTTAATTTTTAAAAACCATCCTACAATTTTTTTTATTATAATTTATTTTTAACATAAAATAAACTAATTCAAACTCACCGAGGCAATTTTTTATGTTTGGTTGGGTGATTTAAAAGAAAAAAAAAATATGAACATTCATTTATTTGTTAAATTATGTATTTCATAAAAAAAAATGAAGAAACTCTATTAAAGGATTCTTTATCGCTCTTATGGCATTTTGATACTCCAATTTAACATAAAATGATATGGGACTTGTTAACGAGCACCTTACGGAATCAAGAATTAAAAATGTTTTATTGGAAATCGTAATTTTAAAACTTTCGGTGTATAGAATACACTACTTTCTAGGCTTAATTGCACTTTTGGGAATCTCAATCCTCTAACTTTTTTGTGTCAAAAGTCACCTGATTTTCTTTCTATCTCTCTCCTATTTTATTTTCTCTCATCTTCTCTCACCTTTTTTTCTCTCAAATACACTAAAGTCACCTAACTTTTCCCTCCTAAAAGTTAGGGAATCCGGATCCCACTTTTGGTCTTCCTATTATTAATATGTACGATTTTTGTTCCTAAAGTTTTTTCTGTGCACATTTGGTCCCTCTATTTTTTCATTGTTGCAAATTTGGTCATTTTATCCAATGTTTGTCGATTTTTTAATGATTAACATACAGGAACCATTGTTGTAAGCGCGTAGAACCCATAGTTGAGACCATGTGATGGAACCAAAAACATGTCTAAGAAATGAGGGACAAAACCAGTAAATAACATAGATAAACCATTGAATCATGTCGATTTAGAGAGGCAGAGGAGAGAGAAACTCAACCAAATGTTCTGTATGCTTAGAAGGGTGATTCCTCTATATTGGTCATAGAAAAAATTGACAAACATTAGACGGAAGGACCAAATTTACAAAATTGAAAAAATAAGGGAGCAAATATGAACTGAAAAAACTTTAGGGACCAAAAACACACATGGTCAATAATAGGAGGATCAAAAGTACAATTAAACCTACTTTCTAATACAATTAGTTTTTTATATTTGATTCCTTAATTAGTGCCCATAGCATTCACCTTAAATTAATAATAAAAAGTTATAAGAAATTCTTAAACAAATAAGGATCTTACCAACCAATACCTTCGTAAATTAATAAAAAGCAAGTTATTACAAGAAACTAAACATATCTTCTTTTAAAAAAAAAATACATCACTTTTCTATAAAAAAAAAAAGGTGCTTTTTCTTGATTCATTAATAAGTTTCAATTACACATAAGTTATAATGTGTAAAAATTTTAATTAGTTGTCACTTGTCATATGAGCAATACTTGCATAGGATTTTAAAACCCGTGGTTGCCATAAAAATCACCCTTTACTGGCCGTGAAAGTTTCTGTGCAACACAATGGACTCGGTGCATTGCTTACTAGGTTCACATTTTCTCGTCCATGCACTTGTATGCATTCCTCTTAAAAATAGTGAGAACTAAGGTTTAGTTTGGTGATCAGGATAGGATATGGATGAATAGGATAAGAGGATAGAATAGGAATATGATAGGAGCAAGATAAGTTATTATCATATCCGACGTTTGGTGTCCAACAGATAACCAATAGGATAACATTATAATTTTAGTATAAATATTAAAAAAAATTCGTTTTTATTCTAAATATTTTCATATTTATTATATTTAATTTTTTTATAATTTATATTTTTTAAATTATATAAAAAACAAAATTATCCATATGATACAATTATTTTAAATTTTATAGAAATTGTCTAACTTCAATTATTTATTTTTTTATAATTTTAAATATTCATTTTGAGTTTTTAATTTACATATAGTTAAATTATTAGAATTTTTTGTATTTTCAGTTTTTTAAAATAATATAAAATAACAAAATTAACATTGTGATAAAATAAAAATTTTTAAAATTAATTATTAATATATTTATTATTTTAAATATTTTATATTTTACTAACCTTTTTTTTACCATGTTATATTTTATTATACTTTAAAATATTATTTTATTATACTTTAATTATTTTATTATACTTTAAATCACATTATCCTAAGTTCTAACTCAGCTCTTCCCTCGGGATAGAATTTTAATTAGATAAACATAATATGATAGGTAACATGATTGACTTATCATATCCTACCGGCTGATCAAACAATAGTTTTAAATAAGATATGATATTTTATCCTATCATATTTTTTTATCCTAACCATCAAACGAACCTTGAGAGAGTCTTTAATGTTGGCAGGTACTTCCCCAAATTGTATTTTTTTCACCATTGCTTAAATATGAGAAAACCTACCCAGCGGGCCATTCCTTCTCGTTCTTAAATCTTAATGATCCATACTCCATAGCATATTAAAGATTCAACAGTCACTTCAACAAAAAAAAACAAGATTCAACCGTCACACTCACATCAATTGTCAATTGTTCAACACCAAAAGATACCATTTTGTATCTGGAATGTTTTATTTTCAGATAAACTATATTTCTAGGAATGTGATTTTCGGAAATAAAGTTTTCCCACATTCACACATGAGAATAGAGTTTTTCCAAGTTTATAACTATCATTCACTAGTTTTATTCTCAAAAATCTTTTATACCTAAAAGTAATTTTTTTAAATTTATGACAAACATAAGAAACTTTTAATATCTACCTATATTCCTAAGAATATTTTTATAAAACTTATACCAAATACTTGGAAAAGGTTTTCCAAAATAAATTGCAGCTATCAAATGCATCATACCTGATGAACATGCCTGGCATCATATTCATAAGTCAACTACGTAAACGGTAACTGAGGCCGTTTTATCAATAAAGCAACATTGATATTTTTTTGAGTTCTGTTGCTTGAACACAAAATTTTAGATGTCATATATATTTATTTTTATCTCGCACTTATTTTTTATCATGTTTTATATATACACATATCAAGAATATCAAGACAAAAATAAAAGAACATCATATGATGTTTCATTATAGATGTACAAAAATCATTTCTCATATTTTATTTGTGGTATTTTTTATTTTGTGCCAAATGACTTTCGTTTATTTATTTATATTAGTGAAGACCCAAATTGATCCTCGAAAAATTTCGGGGACCCACTCTTAGTCCCTTAAAAATAAATTATTCGTTTAGTCCCTCAAATTTTATAGCGGGACACATTAGTCCCTGGATTTTGTTCCGACGTCCATTTACTTGCCTGCGTGACCCATTAATCACCATACTTGGCTCTTATGAGTTATGACGAATTTCTTATACGGAAAATGAATAAAAACTGAAAAATTTATACTTAATTTTAAAATTCAAATACATGAAAATTATGCAAATTTTTTTCACTTTTCATTAATTTTTCACGACTGAAATACGTCATAGATCACGCAGGACCAATAACGACTCAAGTGAGATGGTGAATATGACACGTACGCAAGTAAATAGACGTCTGAACTAAATATAGAGACTAATATGTCATACGTTGAAAATTTGAGGGACTAAATGATTAATTTATTTTTTTTCATGGACTAAAAGTGGGTCCCCAAAATTTTTTAAGAACCAATTTGGGTCTTCACTCTTATCTCTAGACTAGTATAATATAGTTGTGCAACGCACAGGTAAATTTTTCATTAAAACCATATTTTGTTAATGATTAATAAAAAGAGGATCGTTATTTGACATAGTAAGACAATGAAGATAGGAAATTGTATTTTGTATAAGACACAATAAGGGTATGTTTATTACCAATATAATAAATGATTTTCATGTTTTATAAAAAATAGGACCTTATTATAATGAATAAAAAATGAAAGTTCTGCTACGCAATCAACAGGAAATTTCGTTTTTACATTAAATAACAGTAAAATTTATAAGACTCCAAGAATAGAAGTAGGGTCAAATTTTTTTGCCTACTGAATTATGACTTGGAAACATAATTTGTAGAAGCCATCGAGGAAATAATTCACTCTGGTAAGCATCCCAAAACTCATAACATCAGCATAAAGACAACAAATTCAATATCTAAGAAATTGATACATTGTCAAAAAATAATAATTTAATACATAGAAAAAATTCCAGATATACAAATTGCTAAGCTGGCTCGTAGCACATGGCACATTAAGAATAATACACTGCCACATATCGAGTTATAAAGCCAACTGTTAAAGACAAAATAACAAATGACTGATGTGTGAGATGCTGCTGTTTCTTGTCCACGCCTCCTTAATGTACCTCCATTACTTATGGAATCATGCAACTATAAACCATTCAGATGCCAAAAATAAATAATATACAGAGGATGTAACTACAGATTTGCTTGATGGTGGGCCAAATTCAATATCCCTATTTGGTTAACTATAAAATGGTACAACTAGAACAATGCCACCAGCCCTTGCTTGAATCACATAGTGTTTTCATGTGGAAATGAGGAAGAAAGCTCGGGTAGAGATATTGGAAAAAAGAATTAGAAAATTATATCTCAGTAACCTAATCATCAAAATCTTACCATTATCCCATGATCACTTGAAATCACAAAGATACATATAATGCTTCTCTAGTTATGGATGGTCAAAATTCAAACTAATTTGAATATTGAAGTGGTCACCATATCAACTTTGAAACACACACAAGATAATTGAAATTATAATAGTTATGGATGGTCAAAATTTCAAACTAATCTGAATATTTAAGTTTTTTTTTGTTGGCCTTGCAAGTTTGAACCCAAACTTTGACAATGGCCCTTCTTTGACTTTGTTATTCTCCACTGATCAGTGCATCAAGAAAGCTTTGTGGGTGACGAAGCTGTCTCTTATACATGTAAATAAAAATACATGGAGCATGATACTTAGGTGCAGTGATATCAAAATAATTAAATACAAACATAAAAGCTAACTAATATTAGAGGAGAGAGAGATGAGTCGGATGATAGATGGCAAACATAAGAATAAGGTGCACAAGAAAAAAGAAAAATAGCCAATAATGTTTGGCGCATATAGCATCTCACACATATGCAAATTGATTGAGAAAGTTAACTGCTAACTTAGTAGCCTTAACCTAGAGAAGGGGTGCGTTTGATTTGCAAAAATTAGTGGATTTCGACAAAGACACAAAATTTTTGTCCCCTGTTTGATCAGAAAAGTGGTCAGGGGATAGGATAAAAAATGGGTGAATGACGGGACAAAAACCCAAAATTTTGTCCCCCACCAAACCATGGATGGACAGGCTAACAAAAGACAAAATTATCCTTACATCTCTCTCCTCTCTCCCTCCCTATCTCTCCTCTCTCCGCTCTCTCTCCTTGCTCTCTCTCCCCCTCTCCTCTCTATCTCTTTCTCTCTCCTCTCTCTACACATAATTATACAAAATTATATATTGTATATTTATATATTAAATAATATTAATACATTAAATAACTGTGAATCCATTTTCACTGTTTAAAACCAGCTGTCATTTTGTGATTTTTTTTGCAGTTTTTAAATTTTTTTTGTGGCAACTATGTTTTGTGGGCTTTCTTTTTATTGTTGATGAATGGTAAGCTCATTTTTTATCGGGAGAATGGACTTCATTTATTATGGTTAGAAGTTTCTATGATACGTTTCCAAGCTGCAGTTCAAAAGGCCAGGCTTATCATTTTTTTATTAGAAAAAAAGGACAAGCTTTAGTTTAAACTTTGGAGAAGAAGTGTCATCTGCAGAGGAGGTTGCATGACCATTTGAATGTTCACCCATGTCTGTCCTTTCTTTCATTTTACAGAAATGATAATTTGACACAGTTTTTATACACCTACGATCGACATCATATTAGCTACAGTGTATGTGGCGCACTGTGCGGCACTGTAGCGGGTACTTTTTTTTAAAAAAAAATTAATTTTTTTTAAAATAATTTTTTTGATTAAGTATGTGTAAATATCTGGTGAATCGGGTACAAATATCTGGTGAATTCAGTTCATTATCTGGTGAATGGGTTTTTTTGAGAAATAATTTTCTTGATTAAGTATGTACAAATATATGGTGAATCCGATATAAATATCTAGTGAATTCAATTCATTATCTGGTGAATAGGTTTTTTTGAGAAATAAATTTTTTGGTTAAGTATGTGCAAATATATGGTGAATCATGTATAAATATCTGGTGAATTTAGTTCATTATCTGGTGAATGCGTTTTTTTTATAAATAAATTTTTTGGTTAAGTATGTGTAAATATCTGGTGAATGGGTTTTTTTGGGAAATAAATTTTTTGGTTAAGTATGTGCAAATATCTGGTGAATCATGTACAAATATCTGGTGAATTCAGTTCATTATCTGGTGATTTTTTTTTTATATATAAATAAAGTTTTCATTCACTGTTTAAAACCAGCTGTCATTTTGTGATTTTTTTGCAGTTTTTTAATATTTTTTTTGTGGCAACTATGTTTTGTGGGCTTTCTTTTTATTGTTGATGAATGGTCAGCTCAATTTTATCGGGAGAATGGACTTCATTTATTATGGTTAGAAGTTTCTATGATACGTTTCCAAACTGCAGTTCAAAAGGCCAGGCTTGTCATTTTTTTATTAGAAAAAAAAGGACAAGCTTTAAACTTTGGAGAAGAAGTGTCATCTGCGGAGGAGGTTGCGTGACCATTTGAATGTTCACCCATGTCTGTCCTTTCTTTCATTTTACAGAAATGATATATAATTTGACACAGTTTTTATACACCTACGGTCGACATCGTATTAGCTACAGTGTATGTGACGTACTGTGCGGCACTGTAGTTGTACTGTGCGGCACTGTAGCGGGTACTTTTTTTTAAAAAAAAATAATTTTTTTTAAAATAATTTTTTATTAAGTATGTGTAAATATCTGGTGAATCGTGTACAAATATCTGGTGAATTCAATTCATTATCCGGTGAATGCGTTTTTTTTTTATAAATAAATTTTTTGGTTAAGTATGTGTAAATATCTGCTGAATGGGTTTTTTTGAGAAATAAATTTTTTGGTTAAGTATGTGCAAATATCTGGTGAATCATGTACAAATATCTGGTGAATTCAGTTCATTATCTGGTGAATGTTTTTTTTTATAAATAAAGTTTTTGGTTAAGTATGTGTAAATATCTGGTGAATGAGTTTTTTTGAGAAATAAATTTTTTTGGTTAAGTATGTGTAAATATCTGATGAATCGGGTACAAATATCTGGTGAATTCAGTTTATTATCTGGTGAATGAGTTTTTTTTAGAAATAATTTTTTTGGTTAAGTATGTGCAAATATCTGGTGAATCGGGTATAAATATCTGGTGAATTCAGTTCATTATCTGGTGAATAGGTTTTTTGGTTAAATATGTGCAAATATCTGGTGAATCATGTACAAATATCTGGTGAATTCAGTTCATTATCTGGTGAATGAGTTTTTTTAGAAATAAAATTTTTATTTTTTTAAAAAAGTCAAAATTTAAAAAAAAAAGTGTTGCTACAGTGCGCTAATGTAGCAGTGTCGCGTATGATGTCAAGAAAGCTGTGTCAAATTAGCACAGCTCTTCATTTTATAATCTCTTTTCCACCGATTTAGAGATAGATTCAAATCTCAAATATGGCAAAATTTGTCCTTTCTTTCATTTTTTCTAATCCCTTTTTCCATCGATTTAGTGATAGATGCAAAGCAACGACTATTTGAATGAGATGGGGTGTCTGGGGTTTTCCTTCACATCTTCGATCGTTACCACATACTTGCCGGCTCACGTCCTCCATTCCGCTGGTTCCTATTCGTCGCTGGTACCTATTCTTTAACTTTTTATTATTTATTTATACTTTTTATTCTTGGCTTTACTGGGCTTAACTCTGTTTTGCCTCATATTTAGGTGTATTTTTTTTGGAACTCATTTCAACGTGTTTATGTGAACTTGGTTACTGACAGGTGTACCAGTTATCCTTGGTAAAGTTGTATTTTAAGGGTAGGTTTAGTTGTAGGGTAATGCTTTTAAATAGCTGTGAGTTTGTGCTTACCCTGCCATGGACATGGAGGCTTGGGGAAGAGGGAGAGTGAGTGGTTTTTCTATGTAACTCTCCCCTTTCAGAGGGGTTGGTATGCTATGTCCCATCGTGACTTAGGTAGACGGCTGAGAGAATTGCTTATCTGTTGACCATTACCTATTTTTGTTGATTTCATCATACTAATAGGTCATGAGTGTTTTGTTAGCATACATGCTTTGTTCAGTTTGTTGATTGCATGCGGCATTAAATATTATAATTTAGTCTTAAGTCTAATTATTTACTCTCATGCTTATTAACACATATATTAGTAGTGTATGATTACTTTTTATTATTGATTTGATTGATCAGCTGCTTCCCTGCTGTCTGTTTTAGGATTAGTATGTATTAGTATTAGTATGTATGCTTCTGATGCCTTTGATTTTGAGTGATGATTGATCTTTAGTTCCTTTTTAAACCTAAAACTTCCCTCTTTTTTTCCCATGATTTTGAATTTAGAATTTTACATCTTTGGCTTGTCTTGTGGTCTATATAAAGTGGAAGGCATTGGTTATGTTTCATCACTTGGCTATAACTTCTCTTGGTTAGTCTGAAACTGAAAATTGCATTAGTTACTATGGCTGTAAACTTTGATCAACTTAGTAAGATTCGCTTCAATAGGGAGTGTGTGAGGTTGAAGGTGCGTGTGGCTAGGCTGTGGACAGTCCCGATGTTCAACAATCCTACCCAAACCAGCTCTCTCGAGTTGATCCTTCTTGATCAATATGTAAGCTATTTTGTCATGTTGATTCGTTGTCTTAAATTGATCATTATATAGCCATTTAAACAATTGTCCTTTCCTTCAAGGGAGGGAAGATCCAGGCAAGTGTTAGGAAGCCTCTTCTCTACAAATTCAGCCCTATCTTGGAGGAGGGCGCTGTCTACAAAATGGTCTACTTTAATGTTGTCCCTAATAATGGAAATTATAGGGGGACTCACCATGAATCCAAGTTGGTCTTCCTTTTTAAGACTACCGTTGTGAAGATGGAGGATAGTTCAATGCCTGCATTTGGATTTTCCTTCATTCCTTTTAATGAGGTTGTAACTTTGGGTGAAAATCATGAATTTCTAATTGGTGAGTTTACTTCTTTTGTGTTTATATTTTTCATTTGGGGGCACTTTTAATACCATCGAATATTCTATCTACACTACTCACTCTTTTTTATTGATGTCTGCCGTTGTTATTTGCAGATGTGATTGGTGTGTTGACTGAGGTCTTCCCAGAAAAAAAGGATACGAGAAAGATGGGAGGTTAACTAATATGGTGGTCATGGAACTCACAGACTCAACGTTAATATTTAACTCTTACCCTTTCTTTTTCTTCATTCTTTTCCTGTTCAAAACATTTGTTGCTTCTAACTTTGGTTTTGTGATTATAGTGGAAAATTAGAGTGCGCTCTGTTTGGGGATTATGTTGACCAGCTGAGGAGTTTCATTAACCAGGGGGCCAATGTGCAGGTTATAGTTATACTTCAGCTTGCAAGAGTCAAGAGCTTTAGGGGTAGGTGTTTACTCGACAATTATGAATTTCTTCCTACTTTTTGCCTTTACATTTTCTCATTTTGATTCAATTTATTGCACTTCTAACTGTTGCTTTCTTTCTTTTTTACCATTAACAGGACACATTGTTATACAAAACAGTATCAATGCCACCAAGCTCATGTTTAACCCTGACATTCCAGCTGCTCTTTCTTTTAGAAACACGTAGGATACAATACTTATATGATTTCCTGCTATTCTTGCTTTTTCATTTATCTATTTTTTCATTGTTCCAGTTTTAAAGAAAAGTTCTCATTGTATGTAATTAATTATTTAAGGATCACTGAACATGGTGTGATCGATGTTGAACCACTTTGTGTTATACTTGACAACTCAAGGGAGGGTCTTGAGTATGATTTTATGAAGCTTCACCCCAAAAAAACTGCTGCTCAGCTTAAAGATATACATGAGGTTTTCATGCTTATTTTTTCTTTGTCTTAAACTTCTCTTTTCTTAAAGTACAGTTTCTATGTATATGGTGTGCACTTTTAACGTAATTTCTGATTTCCATTCGTTGTTGCCTACTATTATTAGGATGGATTGTTCATTGTCTTAGGCACTATTGTTGACATGGTTGGTGATGGGGACTGGTTTTACCTAACATGTAAATGCAACAAATCTGTATCCTTGCGCTCTATTGTTTATTTCTGTGATAACTGCGATGTGCCCGTACTTCAAGTATCTCCCAGGTTTTTTATTTATTTAAAAAGCCTTTATTTTTGTCTACCTTTAATACCCTATTACTTTTTGAGGTGGAAAACTCGACCTTTTTTATTCCTCAGGTTCAAAGTGATTGTAAAGGTTGTTGATGACTCAGGAACAACTGTTTTTGTCCTATTCGATCGTGATGTTAACTTGCTATTGAAAAAATCTTGTGAAGAGCTTCTTATGTAGTCTTTTGAAGTATATATCCTTCATTTTTTTTGCCTCATTAGTTTAGCAAATTCAATGACTGATATAGTCTCATTTGGTGTTTTATTTGGTCTACTTTGCCTCTGACTCTTTTTTTTTTCCTCTGTAGGTTCCTACAGAAACTGGATTCCCTCATTTAATTGCAAATCTAATTGGTAGGCGTCTGTTGTTTAAGGTTGAGACAAAGGCTCATCAAAATGTGCACTATGAAACTACTTATACTGTGAGGAGGATATGTGATGATGAACACATTCTTGCTATGTTTGAGATGTCTGGTGGAGACAACACTCCCGTGAAGGCAACTTTTGCTCCTCCATTTTCAAAGGTGGACAGTACCTTTGTAGATCTTGAGGGGTCATCCTCTGTAAGTAGTTTTGTTATCTTCATTTCTATTCTTACTTAATTTTCTTTCATTTAACTTATCTTAGTTAAATTCAAATCTATTTCCCATCTTTAATTGTTAAAATGATCAGGCCATACCATGCATTAGTCAATATACTCCTACCTCCCTTGGAGCGGATTTCCCCCCCTCTGCTTGGAAACTTACCCCAGCAAATAGGTATCTTGAACCTGAATTTCTGTCTTCTCAACTTGAACACCCAAGCAGCAAGATGAAGAGTGTTGTTATCATTGAAGATGTTGACCAAGATGAACATTCAAGTGCCAAGTTGAAGAATGTTGTTAATATTGAAGAAGCGGACCAACCAACTTGTCAGCTGGTTGCAGTGAAGATTGAAAAGGATTGAGGGTTATCACACATGTGGAGGGTGTGATTTTTTTGAGTGGGTCTAGGGGATTTGCGGTTTTCTTTATAGTAATTGCATTAGGCTCCGTTAGACCGTTGGCTGTTTATTTTGGGATAATTTGTTCCTTATGCTTTTGTGAGGTGCAATCTGTTTGATCTTGGATGTCCCTCTGTTTTGGCTTCCAAATACAAACACGTGTCCTCATCTTAGGTTTTCATTTTGAAGTTTGTCTAAGTTAGGGGTGTCTGCAGGTGTTGAATGTTGCAGACATGTTAAGTTATTTAGTACTAACATTATCCCTCCTTCCTATACATATGAATGTTAGTGGAATGGAGTATGGTGTTAAGTTGTGTAAATCTATGCATGTACTAAGCTGACTTCTAATCAGCTGTTTATATTTATGAAAGTTGCTTTTATCTTTCCATGTTGATGGTCCCGTCATTCTGACTATCACCTCTGTCTAACTTGCTTTTATTTTGGGTTAGCTTTATTTGCATATGTGTGACCTAACCTATGCATAATTATGTTAAAGTACCATTATGGTACAACTTATTTCCAAAGTCATTATATTTTTATTATTAAAGTGGAACAACCTTTATTTTTGGACAATAATGACTTTCTCTTAGTCTCAGTAATGATTGGATGTGTATGTTATTGATTTTCAATCAACTTTACCGCATGAGATTAACTGATTCACGTCACCAAAATATGATAGGCTACTTGAGTCTTTTGATAGCTTGAGTACATGGCTTTTTGTATATCGTGTCCTTTGATAGGTTGAGAACATAGCTTTTTGTATAAATAGATGATATAGATCCAACACTACCTACTTCCTATTAGATGTTTGGGTATTGCAAGCTGGTGGTGTTGTCTTCCCTAACTTATCAACATTTTACTTAACTACTATATTTGCTCATATTAGGCATCTTGCAGTCTGGAACTCTTTCCTGTCTTATTGTATAAGTCTCGTCTCTATTGATGACTTCCTATAGTGTAGTTGTGATCTCTGTTGCAGTTTATTATATTTGTATGATGGTATATTTTTTTTTCATATGTTCCAAGTTGCTTTGTTGCATAATAATTTTTAAGAGGAACAAATAAAGGTCTTTCTTGAAGTCAATATCTGGAACACTAGATAGAGTAATTCTAATTGCACCATGGATATTTTCGATTAACTATTAATTATTACCTAACTTTTTTTTTGTTGCGAGAATTACTACCTAACTTAGAAACCATAGGGCGCTAGGAATAAAAAAATAATGCACAAAAGTTTGCTTGCAAAGCCTTTACTGAATCCGAAGTAAAGTATAGTACGAAATCCAAGATGAGGTTATTTTAATAGCAAACAATGTTCCCTATTTAAAAGCAAATAAACTCTAATAAAACAAGTGAGCAATGGTATCTAACAAAAAGAAAAAAACTATAACAGCAATCCCTACCAACAAATACTTGAAACAGTTAACTTTATACAACTTTAATCAGCGCAGATCAACACTGCCATAATAAAAAACATTACTATCAATTTAATGGTTATTACTATCCAAACAAACAAATATATCTACTAATGGTAAATCACATAGAAATTAAACAACCTTATAATGAAGCCCCTTAGCCATCTAATAAACTGCAGTGAACATGCGAAACAAGAATTATTACAATCAATGAAAATAGGAATAGTTTGGACAAGTTATAAAATCACTGTTAAAGCTTAAAATCAAGTATCGAAATAAGTTACCTTACATAATTAAAACACCAAATATACATACGGATACGTAATGCTTGAGTGTCCAAAGTGTCTTGCTAATGGTAGCATTAAGATGATGTTTCCAAGTCTTTGCGTCTTCCAAGTTGCTTTTGCGTCTTCTTCTTCTTAAAATGAGTTAGTCTGCATTTTCTTCTTCTTCTTTAAATGAGTTAGTGTTGATCAACATTTTACTACAAAGTAAAAAAATGAACCATAGTTTATAAGGCCAAGTTCTCATCTGGAGGCCCCAAAAGATTTATAGTGCACATACTATTATATTCTCTATAATATTTATGCAGCCATTTAAAATAAATTTTTATAATGTTAGGGCCGTGGGTAGCGCACGGGCTATTATACTAGTATATTATAAAGGGTATTCCGATAAATTTAATATTATTTTGTTTGTCTTTGTTCATTATCCATCAAACAATGTACAAGACAAAGAATTGTGTCCTGTAACTCAAGGATTTGTCTGTCTTTGTCTTTATCTTCATCTGTCATGTACTGTCCTGATACTTTTTGCAAATCAAACGCACCCTAGGTGTTGCCAATTAGATCAAATGAAAAATCTAGACATATACGATAAGTTGCTCACCCATTATACAACATGATGATGCAAGGGCTCTACCTACAACATGAAGACGATATCCATAAACAATTTTTCTTCATTACTGGCATCCTCATCATTTGCCAACAGTCGTTGGTAATCCAAGCCCTTGCCCCCTACCTTGCATTACATTCCTCCAAACGCTCACCTTACATTTGGAGAGATGCGGCAAAGTAGAAGTAGACAACAATATAAGGCTTCATTATATTTGGAAAGTAAACAGGGGTATGGTAATAAATGAATTTTAAAAAAAGTGTGCATTCCCAACATCCAGAAAATGAAAAATTATAACAGCCAACATTCAGAAGGTAAAATGTCAAGCTGAAGGGTGTAATAATCTTAACACATGCATGAAAACTTTACATTGACTGGTCAAGAAAAATAAAAAATCAAAAAAAACTTTAATCATTTGTTTATCTATGATTGGAATCTCATAAGAATTACATCTTATCCAGCAAGATCTTCTTTTTTTCCTCTTCACCACAAGAAAGTCATTGTCATCATTAAAGAATTGTCTTACTATTAATGCATCACAAAATATATCTTCAAGAGATATGATGCTAAATGATACTTCATGTGAGACCCATAAATTGGAAAGAGACGGAAATATAGAAAGGGGTGGGGGTAGGGGTGGGGGGGTTGGAGTGTATTTGAAGTGAATTAGTGTGTATAGTTTACCTTCACTTGGATCATAGAACCTTTCTATCAAGGAAAAAACCAATGCTCTTTCGAGACCCACTATCACCAACAACAGTGACAGTTTCCCCAGCAAGGAAAAAGATTGAGAAATTGGAAAGATCATCACATTTGGTATTAATGGATAGCTGAAAGTAACATCCTTAAATTTAATGTTACCATCAACCTCAAGCAAGGTATTTCCCTCTGATATATCTTCAACTATGGTAGGGACTTAATTGCACACACCAAGCATATAAAGTCTTGTCATAAAGATATCTCCCAAACCAATTTACCAAAGGCTGGACTGTCATATAAAGGAAAATGGCTTTGGCTAGTCCAACCTGAAGCTTCCTGGCCATAATGCATCCACATCTTGTGTACGCATAAAGGGTGTCCATACCATTTCAATCCCAGAATTGACATATGATCACATGGAGCCTACATAAATTTATGTTTACAAATACAGTCTCAAATAAATCCCAAACCAAAAATTTAAACAAATGGGAATTTGGCTTCGAAAAATTCAAATGATATTCATTAAAAAAGTACATACAAAACACAAAATGCAAAAGGAAAATATGTCATTAGAGCATATTCAATAAAAATAAAAATAAAACAAAATATGCAAAAGGAAAATGCATATTCAACCACCCAAATTTCAGAAACAATAAAAAAGTGTAGTTAAATTTACAAAAAATAAAATAAAATGAGGATTTCAAAGGATGTTAGTGTTACCCAAAAACATAGAAGCGAATCACAAAAGCGCAATCAATCCACATCTATAGATGTGTTAGATCATCTTGTTAAATTGTCTTAAACTTTACTACCATTTTATTTATCAATAGAAGTATTGTCTTGATTTGTTAGTCACCTACTCAATCTATACAATATTTGGGAAGATAGAATACCCTACCATAATATAAGTACCAAAACATAGTCACAAGTTGCTCATGACCAGTCTCGGTAGCATTTCATACACAATGAATGGTTGCAATTGGGCAACGTAACCTTATTGTTCATCTCCATGCAGATACCACGTTCTTCTTCTCTCTATATATCAAATTTAGATAGTTTCCTTTTTCTTATCATATCTTTTGGCTTGTACATTGAGGAACATATTTCTTTTTTATTCCAATCTTCTACATCAGTGATTCCTCTGTACAGTTGTAATAAAGAAGGGAAAGATCACACCTATCACTAAAGAGTTTAAAAGCAATCACATTTGGATTGTGAAAAACTATTTTAAAGGAAAGCAAAAACATTGAAGTGCTTCACACAAAGACATGGCATGGTTTCAAAATTGATCATTTTATTTAAATTTGATTATTCACTTACCATAAAACTCCTTCTGATTGGCTTTTCTTTCATAAATGGACATACTTGTCTTCCCATCTTCATATGTCTGTACAATCCTCATCCTTTTATCCCAAGTTTGACAATAAAATCGAAGCATTGCTCTAAACTATCACATTTGATTACAGATTACATGTTTTATAGGTTCATTCACAGGTAAAGGAGATTAATGATTTGTTTATGATGTTACTATGTGCATAAAGACTCGATGCAAAAACATATGGTAGTTGAAAAATAAAAACTTGAGCAAATAGGTTCTTACCTGTAATATGCCAACTTCTAGGATGGTAACAACTGAGATTTGTCAACACAAGTTGTGTTGCATCAAGAAACCAAATATATGTTCAGAGCAACCTAAAAAAGAAAAGAAAAGAAAAACAATCTTCTGCTATTATAAATAGAATCAATAAACACTAACAGAGAATGGAAAATAGAGATATGTACTCATGCAAGCATTAATTACGTTGTTCCCCAATCCAATCAAAATTTGTATGTCATCTATTAAGTGAGGTTGTTACCTAAAAAAATCTCATCAGCCAAATAACAAATGAAGCCGTAGAATAACCAAGAAGTGAAACACAATCTGATTCTAAAAATCAAATTTAAACCTGATATATGATGTGGAAGTGCATTCAACTTTACTAAGCAGCAAAAGAATAGTAGCAGAATCAAATTGAAAAAATATCAAAAGGCAAAACAAAAGGGAAATAGAAGAAAAATGAAGGTCTTGGAGGAGCTTGCTGAAGAGAACAGCAACCTGGGAGAAAGTAAAGAGCTCAGGTAGCAGAAAGAGAAGACAACCGGGGAGGTGGCCGCCACCACCGAACAGACCCATCAGGTGAAATCGCCACGCAGCGGTAACAGCTCCACCGCTCGACACCGTTGGCGGTTTTTCTGGCATGCACCCACACCATTGGCCACTGACGTCAATGGCAAGATGGAGAAGAAAAAGTGAAAGGGGGGCAGGAGGAGAGAAAGAGAGACCGAAGAAGAAAGGGAAAAAATGAAATTGGTCATCGGTCCTTGTCGATGTCGTCCTTGGTCCTTGGTTGGGTGTGAACAGAGAAGATAGAAAATGAAATTCGCGACGAGAAAGGGGAAGGGGGAGCCGTGTGTAAGTGTGTTACACAGTTACCCTCAAATTTTTTTATTTTTATTTTAGAAAATGAGAAGTAATGATGGTTGACCAGCTGCCTTGTTTTCAATCTAATTTCAATTTCAATAAATGCTGATCCATCCGCTTAACCCAAACAACTTAAATAATCAATTCAAATAATAAAATGGTTTTAGGTCTTGGAATTATTTGACAATTTTTAAATATTTTTCTACATTAAAAAAATTTATAATTGGGTCCTCGAATTTTTATAAAGTTTTTAATTGAGTCCCTTAATTAAAAAAATTGTTAATTAGGTTCTTAAACTTATATAAAATTTTCAATGGGGTCCCTAAATTATAAAATTTGTTAGTGATATATTGAATTGGACGGAATATAACTGATTTTATTCAAGCTGGTCATTTATGAGTAGTTTGGGTGGAATATGAACTTTGAGAGATTGTCACAATAAAATATAGCAAGATATAACAAGATGAAGTGAGATATAGTAAGTTGCAAGTGAAAAACTATTTTGGACGAAATTATTTCGAGGAAAGGATATACAACCATAAAACATAAATCGGGGAAGGAATGGACTATTATTCAGATGGAGGAAAAGCAATCACATATCACGTTTTGGTTTTCTGGCTCATCATTTTGGTCTCTTGCAACCCTAAATACAAATTTGGGAAGGTCACATTTCACATCAGCAGACTTAAAGTCATCTTCAAGGAACCTTACTCCAGGGACTCCATTAAAATTTTTATGTAAGTTCAGGGATCCAATTAGAAACTTTTTTAGTATAGGGATCCAATTGAAAACTTTATAAAAGTTCGAGGACCCAATTACAATTTTTTTTAATATATGAACCTATTTGAAAATTCTTAAATAGTTCAGGGACCTACTCAATAGTTAAACCTAATAAAATTAGCAACAAAGAAAATAATAATAAAAATATTAAAACTCCCTAAATCATGTTTTGAGTGCCAGGCCAGATGTACAGCAAAATTAACTCTTCAATCTTGTTACTATTCTTTTTTGATATACTTCTCGCAATTCTTTTACTTATTAAACAAATAATTTTTTTAATAATAATTTTATACTTATAAGATATTAGATATATTACTTTTAATTTACCAATTTAATACTTTTTTTTTGGTTTATCCAATTTAATACTTTTTAATAAACACACTATCCACTACAATTAATCAATTATTCTCGTTCATGTATTTAAAGGTTCATGTTCTATAGATCAATTTAATATTCATATAAGTGGTGTTAAACCACGAAGTATTCTTCGTTTCTCTATCATTTTCAAGAATGGATTTTCTCTCCTTTTGTGAGACCTAAGTTTTTTTAGGAGTATTATGTTTTTCTCTCCACTTGTGAGAGCTATATTTTTCTCTCCATCTATGAGAGTCTATCGTTGCTAGATGAAGAAGATGAATGAATTATTTCTCTCCATTTTTTATTGGCAGGTTCTCGTTCTTAGACCTGCCAGAAGCCATAAATATCCTCAATTGCAACTGTCGAGGCATGGGTAACCTGTGTATAGTTTCTGTCAACAAATACCTCGTTTGGTGTTATTAGCCAGACGTGTTTTGTCGTTTTCTCTTTTTAATTTTGGTTTTTCTAGTTCATGCAAATAAAGTCGAAGACAATTCGCAGTGTATTAAGCCTTTTTTGCAGATAGCTCGAAGTATCATCTTCGATCACAATTTAAGTGATGAGGGAGGATGTTTCTTCAAAGCTAAATTTTATAGTTATTCTCCCAGACTCCAGATGCAAAAAGAGGAAGTCATAGGTCTCCTTCAAGAGGACCAATATAATTATAGGACTGTTATTTTAAATTGTAGGAGTCTTTTATCATCTTATGTTAACAACTCTTTGATATAGTTTGATAGGAGGAAAGTTCATGTAGTTGTTCACTCTTTGTTAGGGATGACTACATATATTACTATTCTCCAAATTTGTGATGATGTTATCGAATATATTGTGTTCTTCATTATTAATGAAATTGCTTAATTTGTCTTTTGTAAAAAAAAATACCACGAAGATGACGATTTCATGATATCCATTTTAGATGTTTGTTTGCTTTTAGATGTCTTCTTGCTTATAAGAGTTCTATATCTTTCTTCTCCTATCATAAATTTCCTGGTCCATACGGAAGGTATATAAAAAACTTAAAGCCAATATCTTTAGATTTATCTATAAATCTTTGGTCTAAAAAAAGTTGTGATGAAATTAAAACAAAAATCGTAAAAATAAGAGAAGTGATAAAAAATTAAGAGAACTACCATTAAATGATTCAAAAAGTAACGATTTTTTGTTGTTTGTAATTATAGAATGAAGTTGACACGGGAAAATACAAGAAGAGGGATTTAATTATGTTTCTTAACAGAGTTTTCAAACTCCTTTTTGAAAGCAGCTTTGCACGAAAGCAGGAAATAAATACATACAGAAAAACCTCTTGAAAATAAAGTTAATAAAACTCAATATCAAAATTAGTAATAAAAACACGAAGATTTATTCTGGTTCACTCTCTTCCAATCAAGAGATATGTCCAGTCCCTTCTACTTGAAGATTTTCTCCATTATAATCCAATAGTTTACAAGTATTCTTTTATACTTGCCTCTTCAGGCTTACAATCACTCAAGTATTCAACACCTCTCCAGGCACTTAAGTATTTTTTTACAATCAAGCCTCTTTATGCTCTCTCTAACTTGAGGGGAGATAAGAGAGTTTGATCTAAGAACCCAATATGTGTGAGGATGTGAATCTTTAAAGATCATATGTGATTATAAAGAATAATTTCAATAGAGGTTTTGATAGAATTTCAGCACTTTGAATTTTCAGAGCTTCGTTGTTACATTCTTTATTGGGGTCGTCCAGTATTTATAGATGAAGGACAATCTCAGCTCTTTGTTTCTTCAACGGTCTTCAAGATGTATCCATTTAGAAATAACATTTACTGCTAAGATCCGTTGAATCTGATAGCTTGATATGCATTCTGCGAAAAGAGCTCTTAGTTATCAGAAATGCTCAAAATGGTACTATCACTTCTCTGTTGTACTTGAAAGTTGCCTTTTGTCTTTCCTTCATTGTACTGAGTCAACTTTGTAGCAGCTTGTGTAAGAGTACAGAAACATTTGTGTAATCGATGATACTATGTTTCTCTTACCAAGAACTAAGATATATATGATTAAAATAACCAAGGTAACGAAAACATTCAAGGCATATACTTTAATAAACAATCATTTAAGAAAGAAAAAAAGGTTCTCACTACATGAGTTCAAAAGCGGTACGTCTTTGGACGTGTGTTTTTAACTTTGAACAAACTCGCTGGGTAGTCTATTACTAGATCGTCTAGTGTTTTACCGAGTAGACTAGTATTGAAACAGTTAGCTTTTACCAGGTAATCTACTTAGCAGATCGTCTACCTTTTATCGGTTAGTCCACAAGTCTTTTGGACTTGCTGTGTATTGGACTGGCTCATTCAACAGATAGACTTAGCGGCTCGTCTAGCGAACTTAGTGTAGACCAGTGATGCTTTTGGACTTTAATTTAAAAGCGTTCTATACTAGTATTCTCGTCTAGCGATATAAGAACAGTCCTGCACACTTGAGTAGACGGGTTAGATCATAAACAAAACTTTGTCATACAAACTTAATCTTTTTGTTATCATCAGAATTTTCAGAGATTATTAATCATAACCACTTTGGTTCCAACACAGAACACTAGTGAAAAAATAGCCACGTCGTGACTATCTATTCACATTTCTATTTCTTTTACTTGTGCCCATTTTATTGTTAGTAGAAATATATTTTTGCCACTTGTGTAAGATGTGTATGTTTGATAGGTAATTTTTGCAATTTTATATTATGATTGGTTAATATAAATCCATGGTATAAAGTATTATTTAATTATAACTATTTTGATATTGACATCATCGAACTTGGCTTAATTGGTAGATTAAATAGTGATTGAATTTTAAGATCTTTTTGCATTTCATTGCTTCACAATCAAAATAAATTTATATTGATAAATTTTTTCGATAAAAGCAATAAAGCATACCAATGAAATAAAACAAAAATAAATTCCAATAGTTATTTACCTTGCATGGATTCTTCTCAATTCTCTGAATTTCATTATAAAAAAAAAAATGTGTGTTTGAAAAACTAAAAATTAACTCACATGATATCATGTTAAAATATGGAATATTCATTATCGTAACTAATATACAGTATTGTTCAAAGAACAGATTACAAGCTTTAGTAAACAAATATTTTGTTTCAACTACAATGGGCTATCATGACATCTGTTGCTTGATATTTCAGCTTCAAGTCTCCTAATTATTTTAAAAATAAATAAATTAATATTGTTAAAAATTGGAAAATGCTACAACTTATTGTATAATATATAGGTCTTTTGTAATAATTAACATAACTCTATATCAATTTACATCTTGCATATAGATTTTTTTTAAAAGGAATCATAATACATTACCCATTTATCTTTTGAGCCAACAATTCTCGTTTCACCGTCATGTTCCAAAGTGGAGTCTTATATGTTATTACTGTTGAACTATACCAAACAGAGTATATTTGTAGATTATGTACCTAATTAAGAAAATAGAGTATTAGTTTTTTGTCAATTACATAACACAAGAATTTAATATAAAATTTCAATTCACCTTGTTATCAATTAGGCATATAGATGCGAATGATTGCTCATCCTTTCATATTTTCCATTTTTTTCGAAGTCTTCCGCCTATAATTTTTTTTGGAATAATTGAAAAATTGATAACAGAAAAGTGAAAAATAAATTGGTAACTTATAACTTACTTATTTGTCAAAGCACATGTCCAACTGCTTTGTTCTCATCTCTTGATATAACTATCAGTCCGCATTTTAATTTTTTTGTTCTATGCATATTTTTGGGGTAATTTATTTGTTATTTTGGCGATATAACACATGTATTTTTTATTGGTTATTTTGGCAATTTTATATTTACATAATTTTTTGTTTAATTTTTTATACATACATACGAATATGTTAAAAAAAATTATGTTGTACATAATAAACATTCATAAAAATTGCAAGGTCAAGAGATTGGAAATATTTTCACTGGAGTTAATTAATAAAAGATATTAAAAAAATATAACATTTTAAAAAAACTGATGATATATCTAAAAAAATTATGTAAACAAAAAAAACTGGTAAAAAAAATAAACATAGGATATTTTTTTGCACAATAAACATATTCCATATCTAATGGTTTTGGAAATATTTTTACTAGAGTTAATAAAAAATATTAAGTAAATATAATTGAAAAACAATTAATAATATCATTTAATTTCAAATAATTATAATTAATTGAAATTAAATGTTGGATATTTTACAAGCTGGTGTAATTGGAAATATTTTCCCAAGAGATAATAAAAGATATTAAATAAAATGAAACTACTTAATTATATTGATGATATATTCAAAAAAAATTGTATTCAATTTCAAATTATGGAAAAAAATTAACTTGAGATATTTTGGGCATTAAACATTCCATATCTCATGGTTTTGGAAACATTTTGAGTAGAGTTAAGAAAAATTTAACGAAACTAGAATTGAAAAAGCAATTAACAATTTTTATAATTTCAATTAGTTAACAATTAACTTTTAAAAAAAACACGATGATATATATATATATATATTTTAAAAAAAATTGTACTCAAATTCAAATTATGTAAAAAAAATCAGCAATTAAAAATTTCGTTTGATTTCAATTAATTAACAACCAACCGTTTTTTTTCAAATGATGGTATATTTTAAAAAATTGTAATTAAATTCAAATTATGTAAAATAAATAAAAATGCATTTTTTTTTTCAAAATAAGCATTCGATGTTTTATGGTCTTGGAGATATTTCGACTAGAGGTAATAAAAAAATTAACTAAAATATAATGGAAAGAGCGGTTAAAAAATTCGTTTAGTTTCATTTAATTATAATTCAACGTGGGATATTTTGCAAGCTGATGGAATTATAACTTTTTCATAACGAAAATATAACTTTTTAATTATAATGATGATACATTTAAAAATTTATAATTAGAATTAAAAAAGCAATTAATAATTTCATTTAATATCAATCTATAAATGATAAATCTATCTATAAATATTACAAAGTTGTACCTTATGCAAGGAGAGTCTGCCACCTGCCCTCCTAGGAAAAATCGAATTTCTACTGTTTTTACACAAAATTAAAATTAAAATGAATTAATTGAAAGTAGAATAAATAAAATTAATTAAAATTATTGAAATTAACTGAAAGCAATCAAAGCTAATAATAAATTGCGATCAAAGCTGATAAGAATTGAAAGGTCAAGAGATTGAAAATACTTTCACCGTAGTTAATAAAAGATATTTAATAAAATATAACTTTTTAAAATTTTGATGATACATTTAAAAAAAACTGTATTCAATTTCAAAACAATTAAAAATATTAGACATAGCATTCTTTTTCACAATAAACATATGCCATATCTAATGGTTTTGGAAATATTTTGACTAGAGTTAATAAAAAAATTTAAGTAAACATAATTGAAAAAAATTGTAATTTATTTTAATTCAAATTAATTATAATTAATTGAAATTCAATGTGGGATATTTTACTAGCTGATGAGATTGGAAATATTTTCACCAGAGATAATAAAAGATATCAAATAAAATAATTTTTTAATTATATTGATGATATAATTAAAAAAATTATATTCAATTTCAAATTAGGAAAAAAATTAACGTGTGATATTTTGCTCTTTAAACATTCCATTTCTGATGGTTTTGGAAATATTTGAGCCGAGTTAATAAAAAATATTAAAAAAATAAAATTGAAAAAACAATTGTCAATTTATTTCAATTTCAATTATTTAACAAATAACTTTTTAAAAAAACCGATGATATATTGAAAAAACTGTACTAGAATTCAAATTATGTAAACAAAAAAGCAATTAACAAATTTTTTGTTTCAATGAATTAACAATCAGCATTTTTTTTAAAAATGATGATATATTTAAAAATAATCTTGTAGTTAAATTCCAATTATGGGGAAAAAAAATAAACGTGAGATTTTTTTTTTTGTGCAATAAGAATTCCATATTTTATGGTCTTTGAGATATTTTGGCTAGAGTTAATAAAACAATGACTAAAATATAATTGAAAGCATGATTAACACTTTAATTTAATTTAATTATAATTCAACGTGGGATATTTTGCATGCTGATGGAATTGAAAATCTTTTTACTGGAGTTAATAAAAGATATTCATGAAAATATAACTTTTTAATTATATTGATGATATGTTTTAAAAAAATTTGTAAATTGCAAATCAGGAAAAGAAATAAATGTAGGATATGATATATTTAAAAAAACTGTATTCAATTTTAAAATAGGTACAAAATAAATAAACGTCGGATAATTTTTACACGGTAAACATTTCATATCTAATGGTTTTGGAAATATTATTTTATTTTTCTTTATTTTAGTGTGAAAAAATATATCAACTATTGTAAATAGTAGCTTGAGTATTTATTTGGTCAAAAAAAAAAACTTCAGTATAGTAAGATGGTGGCATATTTTTATAAAGAAAGAAAATATCCAGATCTATTTGAGACTCAGAAACTAAAGAGCAAGTATATCGATATTGACGCGATGAGTCCGTTTATTTTATATTTTGATAAAATTGATTTTAAGAAAAAATAATAATATAAGAACTTATTTAAAATAGATGAGGTTACAAAAATTTAAATGTTGGATAATGATATTTTAGAGTTGAGTTTAGAAGAATTGGTTTCGTTTGGATAATAAAATAAAATCACTTTTAAAGTTTAAAAATAAAGAACTTTGTGGTTTCAACACCTAGAATCAATCATATTCGACGAAAAAGATAAAAAAAAGTATTTTTTTCTTAACATCAATTCTACTTAAACAAAATTGATTTTTTGGATGCAATTTTGTAAACAAACTTACTCATATCCCCAAAATGACTCTTAATTTAGTTCACCACCAGAATAAAAAGCATAATAATATATATAAAGAAGGATTAGATTTTACATAAGTCCATCGAATTAAAAACATTTGTACGAATATCAAGTTCCAGAAACAACTCATAATTAGTAATAGAAGCATAGGTTCAAGATAGGCCACGAGATTTTAGTCCTTTGTGATAACTAAAAAGTTGATATTCTCATAATTATTTAAACATTATTTTATTTTATTTTATTTTTGTAAAATCACGAATAAACTGCTAGAGCAAATTTCTAACAATAGCTGCTGTAACAGATGCAACATCATGCATAGCATTATTCTGTTGTGTGAGTGGTGAATGTCCACCAAATTGTCTTTCACAAGAATTTGCCACATCACCGCTTTCATTTGCCGCTTCTTCTGCAAACTTGGGATCCCCTTTCTGTAGTGCTTCAGTGGCTTGTGGGATTGCAGCTACCAGAATTGCATTGTAGTCATCAGCACAAGAACTCAAGGCCCTCAAAACAGGCCCAGTTGCCCCCCTTTGAAGCCCATGGATTTGATTTAAGGTAGAGGTTGCTCTTGCTTTCATCACATTCACCATGATTAGAGCAAGCCCCGTGACATCAGCAGTAGAGCTCCCAGGACTTGACCTAAGAGATTGAATGCAAACATTGTAGTTGGGTGTCCTCCTGCAAACGTTCTCTATCAGTTGATAGTCCTCTGGCTTGATTGTATTGCAGTGGCTTGTAGGTATTGAAATCATGGCCAGCACAACTTGAAGGCATAAGATAAGAGCTAGGGAATTCAAGAATGGCATCTATGATAATTGTTATTGTTAGAGATAAAAAAGTAGTAATAGGTGGGAGCAATGGGCTATGATGATGCCACTATGCCATTTTATAGGGAGGAGTTAGGACCAGGGATAGAGCCATTGAAGATTGAATAATTAATATTTGTTGAAAATTTTATTTTAAAATCATTTATTTAATGTTTTAAAGTTTTTTTTGTAGTGAAATTTTAGGGTGAGAGGGTGATGACTCAGTTCAAGACAGAGAAAACTACGATCTCTATGAGCATTTATAAAAGGATTTACATTTAGCTCCCCAATGAGAAGGGTGTAGCTCGAACCTGCAATCTATCAGATACGAGACATATTTCACTATACCAACCCCTTAGGCTAATGTTTACAGATTTTAGAATCGTCATTAATTACAATATACTCATTTATCATAATAATCAATGCTTAATTCTTTATTTTAATAAAGGGAAAATAAAATTGAGACCTACAATTTTATTTAGTTGCCAAATATGTTCAAAGCTTTAATTTTTTTTTTTATATATTTCATTGATAAAGCCTTTAATGGAGTATATGAGAGATTAGTCTCCACAATTGCACTCGGAAGATACCCAAAAAAAAAAAAGCCTTTTAAGAGTTTTTAAAGCTTCAATATTCTGTTTCGATTCAAAAGAAATTGTGATGCAAAGCTATCTTATAATGATACATTGTGAGATATGTTTTTTTTTTGTTTTATTTGATAATATATAAATCTATATCTATTTATAAATCATACAAAGATATCCCTACGCAAGACGAGTCTGCCACGTGTACTCACCTGGAAAAAAAAAGAAATTCTACTATTTTTATAAAAAATGAAAAATGAAAAAAAATTAATTGAAAAAACAGTATTCAATTTCAAAACAGGTATAAAAAAAAGCATAAGACATTTTTTGCACAATAAACACATTCCATATCTAATGGTTTTGAAAATATGTTGACTAGAGTTAACAAGAAATATTAAGTAAATATATTTTAAAAAACAATTAATAATTTTGTTTAATGCCAATTAATTATAATTATTTAAAATTCAATGTGAGATATTTTATAAGCTGATGAGATTGGAAATATTTTTACCCGAGATAATAAAACATATAAAATAAAATAAAACTTTTAATTCAATTGATTATATATTTCAAAAATTTATATTCAATTTCAAATTAGGGAAAACAATTAACATGAGATATTTTACGCATTAATTATTCCATATCTGATGGCTTTGGAAATATTTTGAGCCGAGTTAATAAAAAATATTAACTTAAATAAAATTGAAAAAGCAATTAAAAATTTATTTTAATTTCAATTAGTTAACAATAAACTTTTAAAAAAGAAATAGGAACCGTTGACGTCAGGTATAAGTCTAAAGACTTACATCAAATCTGGACCATTAAATTTAAGTAATCCAACGGATTAAAATATTTTAATTAAAAAATAAAAAAAACTTTAAAAAAAAATTACGTGACTTGATCCTTTGGTTTTTTAACATTTTGCCACCTGCGGCCGGTTATCACTTTATCTCTAAGATGTTACGGATCCTAATTCCTATCTTTTTAAAGAAACCGATGATATATTTAAAAATAATTAAAAAATTCAAATTATGTAAAAAAAAACAATAAAAAAAATTCTTTTTTTATTGAATTAATTAACAACCATCAATTTTTTTTAAACGATGATATATTTTAAAAAATTCAAATTAGGTAAAAAAGAAAAAATAAACGTGAGGATTTTTTTTTTTTGCACAAACAGCATTCCACATTTTTTGATCTGGGAGATATTTCCACTAGAGCTAATAAAAAAATTAACTAAAATATAATTGAAAGGGTGATTGTTGATTTTGTTTAATTTCATTTAATTATAATTCAACATGGGATATTTTGCAGCTGATGAAATTTGAAATCTTTTCACTAGAGTTTATAAAAGATATTAACGAAAATATTACCTTTTAATAATAATGATGGTATGTTTAAAAAAAATTGTAAATTTCAAAGTAGGAAAAAAATAAACGTAGGATATAATATATTTAAAAAAAACTATATCAGTTCATAAAAAAAAAAACTGTATCAAATTTCAAAATAGGTAAAAAAAGTAAACATCGAATATTTTTTGCACGAGAAACATTCCAAATCTGATGTAGGATATTTCGATGATTATGGGGGAGTTGATCATCTCAATTACTGTTTTGAGGTATTGAATGTTAAATTTTCTTTCTTCCTGTAACTTTACATCTTTATACGTTCTCAGTTGTATTTGTTCTATATTCTAATATATTTTGACAAGAAATAATAAAAAAGATAAACTAAATATAATTGGAAAAACAGCTAATAATTTCATTTAATTTCAATTAATTACAATTAAATGAAATTCAATGTAGGATATTTTACAATCTGGTGTGATTGAATTTTTTTTCAACATAGATAATAAAATATATCAAATAAAATAATTTTTTAATTATATTGATGATATATTTAAAAGAAATTGTATTAAATTTCAAATTAGGAAAAAGCAATTAACGTCTTTATCTGAAGGTTTTGGAATTATTTCAAGCTCAGTTAATAAAAAAATATTAACGAATATAGATTTGAAAATGCAATTAACAATTTCTTTTAATTTAATTTACTAAACAATTAAACTTTTAAAAAACTGATGATAGATTTAAAATAACAATTGCAATGTCATGAGATTGTAAATCTTTTCACTGGAGTTAATAAAAGATATTACATAAAATATAACTTTTTAAAAAACTTAAGATATATTTTTAAAAAAATTGTATTCAATTTCAAAATTGGTAAAAAATATAAACGTAGAATATTTTTTGCACAGTAAACATAAAAGTGAAAAAGTAATTAATAATTTATTTTAATTTCAATTAGTTAACAATTAATTTAAAAAAAACTGATTATATATTTAGAAAAAATGTACTCAAATTCAAATTATGTAAAAATAAATAAGCAATTAACAATTTCTTTTGATTTCAATTAATTAACAATCTACTTTTTTTTTTTAAAATGATGATATATTTAAACAAGTCGTAACTATATTCAAATTATGTAAAAAATAACCAATTAACAATCAATATTTTTTAAAAATTAATGATATATTTAAAAAAACTATAATAAGAATTCGATATTTTGTAGTCTTGGAGATATTTCGACTAGAGTCAATGAAAAAATTAACTAAAATATAATTGAAAGAGCGATTAACAATTTTGTTTAATTTCATTTCATTATAATGAAATGTAGGATATTTTGCAAGCATGGAGTTGAAAATATTTTCACTATAGTTAATTAAAGATATTAACGAAAATATAACTTTTTAATTATATTAATGATAAGTTTATAAAATCGTATTCAATTTCAAATTAGGAAAAAAAATAAACGTAGGATATGATATAATAAAAAATAATAATCAATTTCAAAATAGGTATAAAAAAATAAACGTCAGATATTTTTTGCATGATAAAAATTCCATATCTGATGTTTTAAGAAATATTTTGACGAGACTTAATAAAAATACCAAATAAATATAATTGAAAAATCAATTAACAGATTCATTTAATTTCAATTAATTACAATTATTTGAAATTTAATTTAGAATATTTTACTATCCGATGGGATTTTTTTTATTAGAGAAAGTAAAATATATTAAAGGAAATAAAACTTTTTAATTATTGATGATATATTTTAAAAAAAAGTGTATTAAATTTCAAATTAGGAAAAAATTGTGAGACAATTTGCGCAATGTATCTGAAGGTTTTGGAAACAATTCGAGCTGAGTAAATAAAAAATATTAACGAAAATAGAATTGAAAAAGCAATTAACAATTTCTGTTAATTTCAATTAGTTAACAATTATCTTTTTAAAAAAATGGATGATATATTTTTTTATATGAAAAACGGAAGATATATTTAACAATTAACAATTGCAAGGTCGTGAGATTGGAAATATTTTCGTTTTATTAAATAAAAGATATTAAATAAAATATTTTTAAAAAAAATATTGATGATATATTTAAAAAACAAACTGTATTTAATTTCAAAGTAGGTAAAAAAATGAAAGTATGATATTTTTTGCACAGTAAACATAAAATCATTAATGAAAAAAAATTGAAAAAGCAATTAACAGTTTCTTTTAATTTCAATTAGTTAACAATTCTTTTAAAAAAATTAGTTAAGAATTATATTTTTTTTAAAACGATGATATTTTAAAAAAATTGAACTCAAATTAAATTTATGTAAAAAAAAATGCAATTAATAATTTCTTTTAATTTCAATTAATTACCAATCAACCAAAAAAATAAAGGTGAGATATGTTTTGTGCAATAAGCATTCCATGTTTTATGGTCTGGAGATATTTTGATTAGAGTTAATAAAAATATTAACCGAGATATAATTGAAAGAGCGATTAAAATTTTTGTTTAATTAACAAATTTTTAAGATTAAGGATAAATTCTTTTTGAATCGTAGCATTGAACAAGTTGATATAGATATCACATGTAAGGACAGCTCCTTCGTAAGAGTATCTCGCATTGGAGCCGGAGGACGTGGTAGTTGCTTAAAAAATTTGAGTTGCTTAAAATTAACACTATGAACCATTGAAGAGGATGGAAATAAAATGGTATACATAGTTAAAGTTGGAAGCTTTGAGCCGATCATTCTTTGTAACACCCCTTGGTCATTACATGACTAACTTAATTTCGTAATAACCTATTAAAATAAAATAATAATTGCTGGTTTGCTTTCGGAAAATAATTTATATAAGTACTTAAATACAGATCGATACTTTTTTTTATAAAAATTTCGACAGAGTCTCCTCTGTAATTCCAACATCCCAAAATAGAAACACCTGCTAAAATATTTATATTTTCATCCCAAAATAAAGGCTCTCCAAGCCATAAACATCCTATCCACAATAGAAGCTCTCCGAGCCGTAAACATATATACGCATAATAGTAATCCAATAAAAGACTCTCAGAGTCATAATATCTATTACTATGACTTTCTCCAAATAAAATTTACTCGATAAACTAAGCTGGTCGCACTAAAATATATTCCTGGGGAAGACCCCATGGTTCTCACCATTATAACTAACATCAGACATCTTCAAGGATTGGGACTAATATCCCCGAGAGAAGCTATGAAGCTGAGAACTTCTCTGCAACATATGTACACTCAAACCCAAAATATCACAAAAGAAACCAAACAGAAATAATGCAAATGTGAGATACCGACATATGAGTTTTATCATAGTAGTCACATACACGACTCTCACACAATGACATACAATATATCATAACCATAAACACAGGGATCAATTTCAGACAATCAAATGCATTTTGTAAAACATTTCATGTCACTTCAAAATTCACTATCTAGTTCACTATCTCCGGAGATCCTAACTTCCCTTCGTCGAGCATGATAGGATCGCGATAATGCCCATAACACAATTGTCTCGCGCGTTTTGGGTCGGCCTCTCAATTTAGGTCTGATCCCGAATTGTTCTAGGGTACCGTATCTCACCTAAATAATACATAATAGTTCCTGATTGAGTACATTTCGAGCAGGGTAGTCGATTTCCACGACAAGAGGTTGCAAAGCCCCAAGCATTTTGTGACACCCTAAACTCGGCGTCACATGGTTACCCAATTGCGGAAATATTTCTGATTTATAATGCTGGTTACTTTCTGAAAGTATCATTTTCTCGATGGATGAGTACACTAAAAACGGTAGTTAAAATTTTTTTTTTTTGAGATGAAGGAAGTTAAAGGTGATGAACACTCAGAACATGAATTGAAGACAACATATATATATAACATGTCCCAATGAAAACCAAGTTTCAGTACATAAGGTAGGGCTTTATCAATGGCCATTGCAACAGATTTAGACATCTAGGAGTTACAACTTAAAAGAGAGTAAGTAAGACACAGGGAAAGAGGGTCCGTAACCACATCCAAAAGATAACTCTAAAAGTCAGATGACGGAAGATAATCCACAAAATGCTCGAAACGGTTATCGACATCGGCCGCAGCGGGGGGCTCCACAAGGGCTCCCACGAGACGAGACCTCAGGTAATGGATCTATAACATCGCCGCCCTCATCAACAGAATAGTCATCGTCGTCATGATCCATAACGTGATCCTCCGGCTCATCTTCCTCCATGACCTCATCGAAGGCCTCCTCGGGGTCCTCCTCAATCGGCGCTGCCAGCTCTACGTCTAGAGGTGGTGGCTCATGTAGCAGTCCGTGAGTTCGCAGTGTGTGAAGGTAATACCAGATCGGAGGCAGAGCTACCCTCCTAGTTTCCACAGTGTGGCTTCTACGGATTGGGTCTCCGTCAGCATTTAGATCGGTCGTGGTGATGGCTCCGTGGTATGTGGCGGATGTCGCCCCAAGGTGTATCTGCCATGCCCTAGTATCCCCTGCGTCGTCGAAGACCTCAGTCTTCGATGTTGTCGGCACTAGCGGGATATTGGGATCCATTCGGACTCATGTATATACGGCGATACCAAAAGGAAGAGAGAATAACAAGTAGAAATGAAAGAGTGAGATACCGACACCGGATATATCTCACAACAACCATACACATGATACATACAACACCTTGACATATTAACATTTTTAAACATTACTCATAGGTAAACAATAAGTATTACCTCAGTGGGTCTCATACCCGAATCAATCAATTTTATAAAGATAATGCATGACACTTCAATCATCAGGCTCTAATATTAATCTCATGAGATACCATCACCGTTTTATCATTAAGAAAGAAAGAGTTGATCAGGCTCATACGCCCCGTTTGGCAAGTTGTCTCCGTCACCTCATGCGCCCGGATCAACATCATCACGAATCCCTTATAACGGCCATTCGGATGTATACCTCATCGAATACCACATCTTAAGCGGGTATTCGGATAACTCAAGCACGTCTTCCAAGGGGAAATGCATATGAATAAAATACTTTTTATTGACAAGACTTTTCTTTGTGTTCTCTCTTTTTTCGTTTGTCGAAGCCCAAAGCTAACGACTATTCACAATTTCTATCACTTAAAAATTAATAACACAGGACGCACAGTCCGAGTGTTCAATCACAACACCTTAGACCGTGGCCGCAGCCCAAGGTTGTGATCGTAGAAACAATTATAATTTTATCCATGTGTTTATTTCAACATGATAAGGACTCCTAGCCCATAACAACGAAATTAGGACACAGTCCTCAATTCCAAAATTAGGACTTCTAGTCCATAATATCACGATTAAGACCCTTGGTCCATAATTCTTGACACGGATCCCAGATCACGTGCGTAAACTGAATACTAGAGGCGACGTCTCGCGAACTAGTATTCTCTTTCACATGTGCTTACTTTTCGCTCAGTGAAAATCAAAAACCAAAACAAAACATCGGTCACTTATCCAAGTAACCAGAACGTTTCTAAATCATTTAGGAGAAAATATTTTCGTTTACAAATTCTTTTATAAAACATTTATGAAATTCGTTTGCTTTTGAAATCATTGATTAAATAAAGCCAACTATTTTCAAAGGGGTTTTCCTTCATAAAACACATAGTTCGAAAAGGTTTTCTCTCGTACCAACTTTGGATCATAAAAAGGTAATTTCTATTGTCTTAAAAACACTTCATTGTTTCTTTTCAAAATAAGAATCTCATTTTCTTGAAGTAAGCGTTTTAAACAAGGAACTTTTATAACTGAAACCAATACTTTCAAAGTTCTATTCAAGGCTTATTAAGGCTTTTAATCCTTTATAATCATTGTGCACAGACTCAAGTCCAGCTTCTCAAACTTCAATCAACAGTAATATATTCTCAACAATCATATCACAGTTAACGACAGTTCATCACATATATAGATAATTCATAACACTTTAAAGCAAGTAATGTTCAACTTCAAGTAATAACCACAATAGTTCAAGTAAACAATTTATTCAAGTATTGACTATCCCTAGGCAATCCCCTCTTACTTTCTGTGAAGGTAAGAAGATTGGATGCTCGACGAGGTAAGTCACGAACGTTCTCGTTCCTCTCCGGTGGAAGTCTAAGGTTATGAACACAAAATCACAAGTTAAAATCAAAACAAGAACACTAAACCATAAGGTATAGGTTTGACCAAGACTAGTTTTTAGGGTTAGAGATTCCCAAAAATTATACAACTCATGGATTTATGATCCTTAAGTGTTAGGAGTTCATAAACAATGATCTTTTAACAAAGTTGAATTAAAATTCCACTAAGTTAACAACATAGGGCATTCGGCCAAGGCTAGTAAAATAGGCTAGCATTCACTAAACTTTCCAATCTCTTGGGTTTAGCATCCATATGTGTTAAGGAGCTCAAAACCATGATCATTTTGGAAAAATGAAAATAACACATACTAGCTTTAATAACATAAAATAAACAAGTTATAAATCCTTAACTTTCCAATCTCTTAGACTTAGCATCCAAATATCTTATGGAGCTCAAGTCCATGATCATCTTAGAAAAATGAAAGTAACACATACCAGCTTTAACAACATAAAATAAACAAGTTATAAATCCTTAAATTTTCCAATCTCTTAGACTTATCATCCAAATATCTTATGGAGCTAAAGTCCACGATCATCTTGGAAAAATGAAAGTAACACATACTAGCTTTAACAACATAAAATAAACAAGTTATAACTCCTTAAACTTTCCAATCTCTTAGACTTTGCATCCAAATATCTTATGGAGCTCAAGTCCATGATCATCTTGGAAAAATGAAAGTAACACATACTAGCTTTAACAACATAAAATAAACAAGTTATAAATCCTTAAACTTTCCAATCTCTTAGACTTAGCATCCAAATATCTTAGGGAGCTCAAGTCCATGATCATCTTGGAGAAATGAAAGTAACACATACTAGCTTTAACAACATAAAATAAACAAGTTATAAATCCTTAAACTTTCCAATCTCTTAGACTTAGCATCCAAATATCTTATGGAGCTCAAGTCCATGATCCTCTTGGAAAAATGAAAGTAACACATACTAGCTTTAACAACATAAATTAAACAAGTTATAAATCCTTAAAATTTCCAGTCTCTTAGACTTAGCATCCAAATATCTTATGGAGCTCAAGTCCGTGATCATCTTGGAAAAACGAAAGTAACACATACTAGCTTTAACAACATAATATAAACAAGTTATTAAGAGTTCTAAATCCATGATCAATACTTGAAAAGTTGAAACATAGTATCATAGGCCTACTTATTCATATTTTTCGGCCATCATAGGAACAAGCTATCAAAACTTCCAAGATTTATAGATTCAAGATCAAGGGATAGTTAGAAACTTAAACACATGATCATATTCCAAAAGTTGAAACAAAAACTTCCTAGGTCACAAATGCAAGCATTCGGCCTTCATTGGAAGAGATGGATAGAGATTTTTGTTTTACACAACCTCTTAGTATGTAAAAATATAAGTTAATACAAGACTATAGAAAGTGGTTTCAACTCAAAAGGAGTTTTCTACCATTTTAGAGAGATTTTAGAAGTTTAAAGCATATAAAGAACACATAAAGTAAACTAAGAAATAAAAGATGAAACTTGCAAACAGATTCATATGAGAGCATTACCCTTAGTATAAGGAAGAACTTTAATGAAGAGCTTAAGTAGAAAAGATGAATAAAAACTAAAGCTTTAAGAGCTTGAACTTTAAGAAGAAATGAAGAAGATGAACTTTAATGGAGGTTGAAGGAGGAAGATGATGAAGTGAAAATGAAAGGGGTATATATAGGGAGAGGGAGGAGAGTTGCACGGCTAAGGGAGTGAGAGGGAGAGCTTGTTGAGCAAGCTTGGTGGTTTAATGCTTGATTGGATGGAAGAAGAGAGAGAAAAGACTTTTGGATTAGAATGATATTATAATTTGAAAAGTGTGATGATGGTACTCTTAGAGTGTGTCATAGCCCTTTCCATCATGTCTCCTTACTTCTTTTATGGTCCATAATTTACTCCATTTGATACCCGGTTGCATTTCCGATCATAATTTTTCCAACGTTTCGTCCGAATAAAATATATTTTTTTTTGCACGAAAATTTTCAAAATAACCAAGGTTGAAGGAAACATAATAAAAACACTAATTGTTTCGTTCACGGGTCAAAATTAGGTTTTATGTACAGTAAACCTGTATCGGTAGTGAAAACGCAAACCGGCTTCCGTCTGAATTTTCAACTGAAAATTTTACCGTGACTTTATATGATATAACACCACAAGAAAATGATTTTAGTTTAATTAAAATCATCCTCTGAGTTTAATCTAAAATAAACACATTTAAATATGTATTTACTGCTACAGAAAACGTAGGGAAAACAGGGTGTTACAATACTTCCCCTCTAAAAAGAATTTCATCTTCGAAATTACTCACCTTGAAATAACTTAGGGTATTTCAATTTCATCTTGTCCTCCGCTTCCCATGTAGCTTCTCCGGTTGTCTCGTTCCAGATGACTTTGACTAAAGGAATTTGTTTACCTCTGAGCTGCTTCATCATCCTATCCACGATCCGTACCGGCGAAGTCTCAAAAGACAGGTTCTCTTTTAATTTTACTTTATCAGGTTTAATAATATGTGATGGATCAAGAATTTACTTTCTCAACTGAGAGACATGAAAAACATCATGGATGTTGGAAAGAAAAGGAGGTAAAGATATTTTGTATGCTACTGGACCTACGTGACAAAGAATTTGGTAGGGTCCAATGAATTTGGGAGTAAGCTTTCTGGATTTTATCACTCTGCCAATCCCAGTCGTTGGTGTGACTCTCAAGAACACATGCTCGCCTTCCTAAAACTCAAGAGGTCGTCGTCTCTTGTCAACGTAACTTTTCCGTCGACTTTGGGTCGTCCGCATTTTCTCCTGGATCATCTTCACCTTCTCGATCGTTTGTTGTACGATCTCTGGTCCTAACAGCAAACTCTCACCATCCTGGTACCAACACAAAGGTGTTCGGCATCGTCGACCATACAATGCCTCATAGGGTGCCATCCCTATACTTGAATGAAAACTGTTGTTGTAGGTGAATTCTATCAATGGTAGGAACTCGTCCCAGATCCCAGTGTCTTCCATTACGCACGCTCTTAGTAAATCTTCGAGTGATTGGATTGTCCTCTCTGACTGTCCGTCAGTTTGTGGATGGTACGCATAACTCAATTTGATTTTTGTTCCCAAAGAGTTTTGTAGTCCTTTCCAAAATTCTGACGTAAACCTTGGATCATGATCCGAAATGATACTCGAGGGTATACCGTGCAACCTGACAATCTCGTCGATGTACAACTGAGTCAACCTTTTCATCGGGTACTTCATGCTGATAGGTAAAAAGTGAGCTGACTTGGTCAGTCGATCCACAATTACCCATATAGCCTCATGTCCCTTCCGAGTCCTTGGTAAGCTGGTCACAAAGTCCATTGAAATACCGTCCCACTTCCATTCTGGGACGTCCAATGATTATAACATTCCTGTTGGCCTCTGGCGTTCAATCTTAGCCTTTTGACATATCAGACAAGAAGTGACGTATTCCATTACGTCCCTTTTCATTCCATACCACCAGTATAACTTCTTGAGATCTTGATACATCTTCGTGGCTCCTGGGTGTAAACTCAGCTTACTCCTGTGAGCCTCCTCTAAGATCAATTTCCTAAGCTCGGCGTCATCTGGTATACAGATTCTTTCACCGAATCTCAAAATTTCATCCATTCCTTCTTTGAATTCCGACAGTGCTCCTTGTCGTACTAAGTCCCTTTCTTCCTGCAGATACTGATCACTCCCTTGTTTCTCTTTTATTTGATCCATCAATCCGTTTGAAACGGTGATCCTATTCAAACACAACCTTCTCGAAAATGTCTTAACTGATAAACTTAGTGTCATATACCAGTTTTAGAAGCGGGATAATTATTATTAAACTGTTCAATTTATTTTGTACAGTGATAATTATTTGTGTTTGATAATTATAAAATGATATTTTATAATTTAGTTTCAAATTATATTATTTGGTTAAGAGACATTTTAGTAAGAAAATATAATTATTTTGAGATTTATAAAGGGTAGAATTTATTTTATGAAAGTACCTAACTCTAAGATATCATAAATATTTTATTTATTTCAAAAAACTGATTTTATTAATTTGCTAGTCACACCCCCTATTTTACTATGCATACCCCTCTCCTCTCTTAAATAAATCACAAGACTCTTCATCACCCTCACTTTCCTTTTTTTTTTTTTTCTGAAACAAAGACTCCCTTCTTCTTCTCCTTCCTCTCTTCTCCCTCAAAAAAATTTCAGACAACACACACACACCATCACCCCACCACTCTATCTTCTCCATTCCTTCCATAACTACCATGAGACCTACACCATTTTCCTTTCCTTGAGAGCTAGGAGCAGCTGCATTGAAGACCAAAAAAGGGGAACTATAATCAGATTAAGGAGGAACCCTAGGGAGATCAACATGTACAACTTTGCTTCCATAACCACAAAGTCTTCATTTTCTAGCTTCAATCATGTGAGTTCTTGTTGTTTGTAACATTGGGTGACCATAAATCCCAACTATTTGCTAAGTGATTTATTTCTTATGTTGCATGCTTATTTTGATGTTGCAAGATGTGTGGAACCACTGATTATTTTGATTGCATGCAAGGATAGGGGACTGTTTTGGGTGAAAGTGATAAGGGGGATAAATTAACCTTCAAACCCGTATTGACAGCCTATCAGTAATTTGTCTATAACTTGTTCTACAGAGATAGTTTTGAAATGATTCTTTAACCTTTGGAAACTATACAAAATTTTATACGAAATAGACACTAGAATGACTAAATTTCGTTAAGTATTGAAGGAGAAAACAGGCTTGCAAGTTGCTGCCAAGAACAGAGAATTTGTTTTTATGTTGTTGTAATGTTATGGCCATAACCCCCTGTACAGTTACTGGATTGAAACCATTCTTGTGCCATTAGAAAATAGACTTACTTTGTTACAATTTAAGCTCTGGAAGTTCTAATTTTGATGAAGTTTTTGTGGAGAAAACCCAGTTCCAAGTTGCTGCAAATTCTGTTTACATAACTGTGAGCATATGGGTACTTGATTTGTGTGGAATATATTCCTATGTGTTTTAATTCTATCCAACCATGAATAATATGTATATTTGCAATTGGTATGGTGCTCTTTGTGGCTGTATGATCTACCTTAGCGGTTGTTTCATGGTGATTTGGTTGGTATGAAATGCAATATGAAGGTGTGGCATTTCCATTTGTGCTATGTCTTCACTCTTTGCTTTTTTGTGCATGTTTAATGAAGTTATCATCTTGGTATGGTTGATGAATATTTAATGCATTTGAATTCCATTTGGGAAGAGTACAAGAAAATGAATCATAGCATGGCATTAAAAACTTAAAATGGTCTATGTTTAGTGAAACTTAAGGTTTCAAAACTATTCTAGCCATTCTCTAAGGCCACAATATTTTTGTGGGTGAGATATTTTGTTTTTGGAGGCCAGGATATGGTAATAACAATTAAGGGATGCCTAATTGTTGTCATAGAGCTCTGACTGCCATATCAACCAGTTTAAACTATGCATGCCTTATTTCCGCTCACACTTGAGGTACCTAGTAAAGGTTTTGCTACTTAAAATGCCTATGCTTAGATTCACATTCAGTAAATAACTCAATCTGAGTAAGGACCCAGTAGAAAGAGCTGGTGATGAAAGGGTGAGTTATAAGAGAATAATTCCGTAGTGGTATAAAGTTTGAGTAGTCCTACTTTAGCCTGCTTTAGTCCACGGAGTGCACACCTGGCAAAATGGAGAGGTAAGTTGGCTATGAGAAACTTTACCACTACGTGAGGTTAATTTGATATGTGTGCATATAAGTATGTGTAATTCAACGAGGACAATTAAACACAATATATTGTTTACTAATATGCTTTGCTTGAAGCAGGAACTCATTGAGATTCATTTCTCACTAGGCTCCTCTTTGTTTCAGATAACAGGTACATATTGGAAACTGATAAGCAAGTTCGGGAGATTGCTTGACAGTCACCCAATAGTGTCCCAAGATACGTTAGTTTTCATAGCCAGATCAAAGTTGGAGTCTTACTAGGATTCAATGTTTACATGAAATTGAATTGTTGATTAGGGGTTAAATGGTTATTTGTATTAAATTAATTCCAATTATATGTTCAACTCTAAAAAAATATCTTGTACAAATTTGTTTCACTTATTTTTAAAATTTCCTATGTTTAACTATTATTCCTGATGCTATAACCAGGTTTATATATTATTAGTTAGTAGTATTCTTGTGGAAGTCAGGATATTACACTTAGATCCCGGAATTGTTCCAACAATCCCTGCTCTTTAACCATCATTACTGATGCGTGTATTGACTTCCTGCTCAGTGCATCTGCCACCACATTCGTCTTTCCAGGGTGATACTGTAGTTGAAAGTCATAGTCCTTCAAAAACTCCAACCAACGCCTCTGACGCTTGTTCAACTCCTTCTGGTCGAAGAGGTACTTCAAACTCTTGTGGTCACTGAAAACATTAAAAGTAGCTCCATACAAATAATGCCTCCAGATTTTCAGAGCAAAGACTACCGCTGCTAACTCCAAGTCATACGTCAGGTAATTCCTTTCGTGAATCTTCAACTGCCTTGAAGCATATGCTACGACTTTTCGGTTCTGCATCAGCCCACATCCCAATCCCTGATGTGAAGCGTCACAATAAACCTCAAAAGTTTCCTTAGGATCAGGTAGGATCAACACGGGTGAGGTTGTCAACCTTCTCTTAATCTCTTGGAAACTTCCTTCACAAGCCTCCGTCCAAACAAACGCTTGGTCTTTCCGAGTTAACTGGGTAAGGGGTCCCACTATCTTGGAAAATCCCTCAATGAATCTCCTATAGTAGCCCGCTAAACCCACAAAGCTACGGATTTCGGTTGCCGTTGTTGGCCTTTTCCATTCTAAAACAGCCTCGACTTTTGACGGATCCACTGCGATTCCTTCGTATGATATTACATGACCTAAGAATTGCACTTGGTCCAACCATAATTCGCACTTTTCTGGCTTCACATAGAGTTTCTTCTCTTTCAAGGTCTGAAGAACAATGCTGAGATGTTCAGCATGCCTTTCCTTGTTTGGAGAATAGATCAGTATATCATCAATGAAGACGACAACAAACTGGTCTAAGTAAGGACGAAAAATCCTATTCATGTAATCCATGAATATGGCAGGAGCATTCATCACTCCAAATGGCATCACTGGGTACTCATAATGCCTGTAGTGTGTTCGAAACGCTGTCTTTGGGACATCCTTTGCTTTCACACGAATCTGATGGTAGCCTAACTGTAAATCTATTTTCGAGAACACGGTCGCACCACGCAACTGATCCATGAGGTCATCAATCCTTGGGAGTGGATATCTGTTCTTGATCGTAACCTTGTTCAACTGCCAAAAATCTACACAGAGTCGAGAGGTCCCATCCTTCTTTTTTACTAACAGAACTGGAGCTCCCCACGACAATACACTGGGTCGGATGAATTCCTTTCTCATCAACTCTTCAAGTTGTTCCTTTAGGGTTTCTAACTCCGATGGTGACATGCAATACGGTGCCATGGATATTGGTCCAGTGCCTGGAACCAGATTGATCGCAAACTCGATATCTCGAACAGGTGGTAGACCAGGTACATCCTCAGGAAAAACTTCCGAAAACTCATTGACGACATGTACGGATTCCAAGTCTAACTCACTATTAACATCTGAGGAAAACAACAGCATGTAACCTTGAGCTCCCTCTTTCAAAGAAGCTCTTACCTGACTAGCAGATAGTAATCCAGAAATCCCATCCCTAAAGACTAAGGTTCTTTGAGCACAGTTGATGAGTGTGATTTCACCTCATAATTCTATGACATTTTGCATGCATTCTCATATAGTTTAGGCTTATTTTATTTGATTATTTGTTAGTTTTTACCTTGGAACGAGTAAGGTGGTTTTGTGGTGCTTGCGTGCAGGAATCGAAGATTAAATTGCTCAGGATCAGTTGCGTTGAAGCTAGCATGAAGATGGAGTTTGGAAGGCAAGAAAATGAGACAAACAGAGCTGATCACGACCTGGCCGTGATGGCCATCACGGCCATGATCAAGTGGAGCTGAAAAGGAAGAATGGAAAAGTCAGAGCTGATCACGGCCAGGCTGTGATTCCCATCACGACCATGATATGTCAACTGAGCAAGACCCTCACAGGCAGAATTGATCACGGCCAGGCCGTGATGGTGGTCACGGTCGTGACAGACCAATCAGTGAAGCAACATCCAAGGCAGAATCTGTCACGGCGCGCAATCGATGGATCTTCAACAATTGATTTGATCTGGTTTTTGTATTGACTTGGGACTCAAGTTACCCCAGATTATAAATAGCCCTCTAGGGCTCGAATCTGGGCACTCTTTTGGGCTGCTAACCTTAGAAAAAATTAGGATTCTTCTTCTTCTTCTCAATCTCCTCTCTCTTCTAGGATTTTTTGTTTATGTTATTTTTAATCAAGCTTGCTACAATCATGGCAATGCTTGAGTAGTAGTCTTGTTTCTAGGAATTGGGGCTATGCCCAAGATTCGTTTATGGTGATGAATTGATTTTTTATTTCTTGTTAATTTCAATTTCTGCTTCGATTTGATCCCTATTGTTTTAATTACTCGTAAATTCGGTAGCCACTTATTTGCGTGTCGTAGATACACTGAGGACGAATTTAGCAGTGAACTTAGGTATTGGATCTATAGGAATCAAACTTAGGACTTAAATCACGAGAGTTAGAAGCGGTCCTTCGAGGGTTCACGAATTGTCACAAAACTTAAAGGGTCCGATCTAAATTCAATTGCCACGAGAGTAGGGATTGATTTAATTGGGCACGGTTTTTGTAACCCGAGAGGGAGCATTAACTAATTTAGGATAAATTCGCGTTCAAAGAAAATTTTGGTAATTAACAAGGAGAGTAGTCGATTCAGTAACATAAACGGTTTTGTGGTATCCCAATTCCTGGGAATCTCTTTAGATTTGAAAAACCCCTATTTTGAACTGCTTTCCTATTTTGTTTAACTGCAGTTTTAAATTTACTTGATTCCGATTTCAAAAACCAAATCTTATTTTAGTTCAGTGAAATCAATTTAATAACTAATTGTCATTTAAAGATCACGGTCTTTGTGGTTCGATCTCTTTTTATTACTTGACGACGAATCTGGTACACTTGCCGGAATCCACACATCAAGTTTTTGGCGCCGTTGCCGGGGACTGTGTTTTCTTGAATTTCAATTTAATTTCTAATTGATTTTTCTGGACATTTTTTTATTTATTTTCCTTTTTTTTAGAATATCTATCTCTCTAACATAGGTATTTTTCTCTTTTATGCAAAGATCCCTAAGTCTTGGAAACCTTATTGAAGTCGACCCCGAGATCGAAAGGACCTTTCATAGACGTAGGAGACTACAAAGAGAGAGAGAGAGAGGTTGATTCCCATTCCATTCATGGCAAATCTACCGGATACCAAACCACTGAAGGACTACGCAGCCCCAAATGCTAGGGGTTTGCGAACTGGGATTGCTAGGCCAGAGATTGAGGCAGAGAACTACATTATACCGCCTCAATTGATTAGCATGATTAGGCAACATCAGTTTGGAGGATTACCCTCGGAGGACCCAACTGATCATGTGGAGACATTCTTGGAATTCACCGATGCAATCAGGATTCAAGGTGCCCCGATCGATGCTATACGCTTGAGGTTATTCCCCTCCTCTCTGACTAGAAAGGTGAAAGCTTGGTTAAGCAAGTGCCTGCTAATACGTTGTCAACTTGGGACCAACTAGAGCAAGCATTCTTGGAGAAATTCTTCCCTTCATCCAAGACGGCTTACCTACGAACTCAGATCACCGGCTTCTTCCAAAAGGACGGAGAATGCTTATCCGAAGCTTGTGATCGCTACAAAGGGTTGCTGAAGTCTTGCCCACATCATGGGCTCGAGAGGTGGTTGTTAGTGCATGCCTTCTACAACGGATTGGATTATTCATCAAAGGTGTCACTCGACTCCGCATCTGGTGGAGCCTTTATGAACAGACCTCTGACTGAAGCATTCAACATCATTGAAAACATGGCCACCAACTATCATCAATGGGGTTCCGAAAGAGGTAATAACCCGAAAAATCTTTCGGGGGTAAGTTCGAAATGAATAGTACCGATCTGATTATCTCTAAATTCGACTTACTAAATAAATGCTTTGATAAGCTTGAAAAGGCTCATGTGAGTTCAATCGGTGTTACTAATGTTGTTTGTGAGATTTGTGGAATGCATGGACATGACATAATGGAGTGCCCACATGGTATCGCTCCTGAGTTCGGTGCTTCGGGGGAACAAGTGAACTCTTGTCACAATTTCTATGACACGAACCCGAAGCTACCAAATTATGCTCCCCCAAATCCCTACAACCAGAGGAAGAATAATCCTTACCTTTCCTACGGGAACTACAACAACACGTTGAACCATGAATTCCAAGAAGGGCAAGGTAATAGAAAACCCGCATCGGGGTATCCTCAGGTACAAAAATCTAAACTCGAGTCTCTTATGGAAAACTTTGTTACTACTCAAACTAAGTAGAATGAAGAGTTTAGGCAACAAGGTAGGGCGGTTAATGAGGCAATAAAAGAACTAACATCTAAGGTAGATAACTTAGCCATCCATAACAAGATGTTAGAAACTCAAATTGCCCAACAAGCGGGAAATTCAATGAGGCAACCGGGCAAGTTCCCTGGACAACCTGAGGCGAACCCAAATAATGAACATTGTAAAGCTGTGAGTCTAAGGAGTGGTAAGAAACTTGAGAATCCCGAGGCTAAAGGGGAGAGTGATAACAAAAATGTAGCTGAGGAGGAGGAACCTACTAAGACACAACCCTTAGGAGAGGAAGAGCTTAGTGAAAAAGTGTCTAAGTATGTCCCTCAACCACCTTACCAACCTCCGATACCTTTTCCTCAAAGGTTGGCTAAGGCCAAGTTAGATAAGCAATTTGGAAAATTTCTAGAGGTCCTTAAGAAATTGTACATTAATGTACCCTTCACTCAGGCACTACAACAAATGCCGATATATGCTAAATTTCTTAAGGATATCTTGTCAAATAAGAGAAAGCTAGAGGATTATGAAACAGTGGCTTTAACTGAGGAGTGCAGTGCTTTAGTTCAAAATAAATTGCCTCCTAAATTGAAAGATCCAGGTAGTTTCTCTATTCCTTGCTTAATTGGTAACACTAGTTTTGATAAAGCTCTTTGTGATTTGGGGGCTAGTGTTAGTCTTATGCCCCTCTCTATTTGTAAGAAGTTGGAGATGGGTGAACTAAAACCCACAACAATCTCCCTTCAATTGGCGGATCGGTCCGTCAAATTCCCAGTAGGCATCTTGGAGGATGTTCCTATTGGAGTGGGTAAATTTTTTATTCCTACGGATTTTGTGGTACTTGAAATGGAAGAGGATTCCCAAATCCCATTATTCTTGGTAGGCCTTTCTTGACTACCGCAGGAGCCATTATTGATGTTAAAAATGGGAAATTGACTTTAACTGTGGGTGATGATAAAGTTGAATTTGATTTAACTAAATCTATTAAACACCCTTCTTTTGAAGATTCTTGTTGCAGGGTTGACTTAATGCACCAAGTGGTGAAAGAAGAATCCCATCAGGCTTGTGTTGATGACCCATTAGAGATGTGTTTGATTGGTGGAGACTTAAATGCTCATGGAGGAGAAGTAAGGAATTATGCCCGCTTTCTGGACGCTAGTCCAAAAATTTCTCCGAAAAAAACAAAGAAAGAGAAACTTGAGTTGACACCAAAGAATGAGGATTTGAAAGATGAAGAAGCCCCTAAGGTAGAACTAAAACCTCTTCCTTCCATATTGAGGTATGAATTTCTTGGTCCTAACTCTTCCTATCCGGTAATTGTGAATACTAGCTTGAATGAGTTGGAAACTGAGAAATTGTTTAGGGAGCTTAGAATGCATAGAAAGGTGATAGGGTATACAATTGATGATATTAAGGGCATAAATCCTTCCTTTTGCATGCATCGCATTTTAATGGAAGATGAGCATAAACCATCCATTGAGCATCAACGTAGGTTGAACCCTAATATGAAATAGGTGGTTAAGAAAGAAGTGCTTAAGCTGTTAGATGCGGGGGTTATTTATCCAATCTTCGATAGTGAATGGGTTAGTCCGGTGCATGTGGTTCCTAAGAAAGAGGGGATGACTGTTATTCAAAATGAAAATAATGAACTAATCCCTACTAGGACGGTAACCGGTTGGAGAATGTGCATCGATTATAGGAAGCTAAATAAGGCAACAAGGAAAGATCACTTCCCTCTCCCATTTATTGATCAAATGCTTGAAAGGTTAGCTAGGCATTCATACTTTTGTTACTTGGATGGATATTCCGGTTTTCATCAAATTCCCATACATCCTAGTGATCAAGAAAAAACCACGTTTACTTGTCCCTATGACACTTTTGCCTATAGGAGAATGCCTTTTGGTCTATGTAATGCACCGGCTACTTTTCAAAGATGCATGACTGCAATTTTTTCTGAATTTATTGAAAACATCATGGAGGCTTTTATGGATGATTTTTCTCTATATGGAACTACCTTTGATGATTGTTTAACAAATTTGTCTAAGATTTTGCAGCGATGTGAAGAAACCAATTTGGTATTGAATTGGGAAAAATGTCATTTTATGGTAAAAGAAGGTATAGTGCTTGGGCACTTGATTTCTGGTAGAGGTATTGAGGTGGATAGGGCCAAAATAGATGTTATTGAAAATTTGCCCCCACCGGTAAATGTGAAATGAGTTAGAAGTTTCTTGGGACACGCCGGGTTTTACCGGCGTTTCATCAAAGATTTTTCAAAAATTTATAAACCCTTATCTAACCTATTAATGAAAGATGTTCCATTTGATTTTAATGAGGAATGTTTGAGTGCATTTTACAGGTTGAAGGAAGCTTTGACCACTGCTCCCATTTTGCAAACACCAGATTGGAATGAGCCATTTGAAGTAATGTGTGATGCTAGTGACTACGTCGTGGGAGCGGTGTTGGGACAAAGGATAGACAAGAAGGTTCATGCAATATACTATGCAAGCAAAACTCTAGATGGAGCTCAATCCAATTATGCCACAACTGAGAAAGAGTTGCTTGCGTTTGTCTTTGCGTTTGAGAAATTCATATCAAACCTTGTGGGGTCTAAAGCCATAGTGTACACGGACCACTCCGCACTAAAGCACCTAATGACTAAGAAGGAAGCCAAGCCAAGACTCATCCGATGGATTCTCCTTCTGCAAGAATTTGATTTGGAGATTCGGGACCGGAAAGGGACGGAGAACTTAGTTACGGACCACTTATCCAGACTTGAACCATTGGAACATGAGAAGGACAACTTGCCGATAGATGATTCTTTCCCTAATGAGCAACTGTTCGCCATCTTGGGAGAGAATGCTCCATGGTATGCGGACTTTGTGAATTATTTTGTATGTGGGATTCTACCACCGGAGTTTAATTATCAACAAAAGAAGAAGTTCTTCTCCGATCTCAAGAACTACGTGTGTGATGAGCCTTACATTTTCCGCAAGTGTGCGGATAGCATTTACAGAAGGTGTATTTTGGAAGTCGAGGTTCCAAGTATCTTGAGTTGTTGTCATTCCTCATCTTACGGAGGACATGCTAGTGCCTCGAAGACAGCATCAAAGGTGCTTCAAGCTAGTTTCTATTGGCCTCATATTTTCAGAGATGCCCGAATGTTCGTGCTTGCTTGTGATCCATGTCAAAGAACGGGAAACATCTCTAAGAAGCGTGAAATGTCACTCAACACTATGCAAGAAGTGGAGATATTTGATGTTTGGGGAATCGACTACATGGGACCCTTTCCTTCCTCTTGCAATAATAAGTTCATTCTTGTAGCCGTTTATTACGTCTCTAAATGGTTGGAAGCCATTACTTCCCCAACAAGTGATGCAAAAATCGTAATCAAACTATTCAAGAAGGTGATTTTTTCAAGGTTTGGAATTCCAAGGGCAGTCACCAGTGATGGAGGATCGCACTTCATTGAAAAACAATTTGAGAAACTCCTCCTCAAATATGGAGTCACTCATAGGGTTGCTACACCTTACCACCCTCAGACAAGTGGGCAAGTCGAGGTTTCCAATCGAGAGATAAAGAGCATTCTGGAAAAGACTGTTTCAGGTTCGAGAAAGGATTGGTCCTTAAAGCTTGATGACGCTCTTTGGGCTTACCGTATAGCTTACAAGACTCCTATCGGGATGACACCCTTTAGACTTATTTACGGTAAGCCATGTCACCTGCCACTCGAGCTTGAGCATAAGGCTTTGTGGGCTATTAAGATGCTAAACTTTGATATAAAAGCCGCTGGGGAAAAGAGAATCCTTCAATTTCAGGAACTTGATGAGCTAAGATTGGATGCTTATGAGTCCGCACGATCTTACAAGGAGAGAACAAAGAAGTGGCATGATAAGCATATCCTTCGTAGAGAATTCCATGAAGGAGAACTGGTGCTACTCTACAACTCGAGGTTGCGGCTATTCCCAGGAAAGCTCAAGTCTAGATGGTCCAGACCATTTAAAGTAATGAAAGTCTTTCCGTATGGTGTCGTCGAGGTTTGGAACCAGGAACGCGGATCATTCAAGGTCAATGGACAGAGACTAAAACACTACCTTGGAGAACATCCACTTGAACAGGAGGTTGCGATTTCCCTCCTCGATCCAACATCGAAGGACTGAAAGGACTATGGTCAAGCTTAAGACCGTAAATAAGCGCTTCTAGGGAGGCAACCCAAGCTTTCTTTCCCTTCTTAGTTTGTTTTTGAATTTTGTTTTTTTTATAATAATTGAGAAGAATTAGAGAAGAAAGATCATCAATTAATGGATTTGTCAAGTGTTTTCAGGTTAGGAAGTCATGAAGAGTGAAAAGAGGATGGAAAAGAAAGTCAGAAACGATCACCCCAGGCCGTGTTGGTGGTCACGGCCGTGATGAACCAACAGCTAGAAGTCAGAACCCATCACGGCCCAGCCGTGATGGACATCACGGGCGTGACAAGTAGGCCCCAGAAGATCAGAGTCCATCACGGCCAGGCCGTGATATCCATCACGGCCGTGATGTGAAGACCAAGAAGGGTCAGAAAGGATCACGACCAGGCCGTGATAGTGGTCACGGCCGTGATAGGTAGCTGAAGCAGGACAGATTCCATCACGGGCCAGCCGTGATACGCATCATGCCCGTGAAAGACTAAAGTGCATGACACAGAACATGTCACGGCCTGCCCGTGATGAGGGTCACGACCGTGACCCGCATTTAACTCAGGTTTTTAAAACACGTCCTCTGCTACTAACCCCTCACTCTCTTCATCTTATCCATTTTCTCTCCACCTCCATAGCCACCAAACCCTCTCCCCTTCCTCCCAACTCCTCTTTTCCCTCATATCACACTCATCACACACCTTCCCCCTTAACCCAAACCCACCATCCTCCTCTTCACCCACTCTTCTTCTTCTTCTTCCTCCTCTCATAACCTCCACCATACCCATTCACCCAAAAAGGTTAAAATATCACCTCCCCCATTACACCCATACCCAACCAACCCTACTCCCTTGCTCCCTAGACCTCACCCAACAAAACCCACTAGTCAAATCTTTCAATTTTGGGCAAAATTAAAAAGTCCCAATTTTGAAACCCTAACCACAACGAATTTCAGAAACAGTGAAGGGGATTGTGGATTTTGGGTGCTCTGAGATTATGGCAAGCAAACATCAAAGGGCAACCAAAGCCTCACGCACTCGCACCAGAGGAAGCAGGAACCCAGGTAACTACTCTGACTCTGACTCCTCTAACTCTGAGACTGATGAACATGGGTATGAGATTGTTTTTATGGATAATGCTCAACAAGATAGATTCAATGCTTTGAAAAATAGGAAGATAGTCCAAACGAAATATCTTGATGATGCATATATAGACACCATAGGCCTGACTGTTGACATCAATTGGATGTTAGAAAACACAGGGTGGAGCGAGTTTGCTCGCACAAGATACCCTGCATTTGCTGGCCCTACTCTGGAGTTCCTAAGCTCCCTGAATGCAAAAATTCTCCAAGGGCCGTATTGCCAAGAGGGACGGATCACATTTCGGCTCTTCAACCAGGACTTCGTACTAACCCTAGCTGAATTTAATGAGATTTTTGGATTACCAGTAGGGGGTGACAGAAGATACCCCTTAGGGTTTAGTGCGCATAGTTTCTGGTCAATAATTGACTATGAAGGCAGGAGTTTTGACCCTCGGACATCCAAGTCCACAGCCTTTGCTAACCCAAGTATCAGATATATGCATAGGGTCATAGCCAATACCCTGTTTAGCCGTGGAGAGAGTGACGGATCCGTCCGCCAGGATGAGTTCTTTATACTATGGGCCATGCTCCACCCTGAGAGCAACATGGACACAGGGTCATTTTTGGCTAGGCACCTCTTAAAGGTCGCCAAGAGTTCGAGTGGCACTATTGTCGTTGGTGGCCTGATCACCACAATATGCCATCACTTCAACTTTGATCTAGATGGTTTTGAGGCCGCCCCTGGACGGACCCGTATCTCCTTGCAAGCTTGTGAGGCCATGGGGATGATCATCCAGGAGGATGATATGTACTGCATGAAACACCCAAGGCGCAGGCACCCAATTCCTTTCCCTAACCCCACACTTTTGGATGTGACAAATCCGGCAAATTGGAAAGTGCTGGTGGGAAAGGAGCCTCAGCCTATTAGAGTACAAAGGCCGTTATGCCCGCCACCGCAGGCTGGGCCGTCTGGGCACCCATCTTCTTCCTCTGCAGGTACGTCGTCCGATGATCCTTATGCATGGTTCGCATCCACATTTGACACTATCTTAGCGAACCAGGAGCGTATCATGGAGGAGCAGCGTGAGCAGAGAGCCATGATCCAGCAGCTCTATGACTGGCATCTGAGCCAGCACCCACCCCCTCAGTGAGTTATTCTTGTTTCTTTTTTTTATTTTATTTTATCCTCCCTACGACTTAATTATTTACATTGGGGACAATGTAAGTTTTAAGCTTGGGGTAGGGGTGTCATTTTTGCATGCTTGCATGTTGTATTCATTTAGGGTTAGTTTTGCATATATCACATGATTAGATTGCCCCTGGCTTAGGATATGCCTACAATTGTGAAAAGCTGTGTGCCAATTGAAATTGAGACAGTGAATTTTGAACCCAATTTTTGTATTCTTGTGATAGGCTAAAAATGAAAAATGCTTAAGATGATCTTTCGATAGTTAATAATTAGCATACGGTTCCTTAGATTTGGGTTTCTCATTGATTTTTAAACTACTAAATGTGAGCTTTTGAGCCTAAAAGGGGTACTCACTAAATCTACCCCATTCCTTGTGATCGAGTGTTTTATTCCTCTTGGATTGTATCCTCTAGAACTTGACTTAAAACCGTTTTGAAACTTAAAAATTTTTGAAAACATATTTGAAATAATTGAGGCACTAGGTATTTTTCTGGCCTTCTGAACTTTGACTGATTAAATGCTACCCCTTAGTTGCCCAATTTTGAGCCTAAAGGAATAAAATACTTTTCTTGGTAGCTTGAACTATTTTAATCTTAATCTCATGAGATATCATCACCGTTTTATCATTAAGAAAGAAAGAGTTGATCAGGCTCATACGCCCCGTTTGGCAAGTTGTCTCCGTCACCTTATGCGCCCGGATCAACATCATCACGAATCCCTTATAACGGCCATTCGGATGTATACCTCATCGAATACCACATCTTAAGCGGGTATTCGGATAACTCAAGCACGTCTGCCAAGGGGAAATGCATATGAATAAAAGACTTTTTATAGACAAGACTTTTCTTTGTGTTCTCTCTTTTCCATTTGTCGAAGCCCAAAGCTAACGACTATTCACAATTTCTATCACTTAAAAATTAATAACACAGGACACACAGTCCGAGTGCTCAATCACAATACCTTAGACCGCGGTCGCAGCCCAAGGTTGTGGTCGTAGAAACAATTATAATTTTATCCATGTTTTATTTCAACATGATAAGGACTCCTAGCCCATAACAACGAAATTAGGACACACAGTCCTCAATTCCAAAATTAGGACTCCTAGTCCATAATATCACGATTAGGACCCTTGGTCCATAATTCTTGACACGGATCTCAGATCACGTGCGTAAACTGAATACTAGAGGCGACGTCTCGCGAACTAGTATTCTCTTTCACATGTACTTAATTTTCGCTCAGTGAAAATCAAAAACCAAAACAAAACATCGGTCACTTATCCAAGTAACCGGAACGATTCTAAATCATTTAGGAGAAAATCTTTTCCTTTACAAATTCTTTTATAAAACATTTAGGAAATTCGTTTGCTTTTGAAATCCTTGATGAAATAAAGTCAACTATTTTCAAAGGGGTTTTCCTTCATAAAACACATAGTTCGAAAAGGTTTTCTCTCGTACCAACATTGGATTATAAAAAGGTAATTTCTATTGTCTTAAAAACACTTCAACGTTTCTTTTCAAAATAAGAATCTCATTTTTTTGAAGTAAGCATTTTAAACAAGGAACTTTTATAACTGAAACCAATACTTTCAAAGTTCTATTCAAGGCTTATTAAGGCTTTTAATCATTTATAATCATTGTGCACAGACTCAAGTCCGGCTTCTCAAACTTCAATCAACAGTAATATATTCTCAACAATCATATCACAGTTAACGACAGTTCATCACATATATAGATAATTCATAACACTTTAAATCAAGTAATGTTCAACTTCAAGTAATAACCACAATAGTTCAAGTAAACAAGTTATTCAAGTATTGGCTCCATATCACAATAATATTCAAATCACTCAAGTAAACACATACACACATGCATATAGTCATTGAATATCCCTAGGCAATCCCCTCTTACTTTCTGTGAAGGTAAGAAGATTAGATGCTCGACGAGGTAAGTCACGAACGTTCTCGTTCCCTCCGCGATGGAAGTCTAAGGTTATGAACACAAAATCACAAGTTAAAATCAAAACAAGAACACTAAACCATAAGGTATAGGTTCGGCCAAGACTAGTTCTTAGGGTTAGAGATTCCCAAAAATTATACAACTCATGGATTTATGATCCTTAAGTGTTAGGAGTTCATAAACAATGATCTTTTAACAAAGTTGAATTAAAATTCCACTAAGTTAACAACATAGGGCATTCGGCCAAGGCTAGTAAAATAGGCTAGCATTCACTAAACTTTCCAATCTCTTGGGTTTAGCATCCATGTGTGTTAATGAGCTCAAAACCATGATCATTTTGGAAAAATGAAAATAACACATACTAGCTTTAATAACATAAAATAAACAAGTTATAAATCCTTAACTTTCCAATCTCTTAGACTTAGCATCCAAATATCTTATGGAGCTCAAGTCCATGATCATCTTAGAAAAATGAAAGTAACACATACTAGCTTTAACAACATAAAATAAACAAGTTATGAATCCTTAAACTTTCCAATCTCTTAGACTTAGCATCCAAATATCTTATGGAGCTCAAGTCCATGATCATCTTGGAAAAATGAAAGTAACACGTACTAGCTTTAACAATATAAAATAAACAAGTTATAACTCCTTAAACTTTCCAATCTCTTAGACTTGGCATCCAAATATCTTATGGAGCTCATGATCATCTTGGAAAAATGAAAGTAACACATACTAGCTTTAACAACATAAAATAAACAAGTTATAAATCCTTAAACTTTCCAATCTCTTAGACTTAGCATCCAAAAATCTTATGGAACTCAAGTCCATGATCATCTTGGAGAAATGAAAGTAACACATACTACCTTTAACAACATAAAATAAACTAGTTATAAATCCTTAAACTTTCCAATCTCTTAGACTTAGCATCCAAATATCTTATGGAGCTCAAGTCCATGATCATCTTGGAAAAATGAAAGTAACACATACTAGCTTTAACAACATAAATTAAACAAGTTATAAATCCTTAAACTTTCCAATCTCTTAAACTTAGCATCCAAATATCTTATGGAGCTCAAGTCCATGATCATCTTGGAAAAATGAAAGTAACACATACTAGCTTTAACAACATAAAATAAACAAGTTATTAAGAGTTCTAAATCCATGATCAATACTTGAAAAGTTGAAACATAGTATCCTAGACCTACTTATTCATATTTTTCGGCCATCATAGGAACAAGCTATCAAAACTTCCAAGATTTATAGATTCAAGATCAAGGGATAGTTAGAAACTCAAACACATGATCGTATTCCAAAAGTTGAAACAAAAACTTCCTAGGTCACAAATGCAAGCATTCGGCCTTCATTGGAAGAGATGGATAGAGATTTTTGTTTTAAATAACCTCTTAGTATGTGAAAATATAAGTTAATACAAGACTATAGAAAGTGGTTTCAACTCAAAAGGAGTTTTCTACCATTTTAGATAGATTTTAGAAGTTTAAAGCATATAAAGAACACATAAAGTAAACTAGGAAATAAAAGATGAAACTTGCAAAAAGATTTATATGAGAGTATTACCCTTAGTATAACGAAGAACTTTAATGAAGAACTTAAATAGAAAAGATGAATAAAAACTAAAACTTTAAGAGCTTGAATTTTAAGAAGAAAGGAAGAAGATGAACTTTATTGGAGGTTGAAGGAGGAAGATGATGAAGTGAAAATGAAAAGGGAATATATAGGAAGAGGGTGGGGAGTTCACGGCTAGGGAGTGAGAGGGAGAGCTTGTTGAGCAAGCTTGGTGGTTTAATGCTTATTGGATGGAATAAGAGAAAGAAAAGACTTTTGGATTAGAATAGTATTATAATTTGAAAAGTGTGATGATGGTACTTTTAGAGTGTGTCATAGCCCTTTCCATCATGTCTCCTTACTTCTTTTATGGTCCATAATCTGCTCCATTTGGTACCCGGTTGCATTTCCGATCGTAATTTTTTCGACGTTTCGTCCGAATAAAATATTTTATTTTATTTTTTTTGCATGAAAATTTTCAAAATAACCAAGGTTGAAGGAAACATAATAAAAACACTAATTGTTTCGTTCACGGGTCAAAATTAGGTTTTCTGCACAGTAAACTTGTACCGGTAGTGAAAATGCAGACCGGCTTCCGTCTAAATTTTCAACTGAAAATTTTACCGTGACTTCATATGATATAAAAACACAAGAAAATGATTTTAGTTTAATTAAAATCATCCTCTGAGTTTAATCTAAAATAAACATATTTAAATATGTATTTACTGCTACAGAAACCGTAGGGAAAACAGGGTGTTACACATTTCGTGGAGTTCGAACCCGAATGTCCCTGAAGACCCAAAAACTAAAGGAGCCGTCTTTGCTCCGTAACTATTCAGTCAGTTCACCCTTTGTGAAACTGTAGCTCGAATACACAATGGCACGTCTGCCACAACAGTATAAAAGCCTGACTATGCATGTAAAATGTAACACCCCCCTTGGGGATTACTTTGTAAACACGTGCGGAAATAAATTAAAAGGGATAATTTGATGGTTGCTTTCGGAAAAAATTTATATAAATACATAAGCGTCTGAAATTTGGTATAAAAACTTGGCACGACTCCAAACCTAAGCCTTTGTCGGCAGACCGACTTACAATCCTAGCCTGGTAAGCCTATTTAATTTAGAGATATAAATGAAAGCTAGTATTTTTACAAAAATTTCAACAGAGTCTCCTCTGTAATTCGAACATCCCAGGTAAAAGAACACTTGCTAAAATAGTTAAATTTTCATTTCAGAATTCCAGTTACACCAAATACAACCAGGCCGTAATATGCTAAAAATAGTTATATCAATAAGCTATACATGACCAAAAGGAAAAGCTTAGTTTTCATCCAAAAGAGATGTTCTCCTAGCCATAAACATTCCATTTTAAATTAAAGGCTCTCTGAGCCATACTCATACATACTATCAAAAATCTAAGTCTCAAACCCTAAGCCGGTCATTCTAAAAGTTATTTCTGAGGAAAACTCACGTGGTCATTCCACAATCAAATACTTCGTCAAACAACCAGATCTAAGTCTCTGAGTGACTTATGAAGACTCCTCTGCACCATCTGTACTAAAGTACCCAGGGTACGATAGCGAACCAGAAGAAACCTGATATATCTGTAAGGGTGAGATACCGACAAATGGATATATCACACAACAACCATATACACGATACATACATCACTTCAACACATTAACATTTAATTATTATACAGAGATAAAATGACAAGTGTCATATCAGTGAGTCTCATACCCGAATCAATCAGTTTTATAAAGAGAATGCATGACACTTCAATCATCAGGCTCTAAACTTAATCTCATGAGATATCATCACCGTTTTATCATTAAGAAATAAAGAGTTGATCAGACTCATACGCCACGTTTGGCAAGTTGTCTCCGTCACCTCATGTACCCGGATCAACACCATCACGAATCCCTTATAACGGCCATTCGGATGTATACATCATCAAATACCACATCTTAAGCGGGTAATCGGTAACTCAAGCACGTCTGCCATGGGGAAATGCATATGAATAAAAGACTTTTCAATATCGAGACTTTTCTTTGTGTTCACTCTTTTTCGTTGTCGAAGCCCAAGGCTAACGACTATTCACAATTTTCATCACTTGAAAATCAATAACACAGGACGCGTAGTCCGAGTGCTCAATCACAGCACCTTAGACCGATGCCGCAGTCCAAGGTTGTGGTCGTAGAAACAATTATACTTTTATCCATGTTTCATTTCAACATGATAAGGACTCCTAGTCCATAACAACAAAATTAGGACACACAGTCCTCAATTCCAAAATTAGGACTCCTAGCCCATAATATCACGATTAGGACCTTTGGTCCATAATTCTTGACACGGATCCCAAATCACGTGCATAAACTGAATGCTAGAGGCGACGTCTCGCGAACTAGTATTCTCTATCACATGTACTTACTTTTCGCTCAGTGAAAATCAAAAACCAAAACAAAACCTCGGTCACTTGTCCAAGTAACCGGAACGTTTCTAAATCATTTAGGAGAAAATCTTTTCCTTTACAAATCCTTTTATAAAACAATTAGGAAATTCATTTGCTTTTGAAATCCTTGATGAAATAAAGTCAAATATTTTCAAAGGGTCTTTCCTTCATAAAACACACCGTTCGAAAAGGTTTTCTCTCGTACAAAACTTTTGATCATAAAAATATAGTTTCCTTCAACTCAAAATCACTTCAACATTTTTCTAAAAACCAAGATCTTATTCTTCTGAAGTAAGCACTTTAAACAAGAAACCTTTATAAGTGAACCCAAAACTTTCAAAGTTCTATTCAAGGCTTATTAAGGCTTTTAATCCTTATAGTCATTGGGCACAGACTCAAGTCCGGCTTCGCAAACTTCAATCAACAGTAATATATTCACAACAATAATAATATTACAGTTAATGACAGTTCATCACATATATATAATTCATAACACCTTAAAGCATGTAATGTTCAACTCCAAGTAATAACCACAACAGTTCAAGTAAACAAGTTATTCAAATATTGGCTCAATATCACGATAATATTCACGTCACTCAATTAAACACATACACACATGCATATCGTCATTGAATATCCCTAGGCAAGATCCCCTTACCTTTGAAGACAAGTGAAGGATCCTCGTCTTAATGCTCACGTTAGCTCCAAGAGTGTAATTATCTACTCCATCAAGCAAGCATAGCCGTGTTCAACATCACAGAGACACAAACCAAGCATGATAACAAACAAATAAATTCACCAATCCAATTTTCATTCTCAAAACATATAATCAAAAGAAACCATACATTTAATTCAGTAAATAGAATCGATTTCTCGATAACATCGATTTGGGTAAAAAGGATCCATAATTAAAATTGGGGAACATTTGATTTGGTTTGAGAAACATGAAATTGAACTTAGAAATATCAAATTAAAGGTCCTAATTTGAATAAAGCATAGTTAATTTTATGGAAACACAATCGATTTCAAATAAATTCAAATTGGGGTTTAGGGTTCCTAAACACAATTTGGGGAAAACTCATTTGATCAAAGGATAACAAAATTAGTTTAATAAAACACTAATTTATAGTCTCAATTGCATAAAAACATAGTTTAATTTCATATTACAATATGAAATCAAGGAGCTAGGGTTAGGGTTTCAAAATCAGATTTGGGGATTTTCAATCTAGAAGAGATTAGAGGGTAAAACACTTACCCAATATGAAGGAAGAGAAGCTGTCATGGTGGCTGAAGGTGGTCCGACGCGGCACGGTGACTCCGGCAATTATAGCGACACAGTGAACAACCAAACACGTTTGGGGTGGAGCTCCGAAGCGCGGGGTAAGCTCCTCCCTCGAAACGCCGTCAAATGGTGGTCGGGCGGTCTTGGGCAGCACCAAAAAATGATGCAGGCGCACAGGACGGAGCAACCGAGCGGCGACGCTCGTCTTGTCAGTCAGGGCGGCGGTGGCGGTGCTCCTAGGGACGGCCGGACGGCGCTCCATGGTGGCTGGCGGCGTGGCTGAGTTAGGGAAATGAGGAGGAAGAAGATGGAGTGAGGGAGAAAGAATAAGATGGGTGAGAAGGAAGAAGAAGCAAAGAAAGAAAAAAGAAAGTGAGGGGGAGGGGGGTTACGGGTTTTAGATAGAAATAGGAGAAAGAAAAATCTGATTTTTTGTATTAGTGGGTACAAAATGAGTGGTAAACATTAAGCCTAAAATAAACATGCTTTTACTTTTTGGAATCTAAAAATAAAGATTGATAAATATATGATTTCGAAATTCAAATTAGAGTAAAGATTAATAGTTGAACTGATCAACTAAGAAAATACTCGGTCCAAAATTTAATCTCCGATTAATGTCAAACCAGTTTATTTTCAAATCTAAAATTAAATAGAATGAGAATATGGAAATGATTTTCTCTTAATCATATTATTTAAAATATTTTTCTGTACTGGTAATAATAGTGACATTAACGTAAATTATTGTCTAGTAAGCGTGCATTCACTGAAATAAGTCAGTGCTAACGCACCCCATAAAATAATTCAAAGAGAGTAATTTAATTACTCAAACTAAACCGCATAACCAAATAAACATAAACATCCAAATAAAATAAGTAATCATGTGTAAAAACTAGGGTGTTACATAAAACAAGGTGTTCTCATTTTCATTTTTATTTTTCGCATCGTTCTTTCCTCGTCAAGGCTTACGCTCTCGACTACTTTTAAATCAATTATTAAATTAAACTTTAATACTCACATAGGATTTTATCAATAAAATCCATGATTCACAATCTCCTTCACAACCGAACACTAGTCCGACGTCTCGGAATTCTAGGTTATATCTTTCCTCGAAACTAGAATAGGAACTCTATCCCGTCAATCCGGAACACTAGGTCCTTTCTACTTTCTCAAAACTCAAAATAAGAACTCTAGCCTGTCAATCCAGAACACTAGGTCCTTTCTTTTCCTCAAAACTCAAAACAAGAACTCTAACCCGTCCATCCGTAGCACTAGGTCCTTTCTTTTAATCATATTTAAAATACTTTTTCTGAACAAACACTAATAGTGACAATAACATAAGATTAGTGTCTAGCAAACGTACTTACACTGCAATAAGCGTCATAAAATAAACAAAAATAAATGTCCGAATAATTATTATTCCAATAAAAATAATATAAATAGATATATTTTACCGATATTAAAAAATCGTAAAAATCGAGGTGTTACAATTACATAACTCTCGAAGCTCACATAAATGGTTCAAACCTTCACTCTTTGCGCAACATAGCGGGACCCCTTCCGGCCTAAAATCCAAAACACAGTAAAAAAATTAAAAATTGAGAATTTATAATGGTGCATGCAATAAAAAGGGGGGGACAAAAGCATCACCTAGAGGTGCAAAGGGTTTATTGGAGGAGAGGCACACAGACACTAGAGGGAGATGAGGGAAAGATATAACAAGACCAAGGTTGGAAAGAAATTTCTTTGGGCTGAGATGAGTCAGTGAGTTAAGGAACTCTGGAGAAGAGAGAAATAGGGAGACCGAGAAAAATGAGAGAACATTCTAGATATATTTAAAAAAAATTGTATTCAAATTAAATTTATGCAAAAAAGAGAGAGTAAGCAATTAACAATTTATTTTAATTTCAATTAATTAACAATCAACCAAAAAACTAAAGGTGAGATATGTTTTACGCAATAAACACTGCATATTTTATGGCCTTGGATATATTTAGATTGGAGTTAATAAAAAATATTAACTAAAATATAATTGAAAGAGTGATTAACAATTTCATTTAATTTCATTTAATTATAATTCAACGTGGGATGTTTTGCAAGCTGATGGAAATGGAAATCTTTTCACTAGAGTTCATAAAAGATATCAACGAAAATATAAAATTGTAATTATATCGATGATATGTTTAAAAAAAAATTATTCAATTTCAAAATATGAAAATAAATAAATAAACATGGGATATGATATATTTAAAAAAATGCATTCAATTTCAAAATAGTACAAAAAAAAAGGTCAGATATTTTTTTAGGATAAACATTCCATATCTAAAGGTTTTGGAAATGTTTGACCAGAATTAATAAAAAATATTAAGTTAACATATTTGAAAAAGTAATTAATAATTTTGTTTAATTTATATTAATTACAATTAACCGAAATTCAATGTGGGATATTTTACAAGTTGATGAGATTGGAAATTTTTTCACCAAGGATGATAAAAGATATTAAAGAAAATAAATTTTTAAATTTTATTGATGATATATTTAAAAAATTGTATTCCATTTCAAATTAGGGAAAAAAAAATTAACCTGAGATACTTTGTGCAATAAACATTTCATATATGATAGTTTTAGAAATATTTCGAGCCGAGTTAATAAAAAATATTAACAAAAATAAAACCGAAAAGAGATTAACAATTTATTTTAATTTCAATTACTTAAAAATTAAGTATTTAAAAAAACCGATGATATTTTTAAAAAATTGTAACCTCAAATTCAAATTATTTAAAAAATATAAACAATTAAAAATTTCATTTAATTTCAATTAATTAAGAATTAACTTTTTTTTTAAATGATGATATATTTAAAGAATTTGTACTTAAATTCAAATTGACTTTAAAGAATTAACTTTTTTTTTTAATGACCAAAAACAAAATTCAAATTGAACCATAAAAGATAGCTAAAGGAATTAAATGACAACAAAAGAGAGATTGTATTTTTTAAAATCAGATATCTAATTTAATTTTAATTCAACTTTCACTATTGTAACCATTGATAACCAATTACAAACAATAAAAAATTAATTGATAAAATATCATTTAATGACCAATCAAAGCAACATATAACATTCAAATTGAACCATAATTTCGAATGATAATATAACTGTATTTATTAAAAGAAATAAAGGGAGTTAAAAAAACTGAATGATGATAAAAGAAATATTATATATGAATTTCCCCAAACATACCAACCACAATTTATCCAACTTCCAAATGGAATTTGTAAAATTAAGGAATTTACAGAGGAATTATTTAAATGACAATATTTTGGTAACAAAAAAAACAATATTTTAAATGAATTACTTATGTTTTATGATAAATTAGAACCTGATATAATAAATAAATAATACATTCAAACCTGATATAATAAATAAAAAATATTTACAATTTATCCGGTAAAGACTAAAGAGTATATTTGGTCATGAAAACTTAAGCCATTAGATTTATTTGATATACGTTGTGTTGAGGTTCAGTAATTATACATTATTTTTTTAATTGAAAGTTTTTGTTTTTGTTTAATTACTTTGCAGGTCCCAAACTATTTGAGAATTTTTAAATAATTCTCTGAGCTAAAAAATTTGTAATTAGGTTTTTAGGGTAGAAGAACAGCCTCGTAATTAAATCACCCTATAAATCGTTTTCCATGATTCTTGTCTGTCTTGAAGGTTAATAGAACCACCGAATCACTTACAATAGCAAAGGTTTTAAAGATGTCTCCTACACTAGGAATCTAATTACAAATTATTTAAAAGTTTAGGGATCCAATTACAAATGTTTAAAGTATAGGGACCCAATTACAAAGTATTAGAAGTTCAGGGACCAAATTAATATATTTTTTTGTTCAAGGACCTATTTAAAAATCTCCAAATTGTTCGGGGACCCGCAGAGTAATTGAACCTTTTTTGTTTACTCAAACAAACTTATTCCATATCATTGCAAATCAAATCAGAAATACAAGTTGGTGCATAATAAACAATACAGGGATTAGCATAAGAAATAGACACCATGCTAAATTGACTTGTCTTCTAGCAAATTATACAAAGGATAAAAGTTTTAAGTTTAATGAACTTTTTGGTCCCTACATTTAAGGTGAGTTTTGGTTTTAGTCCCTAATTTTTTTTTCAATGGTTTTGGTCTCTAAGAATTTCAAAACGTTGGTTTTAGTCATTGTGTTTCAAAAGGTTGGTTTTGGTCCCCACGTGTTGCTACGCATATATCCCAATATCTTCCATTAACAACTCCAGGAACCACCTCCAACTCTCCTGCTCAACCACTGCAAGAGCCAAGGGAAAATATTGATCATTTGGGTCCCTCCCAGCTGCTATCATTAGATATCCCTCGTAATTTATTTTATGTGGCAGTCATCAACCTCGGTGAATAGCATACAACTAGCTATAAAACCTCTTTCGTAGCCTTCAAGACAGATATAGAAACTTCCAAACCTATGTTGCAAATTCGGACTAGGCCTATATAACTTCAGGGACTATAACCAACGTTTGGACCAAAATCATTACAAAAAAATGTTAGGGACCAAAACCAAAACTTACCTAAAATGTAGGGACCAAAAAATTTGTTAAACCAAAATTTTTTCTTGCTCAATCAATTCAATCTATTTGTTTAAGTTCTTTGAATAGCTCTAGAATTAAGTTTTAGATTATCTAATAAGTAACATATCATTGTATTTTTCTCTTTCGTATGGGTGGGGAGGGGTTTTCTTTGTTTGGTTTTGTGTTGGTAACATGTTTCATGCATCCCTATTTTTGGTCCACAAAAAAAAAAAAAATTGGCCATTGGTCAAAATACTAAGAGAGGAGGCCCAAAGGGCATACAACCAAAGCCTAGGAAGCATCACAATAATGTGACCCAGCTAAAAACTATATAAACGGGCCTAATCCAACATCAATATCTTCGACTAGATCTCTTGGAAAGATTTCGGTCTGTTTGAGTGTTTCATATTTGAAGAAACGGGGGTGGGATCGTTACGTGCATTATTTATTACTTTCCACTGAAACAAGAATTGATAAATAATAATGATCTGTTTCTTGCATTCAGCCGTTTTTCTTTTTATACAAAGGTGTTGCTCATCAGTATGCAAAGACCTCTAAGAACATTGATGGAGGAATCCAATAAAAGCAAATATTTATTAGATCATCTCCATTGAGAGTTGATTAACAAATTCTTAAAATAAGGATTAGTTCTTATTGAATTGTACTATTGGAATAAGTTGATACGGATATCATATACAAGGACAGTTGCTTCTATAAAAGTATCTCGCTGGTTGCTTATGGGGTTCTTAACCATTATTTTTTTTATGCATTGGAGCCAGAGGACATGGCAGTTGCTTAAAAAATTTGGGTTGCTTAAAACACGATGAACCATAAGAGGAGGGAAATAAAATGGTATACACAGTTAAAGTTGGAAGCTTTGAGGGGAACCGATCATTGCAGAACTATCCAAGCTCACAAAAATGGTTCAAAGCTTCACTCTTTGCGCAAAATAGCTACACCATTTCCAGTCTAAAATCCAAAACACAGTGAAAAAATATTAAAAATTGAGAATTTATAATGGTGCATGCACCGAGAGGTGCAAAGGGTTTATTGGAAGAGAAGATCTGGCATAAGAAGATCTGATCTTTGTTTGGTTTATGGACTTTGTGTGTGAGAGTGTAGGTGTTTTGTGTGATTTCATTAGAGGCTCATAATCATCCGTGGCACACAGACACTTGAGGGAGATGAGGGAAGGAGATAACAGGGCCAGGGTTAGAAAGAAATTTCTTGGACTGAGAAGAGTAAGTGAGATAAGGGACTCTGGACGGAGAAGAGAGAAATGGGGAGACCGAGAAAAGTGAGGGAACATTCTAGAGAGTGAGTGAGGTGCATTTTTTTTACGTATTGTTTAAATAAATGAATTAATATTTTAAGATAAAATAAATTCAAGTGCAAATAAAAAAAGAATAAAAAATGGATTGCTAGGGTGGCTTATTGTATGTATCATTGAAGTGAAAAATGGATGAATTACTTAAATGTCATGATATGCATAGAGGGGTCCACTTAAGCAACCAAAGTGGGTTGCTTATGCCTTTAGCAATGGATATGCTCTAAGCAACCGGTTCTTATATAAGAACCTCCAATAAGAAAATGAGATAAAAAATAATAGAAAATTACATTAATTACCTACATTCGAAAATTGAAATAAAGATAAATATAAATAAAGATATGAGTAACCAGTGTAACCTGTTTAGTAAAGTTTTAAAGTTACATTATTGGAGTGAAAATTTATTTAAAGTTGAATAAAATAAAAGGTAATGATGTGGCATGGTAGGATCCATAAAAAAGAGAGAGTTAAAAGCAACTCCAATGATTTGCACCATTAGAGATGCTCTTAGAAAACTAAATAAAAACTCTTTTAAATGTTGAATGCATCATCTTTCAATGATACATTTCTTTCTTTATTTCTTAATCAATGTTTTTAGGACACATTAACATTCTCATTTATACAAAATCCAACGGCCATTTAATTTGGAGTAATATTTAAGGCTTTCAATTACTTTTTTTATATATAAGTTTTAAAAAAAAAGTTTTGATATTCTGTGGGTGTGGCTCCAAATTAGGGCACAGTAAAGATATAAGAACCAATGGGGTGTTGGTCAAGTAAAAGCAACTTGTCCCATAAACCATAATGAGGAGAACATGGGAACCCATATTCGAATCCTTATGGAGTCACTCTTATTGGGAGGCTGGGAACCAAGGGGTAAAACATTGCTCAGTCAGCCGAACCAGAGATTGGTTCCATAATAGGCCCGAAGGGCCCAAGTCATGTGGATACTCTGGTGAACCCACTCGGCCCAAATGGCTAATTAGGGTGGGTTTTGAATATATATATATATATATATATATATATATATATATATATATATATATATATATATATATATATAAGAGAAAAGAGAAAAAGACCAAATATAAAAACAGGAGATTATGCATAAATTACACCGATTTTTAATTCTTTATTAAATAAATTTTATATTTCAAAACTTAATCTGCTAAGTCATGCTTAATTCTTTTATTGCAAACTCATATACTTCACATAAAATTTCTTTCAAGATACATAGTATTTAAGATTTGTTTCATCGATCCTATTAAGTATTAACCTGACCGGATTCAATTCGAAACTAGTTATAATGGATCTGAGTTTTATAAATTAGACCCTGTATATTTTCAATTTAAGTTTGTGTATATTAATTTCACACAAGTCACCCCAACCTCGTCTGGTATTCCACATATATTTTATATTTCTTTATATAATTAGGTATAAGATATATTTTTTTTGACAAAAAATAGCTATAAGACATAAAACTTTTAGATTTAAACTTTTATATAACATGTTAATATATTTATATCGAGATTATTTTAAATATATGTTGTAAAATATAACTTAATCAAGTCTATCACTTCTTTGATTAATTCTATATTTTAACTACACATAATGTTCAAATTTATACATTAGGTTAACATAATGATTTGAGGTTTCATTCCAACCCATTTCATTGCAACGACCCTTTTTTCAATGACCATTCACTAGTGGAAATAATGTAATATACGGGAACGTTTTACGTCAGTTGACCATATGTTTGACGTTAAAAATGAGGCGGTGGCAGTTTTGTAAATATAAAATCACTATTTGCGTCAGTTGTGTAATGAACTGACGTTAAAAGTGATTTGCAAGAATTATTAATACTTTTAACGTTAGTTGTTTATACGACTGATGTTAAAAGTGTGATTTTTACTTCAGTTAAATAAATAACTGACGTAAATAATCCTATATCCCTATCTGAAACTCATTCCTATCTTTCTTTCGTTGTCATCTCCCTGTTGTCACTCTTAATGCAGATCACTCCATATAGTGCAGTTTATTTCTAAGCTTTCTTTTTAAACAAGTTTATTTTTAATCTTAATTAATTAGCTTGAATTAGTAAACAAATTCTTGTGCAAATTAAAATAAATAAACACTTAACATAAAACAAGCTATATGTATAATCAAATCGTATCTCATTGAAGCGATTCATAAGTTACAATTACATGATTAAAATATAAAAAATTTCTGCAACATAGCCCTAAAATATAAAAAAAGTTTCTGCTTCAACATCATTTTTTTCTCAGTCCTGTCCTCAGAAACTCCAATGGATGCAAAGTTTCTGCGTCAACATCATTTTCTTCTCAGTCCTGTCCTCAGAAACTCCAATGGATGCATCTCCTCCCTCACTTGAATTCCTTGATGCTCCATCTGTTTTATCCACAGTCACTAGCCTCGAAAGCGCGGAGTGAAAGGGATGAGGCCAGGGGATGAAATAAAGTGAGGGAGTCACATTACGTGATTCACCCAACCTTACCATCCATGTTATGTGATTTACTCAACCTCAGAAGTTTTTTGACCATTAAGACACAGACCTTTAAGTCTAGGTATAGGAAGAAATAACAAAAGTCTCATAGCCATTTTGTGAAGGAATATAAAACGCACGAAATATAGAGGAAAAGAAGAGGGTGTATTACAGACTGATACAGAAGAATGGTACTTTATATAGAGAAGAGAGACTAGCTGATTTCCTTGAAAACTGATCTATAAACTTAATCATCATTAAGAGGATTAAGTTACAAGGTGCATGGGTAAGTAGCACAGTAGTAAAAGGAATGAATGTTTTTTCAGAAACTTATACACTTTTAACGTCAGTTGTCTTCAACAACTGACGTTAAAAGTGTTTTTAAATAAAAAATATTTATTTTTAATGTCAGTTGTTTATACAACTGACGTTAAAAGTGTGATGTTTACTTCAATTAAATAAATAACTGACGTAAATAATCCTATATCCCTTTCTGATTGCCCTGTTGTCACTCTTAACGCAGATGACTCCATATAGTGCAGTTTATTTCTAAACTTTTTTTTAAAAAAATTTTATTTTTAATCTTAATTAATTAGCTTGAACTAGTAAACAAATTCTTGTGCAAATTAAAATAAATAAACACTTAACATAAAACAAGTTATATATGTATAATCAAATCGTATCTCATTGAAGCGATTCATAAGTTACAATTAATGATTAAAAGATAAAAAATTTCTGCAACATAGCCCTAAAATATAAAAAATTTTCCGCTTCAACATCATTTTCTTCTCAGTCCTGTCCTCAGAAACTCCAATGGATGCATCTCCTCCCTCACTTGAATTCCTTGATGCATCATCTTGAATCCACAGTCACTTGGTGTCAAAGCAGAGTGAAAGGGATGACGGGGATGAAATAAAGTGAGGGAATCACATTACGTGATTCACCCAACCTTACCATCCATGTTACGTGATTTACTCAACCTCAGAAGATTTTTGACCATTAAGATAGAGACCTTTAAGTCTAGGGATAGGAAGAAATAACAAAATCTCAAATATGATAAAGCCATATTGTGAAGCAATAGAAAACGCACGAAATATAGAGGAAAAGAAGAGGGTGGGTGTAATACAGACTGATACAGAAGAATGGTTCTTTATAGAGAGAAGAGAGAAGAGAGACTAGCTACCTGATTTTCTTGAAAACTGATCTATAAACTTAATGCTCATTAAGAGGATTAAGTTACAATGTGCATGGGTAAGTAGCACTGTAGTCAAAGAAATGAATGATTTTGCAGAAACTTATACACTTTTAACGTCAGTTGTCTTAAACAACTGACGTTAAAAGTTTTTTAAATAAAAAATATTTATTTTTAACGTCAGTTGTTTAATACAACTGACGTTAAACAATGACTTTTAACGTCAGTTTTTAAAGACAACTGACGTTAAATAAATGACCTTTAACGTCAGTTGTTACAAACAACTGACGTAAAATGTTGTTTTATTTTTGGTTTTTGATTATAACGTTTACACCCGCGCGCCTTCTTCACTTCACTTCGCTCATTGTCACTCTCAACTCTCATTCTCACTCTCACTCTGCCCTAATCGCGAGCTTATCTCCACCGCAACCACCGCGAGGGCTTCTTCGCCACCATCATGAGGTACACTCTTAACCCTAACTCTGTCTTTCACGCTCATTCTTTGCAATAACTTGGCATCTCTCTTTCCCCTTCCCGCGCACTAACTCTCCTTGTCCCTCTGCTCTCAGTAACCACATCGAACGTTGGCCACCACTCGAGCTCCCCTCCCCACCACCACGCGAGCACCTATTTCTGGTGAGTCTTTAGGGCACATTTTTTTATTTTTGGTTTTGAGTGTATGTTGAAACTGTAGTCTCTGTAGTTGAAACTTAAAACTGTGAGTTTGAGTTGTTTGGAATGTCTCTATTTCTGGTCGTGGGTTTTGTGTTTTCTCTTGTTTTTCTTCTGCTATCATGACCTATTTCAAAATGGGAAGAAATTTAGAGTTGCTTGTAGCATGTGACATCAACAATATATTGCTCATTGGAATTCTGTTTTGTTAATTTATCTTCATCTGCTTGTTTCTTTTGTCTTAAGAAACCTGAAAATGGTGTAAATTTGAAATAATTTTTAAACGCCATGGATATATGTTTTGTATATCTACAGAACCTATCTAGTTATGGATCTTAGTTGGATGGTTTGTAAGCGCACTAGTGCTGAGTATTTGAAGGGGGTGGGAGAATTTATAGAATTTGCTCAAAGGAATGTTCCTAATAGTAATTGAATGTTTTGTTGTCCTTGTGTCAAGTGTTTGAATACGAGGAAATGTACGGTGAAGGATATACGTACTCATTTGATTTGTGAAGGGATTTGCTTGAGTTATACAAGATGGATATGGCTTGGTGATGTGTTGTTGAGTAGTACGGCAAGTGTCTCCCAAAGTGAGGACGTTGACGTAGATATGGAGGATGATCGAGTAGAGGACATGATCCGTGATATTGGACAAGAATCTTTTCATCGAGCTCATGTGTATGATAGGTTGTGCGGTGATGCGGATAAGCCTTTATATCCAGGGTGTACTACTCATACACGGTTGTCGGCGGTGCTAAAATTGGTTTGTGTGAAGGCGAGAAATGGTTGGACCGATAAAAGCTTCACGGAATTGCTTGAAGTGTTGAAAGACTTGCTTCCGGAGGACAACACATTGCCTGATCGTAACTATGAGGCCAAGAAGGTATTGTGTCTGATGGGTTGATAAGCCTCTGGCTTATCTAGTTTTATGACTAGATGAACTAGGGTTTATGTGCCAATTTATTCGAGTTCAATCTCGTTTTCGCCCAAATTTGCCTTGTTTTGTTCCTAAGTTGGACTTTGACTCGTTTTGCGTCTTTTGTGTAGTTTTTAGGTTATTTTGAATAGAATTACGCTTGTGGTTGCTTTCGTTGTTTCAGGTTAAATAAATGAAGCTCTGAGAATCAAGGAAGTTAAGAAGCAATGGGAAAAAGCAGTTTTGGAGGTCTCGCCCCACGAACAGAAGGCTCGCCTCGCGAATAATGAAGACTTGGAAGTCAGAGACCATCACGGCCTAGCCGTGATGTGCATCACGACCGTGACCCAAAATCCACACAAGGCAGAGAGCATCACGGCTTGGCCGTGATTCACATCACGGGCCGTGACAAGAAGACTCGCGTCGCGAGACATCCTTCGCGTCGCGAGGGTTTAAATTCCAGAAGTGCGCCAGAAACAGAAGCCGTCACGGGCAGGCCGTGATGACCATCACGGCCGTGACGCGTGGCCTCCTTATAAATAGAGCAGATCAGAACAGAAAAGGGAGACTTTTTGGATCAGAACTGATTGTAGACCTTTTGTAATCCTTATTCTGGGGCTGCGTCCCCTCTTCTCTTCTCTTAATTCTTAGGTTTAGGATGAGTTCCGATTGCTTGTCTATGAGCATGAGGAACTAATCCCCGTCGTCCGAGGGAACGATGAAGCCACCCATGGCAGTGTAGATTCTATAAGATGTATGTCTTTCTCCTCTAATTCAATTCACGTTTTCTAATTCTGATTTGATTGTGTTAATCATATGTGTTGCGTGATTGACTTGTTAATGTGATGAGGCTTAGTCAGCGATTCACGTTTAGAACTTGAATTAGGATCATCGATCAAATATTGCACGAGAGTGAGTAGGAGATCGGTGCAACCTTATAGGGAACAAGAATTAACAGAATTCGAGATTAGGATTATGAGACCTAGTAAGTAATTAATCCAATCGTCGAATACGTCCTAATGAGCACGAGAGTGGATTTAGGAGAATTTAGGGGTCCCGGTTGACATTGTAATTGAACTTAGGGAGGAATTCATCATCACTTGGGTGTACATATTGGGTAGGTGGATTTGTGACCTTGGACATTTTAGTTTTCTGATTTTTAATTAATTATTTCATTAGATTCGGTAATTGAATTTCTTATATTAATCTCTCTCTCTCAATCTTCTTCTGTAACTTGACCGAACGTATCTGACTTCCCGCGGATTAGTCGAATTGGTATCCCAATCCTTGAGTTCGACCTCGGTAATTACTTGCCGTGTTATTTTTATTACTTGCGACGACCCGGTACACTTGCCGGAGTCACAACAAGTTTTTGGCGCCGTTGCCGGGGATTGGCACAACCAATTTTTCTGATTTTAGGGAAGTTTGATTATTTGGTTAAGTTACTTTTATTTTTATTTTTATTTTTAATTTCTATTATTATCCTCTATTTCTTGATCCCACTTGGTCTTGGCCCTGTTTTGTATGCGAGGTACCCTTTCAAGGCGGATTGCGAATCATGGAGACTGTTTATTTTCCAGCCTTGGACGGTGTTACAAAATATGACTTTGGGCCTAATATATCCCTGGGAGATCACTGGCGCTGGGGACGTAATTGCCCTCATGCACAAGCTTATAGTATAATCATGAAGCATGAGGAGGAATGGAAATGGAAGGACCAAACACCGCTGAGAGCTGCTCTAGAACAATATTCCCAGGAGCTATCCACCTCTAAGGCCAAGGCAAGAGCCAACTGTGACAGTATCGAAACTGTGATGCAAAATTTCAAAGCGCAAGCTGAGGAGATTTGCAAGCAGTTAGTACAGAAGTCACATGAAGCCCAATTTGAAGAAAATCTGGTTTTGGGGATAGATCAAAATAAAGACGAAGTGGTAGTGGATTCCACACGGTTTGCCAAGCAACCGAAAATTTCTGCATTGGATAACTATGTTGGCTTACATGCATGTGTGGACATGGGTAAGTTAGACCCTCCCACTCGTCTGACACACTTCCTCGAGAAAACACCATTTGACCCGAGAGGAAGTGAGTTCATAATTGAAGAGGTCAATGGAGTTTTCACACACTGGATGGGTGGAGTTGATGATAAGGTCATATTGCTGCTACGATCTCCACTCCAATTACCATTTGATCCGGGTGGAGGATTTGATATGATGAGCGTCTCTTGGCCCCTGTACCACAGACCATGGGATCCAGGTGGATGCTTCTTAATAAGTCAAGCTCGGGACGTTAAACAAGCGCTTCTTGGGAGGCAACCCAAGCTAGGTATCTCTCTCTTTTCTTAACTTTTGTTTTGTTTTTGTGTTTGTTTTGTTTGTGTTTTTGTTTTTGTTTGTCACTCTTGAATAATTTGAGAAGATCAAGAGTTGTTGTATGAATGTCGTGTCGGCAAGCTTGTTAGATGTTAATTGAATTTAGCATAGATTGATTGCATTAATTATTTGACCATTGATGATTCCCCCTAGGCTCTGAAAATAGAAAAGTTTAACCCCACTTAAAAATTGAAAACTAAACTTTGAGAATTTTATTGTGATTACTTGATTTATGATAAGTTTGGGGTGAGGGGGTGCACACACTAGGAATCGTATCTCGGTCAAACAATTTGCAAAATGTCCAGGTGAGGATTTGAGCCTCCAACTCTGTTTTTGAATGTGTGAATCACTGTTAAGTTGCACTTTCCCGAATTTGCTTGAATCTCTATATGGTTTGCATGTTTATGTGTTGCATCAAATGATTTAGGCAATGTTCTTTGAATAACTACTTGGCCTGAAATGAACCATCCCTAATGCATGTCCCTAGTTAGCCAAATTGAGCCCAATTGACCTATTGTTTCTTGATGACCCTACATTACGAGCCAAAATCTGAAAAACCGTGTTAACCCAATCTTAGGATTAGGAGAGCATGGAAATGAGCAAGAGAAAGGTTGTGAGAAACTAAGTTTGGGGTGGCTACAAGGTATGTGTCATATGGGGATGAGAAAAAGAAAATAAGGGTTGACCCAAGGCAAAAAGAAAAGAAAAGAAAAGAAGAAAACAAAAATTGCCAAAAGAAAAGGGGCAAAACAAAAATAATATCAAGGAAAAGGTTGTAGTCACCCGAGCCCAAATGAAAAATGGAAAAAGGAACTTGAGTGGAAAAATGTGTTTAATGCTCATGCTCTCTTAGTTCCTAGGGACTTAAGCCTAAATATCCTTCATTATCCTACCCTGAGTCAGGCCCCATTACAACCTTTAAAAGACCTTCTGATGTTGCATACATGTTTTCGTGGGAACTACTTTTGAGATGAAAATCAAATTCATGGGAAGTGCTCTTGATACGTGAAATTGAGGGAAAAGTTGATAGCCTAGACAAACTTGAGCGAATGAGTGAAATTTTACATACCCTTGTGAGGGAGGCAATTGTTTGAAATTGGTGATCTTCCTTTGTGTGTATCCTTGATCCTCAACTTAGAGTAATGATTGCATGAATAATGAAGTTCTCAATGGTTTAAAGTAGGTGAATGTGGGGATTACATTGATGATAAAAGGGGGGAATCAAAGAAGAAAACTGTTTTGTAAAGTTGCATGAAATTTGTGCGAAATTGATTAGATCCTTTAGGCTTGCCAAGTCTTGAGTCGTTTTTGAGTTTTAAGCTTGCTTGGGGACAAGCAAGGTTTAAGTTTGGGGTATTTGATAAGCCTCTGGCTTATCTAGTTTTATGACTAGATGAACTAGGGTTTATGTGCCAATTTATTCGAGTTCAATCTCGTTTTCGCCCAAATTTGCCTTGTTTTGTTCCTAAGTTGGACTTTGACTCGTTTTGCGTCTTTTGTGTAGTTTTTAGGTTATTTTGAATAGAATTACGCTTGTGGTTGCTTTCGTTGTTTCAGGTTAAATAAATGAAGCTCTGAGAATCAAGGAAGTTAAGAAGCAATGGGAAAAAGCAGTTTTGGAGGTCTCGCCCCGCGAACAGAAGGCTCGCCTCGCGAATAATGAAGACTTGGAAGTCAGAGACCATCACGGCCTAGCCGTGATGTGCATCACGGCCGTGACCCAAAATCCACACAAGGCAGAGAGCATCACGGCTTGGCCGTGATTCACATCACGGGCCGTGACAAGAAGACTCGCGTCGCGAGACATCCTTCGCGTCGCTGTTGTGACTCCGGCAAGTGTACCGGGTCGTCGCAAGTAATAAAAACACGGTAAGATTCTACCGAGGTCGAACACAAGGATTGGGTTACCAATTCGACTAAATTGTCAAGAAATCCGATACGTTGGTTAAGCGATAGAAGGTAGTTGAGAAAAAGAGATTGAGATCGCAATTTCAAGAATCAAATCAAATAACACTACAGTGATTAAATTCAGAAATAAAAGCATCTAAGGTTTCGAATCCACCTACCCAATCATGCAAAGTACCCAAGTGATGATATTCTCCTCCCTAAGTTCAATTTTAATGTCAACCGGGACCCCTAAATTCTCCTAAATCCACTTCCGTGCTCATTAGGACGTATTCGATGATTTGAGTTAATTACTTGCTAGGTCTCTTAACCCTAATATCGAATTCTATTAATTCTTGTTCCCTATAGGTTGCATTGATCTCCTACTCACTCTCGTGCAATACTCGACCGATGTTCCCAATTCAAGTTCTAAAACGCGAATCGCCGCTAGGCCTCAACACGCTTAACTAGTCGATCACGCTAGCATATAATCGACACAATGAAAACAGAATTGGAAAATCATAATTGAATTAAAGGAGAGAGAGTTACATTACATGAACACTATGCCGCCATGGGTGGCTTCATCGATCCCCTAGACAAGAGGATTAGTTCCTCATGTCCGTAACAACAACGCACGTACAATCGTAATTCATCCTAAGCCTATGAATTAAGAGAAAAGAAGAGAAGAAGAAATCCCAGAATAAGGGTTACAAAATATATCTCGCAAATTCTGATCCAAAAGTTCTCTTTTCTGCTTACGATCTGCTCTATTTATAAGGAGGCCACGCGTCACGGCCGTGATGGCCATCACGGCCAGGCCGTGACGCCTCGCTTCGGCGCACGGGATTTGAACATTCGCGACGCGGAGGATGTCTCGCGACGCGAGTCTTCTTGTCACGGCCCGTGATGTCGGTCACGGCCAGGCCGTGATGTTCTGCGCCTTGTGTGGATTTTTAGGTCACGGCCGTGATATACATCACGGCTAGGCCGTGATGGTCTCGACTTGTATGGCTTTTAGGTCACAGCAGTGATATACATCACGGCTAGGCCGTGATGATCTCTCGATTCTCGGTACTTTTTCGGAGTTCACACACTCGCGACGCGAAGAAGGTTTCGCGACGCGAACCTTCCCTGTCACGGCCCGTGATGTCAATCACGGCTAGGCCGTGATGGTCTCTGTCTTCCCAGATCTTCAAACTATCGCGGGGCGAGCCTCCTCTCGCGGGGCGAGAATCCCCAGAATGGCAATCTCCACTATTTGTTGACTTTCCTTAAGTCTTAGAGCCTCACTTATGGACCTGAAAACAACACAAGCAACCACAAGCGTAATTCTCTCCAAAATAACCTAAAAACTACACAAAAGACGCAAAACGAGTCAAAGTCCAACTTAGGAACAAAACAAGGCAAATTTGGGCGAAAACGAGAGTAAACTCGAATAAATTTGCACGTAAACCCTAGTTTATCTAGTCATAAAACTAGATAAGCCAGAGGCTTATCAGTCGCGAGGGTTTAAATTCCAGAAGTACGCCAGAAACAGAAGCCGTCACGGGCAGGCCGTGATGACCATCACGGCCGTGACGCGTGGCCTCCTTATAAATAGAGCAGATCAGAACAGAAAAGGGAGACTTTTTGGATCAGAACTGATTGTAGACCTTTTGTAATCCTTATTCTGGGGCTGCGTCCCCTCTTCTCTTCTCTTAATTCTTAGGTTTAGGATGAGTTACGATTGCTTGTCTATGAGCATGAGGAACTAATCCCCGTCGTCCGAGGGAACGATGAAGCCACCCATGGCAGTGTAGATTCTATAAGATGTATGTCTTTCTCCTCTAATTCAATTCACGTTTTCTAATTCTGATTTGATTGTGTTAATCATATGTGTTGCGTGATTGACTTGTTAATGTGATGAGGCTTAGTCAGCGATTCACGTTTAGAACTTGAATTAGGATCATCGATCAAATATTGCACGAGAGTGAGTAGGAGATCGGTGCAACCTTATAGGGAACAAGAATTAACAGAATTCGAGATTAGGATTATGAGACCTAGTAAGTAATTAATCCAATCGTCGAATACGTCCTAATGAGCACGAGAGTGGATTTAGGAGAATTTAGGGGTCCCGGTTGACATTGTAATTGAACTTAGGGAGGAATTCATCATCACTTGGGTGTACATATTGGGTAGGTGGATTTGTGACCTTGGACATTTTAGTTTTCTGATTTTTAATTAATTATTTCATTAGATTCGGTAATTGAATTTCTTATATTAACTCTCTCTCTCAACCTTCTTCTGTAACTTGACCGAACGTATCTGACTTCCCGCGGATTAGTCGAATTGGTATCCCAATCCTTGAGTTCGACCTCGGTAATTACTTGCCGTGTTATTTTTATTACTTGCGACGACCCGGTACACTTGCCGGAGTCACAACATGGGTATGGAGTATAAGAAGATACATGCATGCCCAAATGATTGCATATTGTACACCGGTGTTCATGAAGACAATCACGATTGCCCAAAATGTGGGTTATCACGATACAAAGTGAAGGGTGGTGATGATGATGATGATCTTGATGATGTGAGAAAAAAGGGTCCTCCTGCGAAGGTGTTATGGTATCTTCCAATAATTCCAAGGTTCAACCGATTGTTTGCCAATGAGAAAGATGCGAAGAATCTTAGATGGCATAATGATGAGAGGAAACGTGATGGAAATGTTCGTCATCCTGCTGATTCTATGCAATGGAAGAATATTGATACTATGTTTCCGGATTTCACCGATGAGCCAAGAAACCTAAGGCTTGGACTTGCTACGGATGGAATGAATCCTTATGGTAACATGATTAGTATTCATAGTTCATGGCTTGTTCTGTTGATAATTTACAACCTGCCCCCTTGGTTGTGCATGAAGCGCAAATACATGATGTTGTCTATGATGATTTCGGGCCCAAAGCAACCGGGAAATGACTTAGATGTTTATCTAAGTCCCATGATTGAAGACTTGAAAACGCTGTGGGTGGAAGGTGTTGATGTAGTTGATGGGTATTCTCATGAGACTTTCAAGCTTCGTGCCATGTTATTTTTCACCATCAACGACTTTCCAGCATACGGTAACTTGTCTGGGTACAGTGTCAAGGGGCATAAAGCATGTCCTATATGTGAAGAAGGCACATGCTACACTCAGTTGCATCATGGAAAGAAGACGGTTTACCTTGGGCATCGGAGATTTCTTAGACGTGATCACCCATATCGTAAGATGAAAAAAGCTTTTAATGGATGCCAAGAGACAGAAGAAGCTCCGACGGCCTTAATTGGAGAACAGGTTTATCAGAGGGTAAAGGGCATCGATGTTATATTCGGCAAGTCCAAAAAGAAAGGTAAAGCTGCTGAGAAAAACATATGGAAGAAGAGGTCGATATTCTTTGATCTTCCATACTGGCGCAAGCGTGATGTCATATACTGCATTGATGTGATGCATGTGGAGAAAAATGTGTGTGATAGTGTGATCGGGACGCTTCTCAGCATTCAGGGCAAGACAAAGGATGGTGTGAATGCTCGTCTCGACCTCGTTGCTATGGGTATACGAGAGCAGTTAGCTCCAGTTGTTGAGGATGGTAAGCGGACTTATTTGCCGCCAGCATGTCATACTTTGTCAAAAAAAGAGATACAAAGTTTCTGCGGGTGTCTTCATGGCGTCAAAGTTCCACATGGTTACTCTTCAAATATGAATAGGCTTGTCTCTAGTGATCTTAAATTGGTTGGCTTGAAGTCTCATGATTGTCACATCTTGATGCAACAACTTCTGCCCGTTGCTATTCGTGGTATTGCTCCAAAAAATGTGAGACATGCCATTACTCGATTGTGCTCATTCTTCAATTCTATATGTAGCAAAGTCGTTGACCCCCGTATGTTGGATGACTTGGAAGTTGAGGCTGCTACAATCTTGTGCCAATTGGAGATGTATTTTCCTCCTTCCTTTTTCGACATAATGGTAAACTTAATTGTTCATTTGGTGAGGGAGATTAGATTATGTGGGCCGGTTTTTCTGAGATGGATGTACCCAGTTGAGCGCTACATGAAGATCTTGAAAGGGTACGTGAAGAATCCTCATCGTCCGGAAGCATCTATTGTTCAAAGGTATGTTGCAGAAGAAGATATTGAGTTTTGTTCGGACTACCTTCATAACACGGATCCTATAGGGGTTCCTAAGCCTCAGCATGATGAGATAAGATGTGAAGGTAAGGGTACACATGGCTTAAGAATTAATAGCAAGTGTCGGGAGGAAGTGCTTCAAGCACATTTGTATGTATTGAACAACATCGATTCTGTTCAACCTTTCTTATTTGAACATAAAAGAAAAGTCAATCAAGAAAACCCTCGAATGAGCGAAATGTGGTTGTTGAACAAGCATAACAAGACTTTCTTACCATAGTTCAAGGAAGAAATGCTTAAGGATGGTAGTACTGCTTGTGATGACGTAAGATGGCTAGCACGTGGGCCTAGCTTCAACGTCATATGTTGGAGCGGATACGACGATATCAATAACTTTTCCTTTTATACAAAGGAACAAGATAACAAGAGTACCATGCAAAATAGTGGGGTTATGATCGTGGCCGAAGCAATGCACTTCTCTAGTGCAAAGGACACAAAACCCGTTAAAGCACCGACACCTTACTTTGGATATATTGAAGATATTTGGGTGCTCGATTACACTAAGCTTACGGTGCCAGTTTTTAAATGTAAGTGGGTTGATAGTAACGGTGGTGTACAAACCGACGAATTGGGGTTCACATTGGTAGACCTCAACAAGTTAGGTCATGTAAATGAGCCTTTCATAATGGCTTCCCAAGCAAAACAAGTGTTCTACATCACTGATCCTTCTAACCAAAGGTTGTCTGTGGTTCTCCATGGAAAAAGCATGTATAATGGTAGTGATGATAATCAAGATTCAAATCTTGATATTCCTGAGACTCCTTCTTTTTCAACAAACATGCCTACTATAATCGAGGAGACACGGGTGGACGATGTACATGCCACTCGTGATGATCATCACGAAGGGATATTGATATAGGTAGTTTAAACTTAGTATACATTTATTTTTATTTATACTTCTGTATTTATTTTTAGTTATAACCTATGTTAAAAAATATATATTGTTTCTGAACAGGCATACGTACATATGGATCAGTCGGATGGCCCACATGCACGGGAGGACACTGTGGGGCCTACGCAGGACCCGATCGCGGCTACGCCTGATTATAGTGTAAGTTTACATGTTATATACTATCTTTATAGTCCTTCTTTTTAATGTAAGTTTATAATGTTACAACCCTCTATTTTATCATTTTTTTTGTCCATACAGACATCACAGGCTCATAGGAAACGGGGTAGAGGAGCCACGACTTTGAAGAAAATAGAGAAGGCCAGGCAAAGCGGACAGAAGATTGAGGTGTCCTTCGATGCTAATCTAAATCCCCAGGGACCCCGTGCTAAAGAATTAAAAAAGTGGGTGTTTCTACAAGCGAAGCAGCACGTTAGCATCAACTACAACCATTGGAATGACGTTCCACAGAACGTTAAGGATCAGATTTGGGAGTCTATCACGGTATTTTACCTTTACATTCTTTTGATTTACATTATTAGATAATTATCTGAGTTATAATCCATCTAGTTGTTATGTACTTAATGTGTAGGTAGCTTGGACTGTGCCAAATCACGAGGATCATCGTACGAAATGTCTGAAAATGGCATCAAAGCATTGGAATGGGTTCAAGCACGATCTTACCAAGTACTATGTATCTGGGAAGAAGTGGCTTGACAAGATGTTCTCGGATTATCCCTGGATTGATCAGGATACTTGGGATATGTTTGTTAGGAGTCGACAGGATGAAGAATTTAAGGTTGGTTGATTAAGTTAATTTTGTATCCTTCTTATAGATCATTTAACTGTATTTAATTATGTGTTTTTGTTTGAATAGGCTAAGGCTGAGAAGGGTCGGCGGAATCAGGCGATGAACGTCCACCGCCACACCATGTCTCAGGGTGGGTACGAGACTCGGATCGAGGTGATGATGGCGAATAGGCTGAGGGTGAAGCAGGAAGAGCACGCTGCTAGAATAGAAAGAGGAGAGGTGCCTGAGGGCACACCATTAAGTCCTCCATCGGACATCAACCGCGAGGATGTCTGGTTAGCCGGCCGCATGACAAAGACAGGAGCTTTTAAAGTTGATGCCACTCGCGAAGTGGCAGATAAGATTGTAAGTAAATAATTAACTTCATTTCAATTGATATTTGTATAGATATTTTTAACACTTTTCACTTGCACGTTTTTTCATTTCTTCATTGTAGATGGATCTTAAAGCACAATGCTCCCAGGGCTCATTTGTCCCTTCTGGACGGCGGGACGTCTTGATGACTGCTTTAGGCAAGAAAGACCATCCTGGCCGGGTTATCGGTGTTCCTGGGAACGTGACCATCAAAGAATATTATGGCACGTCTGCTTCAAGAAAGCGGGTCGTCGATGAGACGTCAATTTTGGATGACGTGACTCAGTAGCTCATCTCCAACCCTGCTATTACAACGCATCTGATGAAAAGCTTACTATCCAACCCAGAATTCAAGCAGGCGCTTGCTAGAGAGCTTTCCTCTATCGGTTCATCCCAAGACATCGCAAGACATGCCAACCCTTCACATGTGAGCACAAAAGAAATTTATAGTAGGGCACATGTGGAGGAGGATGAGTTGGCAGCTAGGGAGCGGGAGTTGGAAGTCCAACGCCATGAGCTTGAGTTGGAAATGAAAAGGCGTGAGCTTGAGTTGGACTTCAAACGACGTGAGCTCGAAATGTTAACAAAGGTATGTATTCATTATTAATGTCCACATTAGTCAAATAATTATTTGTGTTTTTTTTAATTATCAACAACTTATCGATTTTATTTTTCCTAAATTGAAGGCCAAGTCGACGTTGGTGTCGCTGTCACCTGTCACTCGTTTGTTCTCACTTGGTGAGGATTATGCGTTTGAGATTTTTGAATGTCCATTGGAACACGATGGATGGTTGGCATGCCCAAATCAACAGAGGATATTTTCCTTCTATGGTGAAGATTTCGGGGACGCCTGTAGAGATAACGTCTGGCTGGCCAGCACGGTTTTGAGTCTCTGGTGCACGTAAGTTAATTTTAATTTTATAACTTATTTATTTTTGGTATTTTCCCATTTAATAATTTATTTTAATTTGAATATATATATTATGTAATTAACATCCACACCTTTTCATATCTTAGGTATCTCCATCGTCTTCAGCTTGATAAGGGCGTTGCATCAGTTTACGGCTTCTTAGATCCGTCAATCCTTATGCCCCAACTCTTTGCTGGCGATGCATTTAGTAAATACATAGCGAACTTGATGGGAGACAATCGGAAAGAACTATATCTGGCTCCCTACTGTATGAATAGCCATTGGTAGTTGTTGGTACTTCACCCGTCTAAGCATACTGTCATATTCCTATGCTCTCTCCACCAAAACCCGCCACAGGAGGTGGTGGAAGTCAGTAAATATGTAAGTAACTAATCTTAAATTTAATTTAAGTTTTAATACCAGTTGTTTTTAGTTTATTACACACATATATGAATTTGTTAATTGACATGATTATTTGTTTATGATAGCGCGCTGAAGGCGACTAGCATAAGTTGCGCAAACGGGAGAAGTAGGACTTCTAAGGCTAAAGCAAATCCTCATTGGAGCATCCTCAAGGTTTGGTAGTTTATTTATCAAATAATTAATATTATAATTACTAATTTATATGTATATTTAACTGACATTAATTGAAATTAATTTTGTTTGTAGTCTCGATTTCAACCTGACTCGTGGTCATGCGGCTATTATGTGATGCTTCATATGCTGAACATAGTCTCCGCATCTATTACGGATGGATGGACGAAGGTAATATTTAAACAACTTGTTAAATTATATATTATAGTTTTGGTGATGACTTACGTTAATGTTTTGTTATTATTTGAACGTGTACGTAGGCATTTAACGACCAATCACCTCTTCAAAAAGATGAGTTTAGAGACTTGAGGATGCACTTGGCAGAATTCTTCTTCAAGTATGCAGCTGAAAAAGGAATTGACAAGATACCTCCGCAATACTTAGATGAATAGTTTTTTTGTTAGACTTTAGAAACTAATTAATAACATACACACACACACACACACACACACACACACACACACACACACACACACACACACACACACACACACACACACTTAGATTGGTAGTTTTGTTTGTAGACATTAGAGACTAAAATTTATATATATATATATATATATATAGACACACACTTGTAGATAGTTATGTTTTTCCTATACATGGGTTTTGGTTTTAAGTCCCCCCATTGTTCCTTTGTATATTTATTTTCTTTTTGTTAATATTGAAATTTAAGGGTATTGTTTGCAATTCTGTAATGTGTGTGATATCTTTCCAAATAATGCGGGTCACGGCCGTGCTGGCCATCACGGCCAGGCCGTGACGGGTTCTGCCATGGGCAAACAGGTTACACTTTGATCTGAGAGATCAGACAGTTCAATCTTATAAAGATTTTGTTGCCTTTTAGCTGAAAAGAAGGTTCTGCCACTACAGTCTTTAACTATGCATACATCCTTGGTAAAGGAAACATCAAAAACAATATCACATAATTGACTTATGCTAAGCAAATTGTGTCTTAATCCTTTAACCATAAGAACATTAGATATAGAGGGAAGAGGGGGTTTACCACCAATAGTACCAATTCCTATAAATTTCCCTTTCTGATTTCCTCTGAAGGCAACGTGTCCTCCTTTCTTAAGTTGGAGGTCTAGGAACATAGACCTTTCTCCTGTCATATGACGCGAGCAGCCACTATCCAGGTACCAGCAGTGGTGTTTTCTTTGTCCTGTTAAGGACATCTGCAACAAAATTTTTTTGATCTTTAGGTACCTATATTTTTTTGGGTCCTTTTCTGTTAGTTCTAGGAGTCTGTAAAGACTTCCTTCTCTTCTTATGGATACACTTAGACATAACATGCCCAGTTTTTCCACAGAAGTTACAAATAGGTGTTGATTTGGTTACAGTTGACTTAACAGATACTGTAGGAACTTTAGTTGATACTTTATGATGTGTCTGATGGACATATCCAATACCTTCTTTGTTAAGAGAGTGCTTCTGACTGCCAAGAAGCTTAGTCAGATTGTCTCTACCATTAACAAATTTGGCAAGATCAGAAGTGAGCTCTTCCACTTTTTGTTGAAATTTTTCAACTTCTTCAGATGGTGATGTTTCACTTGAGATCTTAGCTTCATTAGACTTTTCAGTCTTGACCACATATTCTCTTTTTAGACTTCTCGCACTCTTTGAGATTTCTGTTTATGCTCATTGGTGAGCTTTACATACTCTCTCTTGAGGGATTTGAAGACTTTAGATAAGCAGTTGGATTCCTCTAACAACTCCTCATAGGCATCAAGTAATTCCTCATAGTCAGGATGTACCTCATCATCAGAGTCTGAGTCAGTGTTGGTCATCAAACAAAGATTGGCTTCTTCCTCTATTTCTTCATCAGAAGATGTTGACTCCTTGACTTTAGCCGTTCCATCATGTGTGATAGCTAAAGTGTCCCATATTTCCCTGGCAGAGTCACAAGCACAAACCTTCTCAAACTCCTCCGGACTGAGAGCACAAATGATGTTAAATCTGGCTTTGTGGTTCAACTCCCATTTTGTCTTTTCTGCACCAGTCCACTGAGCTTTTGGTTTGTCAGTGTTATCATCATTCTTGGGAATGAATGGACCATCTGTGATGACATCCCAAAGATCAGAGTTTGTGGATAGAATAAACCATTGAAATCTATCTTTCCAGTAGTTATAGTTTTCTCCATTGAAGTAAGGAGGTCTGGTTAGGGAAGCTCCTTCAGTCTGATGACTTCCACTTGAACTAGCTCTGGCCGTCGTATCTATTCTTCAGGATCTTTTACCTCTACACTATTAGATGCTCAACCCAGAGGCTGAGCTCTGATACCAACTGAAATAGACAGCTATAAACACGAGAAGGGGGGGTTGAATTGTGTTTATCAGAATTTAAGCAGAGTTGAAATCTTTTCGCAAACAAAAAGGCTAGATTTGGACGAGTGGAAGAATACAGGATGGATGGGTCACTTTTGCAAGCACACCACTTGATAGACGTAAGAAAACTAAGGCAATTAAAGAGTTTAAGGGAAGAGAGATTGACACAGTTATTTATCCCGGTTCACTCTTCAAAGCAAAGAGCTACGTCCAGTCCTTGGCAGCACCGAGATTTATCCACTATAACTGATAAGGTTACAGACTCAAGTATTATTTGCACACCTAGCCTCTTCAGGCTCAAGACAAGTATTGTTTTCACACCTAGCCTCTTCAGGCTCACTCTGGTTTGTTTGAGAGATTTGGTTTGCAATAAATACAACTTCTCACAGGCAGATCTTTCACTAACACTCAGAGAGTGGTTTAAATGTAAGGCTTAGGAAAGTCTGCGTAATAACTTCAAAATGATTGAAGAATACAGAATAAAAGAATGAATAAATTAATGCGCAGAGTAATGGAATTTTAATGCAATGTGTATTCTCTTCTTCTTCATCTTCAATGACTTCTGTGTTTATGGTCCTCAAGCATTTAGGATCCGTTAGAGACATTCCCTCAGATGTTGGCTTCAAGCAGAACTTCATTAATTGCAATAGAGTCGTTCTGTGCAGCCATTAATGCAATAGAGTCGTTCTGGGCAGCCATTAATGCAATAGGAACGTTGGTTGTACTCTAACATGAAGGATCATGGCTTTATGCATCGTGATACAGCCATATCAGAGTTGTGCAGAGAGCTTTTTGTACTTTACTGAGTACACTTCCCTTTTCGTGTAAGGACCAGAGGTACTAGGGAATAAAGCACGTTGGAAGCATTTTTTAACTGGTCTTTGGTTCTGATTATCCAAGGTTACTTGAGAGAGTAACTTCTGACTTTTCTTGATAATCGTGAAACTGAGTGGGAGAGAAGGCTTCAAGTCTCTTTCTGGTTCTTGAAATACGATTCTGATAATCCTTATAGAATTCGCGTTCATAAGATAAGTGCTTCTATCTTGAAAATAATCGCGTCTATCTAGCTATTTAAGATTTCATTTGGGCTAGTAGACGAGCTCCATATTAAAGACTCAGCAAGTCCAAAGACTAGTGGACGAGCGCTTCTGTCACCTTTAATGGACGAGCACTTCTGTAACTCTAGTGGACGAGAGCCTCTGTTACTTTAGTGGACGAGAGCCTCTGTTACTCTGGTGGACGAGAGCCTCTGTTACTCTAGTGGACGAGCTCCATTTGCCACGTCATTGGACGGATACACCTTTAACTGGTTGAACGTAACCTAGTAGACGAGCTCCATATGCCACGTCATTGGACGAGCCATTCTGATACCTTAACGGACGAGCTCCAAATGCCACGTCATTGGACGAGCCATTCTGATACCTTACTGGATGGGCTATTCTGATACTTTAATGGACGCACTATTCCGATACTTTAATGGACGTGCTGTTCTGATACTTTAATGGATGTGCTATTCTGATACTTTAATGGACGCGCTATTCTGATACTTTAATGGACGCGCTCCAAATGCCACGTTAGTAGACGCTGGCTTTCATCGCAAGTTTCTATCTCTTGCGTGCGCTTCAATCACTACAGTGTTGAACGTCTGCTTGTTTACACTTTTTTGGACGTCTCCTTTACTTACTTTGTTGGACATCTGCTTGTTTACACTTTGTTGGACGTCTCCTTTATTTACTTTGTTGTACGTTTGTTTATCATATTTAATCTGCACACTTGATAGACAGGTTAGCAACCAATATAAAGGTTAATTAAATCATTAACCAATGTTTAGTTTTCATCAAAACTTAGGGAAATGCACATCAGACATTTTAGAGACTTAACAGTTGTACTAAATATCTACCTCTTCACATTGTCAGTTTAAGAGATTTATGTTGTTGGGTTATTATTGTATACGGGTTGGGGTATCCCTTGTACCCTTTAATCAATATACTTTTAGCTTATCGGAAAAAAATATTGTATTTAAGCTTTTGTATATAAATGTATGGTTTGTTGAGTTTTGCTAAGTGCAATGGGATGGATAAATTGTTTAATGTCCTAGTTTTATAGGATCTCCTTGGCCCGTGCTGTGCTTTTCGATAGTCTTGGGGAGGTGGAATGTCCTCTGCTCTACTTTTTTCTGCACTTGTTTGGTTTTCTGGACGATAGAATGCTTCCTGCTTCTTGGGTTCAAGCAGCACCACTCTTTGCTGCTTCTATTGTTGTTATTTAGTGTGTTCTTGGCGCCATGATAGCAGCTTCGCCCCTCTTCCATGTCATCTGTTTGGTTTTCTGTGCTGCAGCCCCTTTAGCTGGCATTATTTTGTTACAATCCTACCTCTCTGCTGTGGCTCGTTAAAGATTATCCCCAAGGCTGTCAGTTGGTGTCTCATTCTTTCCTGGGAAATTCTATTATCCAGTGGTCGGTGTTCATAATTTGTTACTCTTTTTAAGCCTCAGTTTGTTTTGGCCTCTCAATCTTGCTTGGTGTTTCAGCTGGGAGTTCTACTGGTCATCTGCAGCTGTCCTTGTTGCGACACCCTTATCTAGAGTCATCACATTATTACCCAAGTACATTATTTTATTTTATTACGCCGGTTACTTTCGGAAAATATGTATTTATATTAAACGTTTCTTTACAAAAATAGTGCTGAATTTTTTTTTTTTCATGACATGCAACATGAAACCATTATAAACATAACAACATATATATAGATATATACATCACCTTTGATATATACAACACCTATAATAGGAGATAACAAAAGAGCCCTCATAAGTATAGGCTATTCTCCATCATTAAACAAAGCAAATAAAGATATATACACATTAGTGACAAGTAGTTCAGAACTACATTCAAAACTCATGGCTCTCTGAAGCCAGATCAAAACTGTCAAGACTCACTACCCCAAAAACTCTACCTAAGCTGGTCAAGCTACTGAAATCCATTGGGAAGATCATGATGATCAATCCCTCCTACAACTGACGAATCTGACGATGATATCTCCGCTACCACTGTGTCTTCTGAAGAATCTTCATCATCAACCGCAGGAGGTTGAAACTCAGGATCGTCCTCTATGTATTCCTCTGGATCTTCCTCTCCCTCATTTAACTCCACATCAGCAGGTGGTTCCGCAGGTCCTAATATCTGAAGAGGATGTGGTTGAGGAAATGGATCCATCAAACCGTGCTCTTCCAGATACTGTAGGTAAAGCCAAATCGGAGGTAGAGATACCTCGACCGTCTCCACTACATGAATCCTTTGTTGGGGTCCTTCCTCTATCGTTCCGATCACCTCTCTACTTGGTCCATGATAGGTGGCGCTAAGTGCCCCAAGATTTATCTCCCAGGCACCACCATATTGTGCACGATCAAAAGTGATCGTTCGGACCCTTGACTGTACCAATGGTATTTCTGGGTCCATCTGAATGTGTTGTAAGAGTGAGAAACCAATACATGGATCTTACTCAATAACCACATACTAGTCACCATGCAAACACAATCAACATTTACCAATTACATACATTTTTAATGAACAGTTTATCAGTGGGTTTAACACCCCAAACATCATCCTTAAAATTATGCATGACACTTCTATTCATCATCTAATTTTCGTCCTAATCTCATGAGATATCCCAACATCATACGAGTTGATCAGACTCCATAGCCACACTGGCTAACTTGGCCAACTGCCAACAAAAGCAACCTCTTCCCATCTTAAAAAGGCATACACAGCCAGGCACACACAAGGCCAAACACATTGCTAACGTCCACAACCAGTGGCAATACCTATTATCAAGTAAGACGGGGTCCAAATCTCCATGTCCTCACTAGGCACATGAGATAAATGCACATCGGAATTACCTTTCGCCGCTGGTAATTAATGCATTAAACCACAAATCGCAGCACGTCACAAATGCATGCAAAACACTTTTGTTTTGTTCTTTTCTTTTGTGATCAATCTTTCTTTTGCCGAAGCTCAAAATGGCTTACGACTCACATAGTTTTAAAACACTTTTTAAAACTTTCATTACAACACAGGACCACACAGTCCGAGTGCTCAATCACGACACCTCTCGACCGGTGCACCAGTCCTAGGTTCGTGCTACTAGAAAACATCTTCAATGTTTCATCACAGTATACCTCGTGTATACAATTCATCACAGTATACCTCATGTATACAATTCATCACAGTATACCTCATGTATACAATATAGGCCCTCAAAGTCCAAATGACTGAGTCCATCACAACACAGAACATTAGTACCCCGACGCCTTTACTAAGTCCAACTGTATTTTCAACATTGTTAAATCAACTTTTGATTTTTAGAAATTCTTTTCTAAGGTAGAAATTCATTATAAAAACTTAGTTTTTCACAAACCAATGAGTCACTTGAGGTTTAACTTCCTCAAAATAGGCACTGCCGTTTTGAAAATACTTGCCGTCTATATTTTCCAGATTTGCCGTCAAATATTATTTTTAAGGCTTTTAAGCCAAAAACTTAACTTTTTCCACTTCATTAATTTTCTAAAATCATGATTAACTTATTTTCACCAATTAATTTAATAAAATAATATTTTGTAATATTCTGGGTTTTCTTGCATAAAGTTTAGCAGTACCAAAATATTTTCACAGTTTCGCACTCGTTGTGACTCATAATTCACTTTTCCAAAAGTAAATTATTAAAATAATAATATTTTCTAAAACTCTTCATTTGTCTAAAATAAATTCCCTTTAATATCATATATCAATAATTTGCCGCTAAAACATTGAATATAATTTGGCGAAGCTTCTTAAAGCTTTTATCCGTCATTCTTAATTGTGCACTGACCACTGTCAGGCTTCTCACACATCAAACAACAATTATATCACAGATATTTCCCAGGCAGATCATGCATCACATGCATCACAGTAACATAATATAATTGCAGATAAAACAATTAACGCAATTAAAACCACACAGATACAAATAACACCACAACAAACAACATAATTAAATGCTAACAACCAAATAATTACAAACAACCATGGAATAGCATATAGCCATTGAATAGAATCCTCCTCGGTGTTCCCCCCTTACCTCTTGAAGACTCCTTGATAAACTTACAGACTCCTTCGGAATTTCAGTTACCTCGTAAACGTCGTACTCAACTAACCTTCAATCATCATAACCAAATAGTTACAAATCAAGAAACTAAAACATTCTAAACCCTAATACATAGTCACGGCCTCTAGGGTTTTTGAATGACTAAACTTCTAATCATGATTAAGTTATGGATTAATGATCATTGATTAACCTAAATCATAGATTAGTGACTAAATAACTAAGTTTAGAACTCAAAACTTTCTAACTCTTTTATACATAGGTTCAGCCTTAATAGGTTCATAGAGCTAGGGTTCTTAGTTTAACAAATCAACTTGGATTCATAAAGCATACATACTAAGAGATTGATTTCTAAGATCATTTATGAAAATCATGAACAAAACTCAACAAAACTCACCCACTTAGGGTTCGGCCAATACAAAGATATTTTGAGAAAAATATTCATTTTAAGAGACTAACATGGATTAGAGTGTGTAGTCATACATGCCATATAGAATACATGATCATACATGAAAACACATGAACAAAACTCTACCAACCCTAAGGTGATAGGTTCGGCCAAAGCTAGGTTTTCAAGAAAGAAATTTTTGATTACATCATGCTCTTGGATTTAGATAATATACATGATATCAAGAAGATAGAAAGTAGTTTCATCATCATTAGATTTTTCTAGAATTTATTATGACTTTTCAAAGTTCTAGGGTTAGAAACTTTAAAGTGATAAACAACTATGATACAAGCCTTGAATCAAGAAACTTGCTAAGGAACATAGACATGATTAAGAATGAAGATTAGGATTTACCTCTTGAAAATCAATGACAAAGGAAATCCAAGAACTTGCTTTACAACTTAGAACTAAAGAACTTGTAAACTTTGGAGTTTTAGAAGCAAATGACAAAAGAAACTAAATGAAAAGTGAGAGTAGGGTATTTATAGTGAAAGTGGCGTCAATGTTGGAAGACTCTAGATGATGGTGAGTTTTCATGTTCAAGGATCAAAATGCAATTAAGTTCTAAGGACTAAATTGCAAAGATTCCAGTAGTTGAAGGACTAGTTTGCAAATTATCAATAGAATGTCATGATGATGATTTTGCCACATTAAATGCTAGCTTATCTTGACTTTGTTAGCTGAATATATTTATGAGTCAAAGACAAGTTAGGATAATTCAATGTATTTAGGAAGAATCAAGAACATTATGGAAAATCAAGGATAAAGTAGAAACTTGTAGAAACTTATGGAAAATTCTAGAATCAACTTGATGAATCCAACAACAATGAGCAGCCACAATTCACATGGGCTTGCGCATGGGCTGGGTTATTTTGGGCTTGGATTCATTCTTGTGGGTCCCACTTAAAATTTTAGGCATTAGGCTTAAGATAGGAAACTTAAGGAAACTTTAATGGCTTTTTGAACTCAAACTATGAACTAGAAAAGTTTGGGCTTATAAGCCACGACCATTTAAGATTAGAAACAAGGATTCTAGCCCAATCCATTTGGAAAAACTAAAAAAAAACTAATTTAGGGACAAAAGGGTAATTTACAGAAAGTTCAGGGGCTTAACCGTAAAATTTCTAATTTTTCTATTTAACCCTGAAAAACCTTCTAGACTTAAAAATATGATTCATCCCCTTGAATCATCTCAAAATCCTAAGATAAACCCTCTCACTACTCTTAGAAACTCTAATTTCCCTTCCGTCGTCTACCCGATTACGCTTTCCGTCCGTAATACGTAAATTATTTTATTTTTTTCTGAAAAAAATTCTAAAAATACAGAATTGTAGAAAATAAAATATTAAACTTAAGTCTTTCGTTCACGAATTAAAATTAGGTCTTTTGAGCAGTATTATTATACTGTCAATGGAATTCGCGGGCCGGGTTTCGCCTGACTTTCCAACCTAAATTTTAATCGTAGCTTCCTACCGTCAAGTAGGATTGAATAATAACCTCCGTTTATTTAAAATAATTTTATAAAACTCAAATAAATTTATAAACATATTTATATGTATTACTGTTATTTTAAACAGTAAAATACAGGGTGTTACATTACTACCCCACTAAAAAAAATTTCGTCCTCGAAATTACGTACCTGTAAATAAATCAGGATACTGTAACTTCATTTTGTCCTCTACTTCCCACGTTGCTTCTCTAGTCACGTCATCCCAAATAACTTTGACCAACGAGATTTGTTTACCTCTGAGCTGCTTAGTCATCTTATCCGCGATTCGCACCGGTAAAATCTCATAAGACATGTTTTCTTTTAGTTGTACTAGATTAGGTTCAATTACGTGAGATGGATCAGGAATATACTTCCTTAATTGTGAAACATGAAAGACATCATGAAGATAGGATAGAAACGGGGGTAAAGAAATTTTATAAGCTACAGGACCTATCCGATGAAGAATTTGATATGGTCCAATGAATTTAGGAGTGAGTTTCCTGGATTTAATTACCCTACCAACCCCAGCCATTGGCGTGACTCTCAAAAACACATGCTCACCTTCCTCAAATTCAAGAGGTCGTCGTCTCTTGTCAGCATAACTTTTCTGTCGACTTTGAGTTGTCCGCATTCTCTCTTGGATCATTTTTACCTTTTCCGTCGTTTGTTGCACTATATCTGGTCCTACCATGAAACTTGCACCGTCCTGGTACCAACATAAAGGCGTTCGGCACCGTCGACCATACAACGCTTCATAGGGTGCCATTCCTATGCTAGAGTGAAAACTGTTATTGTAAGTAAATTCTATCAATGATAGATACTCATCCCAGCTTCCAGCATTTTTCAACACACAAGCTCTTAACAAATCTTCAAGAGACTGAATAGTCCTCTCTGATTGTCCATCCGTTTGAGGATGATACGCAGAACTCAACCTAAGTTTCGTTCCCAACGACTCTTGCAAACTTTGCCAAAATCTTGATGTAAATCTCGGATCACGATCTGAAACAATACTCAAAGGCACTCCATGTAACCTAACAATTTCATCGATATACAACTGAGTTAATCTTTCCAATGAATACTTCACATTAACTGGTAAAAAGTGAGCTACCTTTGTCAATCGATCGATTATTACCCATATAGAGTCATACCCTTTCCAAGTCTTCGGCAAACCAGACACAAAATCCATCGCAATACCATCCCATTTCCATTTTGGAATGTCTAAAGATTGTAGCATTCCTGCTGGTCTTTGGTGTTCTACCTTAACCTTTTGGCAAGTTAAACACGCCGCTACAAATTCCATTACATCTTTCTTCATACCATGCCACCAATATAATTTTTTTAAATCCTGATACATCTTAGTAGCTCCGGGATGCAAACTTAACTTACTCCTATGAGCTTCTTCAAGAATCAACTTCCTCATTTCAACATCATTTGGTACACAAATCCTTTCACCAAATCTTAAAATTCCATCATTTCCTTCTTTAAATTCTGACACAGCTCCTTGCCGCACTAATTCTCTTTCTCTTTGAAGATATTGATCACTTTCTTGTTTTTCCTTAATTTGTTCCAGTAATCCATTTGAAATAGTAATCATACCCAAACACAATTTTCCTGGAAACATCTCAATTGTCAATCGCATATCTCGGAATTGTTCCAACAACTGTTGCTCTTTAACCATCATTGCCGATATATGCATTGATTTCCGACTCAAAGCGTCTGCCACAACATTCGCTTTTCCAGGGTGATACTGTAGTTGAAAATCATAATCCTTTAAAAATTCCAACCAACGCCTTTGTCTCATATTCAGCTCCTTTTGATCAAACAGGTATTTCAAACTTTTATGGTCACTGAAAACATTAAAAGTCGCTCCATACAAATAATGTCTCCAGATTTTTAAAGCAAATACCACTGCTGCTAACTCCAAATCATGTGTAGGATAATTCCTTTCATGAATCTTCAATTGCCTTGAAGCATATGCCACAACTTTCCGATTTTGCATCAATACACATCCTAATCCTTGATGTGAAGCATCACAATAAACCTCAAAAAGCTCATGAGGATCAGGTAGTATCAATACCGGTGAAGTAGTCAACCTTCGTTTTAACTCTTGAAAACTTTCTTCACATGCTTCAGTCCAGACAAATACTTGCTCCTTTCGAGTTAATTGGGTAAGAGGTCCTACTATTTTAGAAAATCCCTCAATGAATCTTCTATAGTATCCCGCTAAACCCACAAAACTACGAATCTCTGTCACCTTCTTAGGCCTTTCCCATTGTAAAACAGTCTCAAATTTCGACGGATCTACAGCAATTCCCTCACTCGATACTATGTGTCCTAAGAATTGAACTTGGTCTAACCAAAATTCACACTTCTCAGGTTTTGCGTAAAGTTGTTTCTCCTTTAAAATTTGGAGAACCACACTGAGATGTTCAGCATGTTTTTTTTTACTTGGAGAATAGATTAGAATATCGTCGATAAAAACAACGACAAACTGATCTAAATAAGGACGAAAAATCCTATTCATGTAATCCATGAATATCGCTGGAGCATTCGTAACTCCGAACGGCATCACAAGATACTCGTAATGACCATAACGTGTCCTAAACGCAGTTTTACAAACGTCCTCCGCCTTCACTCGAATCTGATGATAACCCGAACGTAAATCTATCTTTGAGAAAACAGCTGCTCCACGTAACTGATCCATTAAGTCATCTATCCTTGGAAGTGGATACTTGTTCTTAATCGTCACCTTATTCAACTGACAAATATCTACGCACAACCGTGAAGTTCCATCTTTCTTCTTCACTAATAAAACTGGAGCTCCCCAAGGTGATACACTAGGTCTAATGAATTCCTTCCGCATCAGTTCCACTAGTTGTCCTTTTAATTCCTCAAGTTCTGATGGCGACATTCGATATGGTGCTATAGATATTGGTCCAAAGGCTCGGAACCAGATCAATCGCAAACTCAATCTCCCGAATAGGTGGTAATCCAGGTACATCTTCAGGAAAAACTTCCAGAAACTCATTGACAACTGGTATACACTGCAAGTCTAACTCACTCTTAACATCTAAGGAAAATAATAGCATGTATCCTTGTGCTCCCTTCTTTAAAGAAGCTTTTACTTGATTAGCAGTTAACAATCCAGAAATCTCCTCCATAGGAAAAACTAGGGTTTTACGAGCACAATCAATCAAAATATGATTAGAAGACAACCAATCCATGCCTAAAATTACATCTAACTGTATTAAAGGCAAACAGATCAGGTTAACAAGAAAACGTTTGTCCTGAATAATGATAGGACAATTCAAACAAACAGAAGTAACCACAACTGGCTTAGCAGTAGGAGTTGAAACAATAAGATCACACAACAAGGAAGAAACAGGCAATTTCAACAGTTTCACACAATCCATCGAAATAAAAGAATGCGTTGCACCTGAATCAAATAGTACAGTTAAAAGATTACCGTTTATGTCACACTTACCTTGTACGAGATCGTCAGAATTTGAAACTTCAGTCCCACTCATCGTATAAACTCTCCCTCTGGCTGTCAGTTTATTTGCTCCGACGTGACTAACAGTCGACTCCTGCTTTGGTACCATGCAATACCTCGCCATATGTCCCATTTGATTACATTTAAAACATCTCACTTCATTCCTAGGACAGACATTTGACATGTGATCCGGATCTCCACAATTAAAGCATCTCCTAGTCTGACCTTGATTTTGATTTCTTTGACCTCCACTTCCTGACGCAGTAAAATTGGAACGATTTTGTTGCCTATTCTGACTATTCCCTTGTGAACGAAAATAAGGCTTCCTCTGATTCTGTTTTCCTTTCCAATTCTGATTTTGATTCTTGAATTTAGAAGATCCACCAACACTCCCTCTATTATCTTTTCCTTTCCTCATTTGCTCAATCTTACGACTCATTTCTACTAAAGCTTGAAAATTTCGAAATTGCAAAGGTAAGACAGACTCCTTAATCTCAAATCGCAGTCCCGCCTCAAATCTTTCACACTTCCAGCTTTCATTTGGTTGAGCTTGAAAGAAACGGAAGTATTTGGCCAGCGATTCAAACATCGCTGCATACTCCTCCACCGATAAATCTTTCTGATATAACCCCAGAAATTGTCGTTCTCTCTCAATCCTTATACTCTCCGAAAAATATTTGTCCATATACGCAGTTCGAAAAACATCCCAAGTAATATCTTGATGCTCAGCCTCCAACAGTAGCCTAGCACCCTTCCACCAATACTCCGCATCTCCCACCAATAGAAAAGCAGCATAAGTAACCCGAACATCTGCCGGCGTAGCAACTAACTCGAAGATCTTTTCCAACTCCTGGATCCACAGATCAGCCTTCTCAGGATTAGCATCCATACCAAACTGTGAAGGATTTTGACTTCGGAACGCCATCAAAGCCTTGCCTTCCGCAGCTTGCAGATTCTGGACATTCATCGCTGCAGTCTGATTTGCAATTGCCGCTGCCATATTCTCCATTGCTTGAGCCGCATAGTCCACTCCTCCTTCATACTCCTCATTTATATTACCACGACCTCCCCTACGGCCTCGTCCACGACCGCGTCCACGTCCAACTTCTGGTTCCATAACTGACCTACAAACCAACATCAGTTAAACCAAAACCAGAAACTGAAACGCAAACTTACTCACTACCTCACATTACTTCTAATAAGTAATTAAAACAAGTCTAAGTCAGAGATCACACAACAAAGACATAACAGACCTATTTCCCGACATTCTCGAAAGACTCGACCAGCTCTGATACCACAAAATGTGACACCCTTATCTAGAGTCATCACATTATTACCCAAGTACATTATTTTATTTTATTAAGCCGGTTACTTTCGGAAAATATGTATTTATATTAAACGTTTCTTTACAAAAATAGTGCTGAATTTTTTTTTTTTCATGACATGCAACATGAAACCATTATAAACATAACAACATATATATAGATATATACATCACCTTTGATATATACAACACCTATAATAGGAGATAACAAAAGAGCCCTCATAAGTATAGGCTATTCTCCATCAACTAAACAAAGCAAATAAAGATATATACACATTAGTGACAAGTAGTTCAGAACTACATTCAAAACTCATGGCTCTCTGAAGCCAGATCAAAACTGTCAAGACTCACTACCCCAAAAACTCTACCTAAGCTGGTCAAGCTACTGAAATCCATTGGGAAGATCATGATGATCAATCCCTCCTACAACTGACGAATCTGACGATGATATCTCCGCTACCACTGTGTCTTCTGAAGAATCTTCATCATCAACCGCGGGAGGTTGAAACTCAGGATCGTCCTCTATGTATTCCTCTGGATCTTCCTCTCCCTCATTTAACTCCACATCAGCAGGTGGTTCCGCAGGTCCTAATATCTGAAGAGGATGTGGTTGAGGAAATGGATCCATCAAACCGTGCTCTTCCAGATACTGTAGGTAAAGCCAAATCGGAGGTAGAGATACCTCGACCGTCTCCACTACATGAATCCTTTGTTGGGGTCCTTCCTCTATCGTTCCGATCACCTCTCTACTTGGTCCATGATAGGTGGCGCTAAGTGCCCCAAGATTTATCTCCCAGGCACCACCATATTGTGCACGATCAAAAGTGATCGTTCGGACCCTTGACTGTACCAATGGTATTTCTGGGTCCATCTGAATGTGTTGTAAGAGTGAGAAACCAATACATGGATCTTACTCAATAACCACATACTAGTCACCATGCAAACACAATCAACATTTACCAATTACATACATTTTTAATGAACAGTTTATCAGTGGGTTTAACACCCCAAACATCATCCTTAAAATTATGCATGACACTTCTATTCATCATCTAATTTTCGTCCTAATCTCATGAGATATCCCAACATCATACGAGTTGATCAGACTCCATAGCCACACTGGCTAACTTGGCCAACTGCCAACAGGTGCGCAACCTCTTCCCATCTTAAAAAGGCATACACAGCCAGGCACACACAAGGCCAAACACATTGCTAACGTCCACAACCAGTGGCAATACCTATTAGCAAGTAAGACGGGGTCCAAATCTCCATGTCCTCACTAGGCACATGAGATAAATGCACATCGGAATTACCTTTCGCCGCTGGTAATTAATGCATTAAACCACAAATCGCAGGCACGTCTGCCAAATGCATGCAAAACACTTTTGTTTTGTTCTTTTCTTTGTGATCAATCTTTCTTTTGCCGAAGCTCAAAATGGCTTACGACTCACATAGTTTTAAAACACTTTTTAAAACTTTCATTACAACACAGGACCACACAGTCCGAGTGCTCAATCACGACACCTCTCGACCGGTGCACCAGTCCTAGGTTCGTGCTACTAGAAAACATCTTCAATGTTTCATCACAGTATACCTCGTGTATACAATTCATCACAGTATACCTCATGTATACAATTCATCACAAGATACCTCATGTATACAATATAGGCCCTCAAAGTCCAAATGATCGAGTCCATCACAACACGTAACATTAGTACCCGACGTCTCGGTTACTAAGTCCAACTGTATTTTCAACATTGTTAAATCAACTTTTGATTTTTAGAAATTCTTTTCTAAGGTAGAAATTCATTATAAAAACTTAGTTTTTCACAAACCAATGAGTCACTTGAGGTTTAACTTCCTCAAAATAGGCACTGCCGTTTTGAAAATACTTGCCGTCTATATTTTCCAGATTTGCCGTCAAATATTATTTTTAAGGCTTTTAAGCCAAAAACTTAACTTTTTCCACTTCATTAATTTTCTAAAATCATGATTAACTTATTTTCACCAATTAATTTAATAAAATAATATTTTGTAATATTCTGGGTTTTCTTGCATAAAGTTTAGCAGTACCAAAATATTTTCACAGTTTCGCACTCGTTGTGACTCATAATTCACTTTTCCAAAAGTAAATTATTAAAATAATAATATTTTCTAAAACTCTTCATTTGTCTAAAATAAATTCCCTTTAATATCATATATCAATAATTTGCCGCTAAAACATTGAATATAATTTGGCGAAGCTTCTTAAAGCTTTTATCCGTCATTCTTAATTGTGCACTGACCACTGTCAGGCTTCTCACACATCAAACAACAATTATATCACAGATATTTCCCAGGCAGATCATGCATCACATGCATCACAGTAACATAATATAATTGCAGATAAAACAATTAACGCAATTAAAACCACACAGATACAAATAACACCACAACAAACAACATAATTAAATGCTAACAACCAAATAATTACAAACAACCATGGAATAGCATATAGCCATTGAATAGAATCCTCCTCGGTGTTCCCCCCTTACCTCTTGAAGACTCCTTGATAAACTTACAGACTCCTTCGGAATTTCAGTTACCTCGTAAACGTCGTACTCAACTAACCTTCAATCATCATAACCAAATAGTTACAAATCAAGAAACTAAAACATTCTAAACCCTAATACATAGTCACGGCCTCTAGGGTTTTTGAATGACTAAACTTCTAATCATGATTAAGTTATGGATTAATGATCATTGATTAACCTAAATCATAGATTAGTGACTAAATAACTAAGTTTAGAACTCAAAACTTTCTAACTCTTTTATACATAGGTTCAGCCTTAATAGGTTCATAGAGCTAGGGTTCTTAGTTTAACAAATCAACTTGGATTCATAAAGCATACATACTAAGAGATTGATTTCTAAGATCATTTATGAAAATCATGAACAAAACTCAACAAAACTCACCCACTTAGGGTTCGGCCAATACAAAGATATTTTGAGAAAAATATTCATTTTAAGAGACTAACATGGATTAGAGTGTGTAGTCATACATGCCATATAGAATACATGATCATACATGAAAACACATGAACAAAACTCTACCAACCCTAAGGTGATAGGTTCGGCCAAAGCTAGGTTTTCAAGAAAGAAATTTTTGATTACATCATGCTCTTGGATTTAGATAATATACATGATATCAAGAAGATAGAAAGTAGTTTCATCATCATTAGATTTTTCTAGAATTTATTATGACTTTTCAAAGTTCTAGGGTTAGAAACTTTAAAGTGATAAACAACTATGATACAAGCCTTGAATCAAGAAACTTGCTAAGGAACATAGACATGATTAAGAATGAAGATTAGGATTTACCTCTTGAAAATCAATGACAAAGGAAATCCAAGAACTTGCTTTACAACTTAGAACTAAAGAACTTGTAAACTTTGGAGTTTTAGAAGCAAATGACAAAAGAAACTAAATGAAAAGTGAGAGTAGGGTATTTATAGTGAAAGTGGCGTCAATGTTGGAAGACTCTAGATGATGGTGAGTTTTCATGTTCAAGGATCAAAATGCAATTAAGTTCTAAGGACTAAATTGCAAAGATTCCAGTAGTTGAAGGACTAGTTTGCAAATTATCAATAGAATGTCATGATGATGATTTTGCCACATTAAATGCTAGCTTATCTTGACTTTGTTAGCTGAATATATTTATGAGTCAAAGACAAGTTAGGATAATTCAATGTATTTAGGAAGAATCAAGAACATTGTGGAAAATCAAGGATAAAGTAGAAACTTGTAGAAACTTATGGAAAATTCTAGAATCAACTTGATGAATCCAACAACAATGAGCAGCCACAATTCACATGGGCTTGCGCATGGGCTGGGTTATTTTGGGCTTGGATTCATTCTTGTGGGTCCCACTTAAAATTTTAGGCATTAGGCTTAAGATAGGAAACTTAAGGAAACTTTAATGGCTTTTTGAACTCAAACTATGAACTAGAAAAGTTTGGGCTTATAAGCCACGACCATTTAAGATTAGAAACAAGGATTCTAGCCCAATCCATTTGGAAAAACTAAAAAAAACTAATTTAGGGACAAAAGGGTAATTTACAGAAAGTTCAGGGGCTTAACCGTAAAATTTCTAATTTTTCTATTTAACCCTGAAAAACCTTCTAGACTTAAAAATATGATTCATCCCCTTGAATCATCTCAAAATCCTAAGATAAACCCTCTCACTACTCTTAGAAACTCTAATTTCCCTTCCGTCGTCTACCCGATTACGCTTTCCGTCCGTAATACGTAAATTATTTTATTTTTTTCTGAAAAAAATTCTAAAAATACAGAATTGTAGAAAATAAAATATTAAACTTAAGTCTTTCGTTCACGAATTAAAATTAGGTCTTTTGAGCAGTATTATTATACTGTCAATGGAATTCGCGGGCCGGGTTTCGCCTGACTTTCCAACCTAAATTTTAATCGTAGCTTCCTACCGTCAAGTAGGATTGAATAATAACCTCCGTTTATTTAAAATAATTTTATAAAACTCAAATAAATTTATAAACATATTTATATGTATTACTGTTATTATTTTAAACAGTAAAATACAGGGTGTTACATTACTACCCCACTAAAAAAAATTTCGTCCTCGAAATTACGTACCTGTAAATAAATCAGGATACTGTAACTTCATTTTGTCCTCTACTTCCCACGTTGCTTCTCTAGTCACGTCATCCCAAATAACTTTGACCAACGAGATTTGTTTACCTCTGAGCTGCTTAGTCATCTTATCCGCGATTCGCACCGGTAAAATCTCATAAGACATGTTTTCTTTTAGTTGTACTAGATTAGGTTCAATTACGTGAGATGGATCAGGAATATACTTCCTTAATTGTGAAACATGAAAGACATCATGAAGATAGGATAGAAACGGGGGTAAAGAAATTTTATAAGCTACAGGACCTATCCGATGAAGAATTTGATATGGTCCAATGAATTTAGGAGTGAGTTTCTGGGATTTAATTACCCTACCAACCCCAGCCATTGGCGTGACTCTCAAAAACACATGCTCACCTTCCTCAAATTCAAGAGGTCGTCGTCTCTTGTCGAGATAACTTTTCTCGCCGACTTTGAGTTGTCCGCATTCTCTCTTGGATCATTTTTACCTTTTCCGCGCTTTGTTGCACTATATCTGGTCCTACCATGAAACTTGCACCGTCCTGGTACCAACATAAAGGCGTTCGGCACCGTCGACCATACAACGCTTCATAGGGTGCCATTCCTATGCTAGAGTGAAAACTGTTATTGTAAGTAAATTCTATCAATGATAGATACTCATCCGACTTCCAAAGATTTTTCAACACACAAGCTCTTAACAAATCTTCAAGAGACTGAATAGTCCTCTCTGATTGTCCATCCGTTTGAGGATGATACGCAGAACTCAACCTAAGTTTCGTTCCCAACGACTCTTGCAAACTTTGCCAAAATCTTGATGTAAATCTCGGATCACGATCTGAAACAATACTCAAAGGCACTCCATGTAACCTAACAATTTCATCGATATACAACTGAGTTAATCTTTCCAATGAATACTTCACATTAACTGGTAAAAAGTGAGCTACCTTTGTCAATCGATCGATTATTACCCATATAGAGTCATACCCTTTCCAAGTCTTCGGCAAACCAGACACAAAATCCATCGCAATACCATCCCATTTCCATTTTGGAATGTCTAAAGATTGTAGCATTCCTGCTGGTCTTTGGTGTTCTACCTTAACCTTTTGGCAAGTTAAACACGCCGCTACAAATTCCATTACATCTTTCTTCATACCATGCCACCAATATAATTTTTTTAAATCCTGATACATCTTAGTAGCTCCGGGATGCAAACTTAACTTACTCCTATGAGCTTCTTCAAGAATCAACTTCCTCATTTCAACATCATTTGGTACACAAATCCTTTCACCAAATCTTAAAATTCCATCATTTCCTTCTTTAAATTCTGACACAGCTCCTTGCCGCACTAATTCTCTTTCTCTTTGAAGATATTGATCACTTTCTTGTTTTTCCTTAATTTGTTCCAGTAATCCATTTGAAATAGTAATCATACCCAAACACAATTTTCCTGGAAACATCTCAATTGTCAATCGCATATCTCGGAATTGTTCCAACAACTGTTGCTCTTTAACCATCATTGCCGATATATGCATTGATTTCCGACTCAAAGCGTCTGCCACAACATTCGCTTTTCCAGGGTGATACTGTAGTTGAAAATCATAATCCTTTAAAAATTCCAACCAACGCCTTTGTCTCATATTCAGCTCCTTTTGATCAAACAGGTATTTCAAACTTTTATGGTCACTGAAAACATTAAAAGTCGCTCCATACAAATAATGTCTCCAGATTTTTAAAGCAAATACCACTGCTGCTAACTCCAAATCATGTGTAGGATAATTCCTTTCATGAATCTTCAATTGCCTTGAAGCATATGCCACAACTTTCCGATTTTGCATCAATACACATCCTAATCCTTGATGTGAAGCATCACAATAAACCTCAAAAAGCTCATGAGGATCAGGTAGTATCAATACCGGTGAAGTAGTCAACCTTCGTTTTAACTCTTGAAAACTTTCTTCACATGCTTCAGTCCAGACAAATACTTGCTCCTTTCGAGTTAATTGGGTAAGAGGTCCTACTATTTTAGAAAATCCCTCAATGAATCTTCTATAGTATCCCGCTAAACCCACAAAACTACGAATCTCTGTCACCTTCTTAGGCCTTTCCCATTGTAAAACAGTCTCAACTTTCGACGGATCTACAGCAATTCCCTCACTCGATACTATGTGTCCTAAGAATTGAACTTGGTCTAACCAAAATTCACACTTCTCAGGTTTTGCGTAAAGTTGTTTCTCCTTTAAAATTTGGAGAACCACACTGAGATGTTCAGCATGTTTTTTTTTACTTGGAGAATAGATTAGAATATCGTCGATAAAAACAACGACAAACTGATCTAAATAAGGACGAAAAATCCTATTCATGTAATCCATGAATATCGCTGGAGCATTCGTAACTCCGAACGGCATCACAAGATACTCGTAATGACCATAACGTGTCCTAAACGCAGTTTTACAAACGTCCTCCGCCTTCACTCGAATCTGATGATAACCCGAACGTAAATCTATCTTTGAGAAAACAGCTGCTCCACGTAACTGATCCATTAAGTCATCTATCCTTGGAAGTGGATACTTGTTCTTAATCGTCACCTTATTCAACTGACAAATATCTACGCACAACCGTGAAGTTCCATCTTTCTTCTTCACTAATAAAACTGGAGCTCCCCAAGGTGATACACTAGGTCTAATGAATTCCTTCCGCATCAGTTCCACTAGTTGTCCTTTTAATTCCTCAAGTTCTGATGGCGACATTCGATATGGTGCTATAGATATTGGTCCAGTGCCTGGAACCAGATCAATCGCAAACTCAATCTCCCGAATAGGTGGTAATCCAGGTACATCTTCAGGAAAAACTTCCAGAAACTCATTGACAACTGGTATACACTGCAAGTCTAACTCACTCTTAACATCTAAGGAAAATAATAGCATGTATCCTTGTGCTCCCTTCTTTAAAGAAGCTTTTACTTGATTAGCAGTTAACAATCCAGAAATCTCCTCCATAGGAAAAACTAGGGTTTTACGAGCACAATCAATCAAAATATGATTAGAAGACAACCAATCCATGCCTAAAATTACATCTAACTGTATTAAAGGCAAACAGATCAGGTTAACAAGAAAACGTTTGTCCTGAATAATGATAGGACAATTCAAACAAATAGAAGTAACCACAATCGGCTTAGCAAAGAGGAGTTGAAACAATAAGATCACACAACAAGGAAGAAACAGGCAATTTCAACAGTTTCACACAATCCATCGAAATAAAAGAATGCGTTGCACCTGAATCAAATAGTACAGTTAAAAGATTACCGTTTATGTCACACTTACCTTGTACGAGATCGTCAGAATTTGAAACTTCAGTCCCACTCATCGTATAAACTCTCCCTCTGGCTGTCAGTTTATTTGCTCCGACGTGACTAACAGTCGACTCCTGCTTTGGTACCATGCAATACCTCGCCATATGTCCCATTTGATTACATTTAAAACATCTCACTTCATTCCTAGGACAGACATTTGACATGTGATCCGGATCTCCACAATTAAAGCATCTCCTAGTCTGACCTTGATTTTGATTTCTTTGACCTCCACTTCCTGACGCAAAGAAATTGGAACGATTTTGTTGCCTATTCTGTCTATTCCCTTGTGAACGAAAATAATGCTTCCTCTGATTCTGTTTTCCTTTCCAATTCTGATTTTGATTCTTGAATTTATAAGATCCACCAACACTCCCTCTATTATCTTTTCCTTTCCTCATTTGCTCAATCTTACGACTCATTTCTACTAAAGCTTGAAAATTTGAAATTGCAAAGGTAAGACGAGACTCCTTAATCTCAAATCGCAGTCCCGCCTCAAATCTTTCACACTTCCAGCTTTCATTTGGTTGAGCTTGAAAGAAACGGAAGTATTTGGCCAGCGATTCAAACATCGCTGCATACTCCTCCACCGATAAATCTTTCTGATATAACCCCAGAAATTGTCGTTCTCTCTCTCAATCCTTATACTCTCCGAAAAATATTTGTCCATATACGCAGTTCGAAAAACATCCCAAGTAATATCTTGATGCTCAGCCTCCAACAGTAGCCTAGCACCCTTCCACCAATACTCCGCATCTCCCACCAATAGAAAAGCAGCATAAGTAACCCGAACATCCTGCCGGGCGTAGCAACTAACTCGAAGATCTTTTCCAACTCCCTGGATCCACAGATCAGCCTTCTCGGGATTAGCATCCATACCAAACTCGTGAAGGATTTTGACTTCGGAACGCCATCAAAGCCTTGCCTTCCGCAGCTTGCAGATTCTGGACATTCATCGCTGCAGTCTGATTTGCAATTGCCGCTGCCATATTCTCCATTGCTTGAGCCGCATAGTCCACTCCTCCTTCATACTCCTCATTTATATTACCACGACCTCCCCTACGGCCTCGTCCACGACCGCGTCCACGTCCAACTTCTGGTTCCATAACTGACCTACAAACCAACATCAGTTAAACCAAAACCAGAAACTGAAACGCAAACTTACTCACTACCTCACATTACTTCTAATAAGTAATTAAAACAAGTCTAAGTCAGAGATCACACAACAAAGACATAACAGACCTATTTCCCGACATTCTCGAAAGACTCGACCAGCTCTGATACCACAAAATGTGACACCCTTATCTAGAGTCATCACATTATTACCCAAGTACATTATTTTATTTTATTAAGCCGGTTACTTTCGGAAAATATGTATTTATATTAAACGTTTCTTTACAAAAATAGTGCTGAATTTTTTTTTTTTTCATGACATGCAACATGAAACCATTATAAACATAACAACATATATATAGATATATACATCACCTTTGATATATACAACACCTATAATAGGAGATAACAAAAGAGCCCTCATAAGTATAGGCTATTCTCCATCAACTAAACAAAGCAAATAAAGATATATACACATTAGTGACAAGTAGTTCAGAACTACATTCAAAACTCATGGCTCTCTGAAGCCAGATCAAAACTGTCAAGACTCACTACCCCAAAAACTCTACCTAAGCTGGTCAAGCTACTGAAATCCATTGGGAAGATCATGATGATCAATCCCTCCTACAACTGACGAATCTGACGATGATATCTCCGCTACCACTTTGTGTCTTCTCAAGAATCTTCATCATCAACCGCGGGAGGTTGAAACTCGAGGATCGCCCTCTATGTATTCCTCCCGGATCTTCCTCTCCCTCATTTAACTCCACATCGGCGAGTGGTTCCGCAGGTCCTAATATCTGAAGAGGATGTGGTTGAGGAAATGGATCCATCAAACCGTGCTCTTCCAGATACTGTAGGTAAAGCCAAATCGGAGGTAGAGATACCTCGACCGTCTCCACTACATGAATCCTTTGTTGGGGTCCTTCCTCTATCGTTCCGATCACCTCTCTACTTGGTCCATGATAGGTGGCGCTAAGTGCCCCAAGATTTATCTCCCAGGCACCACCATATTGTGCACGATCAAAAGTGATCGTTCGGACCCTTGACTGTACCAATGGTATTTCTGGGTCCATCTGAATGTGTTGTAAGAGTGAGAAACCAATACATGGATCTTACTCAATAACCACATACTAGTCACCATGCAAACACAATCAACATTTACCAATTACATACATTTTTAATGAACAGTTTATCAGTGGGTTTAACACCCCAAACATCATCCTTAAAATTATGCATGACACTTCTATTCATCATCTAATTTTCGTCCTAATCTCATGAGATATCCCAACATCATACGAGTTGATCAGACTCCATAGCCACACTGGCTAACTTGGCCAACTGCCAACAGGTGCGCAACCTCTTCCCATCTTAAAAAGGCATACGGCCCAGGCACACACAAGGCCAAACACATTGCTAACGTCCACAACCAGTGGCAATACCTATTAGCAAGTAAGACGGGGTCCAAATCTCCATGTCCTCACTAGGCACATGAGATAAATGCACATCGGAATTACCTTTCGCCGCTGGTAATTAATGCATTAAACCACAAATCGCAGGCACGTCTGCCAAATGCATGCAAAACACTTTTGTTTTGTTCTTTTCTTTGTGATCAATCTTTCTTTTGCCGAAGCTCAAAATGGCTTACGACTCACATAGTTTTAAAACACTTTTTAAAACTTTCATTACAACACAGGACCACACAGTCCGAGTGCTCAATCACGACACCTCTCGACCGGTGCACCAGTCCTAGGTTCGTGCTACTAGAAAACATCTTCAATGTTTCATCACAGTATACCTCGTGTATACAATTCATCACAGTATACCTCATGTATACAATTCATCACAGTATACCTCATGTATACAATATAGGCCCTCAAAGTCCAAATGACTGAGTCCATCACAACACAGAACATTAGTACCCCGACGTCTCGGTTACTAAGTCCAATGGTATTTTCAACATTGTTAAATCAACTTTTGATTTTTAGAAATTCTTTTCTAAGGTAGAAATTCATTATAAAAACTTAGTTTTTCACAAACCAATGAGTCACTTGAGGTTTAACTTCCTCAAAATAGGCACTGCCGTTTTGAAAATACTTGCCGTCTATATTTTCCAGATTTGCCGTCAAATATTATTTTTAAGGCTTTTAAGCCAAAAACTTAACTTTTTCCACTTCATTAATTTTCTAAAATCATGATTAACTTATTTTCACCAATTAATTTAATAAAATAATATTTTGTAATATTCTGGGTTTTCTTGCATAAAGTTTAGCAGTACCAAAATATTTTCCGATTTCGACTCGTTGTGACACATAATTCACTTTTCCAAAAGTAAATTATTAAAATAATAATATTTTCTAAAACTCTTCATTTGTCTAAAATAAATTCCCTTTAATATCATATATCAATAATTTGCCGCTAAAACATTGAATATAATTTGGCGAAGCTTCTTAAAGCTTTTATCCGTCATTCTTAATTGTGCACTGACCACTGTCAGGCTTCTCACACATCAAACAACAATTATATCACAGATATTTCCCAGGCAGATCATGCATCACATGCATCAAAGTAACATAATATAATTGCAGATTATACAATTAACGGAATTTAAACCACATAAGAATACAAATAACACCACAACAAACAACATAATTAAATGCTAACAACCAAATAATTACAAACAACCATGGAATAGCATATAGCCATTGAATAGAATCCTCCTCTTGTTCCCCCTTACCTCTTGAAGACTCCTTGATAAACTTACGGACTCCTTCGGAATTTCAGTTACCTCGTAAACGTCGTACTCAACTAACCTTCAATCATCATAACCAAATAGTTACAAATCAAGAAACTAAAACATTCTAAACCCTAATACATAGTCACGGCCTCTAGGGTTTTTGAATGACTAAACTTCTAATCATGATTAAGTTATGGATTAATGATCATTGATTAACCTAAATCATAGATTAGTGACTAAATAACTAAGTTTAGAACTCAAAACTTTCTAACTCTTTTATACATAGGTTCAGCCTTAATAGGTTCATAGAGCTAGGGTTCTTAGTTTAACAAATCAACTTGGATTCATAAAGCATACATACTAAGAGATTGATTTCTAAGATCATTTATGAAAATCATGAACAAAACTCAACAAAACTCACCCACTTAGGGTTCGGCCAATACAAAGATATTTTGAGAAAAATATTCATTTTAAGAGACTAACATGGATTAGAGTGTGTAGTCATACATGCCATATAGAATACATGATCATACATGAAAACACATGAACAAAACTCTACCAACCCTAAGGTGATAGGTTCGGCCAAAGCTAGGTTTTCAAGAAAGAAATTTTTGATTACATCATGCTCTTGGATTTAGATAATATACATGATATCAAGAAGATAGAAAGTAGTTTCATCATCATTAGATTTTTCTAGAATTTATTATGACTTTTCAAAGTTCTAGGGTTAGAAACTTTAAAGTGATAAACAACTATGATACAAGCCTTGAATCAAGAAACTTGCTAAGGAACATAGACATGATTAAGAATGAAGATTAGGATTTACCTCTTGAAAATCAATGACAAAGGAAATCCAAGAACTTGCTTTACAACTTAGAACTAAAGAACTTGTAAACTTTGGAGTTTTAGAAGCAAATGACAAAAGAAACTAAATGAAAAGTGAGAGTAGGGTATTTATAGTGAAAGTGGCGTCAATGTTGGAAGACTCTAGATGATGGTGAGTTTTCATGTTCAAGGATCAAAATGCAATTAAGTTCTAAGGACTAAATTGCAAAGATTCCAGTAGTTGAAGGACTAGTTTGCAAATTATCAATAGAATGTCATGATGATGATTTTGCCACATTAAATGCTAGCTTATCTTGACTTTGTTAGCTGAATATATTTATGAGTCAAAGACAAGTTAGGATAATTCAATGTATTTAGGAAGAATCAAGAACATTGTGGAAAATCAAGGATAAAGTAGAAACTTGTAGAAACTTATGGAAAATTCTAGAATCAACTTGATGAATCCAACAACAATGAGCAGCCACAATTCACATGGGCTTGCGCATGGGCTGGGTTATTTTGGGCTTGGATTCATTCTTGTGGGTCCCACTTAAAATTTTAGGCATTAGGCTTAAGATAGGAAACTTAAGGAAACTTTAATGGCTTTTTGAACTCAAACTATGAACTAGAAAAGTTTGGGCTTATAAGCCACGACCATTTAAGATTAGAAACAAGGATTCTAGCCCAATCCATTTGGAAAAACTAAAAAAAACTAATTTAGGGACAAAAGGGTAATTTACAGAAAGTTCAGGGGCTTAACCGTAAAATTTCTAATTTTTCTATTTAACCCTGAAAAACCTTCTAGACTTAAAAATATGATTCATCCCCTTGAATCATCTCAAAATCCTAAGATAAACCCTCTCACTACTCTTAGAAACTCTAATTTCCCTTCCGTCGTCTACCCGATTACGTTTTCCGCCCGTAATACGTAAATTATTTTATTTTTTTCTGAAAAAAATTCTAAAAATACAGAATTGTAGAAAATAAAATATTAAACTTAAGTCTTTTGTTCTCGAATTAAAATTAGGTCTTTTGAGCAGTATTATTATACTGTCAATGGAATTCGCGGGCCGGGTTTCGCCTGACTTTCCAACCTAAATTTTAATCGTAGCTTCCTACCGTCAAGTAGGATTGAATACTAACCTCCGTTTATTTAAAATAATTTTATAAAACTCAAATAAATTTATAAACATATTTATATGTATTACTGTTATTTTAAATAGTGTTACACTTGTTCCACCCTACTTGCTGCCATTTGGTCTCTGGAACTATATTGGTTTTTGATCTACTTTGTGTATGTTGTGTTTGTTTGGGGAAGATGAAATTTTTCACATAAAAAACTTTTTATAAATAATCTAATTTGTTTGGACATTTTGATTAAATTTTAATTTTTTTTTAATTTAAAAAAGCTGTTTTAAAACATGGAGGACGGTTAGATTCTTCCGATAGGCTTATTTTTCGTCTCGTCCAGTCTTGCCCCAACATATTTCGTACAACCCCTGTATACTTTCTGTAGAATTCGGTTCACTCCAAAATGAATCTCATACAGGAGCATCAACGTAATTTGCTATTTTAAAACATTTGTTATTTTATTTGTAATTATTTTTGAAAAATTATTAAATTTAACATCCAATCCAACATAAAATTATTTAGTTTATTTAATTGAAATATTTATTATTTATATTTAAATATTCTAAAAATAATATACTTTCATATGTTTTCAAATTCATGAGAAAATGTTACAAATTTTATTCAATTTTTTATAATAGAAAAAATTGATGACAAGATATTAAAAAAATAAATAAATATTTCAACAAGTTTTAATGTTAAAACATATAAAATATTATTAATATAAACAAATAAATTCGTATCATTTTTCATAATTTATTATGTAAAAATAATTTTTTTATACCATCCAAATGAAATATATTATTTTAAAATCATTTTTCAACAAATATACCTAAATAAAAACAAATTCTGATTATAATCGATTATTATAATAATTGATTATTTAAAAACAAATTATCAGTATAATATTTTTTTTCAACTTTTCCAAACACACCCTTTATAGGGTGTGCTGTTGCTTTTGTTCCGGTGGTGATATAGGTTTTTATTCTTTTAGATGGGATAATTTTATTTGGCTGATGTTAGCTTTTTGATTTTATTTTGGGTTACTGTTCTTATATAGGGTATTCTTGGTGGGGTTCTTTTACTTTTCTGGTTTATTTTATTTGGGATTGGCAAATGCTAAACGAACACACTTTCTCTACACTTACACCGTATAACACTATTACAAAAATACCATTTCAATAATGAATAGAATTTTAACAGTAAAACAAGACATTTACGAATTAAGAAAATACTTAAAAATACTAGAAACGATAGAACAAAATGAATATATTATTTTCCACCAAGAATTGGTTAGAAAAAGAATAAAAAGATTAAAACAAGAATTAGAAAATTGTATAGGATAATGTGATTATCTGAAGAAATTGAATCAGGATTTAAGGAACTAGAAAGATTAATGAAAGAAATAAATAGAAATATCATTCAACTAGTTGAAAATACCGATAGAATTGCAAATTACACTTGCAATAAAATACAAAAAGGACAAAGTGAAATAAGAAATATTAAAGAAACATTAAATAATATTAGTAGAGGAAAAGAAATAGATGAAAATGAAGATATTATTAGAATAAAAATTATTCTAGAACAACTAGAAAATCTTTTAGAATATGAAGAAAATAATAGATGCGTAACAAAAAATGAATTAATAGAAATTTTGCAAATCAGAAATTTAAAAGAAATAATAATTAAAAAGGAATTAGATCAAGAATTATCAAGAATACCTACACCTGTATCATCATGGAGATGATAAAAGACGAATATATGGAAACATTAAGAAAATCAAATGATTTAGAAGAAATTCAACAATTACTAGAGCAACTTAAAATTGTTGAGGAAGAAAATAATGAAATACACAAAATTGGAAAAATCGATAAAATAGATATAGAAAATGATGAAATAATCCTAAACTATAGTTCATCATCGGAATCCGAAGAAAACCATATAAGAATGGAAAAGGGAGAATATAGTGGAAAAAGCCCTAAAAGAAAATGGGAAGAATATAAATATACACCCGAAGGAGCTTGGGATAAATATGAAGAAGAGATTATGTATAATAAAGGATACGCAAGAAAAAATAATAATAAATGGACAAAAATTCAAGAAGAATTTAAACCTCGATATAACAATACATGAAATATTCTAGACCTTGATTGTATAAGAAATAAAGAAGAAGTATTATTAAAATGGACTAATGAAATAATTCTAATGATCTTGACTGATGAAAAGTTTAAACAATTAAACTTTATAGAAACCAAGAATTTTGTAACATTTAAAACAGCAGGAAATGTCCAAAAATTTTTGGTAGGAATTAAAGATGAAGAATGGATTAGATTTGGAAGAATGGTAGATAATAGCTCAGACTATGTTAAATTAATAATGACATTAATACAACAAGAATTTTTAGGATATAATCTAATGGAGCAAAGAGAAAAGACAAACAAAACTCTACTTGAAAATGCTAAATCACATTTAAATAGAATGCAGATTTGTGATATGTGCCAGATTGAAAGTTTCATCTGCGAATATCAAAAATACTATTATCAATTGGATGAGAAAACTAAAGAAATATATAAATATATCTTTATAGATAAACTACCATATCCACTTAATTCAAAAATCAATAGATTATGGGAATTAAGACCAGAAGAAACTGCAAATACTTTAGGAAGAGTTATTAAGCTCCTATACCAAGAATTAAGAGAACAATGTTTGAATAGAGAAACAATTAGACAGTTGAATAGAGAAAATCTTGTTATTTGTTGTGACATCCCAGAGATAGAAAAACCAGGGAAATATGGTTGTGATAAAACAATAAGAAGAAAAAGAAAAAATTACAAGAAATCGAACTTACGAAAAACTTATCCTAGAAAAAAGAATTATTATAAAAATAATAAAAAGAAATATTTTAGGAGAAAGAAATCAACACCAAGAAAATATTGCCCAAAGGGAAAAAAGAAATGTGTTTGTTGGATATGTAATGTTGAAGGACATTATGCCAATGAATGCCCTCAAAGAAAGGAAAAAGATTTTAAAGAAAAATCAAAATTAATAAAACAAGTTTTCCAAATATATGAACTTGAACCGCTAGAAGAAGAATTAAGTGATTCGGATGTAAGTATATATGAATATTCAGAAGATGAATTATCTTCAGAAGAAAGAGAATCCGAATAATACATATATAAAAATATTGATAGAAAAGGGTAATAAAGAAACAGAAGCCTATATAAATACTGGAGCAAGTCTTTGCCTCGCAACAGAAGCCCTTATAGATAACTAGGAAAGATTAGAAAAGCCATTAAAAATACAAATTGCAGATGGATCAATACATCCTCTGTATTGGATAGCGAAAAAAATTACTTTGGTCATACAAGAAAAAATATTTATAATACCAACAATATATAAACAAGAAACTGGAATAGATATAATAATTGGAAATAATTTCTTAAGACTTTATGGACCATTTTGCCAGCATCTGAAATATATTACTCTGAAAACACCATATATTTATCAGAAGCAAAAACGAGAAATTATCAAAATACCAATTATTCATTATTCATCAGGTACTTATTCATCAAAGTTTCAACAACTGAAACGTGGTGAGATTATTAGTTTAATTTGCACAAAAATTCGTCATGCACTTCTAAATTTAGAACCAAATAGAATAATTCCAGCTCATATAAAAGAACTTTTGGACAAGGTTTGTAGCGAAAACCCTTTAGATCCAAAAATAAACAAAAATACTGAATTAGTCGAACTAAAATTAAAGGACCCTACAAAGGAAGTAAAATGTAAACCAATGATTTATACAAAAATAGATAGAGATGAATTTGCAAAAGACATTGAAGAGATGTGTAGGAAATGATTAATTAGACCATCAAATAGCAAACACTCAGCACCAGCCTTTTACGTAGAAAACCATAATGAAATAAAAAGAGGTAAAAGAAGAATGGTAATTAATTACAAACAAATTAATGATGCCATGGAATGAGATGCTTATTTCCTCCCAAGAAAAGATTTAATTATTGAAAGAATTAGAAATATGGATTGGTTTAGCACCTTTGATTGTAAATCAGGATTTTATCAGATTAGATTGACTGAAGAATCTAAAGCATTAACAGCATTCAGTTGTCCTCAAGGTCAATATGAATGGAATGTACTACCGATGGGATTGAAGCAATCACGGGGAATCTTCCAACGAAGGATTGATTCAATTCTTAAAGAATTTAAAGACTTTTGTCTTATTTATATTGATGACATATTAATCTTTTCTAATAAAGGATTAAATGACCACTTTGAGAAGATAGAATTAGTTCTCAATAAATGTTATGAACATGGAATAGTTTTAAGTAAAAAGAAAGCTGTTTTAGCCCAAAATAGAATTAATTATTTAGGATTAGAAATTGAAAAAGGAAAAATAATTATGCAACGACATGTATTAGAAAAACTTCGGAACTTTCCAACAACATTAAAGGATAAAAAGGATTTACAAAGATTTCTTGGACTATTAACATATATTTCAAATGAAGGTTTCATCAGGAATCTTGCAATGGGAGAGAAGGATCCTCCAACAAAAACTGAAGAAAGATGTCCCTTGGACATGGACTGATGAAGATGATAGACTAATTATAAAAATGAAAGACTTATGCCAGGATCTTCCCGAGCTTTATCATCCATCGGATGATGATATACTAATTATTGAGACTGATGCCTCAAATGACTGTTGGGGAGGTGTTATGAAAGCAAAACCCCCTGGATTTAAAAATGAATTACTATGTCGATACATGTCTGGAACTTTTTCAGACAGTGAAATGAACTATCCTACTCATGAAAAAGAAACACTGGCTTTGATCCGTATGTTAGAAAAACATCGGATTTATATATTGGATAAGGACTTTATTGTCCGAACCGATTCTACTTATGTTACAGGTTTTAAGAACTTAAATCATAAAGGAACTTACAAACAAGGACGACTGATTAGATGGCAAATGAAGCTTGCCGAATACAATTACTCAATCTCTCATATTAAGGGAGATAAAAATGTTCTTGCAGATATTTTATCAAGAGAATGGAGCAGCAAACAACAATTGAAAACATAGAGAAGCAGATTCAATATCAAAGAATGCTCGAGAAACAGAAGATAATGGAGCTAGACTTGATCAAAGCAAATATTGAAGTACTGGAGTTTCAATTACAAGCCAAAAGAGGATCCAGCAAAGAAGATCCTATGAAAAATATAAAACAACAGGTACAGGAAAGCACTAATGAAAAATGGTACACCATTTTTAATGGACCACACCCAGGAGTTTACACTGAATGGCACAAAGCAGCCCCTCACTGCATAGGAATTTCCGGAGTCCATCACAAAGGATTTCGTACCAAAGAAGAAGCAGAAAAGGCTTTGATAGACTATCAGAAAGAACATGACAAGGGCAAAGAAGTTTATCTTGGCCCAAGGACTTTCTCTGAAACCATAAAGACTCCACCAGCCCAAAAAACTTCATTAAGGATACTCGGAAGAGTTCCTTCCTCCATTGATGACTACCAAATTCCAACAAGAAAAGATCATGAACTACAAGTCCAATTTTCTAAAGAAAAATTTTATGAACACTTAAAAAGATTAACCAACTGGTCCGAACAGGAAAAAATTAATTGTTTTTACATGGTCAACCGAAATATTTTCGGAGTTAAGGCCGTAATTACTCCCGGAGCAACATCGACTCTTACATTTAATATGTTCCAATTTGGACTTATTGAATGTCTCTACCTTAGTCAAGACTTGGAAGAAATCAAATTATTTCCATATAGTTTGAAAGAAGCCATCTAGAACTATCAAAAGAATGTCGCAAAGGATAGAACCATCTTCTTAAAGTTCTATTCAGCCTACCCAGACTTTGCAACTAAACAACCCACAAAGAATTTAATATTCATTGGAGTAAGTAATAATAGTTTCTCTATGAGAGACGAACCTACCGGAGAAACTTATGATGAAGAAAAGATTGTCACAATCCTAGCTAATCAACTGGCAAGTATCTTTACTCAGTGTCAAATTATTGGTAAAGACTCTTTTATTAAAGCCATGTACAAATGTCCACACACTCTGGTACTCAGCAAGACTAGTGGAAAATTGATTAGAGAAAGGGATCTAGCACTACTGACAAACTTTGAATTACCCTTCTACACGTTACAAGGACTTTCAATGAATTACTGACCCATTGTCCTTGACTTGTTGTGCTCAATGATTAAGGAGAATGGCAACCACACATGTGAAAGATGCGTAAAGCAAAAAGACTGTCGGCAAGATGATAAGGATTCAGACGAAGCCATTATTGAAGAATGACGTAAGCACTGACGTCATCAAGCATTATTAGGAGAATGACGAAAGCAATGACGTCATTATGAATTATTAAGTTGTCTGATTGATTGTAATAATATAGGGACTTTTTTGTAAATTGCTTGGCCCTTCTGATTGTATAAATAAGCCCTCGGAGGCAAAGGAGAAGGCAGAATGAAAAGTGTTTCAATTCTCACCTCTTTTCTCTGAGAAGTTCTAAGCTTTGCTTAGCGAATCCTTGAGTATGGATTCACCTAGTTCTATGTATTTCACTACTGATTATAAATAAACACTACTTCCATATATTCCTCTACTTCGTCATTACTTTACTTTCATTATTCACAACTACTTGTTGAAATCTCAACTTGACTTAAACGGAAGCTGCGGTGGACCAAAGAACCAGAATCACTTCAAACCCCAGATCAGGTATGACTCATCAACTATCCAATTTCATTCAATTTATATTAGAAATTAATCATGTCTGAAATAGAAAAAGAAATAATGAATAATACTGATGTAGAACATTTACAAATTACTGAAGAAGACGGAAACTATGAAGGAAGTATTTTAATAGATCCAAAATTATTTCAAAGGATTCAGAAAGAAGACTTGAATTTATCTAAAGACGCAAACATGAAAAAACTAGGAGGAATAATGAAACGATTTAACCAGAAAGAAAATATAATATATTATGGAAAAATAATTAATGAAACATCAATAGATATATCTGAAACACAGGGAAACACCTGTATCCAATTATTGAATAAGAAGAAACTGATTGAGTTAAAAAGAAATTTAAAAAAGGAATCACATAGAAAGAAAATAGGATATATTCATATAGGAGCGATACAAGTGTTAATTAAGGCAACCTTTCAAGAAGGAATAAATTCACCAATCGAATTAGTTCTAAAAGATGATAGAATAACAGATCCCAAGGATAAAATATTAGGAGTAATCGAAGGAAACCTAGCCTACGTTAAGTTAAAATTCGAAATACACCCAAATATTGGAATACCATTAGACACCCAAAGATTAGATCAATCTTTAACTATGGAACATAGATTTCTAAGAAATAATTTAATGAGACCAGGAGACAAAATCTTCTCAATTACTTATTGTGTTAATTATGCACTAACAAACTCACATCATAGTATTACTTTCAGAAATAATGATAGAATAGATATACCAAGACTTTTCGAAGAAATAGGAAAAATTTATTATCCAAAAAGAAATGATTTAACATAATTAGGAATTTCTATAAGAAATCCAAAATCACTAAGTTTTAGGCAGATCCCTAAACCAATTACTTTTCCTGAAACAGAAAATAAGGAAGACGAAAATATAAATAAATTGTCAAATCAAGTAAGAGATTTAGTTCAATATCTAAGAAATAGAATATGAATAGGGGAAAGGAACTAAGAAATATTTATGAAAAATATCAGAATAGAATAAATCTAGATAAAAAGAATATAAAAGAATTTATAACCCCTTATTTAGAAAGTAACAATCAAGAACAAATAGAAAAATATATTATGGAAAAAGAAAAAGAACTTATTAATATAAGGAATAAAAGAGAAAAATATAAAAGACAAATATTAGAAAAAATAGAAAAAATAGAAAAAATGACTTCAACTCAAAAATCATCATCTAATTACTTTAAATTAACTGCACCACCTTTTGAGGAAAGCGATAACGAATAAACAATGGAAATATATTCTGAATTTGATAATCAAACAGAAAATGAAATATTAAGTGTTTTAGTAATCGATTTACCTACTGATTGTAAACAATTAATAATTGAAAAAATAAAAGCCCAATTTAGACAAGAAGATTATTATCTTGCAACTATTTCGTTAAATATAGAATAGAACTATATGGAAGAAATATGATTAGTCTTTGAAGATGATAGACTATCATTATCTGACATATATGAAGATTGGGATTTATTAGATGATTAAATGAATCAAGAAATATTAAGTATTTTGGTTATGAAAATACCCAAAGACTGCAAGCAAATAATAATTAATAAATTAAAACACTAATATTGGCAAGAAAAACTTTATTTAAAACAAATAGTACAAAGAATACAGTTAGCATTTTGTGAAGAAGAACGAGATCAATTAATCAAAGATATAATGGAAATAGATGAATCTATAATGGACAATGGATATGAATTATTAGTAACCCAAATTATGCATAAAAAATACCCCAATTATGTATAATTACTACCACTACCTGGGAAGAAATAGAGTGGTACCAAACTGGTATCAGAACATATTGAAGAGGACTATAAACATTCGACCCTTAGTAAACGTTCTCGCTTTGTGATCTGTGGCGAAGCATTGACTCTTGGTTTATGGGGGCTCCTGGTTAGTCGCCAGAGAGTTTGCAGTCCCGAGAGGGCTGTTAGTAAAATATGTTTTGAGGTACCATTTGCAGCCACGGGCATATGGGCGCTCACTGATGTAACTGGTATCAGAGCTAAGTACTAGCTAATTATTAATGGGTTCCCGAAATATAGAAAAATTTGTTCACCATTTAAGTATGATAGATCTAACAAACCAAAACAGATTAAGAGAATTAATACAAGAATTAAAAGATGAAGCCACTGATACATGTAATAAACACATTGAATATCATTGTGAATATTGTGATTGTAAAGAATACGACAGAAGAATAGATTTGATAAAAATTTTAATTGAAAAATTAAATTTATGGATAAATCAAGAGGAATTATAGATCCAACGGCTTACAACACGTATACACTGTAGGAGTGTCAATACGGTGTCATAAAAACCGTGTCAGTTTAGCAAACCTCTTTTGGATTAGAAGTTCTCTGTAAAGCGTAGGGGTACTACTTGTACTCCAACTCTTGTACTTTGGTATTCTCCCATTTATATTTATATATATAGATCTATTGATTCATAAAAAAAAAAAAAACCGAAGTTTGTATATCATTAATCATAAATTTGATAAGATTAACCAACTTATCATCATACCATTAACCAAGATTTGAATACCCTTTTATCGAAAAAAAAAAAAAAAGATTTGAACACCCATTAATCATGTTGTCTTTATACCTATTTTAAAATTAAAATGGGTTTTTCTGCAAGTGAGTTCAGTAACTTAGTGGAGATTGTAAATATGTTGTCCCTACTAGCCATTTTTTTTGTATAGGCAAATATTATATTGTTAGTATTTATTATATTAGTGTGAGAATTGAAGCCATGACTTCCATCTTATCATTCTAAATCCTATCTCTCTTTCCAAACCAACAAACCACCTTATACCTCGTTTGTGGCCATTTTTATGTTGAAGGAGTCAATTGTTGACAGTCTAGCTGACTTTGGCTTGGGTACCCCTTTAGGGATTGGATTGCTGAGATGTCAAGTTGAAAAGATTTAACCCGGCATGTAAAGAGAACAAAAATGTTAGGGATGTCTTGCAGGGTTGAAGTTTTTGAACACTTCAATAATTCATGACATGGTTGTCTTCCAAACCGTAGTCAACTTTTCTCTGCCTTTATGTTTTATACTCTATAGTGTTCATAGTTTAACCCATAGTTATTCTCTCGGTAACCCCATAAATTGCATACTAATTCTCCTAATATCATGTATCATATATCAATTTATGGTTTTCTGTAATAATTATATAGCAAGAAGTAACTAACACACAATGTTATGCATACCAAGGACAAAAGGTACTGCGAATCTGATAACTATGAATAACTATGCTTAAACATTGGACAAAATAAATTAGCTATTACGTTCACAAATTGTGTCCTCATAACTATTGTACGAAAAGCTATTGGTTTAAGATGCAAATTCCAGCTCAGACAAGGACGGGTCAAAAGTGAGTCCCTCGATCTCAGTTTCCTGGCCCTTTCTTCCAATAATGCAAATCACCAACGTTTAAAGTCGTTGGCACAGTACTGGGTTAAATAAATGCAATCTGGATTATATCATCTTGATAGCAACAGGTTAATTGTCAAATTTGGCAACAACTTTTGTTGTACACAGCTTGCAATCTTTTGTCTATTACCCTATTACATACTTTTCATAGAAAAAATATAATTCCCACTTAGCTTATTCTTTTACTAAGGAATATTATGGTGCATTATGGTTGAGACTTTAGAGGCATTTTCCTTCTTTATTGATGCTTGATAGATGATAGATACATTAGGCAAGACACTTCCCAAGAAGTATGAAGTTCCCTCCATCAAGCATTTACTGAATAAACATTAGTACAGAAGAAGAAAGGTAATGGCTAATGACAACTACACAACAATTTAAACCACATATACTAAGACTACCCTATTGAAGCTACACAGAAATATGATTTTTCTGCATTATGTATTTGATGTTACTACTGTATCAGGTTTTGAACATAAGGTCTTGATCTCTTTTCCTTGCACTCCCCCAATTTGGATGATATCTGAAAATCCATTTCCAACCCTTCATGCTCTTCCTCCCCCTCTTAATTCCTCTGTCATTTACACTGATCCTACATGAACCTCCACTAGTTAAAACTCCATCATCATGTACCATGAAATTCCCACCTCTTGTGCTGCCAAAAGTAGAGTGTGTATTTGCAGCAGAAAACTCTGGCTTTGATTCAGATGAATAATCAAGCTTCAAGTCAATAAATCTAGACTCATCCATGCCTTTGAAATCACTCTCCCTGAGTGAAAACACACGCCTATTCACACCATAGAAACCCCCATCAACATCCATTAGGCCACCCTTCTTCACACCCTTGAGATCATTACCATTATTTTCAGATCCCTCAAATAGAAAATCTCTCTTCTCCCCATCAAAACCACTCCTCCTTGGCTCAGCTTCACTGTATCCACTTCTCCTCCCAGATTCTAACATCAAACCCCCATTCACACCAGAACTCCTGGCTGCAGAAATAGAGCTCCTAGCACCTGATAAAACTGAATCCCCACCATCCTCAGATCCAAACATTCCACCACCCCTGAAGCTGCATAAAGACCTTGACCTTGACACACCCCCATGATGATCCATCATCCACATCTCACTTTTCTCATCAAACCCACCAACACTTATTCCACAATCCTTCTCCTTCTTCTTCCTAAACAACTTCCCAATCCTCCAAAAACCATTTCTTTTTACCTCAACACAGTTGCTGCTGCTTCTCCTCAACACCACAACCTCTTCCTCTTCTTTGTCTTGCAACTTGGCCTTATTATTGGAATTCAAATGCTGAACAACTGGGGTCTCATTCTTCTCATTCTCAATCAGAAATGAGACCCTCCCAACACTTCCAACCTCAACAGTGCATGAATTGCGGTTGGAAGAGATCTCATCAGAGCAAGAACAAGAAGAAAGCCTTTGTTCCCCACAATCAGAACATACAAGTTTGACCAAACGGTCCTTGAGACAATAAGCACAGATACCACCAGAAGAAGAAGAAGAAGAAGGGTGCTTCTTACATTGAAGTTCAGAGGTGGAGTAGTAGCAATCCATATCAGTGTTATTGCTGTAAGATTCAACACCTTTGTTTCTCTCCTTCATGGCTTTGATCACTCTCTACTAGATGGAGCTTTCAAAAGTTAAAGTGAAAAATAGCAAGGAGTTGTTGTTGTTCTATGAAAAGAAGGAACCAAAAAAAAACAATATACTTGGCTTGAAGAAGCAGCTTCTTTGAGGCTATAATAATATGAGTAAAACTAAAAAAGTTGAAAATTTTTGAATATTAATGAATAAAGGGTGCTAGCTAGGAGATTTAATTTTTAGAGTGAGAGGGAGCACAGAAGCGTTTCCTTTACGTTTTCTTTGCAGAAAAAACAGTGATAGGAAGGAAGAGAAAAAGGAGTAATGCATGAAAAGGAATAAAGCACTAGCTCCTGCAGGCATTATTGTGTAGGGAAGAGATTGAAACAGCAAAATTGAGTGAACCAGTGAACAAAAACTCTTTCATATGACTTCATAACTTGCTACACAACTTGCATGCATCTATATTATATATTATGTTTATTAAATATATGCCTATCAAGACAACTTTGAAGTGCCACCACTTCAAAGACACTAACCCTTCTCACCCAAAAAAAAAAAAAAAGTGCCTTCAAATCATCTGGTCTTGAGAACACATCAATCTTTCATCTGAACTGTCAACAACATTTTTCCAAAGATTTTCTCTCTACCTTTGACTTTTGCATGCCATTGGCATTGAGATTTGACAATAAATCCTACCCCCCCAATACCCACTTTGCATGTGTCCCCTCTTTCCCTTTGGATTAGTGGGTTGAGAAAGCAACCCTTCATGGGAACATAAGTGTGGCACGCATATTCATTTCTTTACTCTCTTTTTTGCACCCTCCCATCATTCCTTCTAGCCGAGCCACACAGGTTCACACAAGAAAATGTTCATTCCATCACTTTCTTATTACATCATCTTTTTATACCTTAGACACAATTATGTATTAGAGAATGATAATTAGTATTCTTAGAACATAGATTAAAAAAAATAAGAAAAGGAAAATTCATTATTAAGTATAGGATTCAAACTTTGAGAAGCAATATATCTTCAGTTTTCATTGAAAACTTGTTATTAGAATACTTAATCAATGTTATTCTTATTTCTAGGACAATTTTTTTTTATTAGCGATTAAAAAAAGATATTAAGAAATTAGTGCGACGATATCGTAGTTGGTCTCATGAACTGTGTGTGTCCTTTCCTCGTGGATCATAACCACGTGTCCCACCGACAGATCTACCTTGTGGGTCTCTCACACTTTGAATAAGAACGGTAATATATCATCCTTTGAGATTTTCTTTTCTTTTTTTTTTTGTTGATAAAATGAGACTTTCTTTTCTCAATCTGAATAAGACTTTTATGAATTATGGTTTTCCGACTTTTCCCTCATATACTAAGACATATAAGATTTTGTTACTAAACTTTTATAAATATTTCTAAAAATATGTTTATACTTGTATATTTAGAGATTTTAAGTTTTTTTTTTTGGTAAACCATTTTAAGTTTTTTTTAACTACTATTTTTGTGGCATTGTTGATGTCATTAATATGAAAAGTAGTGATCAATTTAGGTCATGATGTTTGGTGAGGCAGGGATTTTCATTGAGGTCAGAGACTAGGTTGATCTGATCATTGGGCCTGTAGATAGGAGCTTTGGCGTGCCGTATTGGAGTATTCAATTCTCCATCCTGTCTTTTCCATGTAAAGTCAGTAGGACCCTGTTTCATTTCTTCTTCCATCTGGGCAAGTTACAAAGTTCCCTTTACCATTGATCAAAGCGTTGCATGTGGGGAGAAGAGGGAGGAAGCACGAGATTTGTTAATCTAACATAGATAACTACATAAAAAACATTAAAGTATAGAAACAATTATGCAATTAATGGGTGTGTCTCGGTCTTTGATCGGGTATGTAATTTACAGACAAAGTTGTTGTTGAGATAGTCAGATCGTTTTTCGAGGCCTATGATCTAATCTATTTAAATATAAAATTATTAAATATTAGATAATTTGTTTAAAATAAATGGTAGCTTGATGGACTTTCTCTTATTTTTAAATGTGTCATTCTTTTACTGTGGACGAAAAGGTCGGCGTCAAATATCACGGGTCATGCCCACGTAGATTTTTGGCATCTGAATTTTTTAAAATAAAAATTATTTTGATTATTATTTTACTTATTGTATTATTATTTATTATATTGCCTTTTTTTTTACTTTTTTTTTTAATTTCCACACCTTCGTGTTTGATGAATTTAACAATTTAAATATAAAATAGTTAAATGTTGGATAATTTATTTAAAACAAATGGTAGCTTGATTTTTCGTGAACGAATAAACGGGCGACACGTGTCACCGACGACATCTAACATTTTCTTTAAAAAAAATATTTAATTAATTATTTTAATTATTGTGTTATTCATATTAGGACATTCTCTTAAATTTAAATTGTAGCATATTTTATTGTGAACGAATAAAAGAGTGACACGTGTCACTTTCTTATGAAAAAATAAAAATAAAATCATTGTCTCAAATTAATAAAACCTTACGGAAAACAAAATAAAAATGTACGGAAAATAAAAACTTACGGAAAACGAAAAATTAATCAAAGAAGAAATAATCTGATACTTAAATTGAACATCACAATCCAATATTATAACTTACCATAAATAATAGGATCATGCTTATTTAAAATAGTGTTGAATATCAAAGTATGAATATTGCTTTCTTTTCACAAAAGTATCTTCTATTGTTGTTATATAAATGTTTTTTAATACAATAACATATAATATCATGAAAATATGTATTCTTTTCATAAACATAAAAGATTAACATATTACATATCATGAACTCATATCCGTAATGAAAAATCAAGCTTTTATAAAACTTACTAAAATTTTTATCATACAAATTTGTCATATAACCTACTATTCATTAACTTTGAATATACAAATTCAACTATTACATACAATAATATTATTTTATATTAGAAAAGTAATATTTTTAATATTAAAATTATTTATAATAAACTATTACAAAAATAAGTATCTAATCAATCTCCATGTATCTCCTATGGACAACTCCACGAGTTGAGATAAGAGTCGCATATGGAAACATGTTGATTAGATAGATAATGAAACACAATAAAATAAAAGTGGCACAGAGATATCGTATGTCGTTTAACGAAAAACATGTTTCTTTTAGATTTTGATAGAATTGATTTTGAAAGAAATGATTTTAAAAAAATCAGGGTTAAAAAAATTGATTTGAATTTGATAACTATATTTTAAAAGTATGTTTAAAAAAATTGATTTTATTTGGATGATAAAGTAAAATAACTTTTGAGGTATAAATATATAAATTTTTGTGGGTCCTATATCTATAATTAATTATTTTCAATGAAAAAACTAGAATTTTTTACTTACACAAAACTCAATTTTATCAACCAGGAATCAATTATTTTCAACTGAATTTCGTTCCAAGCATCCCAATTATTATAACAAATGGGATTTGAATGTCTATCGGAGACTGGAAACACTAAATAAACAGCCACTTTGTCTTCATAACAAAAAGCATTGCTATTTAATATGATAAAGAGGAAAGGAAAAGAAGAGATGCAAAAAAAAAAAAAAAAAAAATGAAATGGAGAAGTGGAGGACTTAATCCTCTTATTGGGTATTATCTAATAAAAAAATGGAGATTTTTTTATTTAATTAAATTTAATAAGAAAAAATATAAATTTATGTAAATAAATAAATATGTATGTAAAATATGGTGAGGTTAGGGTTACCAAACATATTTTCCTTCACTTTCTTTGCTTCCATCATGGAATGTTATCTTTCAAAATCCTTTCTTTTCCATCAACGTATATATAGATACCGAATAAGGAATAAGCCTCTTCCTCTTTTCGTTTTCCTCGACAAAAAGTATGCCAAAAAAATCCAAGTTTCATATGTTTAACCTTCCATATATACAATATAATTTTTATTTATAACAATATGTGTTTGTAAATATCAACACTCATAAATCACATATGTAGTCACTGGGTGCCGGTGAATAGAAATTAGCTGTCTCCATTTCCTGGCCTTCTTGTTTCATTCAATTAAAATATAACAAATATAAATTATTTTTATTTTAAAATTATACTTTAAAGAAACAGTTACATTTCTATTTTTAAGCATAGTTCAAGAAGTGAAACATGAAATTGGTACAACATATTTCTATCCGGTGCTGGTTAGTTTAACCGGTAAAGTTTTCTGTAGTTAATTTTGAGAAGTTGGAATCAAATTATACTTTCACTCATTTATAACATGAGCAAAGCTTAAAAATGAGCTCGAAAACATGCTTTAAAAGGTTTCCGGTCAAATTATCTTAGTGAATATAAATACTTGGGGCTAAGCTTTACTTTAAGCACGACTATGCGAATTAAACAAGAGAAATGATTACTTCCATTTTATTAGCTAGGTTGATGTACCAAAAATAAAGAGAAAAAAAGTGCCAACTTTGAATGCTCTGGCCTTACGTCTCAGAATGTCTCTAGTTTGATTAAAAAGATTGACTTAAGCAATTGCTTTACAAGAACATATATATAAAGATAAATATCAAAATATGCTAGCTGATAATAACATATATAGTAAACTCATTTCCTTCATTTTCATTAAATTCTTGGGTCACAAATTCTGTGTTGATAATAAAGATCTTTCATAAGAAAATGATTATTGTTAAAGAAAAGTCAATGCATTTGATTATTCCGAGTGGCCTGAACATGACCTTCAGTATCACCCTCACTAAATAGTACATGTTGTTAGCCATTTTTAAAGTAATGTTATCTTGACATTAAAGTTGAATGTCATAAGGGACATCTTACTTTTTAGTAGCTTATGAACTAATAAAATAAAGATAGAGAAAGAGTAAAATGGTTTATAGCCTAATAAAAAGTAACATGTTCTTTCATGATGATCAATTTTAGTATCAAAATAACATTACTTCCATTTTTAAAAGTGGAAACATAGCTAGAAATACAACCAAGCATTGCAAATGCCTACAATTTTACTTGTAATGGTCCAAGGAAACTCAGCCATGACCATGAGACAAACATAATAGCAGGGATGGCACGCCCCAAGCATGCACAATCTTATTGAATCATTGGGACAAGGAGGCAGAATAGTATATTGCTTAAGCAATGGTGCATTGTCACTCTCTTTTCTTTTATTTTATTTTTCCCCTTCTATTTTCTATAGCGAATCTCTTAAGTTTGTCGTAATTTATAAATATTAGGGTAATCATGATGTTCCCTTGGTCTTTGTTCACTAATTATTTTGTTGTTTTTGCAATCAATTAAGTTTTAAATGATTTGGGATAGTAATAGTAATAAAATACAATTACATCGAGCCATCCAACCAAAAGTGAAAGGAGACCTAAAAAAGAGGAAAGAGGAAAAAAGATTTGTCTATGTATTCTTTTAAACGACTAATGATTAAATGCAATTAACCTACAAAGTTGTGGGAATGTTGGCTGTCTGACATGCACCCCTGATGGGCCCATTTTAGTCCTATGCTGTCAGGAATGCTCTAATGCTGGTTTACCACGGTCTTCCGGATTAGTATCTTAAATACATTGGATAAGAAATTTAAATAAAATAAGTTTTTATTAGAAAATTAAATAAAATATTTCATAAAATTTTAATTGCACCACTTTTAATGATTTTTTTTTTATTATTCCTTCAACTAAGGGCATTAGTTAATATGGATGAGAATAAGTTAAATTGTTTGTCAGGACCTAGTCTGTTTAAGGCTTAGTTTGACCTAACCTATTTTAATGAAAAGATTATGTTAATACTTTTTTTTAAAAAGTATATACCTAAGCAGTCCAGGTCCAAGGCTTTATAAAAAGCCTAATAGGCCTATCGGGCCGATTTATTTAGCGCGCGGACACACACACACACACACACATATATATATATATATATATATATATATATATATATATATATATTAATATTAATATTTTATAATACTATAATATATTATAATATTTGAAAGTAAAGGCTTATTGACTCATTTAAATGCAAATCACTACTTCCATATTTATTTGTGAAGACTAGGTGACTAATTTATAAGTATAAGCCCATCGACTTCTTTATCATTAGAAGCTCACAAACCTATTTACAAATGAAGGCTTATGATCTCTTTATAGGTGGATACATATTTAAAGGCCTTGTTGAAAAAAAAGGTTTTAAATATACTTATAGGTCAGGCCAGACTTTGAAGTATATCAGGTCAGGCCTTAAAACTTGGCATATATCAGGTCAATAGGCCAGAATCAAACCATGAGATTGGAACACAGGTCGGGCCTATTTATGTCAGGGCTTAATTGGGCATAATCTATTCTCACCCCCTACTAATTAGCATTCTCCTTTCTGTAATTAATGTGAGACATAACACCAATCACTAGGTAAATATTGGGAAATATTAAAAAGTGAAATGACACGAAACAACACTAGAAGAGGAGTTGAATAGTGTTTTCACAAATCAGAGTTCCTATTTAAAATATTTAAAATACAATAAAAGTATTTAACTGTAAATTTCCTATTCAGACTCGGTATCGTCATCTGATTCTAAATCCGACTCTTCATCTTCTTCCATTGAGTCATCAATTTCGATTTCTTCCTCTGATGATGCATGCATCGATGACTCATTACCAACGACCACTTCTTCTCCATCAGCTTCAGAGCCCAACATGCCAGTAATACGCTCGACCTCAATTACTTCATTGACATGTGATGATTCATCCACATGGAAGGGCGTCTCATTCTCTGCATCATCGATTTCTATGCGACCCCTAGGCTTGGTTGTGACAGCTACACACCAACCTTGTTTGTCCCTTCGCATTGCTGTATAAGGGACATAATAAACTTGCTTTACATTCTGAGCAATTATAAACGGATCAAACTGTCAATATCTTCCGACCATGCGAATGTCCACTGTTCCATACTTGGGATCCACCTTTGTGCCCGTCCTCGATGGATCAAACTAGTTACAATAAAATAACACTACTTTTTTTTTTAGGATAAGTAGTAGTATTGTATTGTAACTCATATATGTGTTTTATGACCCCATAAAAATACCACTACCTTCACCTGTACGACAACCCCGCTATTAATTGTCTTTTTTGCCGACATTCCATTCATCAGTGTGGAATTTGTATCCATTGACGAAGTACGTATGCCATGATCTAACACGGCTATAAGGCTTGTACGCTAAATCTCTTAAGTGTTGATTTGTCAAACTTAATGGTTGCTAATACACCTACGAATATGTAAGTCATATTAAATAATGACTTTTCAATTAGAAATAAAGCTTGGTAATGTTTGCTAAGTTATATGACACTTACTTTTTACTTGAATCATTGAGGAAAATCTGCATGTGTACTAGCAGAAGCATCTGATTCACTTATTTGATTAATTTGCAGGAACACACTGACAAATAATATGTGTACGACGTGTTAAGAGAGAAATTGATACAACATATGATAGATTATTTCAAAAATAAGCCGTTAAAACTTACTCATGATATGGTTTCACCTCGAAACAATTTATCAAGATATAAACATGGGTCGATGCATACTCCTCATCACTTAACCAGTAAGTAAACTCATTGCCAGCATGACGGTCAAGAAGGTTAAATACAGATAGCATATAAGGAAACCCTGCATTATCAACACCTACCTCGTTCCTAATATTTTTTGGTGCCAACATGAAGTTGTTGAAATAGTGGAAACATAAATGGCTAGTGATGCAAGTTGTCCTAGGTGTCATTCTCAAGAGAAATCTATTATGCATGCATATGGTTAGGGATTGTGATGAAGTTTAGGATTTCTGGTCTAGGTGTATTCATCCGAATCACTGGAGTGGCTTTTTTAGTCTCCGGATGCATGCATGGCTTGAGTGAAATTTATCGAATAATGATGTGGGAGCTATTGAGTTTGAATGGTCTTCTTTCTTTGTTGTTTCGGCTTGGCAATTATGGAAAGAATGAAGATTCATTTGATATGGAGAATAATATGGAGAATAAATTGGTCTTATTCTAATACGGAGAATGACTTGGTTCATTTGATCTCTAGCCAAGTTAATCTCATTATGAAAGATTCCTGCAAAATTTTCCCTTTATATTCGGTGGTCAGTAGAAGGAGTATTAATGTTTCTTGGACTCCTCCTCCAGAGCAGACGGTGAAAGTAAATGTGCACGAGTCTCATCGTAGCTCGGGGCAAACGACGTATGGTGGCCTCATTTGTGATTCTGTTGGAAGTTCAGAATTGTGGGGTCTCTTTCTAGGCATTAAGCTTGTAGGAGATCTCGGATTCTCCTCAGTTATTTTCGAGATGGACTATTAGGTGGTTGTTAACCTCATTGAGAACGGTCATTCATAAGTTGCTTCCATCCAGGGTTTCAAAATGCGGTCCGCAACCGCTAATGCGGCCGCAATATTGCGGTTGCGGACCGCACCGCAACGGCATCAAGCCGCAATTGCGGTGGGAATCCAAATCACCCCGTTCTGGCCGCCAGCAACGCGGCGCCGCAACGGCCGCATCGCCCGCAACATAACGCCAGAACGGCGGCAGAACGGGCCGCATCGGCCGCAACGGGTTCCAAAGCAGAGCAATAGCAAACAGAGCCAAAAGAAAAACATAGCCAAAAGCAAAACAGAAAGCGAGCCAAAAGGAAAAACAGAGCCAAACCAAAAGCAAAAGCGAGTCAAAGCGAAAAAGGCCAAACAGTTCGTTCAATGGAACCAAATTGTCAGAATCACAATCCGACAAAATCAATTCAAAATATATTTGTACAGATTATATTCTCCTAACCTGCTTCTTTTCAGATCAAATGCTTTTGCCTTTATCTCCTTTTGCTTTATGCTTCTGCCTTCTGGTTCACTTCACTTCACTCAGACTGTCGCATTCTTTCATCTGCCTCACTTCACTCGTATAACCTCTTCATCATTCCTCAGTCTCACACTCCTCCAGTGGATCTGCATCCGCTCATCCGCTCGTAAGATCTTCATTTCCTCCTTTGCTCTGCCGTCGTCCTCCTCCTCCGGGTGTGGGGTTCGGTGGGTGAATCCTTGAGAGTTGAGACCATGACCGAGGAGGCCGTGAGGTGGAGGCCCGAAACCGTGGGTCGTGAGGCGAGCCCGAGGCCCGAGAGAGAGAGGGAGGCCGAGCACGAGAGAGAGGGGGAGGGGCCGAGGTGGGCGCGATCCGGGTTGCGAGATCCGGGTTCCAGATCGGCGAGATCCATGCGGCTAGGGACTAGGGTTGCGAAAAAGAAGAAAAAAAAAAGAAACAGAGGAGGGGAAGAAGCAAGAAGAGCCCGAAGAGGTGAGACCGTGAGAGTGTGAGAGGCCGAGACGTGAGAGTGAGAGTCCGAGAGGCGAGACGTGAGACTACGAGAGTTGAGCTTGACCGCTTGAGGTTGAGAGTGGACCGTGAGGGACGAGACGAGAGAGGGGAGGAAGACGGAAGACCGAAGAAGTGGAAGAAGACTGGAATGGAAGTGTGGAGAAGAAATGGTGAGGATCGAGGAGGACGTGAGGACACGAGAGAGAGGGAACTTCGGGGAAGAGGAACTGTGGGAAAGCGGGAACTGCAAAACTCGGAAGTCGAGTGAACTTGTGAAGTGTGAAGTGAACCACTCAACCGCCTCTTACCTTTTCCCCTTGTGTGTGTGCCGTGTGTGTGGGTTGGGTTGGGGTGGGAGTGGGAGGACCGAAGTGGGTTGGGGGAATTTTTTAGGGGGGAATTTTTTATTAATCAAAAATTTTAGGGATATATGTTTAGTTTTTTTTTTACGCAAATATAGGTTTAGTTAGTATTTATTCAAATTAAATGTTAAATTGTTGGTAACTAAATTATTTGTGTTTGCATGATTTGTGATTACTTGTTTATATTAAAATTGTAAGTGATATATGATTAGTTTTTTTTTTTTTTACGCTAATATATGTTTAGTTAGTATTTATTCAAATTAAATGTTAAATTGTTAGTAACTAAATTATTTGTGTTTGCACGATTAGTGATTACAAGTTTATATTAAAATTGTAAGTGATATATGATTAGTTTTTTTTTTTACGCAAATATATGTTTATTTTTTATTTATTCAAATTAAATTTTAAATTTTTATTAAAAAAATTATTTGTTTTTTCATTATAATTGATTACTAGTTTATATTAAAATTTTAAGTGATATATGATTAGTTTTTTTTTTTTTACGCAAATATATGTTTAGTTAGTATTTATTCAAATTAAATGTTAAATTGTTAGTAACTAAATTATTTGTGTTTGCCTGATTAGTGATTACTAGTTTATATTAAAATTGTAAGTTTGGTTGAATTATTGATTGATGTTTATTTATAAATATTGAACAGGTTGTTTAAATTATACACAATGCCACAAAGAGAAGAATTTCCTACACAAAGATTAGATGGTGCTCCAAGTGACGATATTGGATGGCATTTTGGAAACCCAGAGTGGCGGAAGTCGGAACAATATCGAATGCAAACTTTGTCACAAAATAGTAAGAGGTGGCATTACAAGATTGAAACAACATATAGCACATATGAAAGGACAAGTGTCTGGCTGTGCTAGAGTGAGCAAATTGGCTAGAGAAGGTATGATGAAGCTTCTTCTTGAAGGAAAAGCAAAAAAAAATGACTCCAAAAAAAGAAAAGAAGAATTTGAAGCATGCCTGAGAGGAGAAGATGAAGATGAAGATGTGGATCACCTTATGGATGAACGAATGAGGTTTGCTACACAGGAAAGCCTTAGATCACAACGTGAATGGGAAAACAGGCAACAATTTAGACAACATACAGGAGGGCATGGAAATACATATGAACAAGGTGGAAGCTCTTATGCGAGTGTTGGTGGGGGTGAAAGGCCTGAAGATATCACTCTTGAGTTGAGATCTACAAATATTGATCTTATGAGGAGCAAAAGCATGAAGCAACCAAAAATCGGTAGGGGTGTCATGAAGACATTGAGGAGGAAGCTAGGAGAGGCAGTAAGCAAGTTTTTTTATTTATGAGCGCTTACCTATGAATTTATCTAACTCTCCTTGGTTGCATAATTTGATTATTTACATTGCTTGAGGTAGGTAAAGGGGTTAAATGTCCGACTCCTTATGAAATCTCGGATGTATATTTAGAGAATGAATATAGGGAAATGAAGAAGTGGTTGAACGTATTGAGAGGTACATGGAAAGAAAAGGGGGTGACAATAATGTGTGATGGTTGGATGGACGGTATCAACCATACTCATATTATGAATTTTTGGTGCATAGTAGTAAGGGGACAATTTTCTTGAAATCTATTGATGCTTCGATGTTGTTAGTAGAAACACAGATTACTACTTTCAGTTATTAGATAAAGTTGTTGAAGAAGTGGGAGAAGAGTTTGTTGTTCAAGTGGTTACGAGATAATGAAGCAGACTGAAAGCGGTGGTCGGCCCGATGGAGAAGCGGCCTCATTTGTATTGGTCTGCTTGTGCGGCTCATTGTTTAGATCTTTGCTTGGAGGATATAGGAAAAAGAAAAAATGTACAGAAGTTATTAAGCGATGCAAAGACTGTGACAAATTTTCTCTATAACCATATATGGACTGTCGATCTCATGAAAAAATATCTTGGAGGTAGAGAAATTGTCCGTCCTGGTGTTACCCGATTTGCAACGCAGTTCTTACAACTTCAAGCAATTGTACAGCAAAAGCAAGGTCTGAGAAACATGTTCAACTCCGAAGAGTTTAGGCGATCTAAATTTGGTAAAGCGAAAAATGGACCATCATATGAAGCAAGAACAATTGTTAATGATGAGTGAATGCGGAGTAAGTCCCAAGACATATTGAAGGTGTTTGAGCCTTTAGTAAAAGTTTTGAGACTTGTTGATGGTGATGAGAAACCAACCATGGGTTTCATATATGAAGCCATTGATAGAGCTAAACAAGCAATTAGACAAAATTCTCGTTATCATTCCGGATATAATGATTTAATAGACAAGCGATGGAGATACATGCATTCGATCTTCATTCTGCCAGGTATGTTGATATAATTTATAAATTTATTTTTATCATGTAATTTTATATTTATACTTTCATCCATAATAATATGTTATCCTTTTTTAGGTTATTTTCTTAATCCGCAATTTCAATACGGAGTTGAACATGGGGATGATGTCTATAAAGAAACGTTTGAAGGAACAAATAGAGTCATCTTGAATAGAAAGAAACATCGATGATCGATTAAAGCTCGAACCAGGTTAGTAATGAATATTTATATTTTTAAACTTATAATTCATTATTTATCAAATGAAGATATTTACGTATTGATATATTATGTTATATTTCACAGTTAGTACTTTTTAGAGATAAGGTTGAAACATTTGGTACTCCTCAAGCTCAAGCAGCTTGGTCTAAGATGAATCCAGGTAAAACAATATTTTTTTATAAATCATTGAACTTTAACCTTATTTTTTAATATAATAACTAATAATTTGTTTACCTTTTGTTGCTCCTTTAAAAAGCCGAATGGTGGTCCTTTTTTGGTGTATGTGCTCCTGAGCTTCAACATGTGGCTATAAAGGTTCTTAGCCAAACAACTTCAGCCACAAATTGTGAGAGAAATTGGAGCACATTTAGTTATATCCACACGAAGACAAGGAATAGATTGAAGTATAAAAAGCTGCAAAAGCTTGTCTTCACGCACTACAATATGAAATTGAAAATGAGGCATCAAATGAGAAAAAGTCAAGATGAAATTGAAGCAAGTTTTAATCCTATCAATCTTGACTATATATTTCAAGAAGATGCATTATCTCCATGGATTGAAGAGAGAGAAGATCCACTATTAGATGGAGTACAAAATGCAGAATGGTTGCCTCTAGTGGATACGAGATGATGAAGATGTGGAAGTTGTTGATGATAATGATGATTCTAATGAAGATGGTGGTGGTTTAAGTCCACCAAGTAATAATAGTGGTGATGGGGGTGGTAATGTAGAGAGTGAAGAAGGTGGCGGTGATGATAATGATGATGGTGATGATGATGGGCAATTTCAAAATGATCCATCTCAAGATTCACCATATAATAGGCGTTATAGGAGCTTGACCGATATGCCTCCTTCCGGTAGTTCATTACCCGAGAGAAGCGTGAGAGGTGGGTCATATTCTAGGAGAGGAAAAAGAAAACAGAATGTTCCACTTGAAGATTCTTCCTCTTCTAGTATTGCACAAAGTTTTAGTGACTTTGGTATTGATGATTCTTCTCGAGTAGTCAACAATCTCATCCACCTTATTATCAATATCCTTATTTCAACACATATAACACATACGCAAGTGATCAAGCTCCCTCATACTACCAACCATCAATGAATTATCAAGATCCTTATCATCAACAATCAAGTGGTGGATTTTTTGATTATGTCTTTGGACAAGGAGCTACACAAGATGATAGCCAAAGTGAGAATAGAGGTTATGAACCACCACGTCATTCAACCATGTGGTAGCAAGTATTATGTAAGTTCAATTTTTATTATCTTTGATTCATATATTTGTTAATTATTATTATTAATTATTATTTTTAATTTATTAATTTGTTTACTTTTATCTTCTTTTTTGTAGTGAAGACGTATCTCTAAGTGGTGACAATGTGATGTTATTTTAGAATCACAATTAAAATTTGGATGTATTCCTATATGTGACATTAATATCTTTTTATTTGTGATTCATATATATTTATGCACTTTTAAGTTTCGACCTTCTTACTTCTTTGTAATTTTGTACTTATATGTGCTTAAAAGTTTTATTTATAATTTATTTTCACTAAATTAAGTTTAAATTATTCATAAACATAATATAATGTCTTAAAAATGAATAGAAATTTATACAACATCATTAGTAAAAGATATATAAAGAATTATAAAAAAAATTATTTTTTTTTTTCATTTTGTGAATTTTTTAAATCATTTCACGCCGCAGCGGCCGCATTACGCATCGCGCGTGACCGCAGAATGACCGCAACCATGATGCAGCGCCGCAACCGCAACCGCAATCGCGACCGCAACCGCAATTTAAAACCCTGCTTCCATCCAACCCCTTCTTGAGGAAATTCTTCGGCTGCTTCGTCTTTAAGATTGGAGTGCTTCTGTGATTCACACTTATCGCAAATCTAACAGTGGTGTTGCTTTCCTTGCTAATTTAGGACATGATGGTTCTTTTCAATGACCCTGATTGAAAGGGCTCTTCCTTTGCCAGACTTAATCCTTTGGGATGACGTTACGAGGTGTAATTACCTCGTTTAGTTGGCTAGCTTTGTTCTTTTTCTTCCTTTCTTATAAGGTGGTTTCTTCGGTACCCTAGTAAAATTTGGGGTAATGTTTACCCTAGATATATGGCCCAATTATGTGTTACCGACTAATGCCACATCAATTATAATTTAACAGGTCATTCATGTCTTGATATATCTTTTAAAGGGCATATTTATAAAAAACAACAATTGATTATTTTTGCTTTTCCTGTGTGAACTTAATATCCTCCTTGCAAAATTCAAACCCGAAACTCCCGCATCACTTTAACGCCTCCAGCTTCCATCAGAAATTCAGAATCACCACCTCCCTTTGTGTACCGAGATCCGCCGTCCCCACCGCACCCACAGGCCACAGTTTCGGCCACCACCATAACCACCTCCTCCATAGCCACCGCCGCCGCCACCATAACCGCCTCCACCGCAAAACTCACCATTGACGATAATAACCATAGAAAGAAACCTAGGGAAGACCTCCGAAAATCATTTTGGGATCAACAGTTGGGTTTTCCAATTTCCAAAAGGGTTGGGCTTTAGATATCTATTAACTATTAATAAGGGATAAAAATCGCACCTTTATTCTCAGTTTTTTGATATGTTTATTTTAATAAAAACGGAATTTTTCATAGTCGTTTCAGAGAAGAAAGTGAAGTTGAGAAGTTCTGTTATGATGCTTAATTTTGTTTCTTTAATAAAAGGGATTTGTTAGAAACAAGTCTCAGTGTAGAAGGAGCTGGAGATTTGGAAACACAGATCTTTTTGTCTTCTCTCTGACTCTGTTTGGTCCCCTGTGACAAAATGCATCTTCTTCTCAATCATTAAGCAGACCCTTGCCACTGAGCAAGCTATAAGGGACGCCATTGAAGCGATGAACGGCCAGAATGTCGATGGACGTAATATAACTGTGAACGTGGCTCAGTCTCGTGGTGGAAGCCGCAGAGGCAGTGGTGGATATGGCGGTGGAGGAGGTGGATATGGAGGCGGTGGCCGTCGTGAAGGTGGCGGCTACAATCGCAATGGTGGAGGCGGTTATGGTGGCGGCGGCGGTGGCTATGGAGGAGGTGGTTATGGTGGTGGCTGAAACTGTGGCCTGTGGGTGCGGTGGGGACGGCGGATCTCGGTACACAAAGGGAGGTGGTGATTCTGAATTTCTGATGGAAGCTGGAAGCGTTAAAGTGACGCAGGAGTTTCGGGTTTGAATTTTGCAATGAGGATATTAAGTTCACACAGGAAAAACAAAAATAATTAATTGTTGTTTTTTACAAATATGCCCTTTAAAAGATATATCAAGACATGAATGACCTGTTAAATTATAATTGATGTGGCATTAGTCGGTAATACATAATTGAGCCATATATCTAGGGTAAACATTACCCCAAATTTTACAAGGGTACCCAAAAACCTATTTAAAAATTGGTTAAAAAAAACACCTATTTATAAATTCTCAAATTAATTAAACCAAATTTTTATTCAGAAATGGGTTCATTGTCACGAGGAAGCCAACCAAACACTGTGTCCTGTGACTCTGGATATGGCATTCATTTCATTTTAGATTGACAATTACAAATATTTTCAGACTATGCCATTCAACCAAACGCGACCCAAGTCTTCTCCATGAATCCTCTCAGAACTAATCAGCATTCCTCCTTTCTCTCCATTTCCAAAGCTAACACTTTCCCTCCCCAACCTCACTTTCCCTCACTTCCATTTCCCTCCAACTTCCCTGCACCAAATTTTCCTCTCACACTCAAACCCACATTCTCTTTGTTCTCTAATTCTTTCCCAACCTCTAATCTTCTCAGGGTTTCAAAATTTGGAGTACCAGTTTGCAGCAATGAACACGAAGAAGAAGAAAAGGGAATCTCAATTGAGCTTCAGGACTTATCGCCAAACGGCCCAGTGTACCAGAAAACACTTCAATTGGTTGAGTGCTCCATGTTTGCTGCACTCACTGGCTTGGTCTACTTCTTGAGCAATTCTCTTGCCATTGAGGTTTGTTAATTTGAAACAAAATTGGATCTTTGTTTGTATATAAGATTTGAAAAAGAAAGTAAAATAATGGGGTTTCATTTTTTTGGTTGAGAATTGGTTTGTGCTAACAAAAATTGAATCTTTGTGTATGAATCATGTTTGGTTAAGAAAGTAGGATAATGGGTTTTTTTTTTTAATTGGTTAGGTCTAACAAAAATTGGTTATCTGTTACTCTTCTTGTCCCTACTTATGCTGATAAAAAAGTTCTAATCCACGTTTTAGATAATTTTTTCCTTTCTGATTGCAGAATTACTTTAGTTGTTTCTTCTCGTTGCCAATAGTAATCTCCTCAATGAGATGGGGTGTTGATGCTGGAAGGAAAACTCTGGTTAGATTTGCCAGAATGCAGTATATAATTCTTGAAGAGTTATTGCATTATCTGATTTTTATTATTGTAGTTCTGTTCCTGTTGTAGGTGGCAACAACTATACTTTTGTTTGTCTTGTCTGGTCCAGTAAAAGCTTTAACATATCTGGTGAGCTTGCTTTTAATTTTTGTCAAATTACTGTGCTTTTAATTTTTTTTTTCCAACTTCCTGTGCTAGGAAATAGGAATCTGTCTTTTTGTTTTGCTTGCTCTTGCCTATTATCTTTGCGTCCTTGAACCGATGACCATCTTTCGGCTAACCTAGACATATATGATATATCCTATGCTGAACAATTTTGCTTATGAAAGAACAAAGGTTTAGTTTTAACTTTTATGAGATGTCAGTATTATTTATATTGTAGGAGTGCAAAAGGGCCTTGTCATTTGTCAATTAGTTGGAGGATATATTTCTTATCAAATAAGCATTCTTTCCAACATGGTGTTAACTTGTCTGTGAAACATGATAATAATACCAGGCTGAACATTTCAACTGGGTTTTTTTTCACTTGTAGTTTTGTTGCATATGAACAAAAAACTGTTCTTCATAGGCCATTTTTATTAGAACTGCAGATTTGATTGTTTGAGAAATTTAATCTTGTTGGAAGTTGGAATTAAGGTTTGTCTTCCTTCATTTTCCCTTTTTACAAATATTTTGTGCTGGGTTATTAACTTGTTATAGTTTGCATGCTGTTGTAAAAATGCCCATAAATTACTTGATTTCTGAATATTTATATCATGCAGCTTAAGCATGGTATAGTCGGTTTCACAATGGGTACTTTGTGGAGGTATGTCATGCACAATATTTATGTGCTTTTAAACATCTCTTAATGGCAAACATTGTGGTGAAATTCCTTGAATTGAGATTATTGTTCTGGTTCTATAATGTTGTAGATATCAGTAATCATGAAATTTAATTTTTAATTCAATTTAACATGAATTGGCTTTCTTCACCTCACTTTTGCGTGAAATGTCTTAAATTTGAATTCTGTAGAGCAATGATGATAGTCTTCTGAAAGTGGAATCACTAGCAAATGATATTGTTTTTAGGGTGGGCAAGCAATTTGTATTTGTTTTTATATGTTGTGTAGTAAATGTGAATGTTATTTGATATCTGATGTTACCATTACTAGATTAAGTTGCAAGATGATAGAACCGGACCAGATTGTAGAAGTAAAATAGACAACTGAATTAGTTCTCCTCTCTTCTGACTGATATCAGATTGATCTTAGTATCAGTGGGGTTGAAATACACAGACCAAGATTTCTGTCAAACAAAAATGGAAAAGAAAAAAGAAATACGCAGACCAAGATGAACTCAAATAGGAAAAATACAGATATTCCTATGCAATTCAAGAGTGCTTGGTCTCTCTCTCTCACACTTTCTTCCTTCCTCCCACTTTTCCCACCTCTCCCTTATTATATCCCCCTCTGATCTAACAAAATTCCTTTCCCTCCAATTTGCACGTGCTTCCATGTAAGCCGCAAGTTATCTAAAGTCACCATGTGTCCTGTGCTGCCTTGGGGACTCAGATCCCCTGCTTCTTCTAAATCTCTTCCTAATATACACCTGTTATGGATGTCTATCACTAGACTGAGAAATAGTCTCTTGTAGATGACAATGTAAACCGTTAATCTTTTTTAATTATGGAAATAAGCTAAATAATGTTGTAACTGATTTGATTTCTTAATTTTTCTTCTTGTCAGGTTGGGAGCGAGTTGGAACCTTTCAATTTTCTTGTGCACAATTGTAATGTTTGTTACTTTTTCCTTGAATATCTTATTCTTATTTGAGTGATTGCAAGGTTTACAAAACCGGACCGGTCATCGAACCGGTGAAGGCAGCGGTTCGAGGTTCGAGGTTCAATGGTCCAACCGAGGTTGAACCGTGGTTGAACCGGTTATAATTAAATAATATTATTTTAATTTTTAATATAATATTTATAACAATATTAAACAAAAAAACAACATAACAACTAAAATTATTAAGCACAATTTTTATTATTTTGAAATTAAACTAAATAAATATAAAGATATATGTTAAAATCATCTTCATAGGGAAAACCAATCCAAAATCTACAACCAGCACACATATGTTAGAAAACAAAAGAATTGGGTTTTGGCTAGGATGATCCAAATCCTTTTATACTAATTTTTTTTTTTTTTTTAAGAAAACCGGTTCAGGCCGGTTCACTACCGGTTATGATCGGTTTTACCGGTTTTGAACCGGTTTTCCGGTTTTTGCACCGGTTCAATGCATGACCGGTTTTTCCTACTGACCGGACCGGCCATGGTCCCGGTTCCCGATCGGACCGGCCGGTCCGGTCCGGTTTTCAAAACCTTGAATTGTTTCTTCTGGTTTTTTACAAAAGTTCTTTAGTGAATTCTTATCTTACTAATATTTGCAGGTACGATCACTAGGTGCCGTCGGCTTTGTCCTTATTTCATCCTTTTTGATAAGGGAAAATATACTAGCTTTGGTAATCAATTCTGCAATCCTCTCCTAATTTTTTTATCATCTTATACCACAAAACTTCTGACATAGGTTTTTTTATCATCCTCTTGTTTTTTGCGGGGAATGTGTGGCTTGTAGATCACCATTAACATTCATGCCTCGCTTACATTTGTGCTCACTGCCTCGGGTGTTAATTCTATTCCTTCTATGAACATGATATATACCCTATTTGGCATTTTGGTATGTTAAGCTACTCAGTTCTCTAAAAGGGTCTTTTCTATTTACTTACTTGAGGCATTAACACAATCTAATGTGTTTTTGGCTCTTTCAAGGTTTTGATCAATAGTGGATGTTTCGTGTTCTTGCTGCACCTGCTGTATTCCGTTTTCCTCACTAGAATGGGGATGAAGTCTTCACTGAAATTGCCAAGATGGCTGGAGAGGAACATCTGATGCCATGTGTATTCAAGGTGTTACAAAATTTTCATTTGGAATCACTTATTCGTTCTCTCTTTTTTGGGGTTTGAGAAGGGATAGTTGGCTGAGGTTGTATATCTTTTACAATGGCATTATAATTTAACATACACTGCATATAATAAAAGATGAATATTGACAGAGAAAATGAGTGTTTCTTGATAGTTTTTGGGCTAAAATTCTTCCATTCTCGCGGATTAAGCAAATTTTTTATTCACCGTGTTCTTAAAACTTTTGGCTTTTTACTATTGATTTTTATTTTAAAATATTGTTTTAGATTCCAAGTGCTTACCAATGTGTTCAAAAAGTTTTTAAACCGATTTTGTACCCAAAAATAAAAAATAAAACAATTGGAGTGATAATAAATTTCTAGTTATATTTCAATAAGTATGTGCCAGTTACATTTTTTTCCAAGGGGAGGAACGTGCGAGGTCCCATAAGGATATGGGGAGAAGGTAATAGGAAGGGAAAAGGAAAGCATACTATGAGTGTTTGAACCCATGTACTTGTAATTCTTGTTGTTCTGAAAACCAAGTAACATTGAGTAGGATTATCAACATGTGTGTGTGGCTTTGAACATTTAGATTAAAGTAATATTTTGATCCTTATATATGACATAAATTCTCGATTTGTCCCTATATATAAAGTTATTAAAATGGTCCTTATATGTAAAGAAAATATCCGTTTGATCTTTGTCGTATATCATGTTAAGGATTGATTTAATAATTCTTGACTTCGTATAACGATCAAACGAGTAATATATAGGGATCAAACAGATACTTTTGATATATATAGATATCATTTTAATATTTTTGGTTAAATACGTTTTTAGTCCCTCATTTTTTTTTACAAAAATTCGGTTTTAGTCCCTCGTTTGGAAAACATATTTTTTTAGTCTCCCGTTTTTTAAAATGTGTCAGAAGTGGTCCTTGCAGCACACACTTTTAGTCCCTCATTTTTTACAGTCGCGTATTTTTAGTCCCTCATTTTTGACAAATTCGGTTTTAGTCCCCCGTTTTTCAAACGAAAGTGTGGTGTAGGGATCATTTCTGACATATTTTAAAAAATATGGATTAAAAAAGTACATTTTTCAAACAGGGACTAAAATCGAACTTTTGTAAAAAATGAGGGACTAAAAACACATTTAACTCATTATTTTATCTTTAGGAACCAAATCAAGAATTCGTATCAAGGGATCAAAATATTACTTTAAGGGTCAAATAAAGTTCACTATAGTGTAAATTAACATCATTCCCCGTTATAGTTTAGAATAGAATTCCATTATGATTATTGCCTGTTGATGAATCATTCATAGTGATGCAAGCTTCAGGTAACTTAGACTTCATCAATATAAGCATGGATGACAGAATCACCGAATCTAGGGGCGAATAGAATTTTTTTCAGGTAGTTAATTATTATAAACTTTTGAGAACGATAAAGGTTATTAAAAGTCAACTTAATTAGTTATTAGCTTTAAATTAAATGGCGATGAGGCTTTATTTTTTGTGGCAAGTGGGAGTAATAGTAAATTTTTTGGAGACTCGAAAGCTCTTGCTTGCAAGGCTTTGTGGTTAAACTGTAATGACATAGCTTTACAAGGGGTGTGCCTTCCCTCAATCTAAATTATTCATGTACCAAAAAAAACTGTAATGATAGAGCTCAAGCAAAGCGATGAAATAAGTCTAAATCGTTTGAAGATTCACTTATGTATACAAATTTCGTGTTCATTGTTATTTAGTGGATAATTAACAATTTGATGAAAAGGTTTTGTGTGCTTGACTTGCTTTTGGGTGGGAAATTGAGACTAACCCAAAGAAAAAAAGTTCAGTGAAGTGGAAACAATTAAACATTTCTGTTCCATAGAGTTCTCAGCTCCACGTATAGGAATCATTGACACAAACACTGCTTAACTAATGGTGGAATAGTATTCCGAGTTTTGAACTCATTATTAGTGAGCGAGCTGTTTCAAAATTTAAGGAGTTCGTATCAGTAATTCAAACCTCTTAGTGGGAGTTTAGTAGCGGGATTCTATTTATAGTCCCATTTTTGTTTCTGCATGTATGTAACTAGTGTAATTGTTCGTGCGACACGTACGGTTACTTATCATAAAAATTTATTTTTTGATGTTTCAAAATTATTTCAATATAAAGATAATGTATTAGAATATAGTTAAAAATATGAATATCAGTACATGTTTCGATTAAATTAATATCAATGTATAAAATAACTACATTAGGAACCAATCTTTGTCTTGGCCGAGGAGTAAAATCCGACTCACCGAGCTTGGATACCCGATCCAATCAAGGTGGGAAGGATAAGATATTGATATTATCTTTAATGATCATGATATTATCTCAAATAACTTTATCCAGGTTAGAAGAGATAAATCCCTCAAATTAAGGTGGAAAATATAAGATATTATCTTTAATGATCCCCGATATTATCTCAAATAACCTTATCCGGTTAGAAGAGATAAATCCCTCAAATTAAGGAAATCATATCTCAAAGAAGTTTTAAGAGATAAAGGGAGATAAATCCAGATTTCTTAAAGATATGGGGATCCTATTATAAAAGGAGGAGAACCCAAGAGAGAGAGACACTTTTCACTAACCCAGGTGACTCTCCCTTAAGCGTATTAGAGAAACCAGCTCGACCAAGAGACTATTGAAGAGTCCTTGCTCGTTGGTATTCATCAGATACGAGATTAGGGGATTGAGATCACTATATGACCAAGGGTTGAACCGAGAACTACGTCTAGCTTTGATTCCCATTGGGATACGTAGGACCAGAATACGATATTCTGTCAAGCCATAATCTAAAACAACCCATGTGTTCACTCTTGGTTTGACGTTCTACGGCGAGATTCCGGAAAGTTGGATCTCGGCAGGAACATTTGGCTCCCACCGTGGGGCCAAGGAAAAATTTTCCCCGATTCCATAAGAAAGCTTGATGGTGACTACACGGAATGGACCGAGGGGAGGGGCAAACAGAACGAACCATGTAGATCATGAGGCTTCGAACACGAGCCATAACCGTGATAATCCCCCGCCCCTCCCATCATTAAAGATAACCCTCAGCTGGGAGAGGTTATGGCACAGTTAAGGCAACTGCGTGAGGAGAACGAGGAGATACATGCTCAGAATCAAAGGCTGTTAAGAGTTCGAAAAAGAGAAAGATCAGTGATGCCTTCCGAGGAAGAGCAATCCTCACCCGAGGGTAGCCAAAAGGATCCATCGTACGTACCTTCTCTTCATGATACGAGCCGACCATCCAAGACCAAACCTCGCCTTAGAGGATTCAGAAGTTAAATATCGTGCAGAAAGGACTATCCAAAAAAAAAAGGGTAACAGACCGACGACCGAGGTTGCCGTTCATGGATGACATCGATGAGGTAATCATGCCTAGACATTTTAAGCCTCTTAACATTAATAAATTCAATGGCATCACTGACCCAACCGAGCACGTAGAATTCTTTATTTCTTCTGTTTACCTGGTGATCGATTCGGAAGCCGTCATGCGCAAAATTTTTCCAACCACTTTGCAAGGTCCTGTCTTAACCTGGCTTACGAATCTCCCACCTCGGTCAATTGATTCCTTTGATGTGCTTGTAACTAAGTTCACTGCACAATTCGCAGCGAGTCGAAAGCATAAAAGGCACTTGGTCCTGCTGGTGAATTTTAAACAAGAAAAGAATGAATCACTTGTTATATGGCTCGTTTTAGTGCCAAACAAATTTTAATTCCCAATATGAGCTCGGAACTCTGTCTACATACCGTCATGGGCGGTTTGAAGCCGGGGCCATTCTTTGAGTATTTATCTCGAAAACCACCGAGAGATTTTGAAGAGTTGCTGGAAAAAGCCATTGGTTTCATGAACTTGGAAGAGATGATAGAATCCAAAAGGAGAGAAAGAGGTTTTGAAGACAAGAGCTTGGTTCCAAGCAAAGAAAGAGATAGGGGGACTGGTCGCGCTGTCGCGCACGCGCCAAAAAGGACGAGCGGGTTTTAAAAATGTAGTTTATGGCGACAACTCGGATGTCGTTCTCAAGGACTCTTAAAGTGTTATTTTCCACAAAAATAATTTTTTTTGGGGGGTTTGGATTGAGATGCAATCAAAGAAAACAGAATAATAAAAACAGAGCAATTAAAAACAGGCAGTTTAAAGAGATTGTCCAATAGCCAAAAACAGATTAATCTATTGTTCTCAATTTCTTAACTATCATAGGTTCATGCAATTTCCAAGCCCTAAGCAGATTCTAATCCCCTCCCGGTTGTAGCAACAATTTACAAGCGAAACCACTACTACAGATACATGTCCCTATTCCCGAATTAAGCAAACGGGGTTAAGCCCTTCGTGAACTAAGCGAACACTAAACGTACACACGCAAATTAAGCAGATGCGATTAATTATATGAACATGATATCACCGGAAATAAATCAACACAATACAATAAACTCCTGAATTAAGCAGACCGAAATATAAAGCATGGCATTGAAGAGGGAAAAGCATACAAAACATGGAAATACAAGAACCTCAAGTGTATGGAAATCAATTACAATAGATCAATCCTAGAAACTTAGTTCTCCATAACAAAAACGAAAACACACACAGAGAAGAAATGTAAAACAGAAAAATGGAGAAGCAAAAAGTCCTTACAAACTGTTCAGAACATCAATTTATACTAGTCAGAAATTAAGCCTATTCGCGAGGCGAAGCCTCTCTCGCGACGCGATTCTTGTGAACAGTCTGCAACCTTTGGTATTCTCGCGAGGCGAACAATCCTTCGCGAGGCGAGGAACTAAAGAGTCTTCTTGTTACGCCCGTTATGAACATCAGGGGCCAACCGTGATGCTTTCTGACTTCCAGGCTCACGAGGCGAATGGATGCTCACGAGGCGAGACTCTTCAACTTCAAAACTGCCACGGCCGTGACCTTCAACACGGGCAAGCCGTGATCGTCTCTGACTTTTCAGGCTTGGGTGACTCGCGGGGCGAGACCTTCTTCGCGGGGCGAACCAGAGACCTTGCATTTTCTTGGAACAGTCAGGCTTCGGGGTCGCGTGGCGAGTATAGCTTTCGCGGGGCGAATCCCCTGTTTCTTTATTCTCTTGCCTTCCAACTTATCCTGAAAACAAAGACACAACTATAAGTGTATTATTTTACTCAAAACTAGCTAAATTAACCTAAAACTACTCTAGAGACTCAAAACCTTGCTTGAGGACAATCTAATCTAATTTGGGTGAAAATAGGATATAATTTGCACAAAACCCTGGTCATACTAGCCATAAAACTAGATGAGCCAGAGGCTTATCAAAATACCCCAAACTTAAACTTTGCTTGTCCCCAAGCAAACTAAGACTCAAAAATCAAAAAGACTCAAGACCTGGCAAGCTTAAAAGATCCAATCAACCTTGCATAAATTCAAGCAATACATCAAAACAGTTTTCTTTAACGTCCCCCCCTTTTTCAAGCAAAGCAATCCCCACATTCATTCATTCCAAACAATTGAGAATTTCATCATTCAGGCAATCAGAAATCTAAGCAAGGGATCTAAGTCACACACAAGAGGGAGATCACCAAATTCAAACAACTGCCTTCCTCACAAGGGCATTATTTGTTCACTCAATCACTCAGTTTGTGTCAGGCTATTAACATTGCATCAATTTCACTTTCAAGAACACTTCCCATAAATTTGATTTTCATCTCAAAATGATTCCCACAGAAAATATGTATGCAACATCAAAAGGTCTTTTATGGGATGTAATGGGGCCTGGCTAAGGGTAAGATATACAAAAGGAACTAGGCTGAAGACCCTAGGAACTAAGAGAGCATGAACTATATTTACACTTTGAAATTCACTCAAGTTCCTTTCTTTATTTTTTTCTTTATACTTCTGGGTGACTACAGCCTTTTATTTCAACACTTTTTATTTTTATTGTTTTTCTCTTCTTATTTTTTTTAACATTTATACACTTTTTCTTTCATAAGCCTTTGGCTCCAATTTTTTTTTTTTTATATATATTTTTTTCTCAATCCCAACAACATATTACACCTTGCAGCCACCTCAAACTTAGTTTTTTGCACCCATTCTAAGATTACATGCTCTCCTAATCCTAAGATCGGGTTAACATGGTTTTCCAGATTTTTGGGCTTATAACATTAGGTTATCAAGAATTAACAGGCTAATAGGCTCAAAGGGGCTAACTAGGGAACATGCATTAGGAATTGGTTATTTTTAGGCTAAGTAGCTATTTACAAAGAACATGCCTAAATCATCTGAAGCAAACACATAATCATGCAAACCAGAAAGAGATTCAATCAAATTCAGGAAAGTGCAACTTGAAAGTGATTTTCACACAGTCAAAAATATGCTGGAGGCTCAAAACCTCACCTGGACATTCATGCAAATTGTTTGAAAGAGATTCTATCCCTAGTGTGTGCTTCCCATCACCCCAAACTTATCATAAATCATGTCATCATAACAAAATCCCAAAGTTCAGTTTTCAATTTCACATGGGAATCACTTTTCAAAAACAAAAATTTTTCAGCCTAGGGGGAATCATCACATATCAATCATGCAAGCAATCTGTGCAACATCAATCAAAATCTAGCAAACTTGCCAAAAAAAGACTCAACACACAAATACTCCTGAGCTTCTCAAATTATTCAGGAGCTTTATTCAAAGAAAAGAAAAAACTACAACTAGTTCCCTCCCCCACACTTAAAACATGCATTGTCCCCAATGAACAACAGAACTATACAATCAGAGTGAGGGAAAGGAAAAGAGTACTCCCTGATCAAGTGTAGTGTATGCGGGAGCTGCCACCTGGGTCCCATTTCTTGTAGTCTAAGGCCAAAGAGGTAGAGTTCATTTCATGGTCCCATAACTTGCAGCCTTGATATATGAGTAAACACTTTACACTTTTGGTGACCGTGCTCAGTGCGGCGGACTCATCACCTCCTCTTGGGTCAAAGACGACCGCTTCATCAACAAAGTCCTCCCAATAGAATTTGGCTTAAATCCCTTGAACTATCCATGGTGCAAAATCTATTTCCTCTGGTGGTTTCGCAGGGGGAGGTGGCAGATAGGTAGGGAGGGCCTCCGGTGCTGCTTCATCTTCTGCATGTTTCTCACCCACTGCACTGACAAATTTATCACCTGCTAGACATGCAGCAATCTCAGCACAAACCACACAATGGTTAACGTTAGTACAATCAGGACATGCAGAAATATCATCAAGAATAAATGGAAAATTAGAAAACAAGTCCTCATGGGTGTCCTCAATGGTCTCAGAAAGCAGCTCTATGTGGAAAACGGAGTGCTCTTCCACTGGATGTTTCATAGCATCAAATATGTTAAACTTTGCAACTATATCCCCAAACTTCATAGACATGGTCCCATCATCAACATCAATGTTAGTCTTAGCTGTCTTCATGAATGGTCGGCCCAGGATGATTGGTGATTTACTGGAATGTGTCTCTCCTGCCATGTCCAGGATGTAGAAGTCAGCTGGGAAGATCAGATCATCAAATTGCACTAGCACATCTTCCACCATTCCCATGGGGCGGGCACTGGTCCTGTTGGCCAACTGAATGGTGAGACCTGTATACTTCAAGGGACTAAGATCAAGTTTGTTAAAGAGGGAGGGAGGCATGACATTGATAGAGGCTCCCAAATCCAAGCATGCAATTTTCAAACTTCCTATCCCCAATAGTGCATGGAATAGTAAATACGCCCGGATCCTTGCACTTCGTGGTAATGCCTGAGTAGGGGCTATAACAGCAACTCTTTCTGGTTTAGACTGGATAAGCGCTGAGACATTCATTCCCAAATCAACCCTCTCATTATTCTTCATCTTCCTCTTGTTGGTGCATAGGTCCTTAAGAAATTTTGCATACTTGGGCACTTGCTTGATCACATCCAACAGTGGGATATTAACACCTACCTTTCTTAACACATCAAGAATTTCCTTCTCCTTATCTTCACCACCAATCTTCTTATTATTCTGCAATCTGTGTGGGAATGGGATTGGTGTTCTGTACACTTTCTCAGCTTTAACATCGACTGAAGGCTCAGGAGTTGTCTCAATAGTTTCTTCATCCTTTCCAGAGGTGGCCTCAACAACTTTTCCAGATCTCAGGGATATGGCACTCACATTAGGGTTGGAGGCATTAGGATTTATCACTGGCTGTGCTGGCAGCTGGGTTGTCCTTTGAGCTTGCTTTATGTTATTTAGGTCTGTGGCCATCTGTCCAATCTGTGTCCTCAAATCTTGAATGCTAGCACTTGTTTGTGCCTGGAACTGTCCCATTTGCTACTGGAAAAGTGTAGTCATTTGTGCATTCATTTGATAAGCCAATTGCTTGAACATGTCCTCCACTGAAGGTCCAGAAGATGCAGAAGTGGTCACTGGAGGATTTTGATGTGCCATTGGTTGTTGTTGAGATGAGTTCCCATACCGCAGATTAGGATGATTACTCCAGCTCGGATGGTACCTATTGGTAGAGAGGTCTGGAGTGCTGTACCGATTCTGACTGTTTCCTTGATTATAGGGGTTTACTGCATAAGCTTGAGATACTTCACTGACAAACTCTTCCCTCTGGATGGGGCATGGATCATGTGGGTGCTCAGGTGAATTGCAGACACTACATAACTTTGCAGGCTGAACTCTGTCTATTGCCAATTGCCTTACAAAAGAAGTCAGCTCATCCAATCTATTCTCAATGGCGGCCTGGTTGGAAGATGACCTATGAATCTCATGCACACCTCTTGGCTCAACTGAATTTCTTCTGGTAGTAAACTGCTGGGAATTCAATGACATATTCTCAATGAGTTGCTTGGCAGCAGCTGGGGTCTTATCAACTAATGCTCCCCCACTAGCAGCATCCAAAAGATTCCTATCCATCGGCAGCAATCCTTCATAAAAGTACTGTATCAGGAGCTGTTCAGAAATTTGATGCTGGGGGCAACTGGATACCAAATGCTTGAACCTTTCCCAATATTCAGCTAGCGATTCATTCCCTTGCCTGATTCCACATATTTATTTTCTTATTGAAGCAGCTCTTGAAGCAGGAAAATATCTTTCTAGGAACACCCTCTTCAAATCATTCCAAGTGGTGATGGAATTGGGCTCAAGATACAGCAGCCAATCTTTTGCAGCTCCCTGGAGTGAAAACGGAAAGGCCTTCAGCTTGATACTATCCTCAGTGACTCCCTCTGATCTCGAGGTTGTGGAGCATACAACTTGGAATTCCTTCAAGTGCTTGTGTGGATCCTCACCTGCAAGACCATTAAACTTGGGCAACAAGTGAATAAAACCAGATTTCAGTTCAAAAGGAGTGTCAGCACCAGGATAAGAAATACACAATCCATTATAGTTGACATCAGGGGCAGCAAGCTGTCTTAATGTCCTCTGCTCTCCCATGTTTTCAAAAACAGTTTTGAAATTGGAATCACTACTAGTGCTGGCCCGAAATTCCCTACGGAGTGTGTGCAGTGTTCTTTCAATTTCCGGGTCAAAATCACACAGTTCAGGGCAATTCGACCTAGTAGCCAGACCAATTCAAAACAAAACAGAAAAAATAAAAGAAAGAAAAGAAAATAAAATAATAAAAAATGCGAAAAATAACAACTCAGAGTCCCCGGCAACGGCGCCAATTTTTGGTCGCGCTGTCGCGCACGCGCCAAAAAGGACGAGCGGGTTTTAAAAATGTAGTTTATGGCGACAACTCGGATGTCGTTCTCAAGGACTCTTAAAGTGTTATTTTCCACAAAAATAAGTTTTTTTTTGTGGGGGGGGGGGGGGTTTGGATTGAGATGCAATCAAAGAAAACAGAATAATAAAAACAGAGCAATTAAAAACAGGCAGTTTAAAGAGATTGTCCAATAGCCAAAAACAGATTAATCTATTGTTCTCAATTTCCTAACTATCATAGGTTCATGCAATTTCCAAGCCCTAAGCAGATTCTAATCCCCTCCCGGTTGTAGCAACAATTTACAAGCGAAACCACTACTACAGATACATGTCCCTATTCCCGAATTAAGCAAACGGGGTTAAGCCCTTCGTGAACTAAGCGAACACGAAACGTACACACGCAAATTAAGCAGATGCGATTAATTATAGGAACATGATATCACCGGAAATAAATCAACACAATACAATATACTCCTGAATTAAGCAGACAGAAATATAAAGCATGGCATTGAAGAGGGAAAAGCATACAAAACAGGGAAATAGAAGAACCTCAAGTGTATGGAAATCAATTACAATAGATCAATCCTAGAAACTTAGTTCTCCATAACAAAAACGAAAACACACACAGAGAAGAAATGTAAAACAGAAAAATGGAGAAGCAAAAAGTCCTTACAAACTGTTCAGAACATCAATTTATACTAGTCAGAAATTAAGCCTATTCGCGAGGCGAAGCCTCTCTCGCGACGCGATTCTTGTGAACAGTCTGCAACCTTTGGTATTCTCGCGAGGCGAACAATCCTTCGCGAGGCGAGGAACTGAAGAGTCTTATTGTTACGCCCGTTATGAACATCAGGGGCCAACCGTGATGCTTTCTGACTTCCAGGCTCGCGAGGCGAATGGATGCTCGCGAGGCGAGACTCTTCAACTTCAAAACTGCCACGGCCGTGACCTTCAACACGGGCAAGCCGTGATCGTCTCTGACTTTTCAGGCTTGGGTGACTCGCGGGGCGAGACCTTCTTCGCAGGGCGAACCAGAGACCTTGCATTTTCTTGGAAAAGTCAGGCTTCGGGGTCGCGTGGCGAGTATAGCTTTCGCGGGGCGAATCCCCTGTTTCTTTATTCTCTTGCCTTCCAACTTATCCTGAAAACAAAGACACAACTATAAGTGTATTATTTTACTCAAAACTAGCTAAATTAACCTAAAACTACTCTAGAGACTCAAAACCTTGCTTGAGGACAATCTAATCTAATTTGGGTGAAAATAGGATATAATTTGCACAAAACCCTGGTCATACTAGCCATAAAACTAGATGAGCCAGAGGCTTATCAGGGACTAATCCGCAAAGGGCCCAAAAAACCAATGAAAGGGAATTCTCGGAGAGGCAACCCAGGTACCAGTCCTATACACCGCTAAACCGATCTCGGGCAGCCATTCTCCAGGAGGTGTGCAACGCCGAGTTACTCACCTTACCTCGACTGTCTAAAACTCTGGCCAATGCAGACAGAAGTAAAGAGTGCCAATGGCATCGAAACTATGGTCACTCCACTGAAGATTGTAAAGCAGCCCAGGAAAAAATTGAGGACTTGATACATGCAGGTCATCTTGACCGGTTCGTTCGCCGAGATGATAATGGAGGTAGACGAGCTGGTCGACGACGAGGGAGACGCGGTTATGACAATCGTAACCGAGATACAAACCTGCAAGGAAATAATCAGAATGGAGATCGGGTGAATAATCAGAGAGTTCCTAATGAAGAAACTGAAGGAGGAGTCAGAGGGGTCATCAATACAATCTCAGGAGGGTTTGTGTAATAGCCTGATTTTTAATTACGCTGTTTAACCGGTTAAAATATAATTAATTATATTTTAATCTGAGAGTTAGAAAGTGATTTTAAGTAAAATAAAATCATGTTCATAGTATCTCTTATGTTAGAAGGTTACGGTTAAAATTTGGGTTTAAAACTCAGACGGAAACAGGTCTGCGTTTTTTAACTGACAGTATAATTTTATACTGACAGAAAACCCTAATTTGGCCCGAAACCTGAAATTTGTAGATTTTTTATATTTTGTTTGTGACGAAGTCTAATTTCCAAATTTCTGATCATAAATAAAATATTATGTTTATGCGGACCAATTTTGGTAAAAGTTCGGACAGAAAACAGTCGGTGTTTTCACTGACAATAAGATTTTAGTGATCAGAAAACCTAATTTTGATTCGTGAATGAAATGGTTTATATTTAAATCATATTTCCAAAGAGTGTGGTTAGTTTGAAAATTTTCAGTCGAAAACGAAATATTACGCTTTCATACGGGCGTAAAACCCTAATCGGGGAACCGACATGGTCGAGAAGGGAGGTGTAGAGACAAAATCGGACACCGGAGGAGCTGAGTCATGGGGTGAATCACCACCATGACTCATCAAGCATTTATGAAGCATTAAATGTAAATTTAAGTGAAATGACCAAAATGCCCTTTTAGCTTAACCTAATCAAAGTTAAGTTAGATTTTAACCATGGTCAAGGAACCATGGTTAGTTTATATGGTCCAAAATCAGCCACACCCTCCACTAAATGTGAGCCACATAATTATTAACCATAGTTATCAAAGTAACCCTAGTTAAGTTAATTATTAACCATAGTTAATCATATATTAATTTAATAATCACAAAACCTATTAATCTAAAACCTAAAAACCAAACAAAGCCTAAGATCTAGCCTATATATACCCCTCAAAACCGTGGCCTCCCCCTTCCCCACTTCTCTTCATCTTCTTCATTTTCATCTCTTAAACTCTTAAGAACATAAGCTAGTTGGTGGAAGAAATCATCAAGTCTTTTGCAACTTTCTTGTTAGATCTTAATCTCCTTAAGGTATTCTCTTCTTCCTTGATCATTGTTCTTCATCAATAATCATCTCTTCCATTCTATGATCTTAATCTACCTAGTTCATGTTTTTTCCCCCTTAGATCTAGAACTTAAAAGAATTCTAGAAAATTGTAGAAAAATCCTAAATATGTGAAACCAATTGCTATGATCTCTATATGACTTCTACTATCATCATATAAGAACTTGTAAGCAAAGACATTTTCTTTCCTACTGTTCTTCTCAAGGCCTAAACTGTCATGAAAAATGGGTTTGGTGTTTTTGCTTCTATTGTGAAATCTAAGGCTTGAATTAAGCTCTCTAGTATGTATGTTATCTAAATCCAAAATCTTGAATCCAACTCAATTTTCTAACCTAATTTCTCTATGAAGGCCGAATGTATGTCTATGTAGGTTAGATGAGTCTTTCTTCAATTTTTACTTGAATACTGACTTGTCTAAGTTAGCTAAAATCTCTAGGTTATAGATCCAAGAGTTTGTAATCAAAAACAATTTCTAGCCTATTTTAACCCTTATGGCCGAAACCCTAACCTAATTGGTTAGAGGATTTTGTTTCATAGTTTTAACTATTAACACTTAATCTATGCTAGTTAATGCTTTAGGATTTAGTATCTAAAAGATTGGATTAAGAAAATAACCCGAGCCTTATTTTGGGTTGTCATAGCCGAACCTAGCCTTTTGTGGTTAAGGATGAATTTTGTTTGATTAATTCATTCTTATGTTGATTGGTTGAAGGTTGATTTAATAACCGTAATGTCATGACGAGGAGTGGGAAGTTTGTGTTTCCGGAGATAAGCTCAGGTGGGGGAAAGAACCAACCTATCGTCGGAATCGATAAGTAGTAGATTATATGATAATTGTGTAGGGCGACCTAAACCCTACTAGAAGTCGAGTAATCGACACGACCAAAATCACATTGGAAACTATTTCTTTAAAACCAATGTTGATTTGGGGATTGTAGGTTTATCGACATTAAGGTTGATTTTATGATGTTGAGGATGTTTGGCTTTATTACTTATTTGATTTGATTGTGAATGCTGGTTGTGATAATTTGCTTTTTGTGATATTTTATGATGTGTGAATATTTTGTTGATATTGTGTTATGCATGATCTGCCTGGTTTTTAATATTGTATTTAGTGGATTTTAAGCAAAGATATGTGTTGTTCGGAAGATGTTTGCTTGGGAGAGAATGGGTGTGATTTAGAGGGCCTGGCTTAATTAAGTTGTTTTACAGATAAGATTATGGGATATCGTAATTTGAGGATTTATACGAGTTTCTAGGAAGAGGTTGAGGCACTTGGTTATGACTCGTAAGAGTCGGTGAGGTTTATATAAGTGTATGTACAGAAATTGGGCTATTAGAGATATAATTGTATGTGTAGCAATTGGGCTACTAGTGATATAATGGTATGTGTAGCAATTGGGCTACTAAACATAAAATTGTATGTGTAGCAATCGAGCTACTAGTGATATAATGGTATGTGTAGCAATTGGGCTACTAAAGATATATTTGTATGCGTAGCAATCGGGCTACTAGTGAAATAGTTTATGTGTAGCAATTGGGGTACTAAAGATATAATTTTATGTGTAGCAATTGGGCTACTATAGATATAATTTGATAGAGGGGAGTGCTCGCTCGACCAAAGGACTAATATTCCTATTTGGGTGGAGATGGTGTGAAAGGATTGTAGTGGTCCCATTAGCATAAAGGTTTAGACGTATGAGAGTAAGGGTAGAGGATGATATTGTTAATTTGAGGATGATTGTTAGTTATGTGTGATGTGTGTCTTTGACTGTTGTTATATTATATACTATGGTTTCATTTCCGTTTTTAATGATAGAACTGTTTCTTATCCCCTATGCTTTCTGTATGTTATGCTTTATCTTTTATGGAATCGTTCGAGAAGATCCTGTCGAGAAGATGATTGAGGAGGAGTTGGATGGAACTCCGTATGAACAGAGGCAGGAGGACAAGCGGTGATCCATGGTGATTAGAGTCTAGATAGTATGGCCAGTGTGTCTTAGGGAAGTATTTTTATATGTTTCTGCTAGTATAACTTTTGTTTAAGTACGTACATGCCTGTGAGGGATCCTATTGAGAGGATACCCTCAACAGTGTTTTAGTAATGTAATAAATAAACATGTGTGTATTTATATATTACAACCTTAGTGTGTTTAACTTGCAGAAGTTATATGATTGTTTAAAATAAAGTTTTAATTTTTACGTGTTTTCATGTTAAGCGCGCGATTAAGGAATTAATTAATAAGCTTTTAAGCTAATAAAACACCGGGGCACAACAGGGTGTCTCAATTTGCAGGTGGAGGAACAACGAGTTCAGCTCGGCGTCGTGATAAGCCTCTGGCTTATCTAGTTTTATGACTAGATAAACTAGGGTTTATGTGCCAATTAGTCGAGTTCACTCTCGTTTTCACCCAAATTTGCCTTGTTTTGTTCCTAAGTTGGACTTTGACTCGTTTTGCGTCTTTTGTGTAGTTTTTAGCTTCTTTTGGATAGAATTACGCTTGTGGTTGCTTGTGTTGTTTTCAGGTCCATAAGTGAAGCTCTAAGAATTAAGGAAAGCCAAGAAATAGTGGAGATTGCCATTCTGGAGATTCTCGCCTCGTGAGAGGAAGCTCGCCCCGCGAGAGTTTGAAGACCCGAGAAGACAGAGACCATCACGGCCTAGCCGTGATCCACATCACGGGGCGTGAAAGGAAGGTTCGCGTCGCGAGACGTCCTTCGCGTCGCGAGTGTGTGAATTCCAGAAAAGTACCAGAGTCAGAGACCATCACGGCCTAGCCGTGATGTATATCACGGCCGTGACCTAAAAGCCATACAAGTCAGAGACCATCACGGCCTAGCCGTGATGTGTATCACGGCCGTGACCCAAGATCCACACAAGGCAGAGAACATCACGGCCTGGCCGTGATTTACATCACGGGCCGTGAAAGGCGGGCTCGCGTCGCGAGACATCATTCGCGTCGCGAGAGTTCGAATTCCAGAAGTGCGCCAGAAACAGAAACCGTCACGGCCTGGCCGTGATGGCCGTCACGGCCGTGACGCGTGGCCTCCTTATAAATAGAGCAGATCAGAACAGAAAAGAGGACTTTTTGGATCAGAATTTTGAGAGACCTTTTGTAACCCTTATTCTGGGATTTCTTCTCCATTTCTCCTCTCTTAATTCTTAGGCTTAGGATGAATTCCGATTGTACGTGCGTTGTTGTTACGGACATGAGGAACTAATCCTCTTGTCTAAGGGATCGTTGAAGCCACCCATGGCGGCATAGTGTTCATGTAATGTAACTCTTTCTCCTTTAATTCAATTATGATTTTCCAATTCTGTTTTCATTGTGTCGATTATATGCTAGCGTGATCGACTAGTTAAACGTGTTGAGGCCTACAGCGCGATTCGCGTTTTAGAACTTGAATTGGGAACATCGGTCGAGTATTGCACGAGAGTGAGTAGGAGATCGATGCAACCTATAGGGAACAAGAATTAATAGAATTCGAGATTAGGGTTAAGAGACCTAGCAAGTAATTAACTCAAATCATCGAATACGTCCTAATGAGCACGGAAGTGGAGTTAGGAGAATTTAGGGGTCCCGGTTGACATTAAAATTGAACTTAGGGAGGAGAATATCATCACTTGGGTACTTTGCATGATTGGGTAGGTGGATTCGAAACCTTAGATGTTTTTATTTCTGAATTTAATCACCGTAGCGTTATTTGAATCAATTCTTGAATTTGCGATCTCAATCTCTTTCTCTCAACCACCTTCTATTGCTTAACCAACGTATCGGATTTCTCGACAGTTTAGTCGAATTGGTAACCCAATCCTTGTGTTCGACCTCGGTAGAATCTTACCGTGTTTTTATTACTTGCGACGACCCGGTACACTTGCCGGAGTCACAACAAGTTTTTGGCGCCGTTGCCGGGGATTGGCACAACCAATTTTCCTAATTCTGAGGAAATTCGACTGTTTGGTTAAGCTGATTTTTTTGTTTTATTTTCTTTTATTTAATTGCCATTATTTTTCTCTGTTTCTTTGATTCCACTTGGTCTTTGCCTGTTTTTGTATGCGAGGTACTCTTCTACAAGAGGACGTGCTATTCGATTCAGAGATCACCAGGACCGAGAGGCAATTAAGAAAAGAGGCCAGAGAAAGGAAGAGGTTGGAAGCAATTAAATTAGAGGGCATGGCTGAAGAAAATCCTCCTCCTCCTCCTCCTCCTCGTTACAAGCCTCTCTTTGAGTACGATCTACCAAGCTTGGTGGATTGTGACTCTTCTATTGTGAGAGGCAACCTGAACACAGACTCCTTTGAGTTGAAGCATGTGTCACATTCCGGCTCCGGAGAATCAGTTTGATGGGAGTGGAAAGCAAGACCCGCATAGACACATCACTCGCTTCCTTGAGGCGTGTGACTTACAGAAGACAAGAGGAGTCTCACAAGATGAGTTTCGCTTGCGGCTCTTCCCTCTCTCTCTTAGGGATGTCGCTCGCGATTGGGTTGATAGTTTGGATAGGAACAGCATCAGAACTTGGGAGCAGATGGCACAGAAGTTCCTAACCAAATATTTCCCTCCTCAGAAGGTGGCACAAGCAAGAATAGCCGTCACATCATTCAGGCAAGCGGAGGACGAAACTTACAATGAAGCATGGGAGAGGTACAATGGTTTATTGAGAAGATGTCCTTCTGCGTTCTTTGACCCGGTTTCCAAGGTGCAGCATTTCTTTAATGGGTTGAGGGGATGCTATCAGATGAACTGTGATGCCGCTTGGCGGTTCCTTTGTATATTTATCGGCTGAGGACGGATGGGCACTGTTAGAGAAGATGTCATATAATGATTACAACCGTGGTAGGGAGACCTCGAGTGGAATCAGTTTTGGGACAATGGAAGCCATTTTAGAGCAAAACAGACTTTTGAAGATGCAGAATGAGGCTTTGTCTGGGAACAAGAGGGTTAATGCAATACACGAGGGAATGCCTCCTGGTTGTGCAAATTGCAATGGAAATCATGACACTCAGAATTGCCCGCTAAATTTCCCTCAAGAACATGTGGACTCTTGCCACAACTTCTATGACACTGTGCCCCAGAACAATTATCAGAGGAACAATCAGAATCAGAATAGGGGCTACATGAGAAGAGACCATCCGGGATTTGCTTGGAGTGATGTTAATGGTGGTCTAGCCGGTCAACAACACCCTCAACAGAATTGGCAACAACCTCAACAGGGTCTGAGACCGAACATTGGAATTCAGCAGCGCAATACTCAGCAGGCTCCTCCGGGGCCTAATCAGTTGCAAATATCAGATGGTGGAAGACAACAGTGGGAGCTGGCCTTTGAAAAGATGACCGGGACAGTTGAGAAGCTGTCAACCTATACATACACAGCTTTAGAGAAAGTGAATGCGTCAGTTGACAAGTTGGCGACTCATACAGGTTCAGCAATTCAGAATCTTGAGACACAAATAGCACAGCTCGCGAAGCAAATGAATGAGCGTCTTCCAGGCACTCTTCCAGGTGACACTGAGAACAACCCTAAGAGCCAGTGCAATGCCGTAACCACTAGAAGCGGTAGAGTGCTGGAATCTAACAGGGGCGCACCTAGTTCTCCGGAAGTTGAGGTCTCGAACCATCCACATGTTGAGGAAGAACAACCTGAGAAAGAAGAGGAGTTAGAAAGAGGTAAGGCACCGGAGCAAGGAGGGAGGTTAAAGCTTGTAGATGAAGAGTTCCGTAGAAAGAAGTGGGTAGAGCCCAAGGACCTCCCGTCCTACATGAAGGTACCATATCCGGAAAGACTGAAGAAGCCTCAACAAGATAAACAGTTCAACAGATTCCTTGATGTCTTCCGCAAGCTTCAAATTAACATCCCATTTGCGGAAGCCCTGGAACAAATGCCATCGTATGCCCGGTTTATGAAGGAGCTTCTCACCAAGAAGCGGAGAATTGTGGATGAGGAGACGGTTGCTTTGACCGAGGAGTGTAGTGCCATTCTTTAGAGAAAACTCCCTCCAAAGTTGAAGGATCCCGGTTCCTTTTCGATACCGTGTACTATTGGGGAGATGAATATAGGGAAGGCATTATGTGATCTAGGGGCAAGCATCAACTTGATGCCCCTCTCCATGATGAGGAAGTTGGGAATTAAGGAAGCCAAGGATACACGGATGTCACTCCAACTGGCCGATCGCTCCATCAAATACCCCTATGGGGTTGTCGAAGACTTGCTAGTGAAGGTGGACAAATTCATATTTCCGGCAGATTTTGTGGTGCTTGATATGGATGAAGACGCCGAGATCCCTCTCATATTGGGTAGGCCTTTCTTGGCCACAGGGCGTGCTTTGATTGATGTGCAACAAGGGAAGCTCACCCTCCGCGTGCAAGATGAGAATGTAGTCTTCAATGTCTTTGAAGCAATGAAGCACCCTATGGAGAGGTCGGAAGTGTACCGGGTGGATTTTGTGGATGGTATTGTCAAGGAAGAGACCACTAGAGGAGCCCATGGTTCTGCACTTGCACAAGTGTTGGTAAAATCCCATGGTGATGATAGTGAGGAAGAAGACCCCTTGGGGGATGAGGACTATCTTGAATGTTTGAAACAGATGGAAGCCTTACCAAGTCTCCCAAGGGATGAATATGCAAAGGAGAAACTCAACAAGGAAGGCAATGAGGAAGATGGAAAGACACCGGAGTTGAAGCAACTCCCAAATCACTTGAGGTATGCATTCTTGGGGGAGGAGGGACAACATCCGGTGATCATTAGCAATGCCTTGAACAAGGATGAAGAGGAGAAGCTTTTGAGAGTTCTTAGGGAACACAAATCCACCATTGGGTGGAAGATTTCGGACCTAAAAGGTATAAGCCCTTCCCTATGCATCCATAAAATCTTGATGGAGGATGGTTATAAGCCGGTGGTTCAACCACAGAGACGGCTAAACCCCATCATGAAAGAAGCTGTGCGTAAGGAAGTGATTAAGCTTTTAGATGCCGGAATCATCTACCCAATCTCGGATAGCAACTGGGTTAGTCCGATTCATGTGGTCCCAAAGAAGGGTGGAACAACTGTGGTGGTCAATGACAACAATGAATTGATCCCAACAAGAACCATCACGGGGTGGAGAGTGTGCATCGACTACAGAAGATTAAATGAAGCAACAAGGAAGGATCACTTCCCTCTCCCCTTCATAGATCAAATGCTTGAGAGGTTAGCCGGATATGAGTACTACTGTTTCTTGGATGGTTACTCCAGCTATAACCAGATTGTGGTGGATCCTCAAGACCAAGAGAAGACGGCTTTCACTTGTCCGTATGGAGTTTTTGCCTATAGGAGGATGCCCTTTGGATTGTGCAACGCCCCCGCTACTTTCCAAAGGTGCATGCTCTCTATTTTCTCGGACATGGTGGAGAGATGCATTGAGGTGTTCATGGATGACTTCTCGGTCTTTGGGACGTCCTATGACAACTGTTTGAAGAACTTGACCTTGGTGCTTAAAAGGTGCCAAGAGACTAACCTTGTGCTCAACTGGGAGAAATGCCACTTCATGGTCAAGGAAGGTATAGTCTTAGGGCACAAAGTCTCCCAAAGGGGGATTGAGGTTGATAGGGCGAAGATTGAGTTGATTGAAAAGCTGCCCCCACCAACCAATGTGAAGGGGGTGAGGAGTTTTTTGGGGCATGCCGGGTTCTACCGGAGATTCATCAAAGACTTCTCCAAAATCGCAAGGCCGCTTTGCGACCTTCTTGTGAAGGATGTATCCTTTGATTTTAATGATTCTTGTTTAAATGCCTTCACTGTTTTGCAAAAATATGCTTGTCACCGCACCCATAATCACTGCACCTAATTGGAATTTTCCATTTGAAATCATGTGTGATGCTAGTGATTATGCGGTGGGGGCTGTTTTGGGGCAGAGGGTGGAAAAATTAGCTCATGTCATTTATTATGCAAGTAAAGTTTTGAATGAGGCACAAGCTAATTATTCCACCACTGAAAAAGAACTACTTGCTGTGGTGTTTGCTTTGGATAAGTTTAGATCCTACATCGTGGGGTCTAAGATTGTGGTATTCACTGATCATGCGGCCATAAAACACTTGATGACAAAACAAGAGGCCAAACCTAGATTAATTCGGTGGATTCTTCTTTTGCAGGAATTTGATCTCGAGATTAAGGACAGGAAGGGATCCGACAATGGGGTGGCGAACCACTTATCTAGGTTGGTCAATCCCGACACCGAGGAGGAATTGTTAGACATCAAGGAAGAATTTCCTGATGAAAAGCTGTTTGCACTTATTGAAAATTCCCCTCCTTGGTTCGCGGATATGGCCAACTTCAAGTCTTCAAATGTGGTTCCGCAAGGTTGGACTAATCAACAGAGAAAGAAGTTCTTCTCGGATGCAAAATATTATGTGTGGGAGGACCCATATCTCTTCAAGCAGTGTTCGGATGGGATCCTCAGGAGGTGCATTCCCCATGACCAAATCGGAAACGTGCTGTGGCATTGTCATAGCTCGGATTACGGTGGGCATTATGGGGGAAAGAAGACTGCAGAAAAGATCCTTCAAAGTGGTTTCTTTTGGCCGACGCTCTTCAAGGATGCCTACACCTTTGTTGAAAACTGTGATCGTTGCCAAAGGGTTGGCAATATTTCTAAGCGGCATGAACTCCCCTTGAATTGCATGCTCGAAGTAGAGCTCTTTGATGTATGGGGGATAGATTTCATGGGACCATTCCCACCCTCTTTCTCTTACCAGTACATTTTGGTGGCTGTCGACTACGTGTCGAAGTGGGTGGAGGCAATCCCAACAACCACAGATGATGCGCGGGTAGTCATGAATTTCTTGAGGCGCAATATCTTCTCTAGGTTTGGGGTCCCAAGAGTGTTGATCAGTGATGGGGGATCCCACTTCTGCAACAATCAAATGCATAAGCTTCTCGAGAAGTATGGGGTCAAGCACAAAGTCTCTACTCCCTATCACCCCCAAACAAATGGGCAAACAGAGGTATCCAACCGTGAGTTGAAGCGCATTCTTGAGAAAACCGTCAACTCCTCACGGAAGGATTGGTCAAGGAAATTGGATGATGCCCTATGGGCTTATAGGACTGCCTTCAAGACTCCAATTGGAAGGTCTCCCTACAATTTGGTGTTCGGAAAGGCATGCCACCTACCGGTGGAATTGGAGGAGAAATCTTACTGGGCAATTAGGGAGCTCAACTTTGACTTGACAAAGGCCGGTGAGAAGAGGTTGTTGGACTTGAATGAGCTGTCAGAAATCCGCATGCAAGCTTATGAGAACGCAAGAATTTACAAGGAGCGGACGAAGGCGTGGCATGACAAGCACATCTTGCCTAGGAGGTTTGTGCCCGGACAATTGGTGCTTCTGTATAATTCAAGGTTGAGGCTCTTTCCTGGGAAGCTGAAATCAAGGTGGTCAGGACCATACAAGATCCTACAAGTCTTTCCCCATGGGGCAGTGGAATTAGAAGGGACCTCTGGCAATTTCAAGGCGAACGGGCACAGGTTGAAGCATTATCATGGGGAGTCAATCCCAACTGGAAAGCAAGTGTTTTTTCTGGATTAACCCTTAGGGGTGACTTGAGTCAGGCTCGAGACGTTAAACAAGCGCTACTTGGGAGGCAACCCAAGCTAGGTATCTCTCTTCTCTGAACTTTTGTTTTATTTTTGCTTTTTGTTTTGTTTTTGTTGTCACTCTTGAATAATTTGAGAAGATCAAGAGTTGTTGTATGAATGTCGTGTCGGCAAGCTTGTGGGATTTGCATTAAATTGAGCATGGATTGATTGCATGAATGACTTGATCATTGATGATTTCCCCCTAGGTTCTAATAATAAAAAAGTTGATCCCCACTTAAAAATTGAAAATTGAACTTTGAGATTTATTATGATTGCTTGATTTATGATAAGTTTGGGGTGAGGGGGGGCACACATTAGGAATCGTATCTCGGTCAAACAATTTGCAAAATGTCCAGGTGAGGAATTTGAGCCTCCAACTCTGTTTTTGAATGTGTGAATCACTGAAAGTTGCACTTTCCCGAATTTGCTTGAATCTCTATATGGTTTGCATGTTTATATGTTGCATCAAATGATTTAGGCAATTTTCTTTGAATTAACTACTTGGCCATAAATTGAACCAACCTTGATGAATGATCCCTAGTCAGCCACATTGAGCCTTGAAGCCTATTGTTCTTCATGACCTTACATTACAAGCCATTAACTCAGAAAAACCATGATTTTCCCCTATCCTAGGATTTAGGAGAGTATGGAATTTTAGCTTTGTGAGTGTTGTTGTGGAACTAAGTTTGGGGTGGCTACAAGTTCATGAATCATTGTTGAGAAAAAGAAAAATGGAAGTAAGGGCCCAAGGCAAAAAGAAAAAAAAAAGAGAAAAAAGAAAAGAAGAAAACAAATAAATTGCCAAGGAAAAAGGGGCAAAACAGAAAAAGATGAGCAAGGAAAAAAGGCTGTAGTCACCCGAGACAAAACAGAAAAATGGAAAAAGGAATTTGAGTGGAAATATGTTTAATGCTCATGCTCTCTTAGTTCCTAGGGACCTAATCCTAAATATCCTTCACTATCCTACCCTTAGCCAGGCCCCATTACAACCTTTGAAAGACCTATTGATGATGCATGCATGTTTTCGTGGGAACTATGTTTGAGATGAAAATCAAATTCATGGGAAGTGCTCTTGATAAGTGAAATTGAGTGAAAAAGTTGAAAGCCTAGACAAACTTGAGCGAATGAGTGAAATACTAAATGCCCTTGTGAGGAAGGCAATTGTTTGAAATAGGTGATCTTCCTTTGTGTATATCTTTGAGCCTCAACTTAGAGTAATGATGGCATGAATGATAACTTCTCAATGGTTTAAAGTAGATGAATGTGGGGATTACATTGATGAAAAAAGGGGGGAATCAAAGAAGAAAAATTGTTTTGTAAAGTCGCATGAAATTTGTGCGAAATTGATTAGATCTTTAGGCTTGCCAAGTCTTGAGTCATTTTTGAGTTTTAAGCTCGCTTGGGGACAAGCAAGGTTTAAGTTTGGGGTGTTTTGATAAGCCTCTGGCTTATCTAGTTTTATGACTAGATAAACTAGGGTTTATGTGCCAATTAGTCGAGTTCACTCTCGTTTTCGCCCAAATTTGCCTTGTTTTGTTCCTAAGTTGGACTTTGACTCGTTTTGCGTCTTTTGTGTAGTTTTTAGCTTCTTTTGGATAGAATTACGCTTGTGGTTGCTTGTGTTGTTTTCAGGTCCATAAGTGAAGCTCTAAGAATTAAGGAAAGCCAAGAAATAGTGGAGATTGCCATTCTGGAGATTCTCGCCTCGCGAGAGGAAGCTCGCCCCGCGAGAGTTTGAAGACCCGAGAAGACAGAGACCATCACGGCCTAGCCGTGATCCACATCACGGGGCGTGAAAGGAAGGTTCGCGTCGCGAGTGTGTGAATTCCAGAAAAGTACCAGAGTCAGAGACCATCACGGCCTAGCCGTGATGTATATCACGGCCGTGACCTAAAAGCCATACAAGTCAGAGACCATCACGGCCTAGCCGTGATGTGTATCACGGTCGTGACCCAAGATCCACACAAGGCAGAGAACATCACGACTTGGCCGTGATTTACATCACGGGCCGTGAAAGGCGGGCTCGCGTCGCGAGACATCATTCGCGTCGTGAGAGTTCGAATTCCAGAAGTGCGCCAGAAACAGAAACCGTCACGGCCTGGCCGTGATGGCCGTCACGGCCGTGACGCGTGGCCTCCTTATAAATAGAGCAGATCAGAACAGAAAAGAGGACTTTTTGGATCAGAATTTTGAGAGACCTTTTGTAACCCTTATTCTGGGATTTCTTCTCCATTTCTCCTCTCTTAATTCTTAGGCTTAGGATGAATTCCGATTGTACGTGCGTTGTTGTTACGGACATGAGGAACTAATCCTCTTGTCTAAGGGATCGTTGAAGCCACCCATGGCGGCATAGTGTTCATGTAATGTAACTCTTTCTCCTTTAATTCAATTATGATTTTCCAATTCTGTTTTCATTGTGTCGATTATATGCTAGCGTGATCGACTAGTTAAACGTGTTGAGGCCTAGCGGCGATTCGCGTTTTAGAACTTGAATTGGGAACATCGGTCGAGTATTGCACGAGAGTGAGTAGGAGATCGATGCAACCTATAGGGAACAAGAATTAATAGAATTCGAGATTAGGGTTAAGAGACCTAGCAAGTAATTAACTCAAATCATCGAATACGTCCTAATGAGCACGGAAGTGGAGTTAGGAGAATTTAGGGGTCCCGGTTGACATTAAAATTGAACTTAGGGAGGAGAATATCATCACTTGGGTACTTTGCATGATTGGGTAGGTGGATTCGAAACCTTAGATGTTTTTATTTCTGAATTTAATCACCGTAGCGTTATTTGAATCAATTCTTGAATTTGCGATCTCAATCTCTTTCTCTCAACCACCTTCTATTGCTTAACCAACGTATCGGATTTCTCGACAATTTAGTCGAATTGGTAACCCAATCCTTGTGTTCGACCTCGGTAGAATCTTACCGTGTTTTTATTACTTGCGACGACCCGGTACACTTGCCGGAGTCACAACACGTCGTCATGTAAAAGCCATCCGATTTGTAAACACGGTGTCTAGAAAACCTACTAGGACGAGACCTCCAATAACTTTCTCAGATGATGATTTCCAAGGGCTGGATCCAAATCAAGATGTCCCAATGGTGATAACGGTCGAATTAGCCAAATTCTCAGTCAAACGAACACTTGTTGATCTGGGAAGCTCGACTGATATTTTATACCTGGCGACCTTCAAGAAACTTGAAATTCCAGAAAAGCTGATAAAAGAGCAGGAAGACAAGCTAGTAGGGCTCGCCATAGAGCAAGTAAAAACCCGAGGTTATATAGACCTCTTAACAACATTTGGAGAGGGAAAACTCTCCCGGACCGTATCAATCAGGTATGTTATTGTGGATGCCAGCATGTTGTACAACATTCTTTTTGGAAGATCGACGTTGAATGAACTCAGAGCGATTGTCTCTACCCCACACCTCACAATGAAATTCCCAGCCGTGGCTGGAGATATAGTCGCTGTCCGAGATGACCAAAGGATGGCTAGGAAATGCTATGTGGATAGTCTGAAGGTTTCCCGAAACCAGAGTATTGCAAAGAATGCCGAAGATGATAAAGCAGAAGTGGTAAGCTCAGTCAGTTCGGTAACTTCAGCGAGCTCGGTCAGCATGTTTGAACTAGACCCAAGGATGGAGATGTACGAGTCCAGAGCCGAACCAACAGAGTCTTTATAGAAGTTCTAATTGGGAGCCCAAGCTGAACAGTGCACCAAGGTCGGCAGTCAACTCGACCCCTTGCTCAAACAACAGATTCAAGCGGTCTTAAAAAAGAGTGCCGATTTGTTTGCTTGGAAGACATCGGATATGCATGGCATAGACCCCAATTTTATGTGCCATAAGCTATATATATGTCCCGAAGCCAAGTCTGTAGCTCAGAGAAAAAGAAAACTTGGCGAAGAAAGGCGCCAAGCAGTAGCTGAGGAGACTGCCAAACTGGTAAAAGCAAATTTCATCAGAGAGGTGAAATACACTACTTGGCTAGCCAATGTGGTGTTAGTTAGAAAGGCCAATGGTAATTGGAGAATGTACACCAACTACACCGATCTCAACAAAGCGTGTCCAAAGGATTCTTATCCTCTTCCCAACATTGACAGATTGGTAGACAGAGCTTCAGGGTATAAAGTTTTGTCCTTCTTGGACGCATATTCGGGTTATAACCATATAAGGATGTGTCCACCCGATGAAGAAAAAATGGCATTTATGACCGATGGGCAAACTACTGCTACCGAGTAATGCCTTTCGGTTTAAAAAATGCTGGTGCAACATATCAAAGGCGTATGGATAAAGTCTTTGTCAACTAGATCGGAAAGAACCTAGAAGCATATGTTGACGATATGGTGGTAAAGTCCAATGACCTAAAGCAACACTCACTCGACCTCGAATAAATTTTCAGTCAACTCAGAAAGTACAACATGAGGTTAAATCCAGAAAAATGCTCTTTTGGTGTACAAGGTGGAAAGTTCTTAGGATATATGCTAACACAGAGGAATTGAAGCTAATCCTGATAAGTGCAAAGTTGTCATTGAAATGTGGAGCCCTCAGAATGTGAAAGAAATTCAGAGGTTAGCTGGCCGATTAGCTTCTCTATCCCACTTTCTCCCAAAATCCGCAGAAAAAGCAAGACCCTTCTTTCAGCTTCTGAAAAAACCAAAAGAGTTCACTTGGACCGAGGAGTGTGAAAAGGCCTTTGGAGAGTTGAAACTTTTTCTGGCCTCTCCCCTGATCCTTACTCGGCCGCAACTCGGCAAGGATCTGTATTTGTATCTATCTGTCAATGATTACGCAATCAGTGCAGTAATCATCCATGAAGAAGAAAAACAACAAATGTCGGTGTATTACGTTAGTAGAATTTTGAAAGATGCAGAAACACGGTATCAAGTAATTGAAAAACTAGCCCTCACCTTAATCATGGCAGCTCGGAGGTTATGACCTTACTTCCAGTCACACCAAGTTATAGTCAAAACAGATCATCCAATAGAGCAGGTGCTCAGGAAACCCGATCTAGCCGGACAAATGATAGCTTGGTCGGTAGAATTGTCAGAGTTCGGTTTTCAATATGAGCCGAGGGGACCAATGAAAGCACAATGCCTCTCTGACTTCATTGACGAGCTCTCTTCTAAGCCGAGGTCAGGATCATTCATCTGGCTTCTATACGTTGATGGTTCATCTAACTCAAAGGGGAACGGAGCTGGAATAATTCTCGAAGGTCCTGATGATCTAATCCTGGAACAATCTTTAAAGTTTGGGTTTACTGCTTCAAACAACAAAGTAGAATATGAAGCCCTTATGGACTGATGCTAGCTAAAGAGGTTGGAGTCAAAGAATTAAAATGCTGAAGTGACTCACAACTTGTAACAGGACAAGTCTCGGGTGACTATTAAACAAAGGATCCCCAACTAACCAGATATCTCTGCAGAGTTAATAGTCTAATTTCTGAATTTGATAATTTCACTATTGAGCATATACCTCGGGAGGAAAATTCCAGGGCAAATATGTTGTCTAAGTTGGCTAGCACCAAGAAAGCTGGCCAGCTAAGAACTTTCATTCAGGAGAATCTCCTAGAATCAAGCATAAAAAGTGCCGAAGTGATAATGACCGAGCACTATGAACGTGGCTGGATGACACCAATTTGGGAATATTTAGCCTCTGACAAATTGCCCAATGACCCTAAGGAGGCGAGGAGAATTCGTCTAAAATCTTGCCATTACACCATCCGAGATGGAGAGCTGTACAGAAGAGGATTCTCCATTTCGTTACTAAAGTGCATAGCAAAGGAGCAGTCCGAGTACATAATGGACGAGATGCACCGAGGAATCTGTGGAATGCATTCAGGTGACCGATCTCTGGTAGCTCGGGTCCTACGAGCGGGGTTTTACTGGCTGACCATGAGATTGGATTGTGCTACCTGGACTAATAGGTGTGAGCCTTGTCAGAAGTTCACCAATGTAGCACGAGCTCCAGGAGAAGAGCTCCATTCCATGTTCTCACTGTGGCCCTTTACTATGTGGGGGATGGATATAGTTGGTCCATTCCCAGTTGCTAAAGGTCAAGTCAAGTTCTTGCTGGTAGGAGTATACTACTTCACTAGGTGGATTGAAGCAGAACCATTAGCTACCATAACAGCTAAAAAGGTTCAGAGTTTTGTATGGAAAAGCATCATATGCAGGCATGACCACCCTTATGCAATTATCACAGATAATGGAAAGCAATTCACCTATAAAGAGCTTAGAGAGTTCTACTCCAACCTCGGAATTAAAAATAAAGTGACCTCGGTTGAGCATCCACAAACAAATGGACAAGCAGAAGCAGCCAACAAAGTCATTTGAACGAGCTCAAAAGAAGGTTAGGCCAATCAAAAGGGGCACGGGTTGAAGAATTACCAAGCATCCTATGGGCTTACCATTGCTCACCACATTCTTCAACTAGTGAAACGCCATTCAAGCTAACCTATGGAACAGATGCAATGATTCCAGTTGAGTTCGATGAACTCTCTTTCCGAAGGCAGCATCATGACCAAAGTAAGAACAAAGAAGAAATCCGAGTTGAGCTTGACATGGTTGAGGAAGTCCGAGATGAGGCAAAAATCAGAGAAGAACTATGCAAGCAAAAAGCAACTCGGAAGTACAACTCGAGGTTGCAGCCAAGGGAATTTGTGCAAGGTGACTTAGTGCTGAGATTGCAAAACGATGCGAGAAAAGACTCCAGAGAGGGTAAGCTCACATCAAACTGGTCTGGCCCATTCAGAATAGTTGAAAATCTAGGAAATGGTGCTTATAGGCTAGAAGAGTTGTCAGGAAAGGCTGTTCCAAGAACATGGAACACTTCCCACCTTAAGTTTTATTTTAGTTAAATTTATGTATGTAGGTGATGTACTCTTTTTCCTATCCCGGTCTTTTTCCCATGAGGTTTTGGACAGGAAGGTTTTAATGAGGAACACCCAGAAAAATAAATAAATAGAATCATTTTCAGTTGCGCTATTAGGCAAGAATACTGTTATATGGTCAAAAATTTATTTATGAAAAACTAAAAGCCTAAAAAGGTTGACCTAGCTAAAATCGACCGAAATGCCGAACCTAAAGAGCAACAACTAAAGACCTAAAAAGGTTGTCCGAGCTGAAATCGACCGAGTTATGGTCGAAATGCCGAGCCTATAAAGGTAAACAACATCTAAAGGTAGTTAAAAACCTAAAAAGGCTGACCGAGCTAAAATCGACTAAGTTGAGGTCGAAATGCCGAGCCTAAAAAGGTAAACAACACCAAAAGGTAGTTAAAAGCCTAAAAAGGTTGACCGAGCTAAAATCGACCGAGTTGAGGTCGAAATGTCGAACCTAAAGAGGTAAAAATTAAAAGCCTAAAAAGGTTGACCGAGCTAAAATCGACCGAGTTAAGGTCGAAATGCTGAACCTAAAAAGGTAACAACTAAAAACTTAAAAAGGTTGTCCGAGCTCCAAAAATGTAAAAGCCAAGCACTAACTTAGAAAAAAGTTACAAGATTGTGTTGTAAAAGCCGACATGAAAAAACAAGGCGTGAAAAAACTTAGAAAATGTTCTAAGTGAAAATTAACTCGTAAGCAAGCACGTGATTTCATTAATAAAAAGGGGAAGCCCAGAGTACATAAGAGTTCAAAATAAAAGGGCATTGCCCTAGGAACATTTTTCCTAGGTTACTCATGGGCATCCCCATGAGCAACGGTTTCAACAAATATAGAGTTGGGGTCATCCTCGGCACTCGGAGGCATAGCAGAAGACTGGTCAGGTAAGCCCATTTCGCCTCCACCATCGGCTCCCTCCTCGGTCGCTTGAACTTCAACCTTCTCTTCTTGAGTTACCTCTTCCTCATCCTCTAGCTCGAACAACGGAACTAGAATTCCATCTTTGTTAAAATCCTTGTCCACGTCAGCCAGGGAGAAGTCAGCATTCGGGTTGAAGCGCTGAAGCTGCTTCACTGCTCGGGAAAAGCCATTGACATGCTCCTTCATAATGGAGGCCTCGACTTCAGCCAGATCATATCGGAGCATTAGATTGGTCTCCTTCTCGGCCTCTAGCGACTTCCGCAGCTCGAGATTGGTCTCCTTCTGGCTTGAAGTTCCTCGGCGACCTTCTGAAGATTGAGCCGTTCGACTTTTTCTAGGTCCAACTCGGCCTGAAGAGCAGTCTTACCTTTTTCCAGCTCCTCCTTTTGGGCCTTCAGCTGGCCAACGGCCCGAGCTTGCTCCTCACACTTGGCCACGGCCTGAGCCATCTCGTCCCTCACCCTCAAGGCACGAGCTGCATTGTCCCTCATCACCTCCATTTTTTGACATTATTAGCAATCTGGTGACTCCAGAAGCGAGTAATTGAGGCGATCCAGAGAGCATAGGCAGCAGCCGCCTCCATACTCTCATTAGGCCCATGCTCCAGCAAGAGCCGAGCATCAAAAGGTTTCAGTACTTGGCCTTCGATGAGGGTAGCAGGGTCGAACTCATTCCCCCAGAGCGAGCTGATACCCGATTTGCAGTTTCCATTGTACCATTTGGTGTCTGAAGTAAAATCGGTCACCATGGGAGCATTACCTAACCTCTTATTAGCAGCAGGAGTTTCTTCAACCATCAGCAGGGGAGAAGAACTTCTTATCGGGACCTCGGACTGCATGTCTTCCCAAGTCCTTTTGGGAAGGCGAGTGTTCAGGTCAGAAGCTTCAGCAACCTTCTTTTTCTTCCCTTTGACATTTGAAGATGGAGCTGATCCACCAACAGCTTGATTAGCCGACTTCTTCATCAGGACCTGTAGTTGAACTTCCCCATTATCGCTTCAAGAAGGAAATCGGTCAGATACAATAAGCACGCTACAGGATAAATTAACACTTGTCAATAAAAAGCTACTTACATTCAAAGTCGGCTTACCGAGTGGAAGAGGTAGGAAGCTTTAAAATCCTTCCACAAGGCAGTGGCCGAGGATAAAGTTTCAGGGCCTCAACATCGACTCGTTCTTGAGCGGTCATAGAGCCGAGGTCACAGCTAGAAAATTTGAAGGGTGTGGTTGCCAGTAGAAGGGAAATTTAGGGTTTCCAGTCGAGTCAAAAAAGAAAGACTCATTACCCCCAGTAGGTCGGACTTTGAAGAAATCTGACTTGAAAAACTTATACGAGCTCTTATAGAGCCCGATGATCCCCCTCTGCTCTGCCCTACTCAGGGAGATCCAGCCAACTCGGTGCCCAAACCGAACTCGGTAAAAGTAAAGAAACTTAGGAGCATTAGCCTCTATCCCTATCTGGCCACACAGAATTTGGAAGGTTTTCAAGAAGGCCCAACTATTCGGGTGAAGCTAGGTAGGAGCAACGTTCATAATTTTTAGAACCTCACACTCGAAGGGGGTAAAGGGGATGGTGACACCAATTTGCTCAAACAAAGTCTTATATACATAGGTGAAAGCTGGTTCAGAATGAGACACTTGAAGAAACACATGTTCATTATCCGAACAGGGAAGGCATTCTATAGCACCATCGGAAGCAGTAACTTTGGCCTTGATGGCGTTAAGGGAATCGAGATTTCTGAAATTAGAATAAAATGCCCCAGCATCGGGTTTTACCCAAAAATACCCATGAATTGTAATATCCGGGTAAGGAACCCTGGGCATCCTGGAAGCAAGCTTGCGGCGCTTAGGGGCAATCGTCAGGAGTTGCAGAGCTACTCCGGTTAGAAGAAGAAGAAGTGCCCTTGGCACCTCCATCACAATGAGAGCAAGAGGGTGAATGATGAGGAGAGCCCTCAATCTGGTTGATTTCGGGCTCTATGATCTGAACCCCAGAAGAGGCATTCTGGGATACCTCGAATGAAGTTTCCATGGAAGAAATAATGAAGGGAAAGGACGATGACGTACCTGGAATAGAAAAGGAAATGCAGAAGCTTGAAGGAGAAGAGCTTGAACAAAGGTTTGAGCAAGAAAGAAGCAAATGAGCTCCTAAGCAAACTTCTCCCTAACTTATAGAGACCTTGACGCTTCGAAAGAAAACAAATCTTAACGTTACTTTTGAAAGTAATAATGACGGTCACCGTGTGAATAAAGGAAACGTCTCTTCAAGTCTGCGAAAATTCGGCACACTAATGAAGGAGTCACACGTGGCAAAGACATCGGCATAAACGCCGCAACAAGTTAATGGCTTCAATTACGCAACCAAAGAGCAAGTCTCAGAAATTAGGCCATAAAGGCCACGCGTCACAGGTAAGCCTTATCTTAATAACGAAGGCAACGTCTCTTTTCATCTCGGGAGCTACGAAACTTTGATAACAGCGCAGCTCTAAAACGACTGCCCACGTCTTGGCTTAGCTCGGCTCCTTCAAAGAAGCTTCCACGCTTTCTGAAAGCTCAAAAGCTTGGGGGGCTTGTATATGGGCCGAGGTGTAAAGCTCGCCAACTCGAAGCGTGAAGACTCAGTCGCCCGAGGTATTCACCGAAGTAAAAGATATATATATAGACCGAAGTGTGAAGCTCGGCCACTTACCTCGCCAACTTGAAAGGCTAAAGAGACAAGTTTCTAAGCTCGGTCACCGAGGTTGAAAGATTGGCCGAGGTACAAGATCGATCATTAAAATTATGGTAAAAAGGGGAAGAAAACCTACACCATAAACCTTAGATTCTCCACATAAGGTTTTTAAAGGCCAAGCTCGGCTACTGTCATGAAAACTTTTACGCTTCTACTAGATCAAAGCTTGGGGGACTTGTGTACTGGCCAATGAGTAAAACCCTGCCACCGAGCTTGGATACCCGATCCAATCAAGGTGGGAAGGATAAGATATTGATATTATCTTTAATGATCCTGATATTATCTCAAATAACCTTATCCGGTTAGAAGAGATACATCCGTCATATTAAGGTGGAAAAGATAAGATATTATCTTTAATGATCCTGATATTATCTCAAATAACCTTATCCGGTTAGAAGAGATAAATCCCTCAAATTAAGGAAATCATATCTCAAAGAAGAATTAAGAGATAAGGGGAGATAAATCCAGATCTCTTAAAGATATGGGGATCCTATTATAAAAGGAGGAGAACCCAAGAGAGAGGGATACTTTTCACTAACCCAGGTGACTCTCCCTTAAGCGTATTTGAGAAACTAGCTAGACCAAGAGACTGTTGAAGAGTCCTTGCTCGCTGGTATTCATCAGATACAAGATTAGATGATTGAGATCACTATATGACCAAGGATTGAACCGAGAACTACGTCTGGTTTTGATTCCCATTGGGATATGTAGGACCGGAAAACAACATTCTGTCAAGTCATAATCTTAAACAACCCCTGTGTTCACTCTTGGTTGACGTTCTACGGCGAGATTCGACAAGTCGTATCTCGGCAGGAACAAATACCACCACATATATTATATTGATATTATTTCCCAACTTAACAAATTTTTTCTCCGATATTGTTTTAATTTTGACATTTGTGCTTTCATCCCTGATTGGTATATCTATACAACTTGCTGCAGGTTCAACATATAGCACAAATAGGTTATAGTTGCAATTTTAACACTTTCTTTTACAATACGGTAGAACATGGATTGTGAACATTGTTAAACTTAGAAGGCTACATGTAAAAAACCTCATTCAGTGCTAAAAAAAACCAGTTAGATGACTCTAACAGGGCAACTTTATCAAAATATTATAAGGAGATTTTAGTTGCCACAATAAATTTTACAAGCAACAACAAATTATTATAATATTCAATTGAGTTGTTTATTATAATACTGTTATCATTTTTTTGGAATAAATTAGGTTGTATTTGATTCAAGAAAATATAAATACAACAATTAATCCTACAAAATGAGTATGAAAACATGAATACCGATATATGTATCAACTAAATTAATATAAGAAGTCCTGAAATCTTTCTCCGTAATAATAAATTAGCATAGCATGCAATTAGCATATAATTTTTAAAAAAGTCACTGCACTCCAATAGCGAAATGAAGAAAGCTAACCTGCGTAGAAGTAGAAACAATAACTGAATAGAAAAGGCCAAAAAAGAATCATTAACTATATTAATGAATCGAATGCACTAGCATTGAGTTCTTTATGAAACACTTGCTTCCTTTCTTCAAGTCCTTTGGATAGAATGATAATTTTTTTTTGGAGCAGGAATGTTTCTGCTATAGATTCAATTCTTGCAGGGTCACTGTTTTGCATTTCTTTGCCTTCCAGCAGTTGGGAGCATGATGTTCAGTGGGTTTGAGGACACAACAATAAGGTGTTAAGGAGAGGGGGAGTTGCCACCATGAGTATTTAACAATTTTGGATGGGCATAGAGGGCCAATAAGATGCTTGGATGCATGCTTTGAGATGGAAAAATGAGTCCAAAATTACAAAAAATAAAAAGAAAAATTTAAGATACCAATGGACTTGAGTTGAAAATACAGTAAGAAAACATCTGGTAAAATTTAATTATCTTTACATTATGATGCTAGGCGCCTAGCTAGCAATGAGATTTGGATGTTCTTCAACCAAAGCTCCTAAATATATAATTTGTGTCATGCATTATATCCAGTATCAGCATAGTACTTATTTGATGGATTTTCTAATTTCTAGTCAGTGTTATTTTTGCAATGTAACTTGGTTTTATGCCTAGAATGGCAAACTGCAAGAAAAGATATCACCAAACAGAGTGAATGATACATATAACATAACCTGATTTCATTCATCATAATATAATTACAAAAGGCAGCAGGTGGGGATCTATTTCCTAGGACAAATATAGAACCCAAGTCACCAAAAAGGAAATACAAACACTAAACCAACACCTAAACAACCAATATCCTATATCTATATATAACATCATTACAACTGAGAGTATCTGCATACCATGTTCTGTACAAAAAGACAACAAATCATAATATTCATACTTTCAGGACATTCAATTCAAAGCATCATCCTGATTACATACTATGCACAGTATGTGTTGTACAAAAAGACAAAAGACACCACATCTCCATACAAGAGACACCCTCCAAAAAATGACATCTAACACCCCTCTTTCTTTCTCTATTTGTGGGACTTTCAGCTAAAAGCCAAGCCTAGTAACCTCTTCTCCATCAAAGAATTGAGACATATTGCGCTTTGCAGGGGTTGAAGTGTTCAAATCAATAATGTTATCTGATGGCTATGGCAAAGGACTATCAACCAAGCCAAAAACAAAGACCTACACACAGAAATAAACCTCATCTCATTATAGATCAAAATTAGTTACACAAAAAACAAACATGTCACTAAATACAAAAAATCAGAAATTTCAACGTGTGAATCAGGATTTTGACTATCTTCTTTATCAAATGCAGTGGAAGAAAGATAAGTGAATGGAGGTGTGAAAATGGCCTACATTATGGAGCATACAACCAATAAGTCACAAAATATCCTAAAATTAGATAAGGTAAGCATCGATTAAGCAAAATACTTAGCTGTTCAATTAGGATTAAGCAAAATTAGAAGGTAAGCACGAGTTAAAATTTACAACATAACTAACATAATAATTAAAGGAAAAGCATCAAAGAGGGGCTTACAATTCCTTGTTCAATTAGGATGAAGAAGGCCTACTATAATTGCATGAAAGCTTAGTGTGGCAAGCTAGGATGAAGAAGGCCTACTAAAAATTGGTGCACATAGTCATAAAATGCATACTTAGTGTAACGTTTTGGACAAGAGTCTTCATAGCGGAAATACATGGAGATAGGAGAATCGATTATTTTAAAATTAAATAAAAAGTAGTAGCGATAACAATTAGGATGGCTATGCATCAAAATATGTGCATTCAAATGCAATTAAGTAAGGAGTTCACATCAAAACCATTCAAATGCACCAGCGTTTTTACAGTATAGTCATATTTAAAGGAAGAAAATCCCAATGTAAAATACAGAAATAACACTCATTAACATGTATTAAAGGAGGTTGCATTGCTCAATCCTGTAAGTGAGCTAACAGTTGCCATTTGGGGACTTTGCTGACCTCCAACTCCTAGCTGCTCCTGCTCCCTCATTTCCCACTCAAACTTGTCATCATTCCTAGTTTGGTATCCAAATAGTCTGTACAGCTTTGTACTGAATCAATTGATTTAACACAATGTAACAGTTGCCTTACCCTTTCCTCAACCCAATCCGTTCTTCAGCTTCTACGTCGTCATGGTCATCATCTTCTTCTTCTCCATCATAGCCAGAGTTCTCATCCAATATGAGACTTTGTTTGCATGAACTTTTGTTTTCTCCATTAGAAATCTATCAACCCTTTGCATGAACTTTTGTTTTCTCCCTGTTCAAAAGTCAAAGATTGTTGGCATCATTCTCATTCTCATGATAATACAATTAAGCCATGTTCCAAAAGAAAATAAAATAAATCAAATTGTGTATATACTTAGGAAAGCTCATTTGATAAGTCAAAGATCATTTTGGCTTCAAATAGATTCTTAAGCGGCTACATGCTGCTCAACAAACTAAACCCGTCACAATTCAAGATCTCCAGCAAGAAATTAAGAATTTGAAACGAGAGGTTAAAGAGATCAAGCAAGAGCAATCTGTTCACGAATTAATTCTGTCTCAATTAGCAGAGGCTCAATCAGATGACTCTGATTCTGAAGAAAAACCAGAATCAAGTGCTATAAAAAAAGATGATGAAGCGTTCCCGAATTTAATTAATCAACTGAAATTTCAAAAATTCCATGTCAAGATCAAAATTATTATTGGAGAATTTGTTCTTGATTCTACAATGCTTTTTGATACAGGTACTGATTCAAATTGTATCCATTGAGAGAAGATGAAATTCTTCACTCTTTGGATTGATAAGAATATTTTTCTCTACAGTTTTGATAACATAATCGGAACTAGCAAAAAACTTATCTTCCTGTTTATATAATTCTTTTGTGGGTATTTTTGGAATTACCCAATTATCAATATCTTGATTGATATTTTTAAAGCAGATTTCCTCTTGGAAAATACTGCTTGGATTGGTAGGAATATCAGATTCCCGAAGAGAAGAAGAAGAAGTTGAGAAGAACGGAAAGAAAGCTTAGACAGGGAGCGGGATAACATAATTTTCATTAATCTGATATCATTGTCTTCCTTTGGTTCTATAGTAACAGTAAATATAGATCTAAGCCTTACCTTGCTGAATAATTTTTTAAATGCAAATTTTAAAAATAACTTCTTCACAAAATCATTAGAACTTATTATCCTTAACCATAGCAGTACCCTACCTTTAAAAAAGGATTTACTAAATTAACCAAAAGCTACCTCAAAGTAGACTTACTGCTACTCGCTATTCATACTTTGATTTATCTTGCTTCAAGCATCGACAAATTAGACTTACTGCCTCATCATCCTCCGAGGTCTCTTACTGCTACAGCTTTAACAAGACATACCAAAGCATAAACACGGAGGTCCTTACCCGTTAAGAGGTACCCAAACCAGTTAAGCATAATAATTTCTTCTGAAAAACTCTTTTTTTTTTTTTACTCAGCAAGGTATGGATCTTAGACCCATACTACAGTTCCTACTTCCCCATCCAACCATTATTTTCCAAGAGGAAATCTGCTTTGAAAATATGAATCAGATATTGATAATTGGGTAATTCCAAAAATACCCACAAAAGAATTATATAAACCGGAAGGTAAGTTTTTGGCATTTCTACCACTCTCACTCTCTTACCTACTTTTGACTGTTTGACGGTTTGCTGGGTTGATGACCCAGATTGGGTTGATGATCCAAGTCTGATTGTTGGTTTATGGGTTGATGACCCAGATTTGGTCGATGACCCTGATGGTTTGGACACAAATTGGCACTGGAGTCCTGTAAGGACCAGTTTTCCTTTCCCCTTCCCCTTTGCAGAGGAAGTTGCTGTTTTTGGCATTTCTGCCACTCTCACTCTCCTACTTACCCTGTAAATATTCACGAGTAAGGAAGAGAATTGGAAGAGCCTTTGAGAAATTGAATTTGAAAATCAAAAGCACTCAATATTTCTTGCCATCAGGTAAAAATTGTTTTGATGCCAAGTTTTTAACATCGTTTTATAAAATATCTTTTGCAGATTTACAATCTACTCTAACCAAAAATTGTTGATTAAGTAAATCAGATTGAAATTTTGAAATACATAAAACTATTGCCAAAATCTCTTTTTTGATAGTAGAATAATTTTGTTGAGTAGAATTCCAATGTTTAGAATTATATGCAATGATATGCTCTTTTCCTGAAATTCTTTGTTTCAAAATACCACCATAACCAATGCCAGAAGCATCAATCTCAACGATTTTGAGTGCATAAGGGTTTGGAAGATAAAGACATGGAAGATTCTTTATCCGAGACTTAATAATTTTGACAACTTTTGTATGTTCATCCATCCAAGGAGGTGGTTCCTTTTTAAGACGATTATGTAAAGGTTTGATGATATTGCTAAGGTTAAGAACAAAATCAGCGACACAGTTTAGACAACATAAGAATCTTTGAAGTTGAGTTTTGTCTATTATTTGATCCGGAAATTTGTCAGCAAATTCAATTGCTCGATTGATTGGATTAATAGTCCCTAGGTAAATATTGTGACCAAGAAATCTAATTTTTGTTTGAAAAAGACTGACTTTGGTTTTAGACACAGCTAAACCATTTATTTTAATTACTCTTATGAAGATTTTCACATGTTTGAAATGTTGATCAATAGATTGAGAAAAGACTAATACATGATCAATGTAGACGAGTGTAAAGTCTGAATATGGGTTGAAAATCTCATTCATAATTCTTTGGAATTTTGAAGGAGCATCTTTTAGACCAAAGGGCATAACATTCCATTCATAATGCCCAAAAAGAACAGTGAACGCTGTTTCTAACAGTCACTTTCTTTGACTTCTATCTGATAATAGCCAGATTTCATGTCAAATTTAGAAAATATTTTTGCCGAGTTTAGACAGTTAAGCAAATCCTTTTTGTTAGGAATTGGATATCTTATCCATCTAAGGGCTTGATTTCAAGGTTTTTAGTCAATCACTAAACGAGGTGTTCCTCGCTCAATTTCTGCTTGTTTGTTGACATAAAAGGCAGGACAGGACCAATGGGATTTACTTTCCCTGATTAATCCTTTCTTTAAGAAATCAGTAATTTCCTTTTGACGATAGCTAAGGAGTTCATGATTCATTTGGATTGGTCTAGACTTGGTTGGTATTTGCCTTTCATTGAAATCTTGTTCATAAGGCAAATCTACAACGTATTTCTTTTTATTCCATAATGCTGTTGGCAAATCAGAACATACAGATTTTTGGATTTCATCAAAGAGGATATGGATCTTATCTTTGATGTTTGGTTGTTGCAATTGTAACTCAATATTCTTAAAAGAAATTTCTTCTTTGAAGAAATTGATTTGGTTAATTTTACAATCGAGAAAATTTAAATATCGAATGATTGGTTTCCTGATGAAGGGAAATACTATATCTTTTCCCAAATGTTGAGTTGTGATTTCATCATGTGTAATGGAAAGAGGGAAAAATGACCTTATGAACGGTGTTCCAAGAATCACTTCATTTTTCAGGTTCTTGACTAATAGAAATGGGGTTTCGACATGGAAACCTTGATTTTCTATTAATGCCTTTGACAACTTATAATTGATTCTAAGTTTAGAACCATTAGCTGCACTTAACCTTTAAGAGGTTTTCTCAAAGTATTTGGTAGGAATTACTCCTTCCTGAATACAATTTGAATCAACACCTGTATCAAAAAGCATTGTAGAATCAAGAACAAATTCTCCAATAATAATTTTGATCTTGATATTGAATTTTTGAATTTTTAATTGATTAACTAAATTCAGGAACGATTCATCATCTTCATTGTCCTGATTATTAGTAAGATTATCATGCTATCTTTTTTTATAGCACTTGATTCTGGTTTTTTCTTCAGAATCAGATTCATTTGATTGAGCCTCTGCTAATTGAGACAGAATTAATTTGTGAACAGATTGTTCTTGCTCGATCCCTTTAACCTCTTATTTCAAATTCTTAATTTCTTGCTGGAGATCTTGAATTGTGACGGGTTTAGTTTGTTGAGCAGCATCTAGCCGCTTAAGAATCTGTTTGAAGTCAAAATGATCTTTGACTATAACTTTGCCTTTGCTTTTGAAATCCTTTTCCGTTGATGACTCCATTGAAGATTTAAGCTTATCTAGATATTTCCGTCTTTCTTCTGGATCAGAAATTGAATTAATGACCTCAAAAGGAGATCTTGCTCCTTTGTTTGGACATTAATCTTAGGAGATGAACCCGAACTAAGACTTCCAATATCATCTTGTTGGATTTGATTGAGATCTTCAGGAAAATCACCATCCGATTCGTCTGAAGTATCTGATTGGATCAAAAGATTATTCAGTTGTTCCTCAACTGATGGTTCAAGATTTAATTCTTTGATCTTTTTCTTCAGCCTACAGTATTTACTGATGTGGCTAGGTTTGCCGCAGTTATAACAGGTAACAACTTTCTTGGAAAACCTATCACCAGTTGCTGGCTTAGGTTTAAATTCTGGTTTAGGCTTGTTATAACGTTTGTTTCTCTTATGCTTAGTATACTTGGTATACTTAGCCTTTTGGGGTTTGCTTTCGTATTTTTTGGAATATTTAGACTTATCTTTTGGACAAGGGGGTACACCAAATTATTAGCAAAAACACCCTGAATCCTTCTTAGGGGACTTTTCTTTTTTGAACTGATCTCTGACTTTGTCTTCCTTACAAAGTCTTGCCCCTATATTTTGAGTGGCTGAAATGAGTTGTCCATAACTCAATTTCTAATATGGAATATCTCCATCTGGAGATTGGGCTATAAGCTCATCTTTTATAAGATCGCCTAAAGATGTTGGGAGACCTGCAATGAACTTTTCCTTCCAGAATCTATTCTGGCAATCTTCTCTAGTGTAAACCCTAGGTAGGAAAGTATCTTTATACCACCTAAAACTGGATAACGATCTACACTTAAGATTGGACAATAAATCAGAAGATCTATCCTTCCAAGTAGAAGAATTGCCCATAAAATGTCCGCATATAGAGAAGATTAAGGTGTTGACAACATCTGGAATTGTTTCGTCGTCATTAACAAAGATTGGATTTCCTTCTGGGTCAATTTTGATTGCAGTAAACAATTGTTATTTCTCTATCTCAGAGAAAGAGTAATCCCACCAACCTTTTAGTTGGCCCGTGAATCTAGCAGTCAAAATATTGCAAATGGCTTCTTCTGAGCAATCATTCGCAGTTTGATATTCTGAGCCATCATTGTCATGTGCTGCATTGTTTGAAGGATTTGATATTATGCTTGACCATCTATGTTCCATTCATAGATGTTGTTAGCATTGAAGCTTTTGAAAGTTGGAGACTTTTCCTCAAGAAGCAGATCTGGAGGAGTGGCCCTAGGATAGTAAAGTTTTGATGGTTTTTTCCTGGATTGACTAAAAACTAGATTAAGATTGATCGGGTTGATTTAGAAGGACTGGCCACAGATTCTGTTTCTGAGCCATCTTCATTAATGACATTTATGGTTGGTTCTTTGTTCCTTATTAAGGGTCGTCCTTCTTGATTAGCAATGTTAGATGGAGACTCTGGAACACTTAATTGTTTTAATTTTTCTTCAATTTTTTGATTAATTCTTGTTTTTCCTTTTTTATCTCAGGTTTGAGAAGAAGTTGCAAACTTTCTTTGACATTCTTATTAACCTTGAAAGGTTTAAACAGGGGTTTTTCTAAGGGAGGTCTTTCTAAAGGACTATCTTTCTTAATCCTAGAAGTAGATGCATGGGTGGATGCATATTTTTTAACCAAATGTTCCCCTAGAGTTTGTAGGTATTTATTTGTATAGTTTGATTTCTCCATTAACTTGTTAATGTCACGAGCAGAGACTGCTTCATCAGTATTTTTTGAATTCAACGGAGCAGCCATAATTGGTTTGTTGGTGCTAGGTTCTTTAACACCAGGGAGTTGGAAAGAGTTATTTGGTGGTAACTCTGTTTTGACTAACTCACCATTTTTCAAATGCCATATTGTAATGATATTAGTGGTTTTATCAACATCTATCTTTGTTTTCCAAGGATAGATAATTTGATTTTTGACTGCATAAGCATGAAACCAGTCGAAAAATAAAACATTTGTCTTAACATTGTTAAGAAATTAATAATATTCTTCCTGAATATTAACTCTGTTTGTTCCCTTGTACTTTTGTAAGAGCTATTCTCTTTGAGGTTTCCATTCCTCAGAGTAAAAGTCCTTTCTCAAGGATTCCTTATCAATACTGAACTTACAAATCATTATAAGATTCATTAATAGAGGAAAAAGTTGGAGACTGAATTGATCTTTGATCATCTTCTGGCTGATAAATTGGTCTAGGGATAGTAGATGGTGTATCTAATCCTTGAAGATTAATTGTTGGAATTTGAGAAGTAGTTGAGAAAAATTGTCTTGAGGGAACATATCTAAAGTCTTCTGATCTAAGACTAGAAGATCTGATAGAACTGAATGAATTTCTTCTTTCAAAGACTAATTCAACTTGTCCTGATAGATTTTGAACAATTCTATTGAAATCTGACGTTTCCCTTGGTAAAGCTGGTGTAGCTTTATCCAATACCCATCTTTCTGGTAAGACTACGTCCTTCCAGAGGATTGTTTTTGGGACAATTACGTTTACTTTAGTAACATTAGTAAGAAACAGGGTTGTCTCTTCTGATTTGAGAACTTTACAATTACAAGAATTCATAACCTTGTACTGATTTCTGTAAAGCAAAACTGCTGGGATAGATCCAGGCTTCATGTCTAAGCCACAAATCTTAGTGTTTAAAAATAGGGAGTCCATAATATTTCTATCCTGTAGACTCAGCGTCTTGTTTGGGTAACAATTAAAATAGATCGGACCGTGACTTAGGCTAGTTTCTACCATACCTAAAAGGGAATCTTGGAATTTATTGTGCCTAATATCTCTTAAGCACATCAAGATTGAATCATTTACTCCTTGGCGGATTAAAGATTTAATAGTTACCTGAACACATCCTATGTGTAGGTATCTATATTTTTGTTTATGATTTTTGATTGTATCCATTGAGAGAAGATGAAATTCTTCACTCTCTGGATTGATAGGAATATTTTTATCTACCGTTTTGATAACATAATCGGAAGTATAAAAAAGCTTACCTTCCGGTTTATATAATTCTTTTGTGGTTATTTTTGGAATTATCCAATTATCAATATCTTGATTGATATTTTCAAAGCAAATTTCCTCTTGGAAAATACTACTTGGATTGGTAGGAATATCAGATTCCTGAAGAGAAGAAGGTTTAGAAGAACGGAAAGAAAGCCTAGACAGGGAGCGGGATAACATAATTTTCATTAATCTGATATCATTGCCTTCCTTTGGTTCCATAGTAACAGTAAATATAGATCTAAGCCTTACCTTTCTGAATAATTTTTTAAATGAAAATTTTAAAAATAACATCTTTACAAAAATTTACAAAAGCATTAGATCTTATTATCCGTAACCATAACTGTACAGTACCTTTAAAAAAGGATTTACTAAATTAACAAAAAGCTACCTTAAACTAGACTTACTGCTACTCGTTATTCATACTTTGATTTATCTTGCTTCAAGCATCGACAAATTAGACTTACTGCCTCATCATCCTTCGAGGTCTTACTGCTACCGCTTTAACAAGACATACCAAAGCATAAACACGGAAGTCCTTACCAATTAAGAGGTACCCAAACCAGTTAAGCATAATAATTTCATCTGAAAGACTATTTTTTTTTACTCAGCAAGGTATGGATCTTAGACCCATACCACAATTCCTGCTTCCCCATCTGGCTTTGATACCAGAGGGATAACGGGGTTACAGGAAGGGAGAAATGGGAAAAGAGAGGAGGATGAAAGAAGTAGGAGAATAGGCGGGGATTTACATATAATAAAACAAAATAATTAAAATATGCAGATTAAAACATGAAAACAGTAAAAACAGATACTGCAGAAATTAAAATAGAAAATATAAAAAACTTAAAACATAAACCCAGAAAGAGGGTAGAACCGACCAAGATCTGGAAAAATTAAAAAGAAACCGGAGCGGAGGCAGAGCCTCACCAGAACCGATGGAGGGAGAAGAGAAGATTTCTAAACCATGTCTTTATAGATTGAACGATTGAAAACTACAAGACTGAACACTACAAGATTGAAAGAAATAAAAGAGGAAGAAGAAAAACAGAGGAACTCACAATATGAGAACTCTCAGAACACTCAGAGCTTCTCTCTATAAAACTCTCTCTGAAATTTTGGATGCTTAACAACTTAGCCTGGCATCCTACTTAAAGAAGATTGAAAATTTACTATTACAACCGTACCAGTTACAAAAACCTATACTGTTGTAACTATTGATGAACTGTGCCGATATCTTGACAGGAACTGTGACAATCGGTAATGAACAGTACTTGAAGCTGACTTGAACTATTCAAGCTAGAAAAATTGTTTGAGATTGTCGGTTGAGTGACTGGAATTATTCATCATCACTCAAGGTGACTGTTGTGTCGATTCCAAAGCAATCATCTTCATTCTGATTGAATGGATCCGGACATTGGCTTGTATCCTCGTGGTCTTCATCTTCATCAGACTGAGGGATCTTCTGTTGGGATAATTTTGATGATTTTGTTGAAGAGACTATCTCCTCCTTTGCTAGTTTTAAGATAGTCTCCATATTTTGAAGGAAACTTTCTTTTGATTTGGACCCTGCCAAAACTGAAACTATTTGCGATCTTTGATTCAGAAATTCACATGTTTCTGGATTGGCTGCTTTCATCCATTTAGGATTTTGTTGGAACCATGTTTTGACACTGTCACTATTATGATTGTTTTAGTACCAGAAAACATTGTATCAAGCTTGTTGATAATCCCAGTAATTAAAACCAATGGGATCAAAAGTTTGAGAAATTTGTTTGCAAATATTTAAATTCTTTCCAAATTGTTCAGGTGTTAAAACCTTTAAAATCTGGAAAGTTGAATGAGTGTATGCGGATTGAACTTTGGGATCTCGATAATGTTTAATTGAGATTGAATCAGTATCAATCAATATAAACTCATAAAAATTTCTGGTTTTGTTTGATTGTGTTTGTTGAAAATGAGAACCATTTTGAAAGATTTTGGCTGGAACTTTGTTAGGGTTAGTATCCCAAAATCTTGGTTCCATTTGAACAACAAACTGTGTTTGGTTTTTTGCAACATATTTAGTTGCAGAGGTTTGAGTTTGGGTGTTGTCTTTTGATAATCTTGAATCTGGCTTGACAACATTTAAAGGAGTAGCTGTTTGGGCTAACTCTTTGATTAGGTCTTTGAGAGGGGGTGGAGAACCTGATTCTTCCTCCACTCTATCACCCCAAGTTCCTTTTGACTATTTGGCTGTTTGCTGGGTTGATGACCCAGATTGGGTTGATGACCTAAGTTTGATTGTTGGTTTCTGGGTTGATGACCCAGGTTTGGTCGATGACCCTGATGGTTTGGACGCAACTTGGCGTCGGAGTCCTGTAAGGACCAGTTTTCCTTTCCCCTTCCCCTTTGCAGAGGAAGTTGCTGTTTTTGGCATTTCTGCCACTCTCACTCTTTTACCTACCTTGTAAATATTCATGAGTAAGGAAGTCAGGAAGAGAATTGGAAGAGCCTTTGAGAAATTGAATTTGAAAATCAAAAGCACTTAATATTGCTTGCCATCTGGCAAAAATTTGTTTTGATGCCAAGTTTTTAACATCTTTTTGTAAAATATCTTTTGCAGATTTACAATCTACTCTAACAAAAAATTTTTGATTTAGTAAATCAGATTGAAATTTTGAAATACATAAAACTATTGACAAAATCTCTTTTTTGATAGTAGAATAATTTTGCTGAGCAGAATTCCAATGTTTAGAAGTATATGCAATGATATGATCTTTTCCTGAAATTCTTTGTTTCAAAATATTGCCATAACCAATGCCAGAAGCATCAGTCTCAACGATTTTGAGGGCAGAAGGGTTTGGAAGATTCTTTATCCGAGACTTAATAATTTTGACCACTTTTGTACGTTCATCCGTCCAAGGAGGTGGTTCCTTTTTAAGACGATTATGTAAAGGTTTGATGATATTGCTAAGGTTACGAACAAAATCAGCGACATAGTTTTGACAACCTAAGAATCTTTGAAGCTGAGTTTTGTCTATTATTTGATCCGGAAATTTGTCAGGAAATTCAATTGCTCTATTGATTGGAATAATAGTCCCATAGTAAATATTATGACCAAGAAATCTAATTTTTGTTTGAAAAATACTGACTTTGGTTTTAGACACAGCTAAACCATTTATTTTAATTATTCCTATGAAGATTTTCACATGTTTGAAATGTTGGTAAGTTGATTGAGAAAATACTAATACATCATCAATGTAGACGAGTGTAAAGTCTGAATATGGGTTGAAAATCTCATTCATAATTCTCTAGAATTCTGATGGAGCATTTTTTAGACCAAAGGGCATAACATTCCATTCATAATACCTAAAAGGAACAATGAATGTTGTTTCGTAACGGTCACTTTCTTTGACTTCTATCTGATAATAGCCAGATTTCATGTCAAATTTGGAAAATATTTTTGCCGAGTTTAGACAGTTAAGTAAATCCTTTTTGTTAGGAATTTGATATCTTATCCATCTAAGGGCTTGATTTCAAGGTTTGTAGTTAATCACTAAACGAGGTGTTCCTCGCTCAATTTCTGCTTGTTTGTTGACATAAAAGGCAGGACAAGACCAATGGGATTTACTTTCCCTGATTAATCCTTTCTTTAAGAAATCATTAATTTCCTTTTGACAATAGCTAAGGAGTTCATGATTCATTTGGATTGGTCTAGACTTGGTTGGTATTTGCCTTTCATTGAAATCTTGTTCATAAGGCAAATCTACAACGTATTTCTTTCTATTCCATAATGCTGTTGGCAAATCAGAATAGACAGATTTTTGGATTTCATCAAAGAGGATATGGATCTTATCTTTGATGTTTGGTTGTTGCAATTGTAACTCAATATTCTAAAAAGAAATTTCTTCTTTCAAGAAATTGATTTGGTTAATTTTACAATCGAGAAAATTTAAATCTCGAATGATTGGTTTCCTGATGAAAGGGAAAACTATATCTTTTCCCAAATGTTGAGTTGTGATTCCATCATGTGTAATGGAAAGAGGGAAAAGTGACCTTATGAACGGTGTTCCAAGAATCACCTCATTTTTCAGGTTCTTGACTAATAGAAATGGGGTTTCGACATGGAAACCTTGATTTTCTATTAATGCCTTTGACATCATATAGCTGATTCTAAGTTTAGAACCATTAGCTGCACTTAACCTTCCATAGGTTTTCTCAAAGTATTTGGTAGGAATTAGTACTTCCTGAATACAATTTGAATCAACACCTGTATGAAAAAGCGCTGTAAAATCAAGAATAAATTCTCCAATAATAATTTTTATCTTGATATGGAATTTTTCAATTTTTAATTGATTAACTAATTTCAGGAACGCTTCATCATCTTGATTATCCTGATTATTAGTAAGACTATCATGCTCATCTTTTTTGATAGCACTTGATTCTGGTTTTTCTTCAGAATCAGATTTATCTGATTGAGCCTCTGCTAATTGAGATAGAATTAATTTGTGAACAGATTGTTCTTGCTCAGTCTCTTTAACCTCTTGTTTCAAATTCTTAATTTCTTGCTGGAGATCTTGAATTGTGACGGATTTAGTTTGTTGAGCAGCATCTAGCTGCTTAAGAATCTGTTTGAAGTCTAAATGATCTTTGAAATCCTTTTCCGTTGAGGACTCTATTGAAGATTTAAGCTTATCCAGATATTTCCGTCTTTCTTTTGGATCAGAAATTGAATTAATGACCTCAAAAAGGAGATCTTGCTCCTTTGTTAGGACATTAATCTCAGGAGATGAATCGGAACTAAGACTTCCCATATCATCTTGTTAGATTTGATTGAGATCTTCAGGAAAATCACCATTTGATTCGTCTAAAATATGATTCGATCAAAAGATTATTCAGTGTAGAAATTAAAACAAAATATAAAAAACTTAAAACATAAACCTAGAAAGGTGGTAGAACCGACCAAGATCTGGAAAAACTAAAAAGAAACTGGAGCAAAGGCAGAGCCTCACCAGGATCGGTGGAGGGAGAGGAGAAGATTTCTAAACCATGTGTTTATATATTGAATGATTGAAAACTACAAGATTGAACTCTACAAGATTGAAAGAAAGAAAAGAGGAAGAAGAAAAATTGAGGAACTCAAAATATGAGAACTCTCATAACACTCAGAGCTTTTCTCTCTAAAACTCTCTTTGAAATTTCGGATCCTTAACAGCTGAGCCTGGCATCCTATTTAAAGAAAATTGAAAATTTACTATCACAAGAGTACCAGTAACAAAAACCTATACTATTGCAACTATTGATGAACAGTGCCGGTAACTTAACTGGGACTGTTTTGTCGGTAATGAACCGTGTCGATATCTTGATTGGAACTGTGACTGTCGGTAATGAATAGTACTTGAAGGTGACTGGAACTATTCAAGCCAGAAAAATTGTTTGAGATTGCCTGTTGAGTGACTGTAATTATTCATCAACACTCAAGTTGACTATTGTGTCGATTCCATAGCAATCATCTTCATTCTGATAGAATGGATCCGAACATTGGCTTGTATCCTCCTGGTCTTCATCTTCACCAGATTGGGGGAGCTTCTGTTGGGATGATTTTGATGATTTTGTTGAAGAGGCTATCTCCTCCTTTGCCAGTTTTAAGATAGTCTCTATATTCTGAAGGAAACTTTCTTTTGATTTGGACCCTGCCAAAACTGAAACTATTTGCGATCATTGATTCAAAAATTCACTTGTTTCTGGATTGGCTGCTTTCACCCATTTAGGATTTTGTTGGAACCATGTTTTGACACTATCGCTGGTGGATGCCGCATAGTTGAACCGAGCCCACCATTTGACATATGTTGATCCATACATAATGGGCAAAATACCATGATAATGATCTTGCTTCTGGTATTTGTATTGACAGTTGAACACCCAAGCTAGGGAGAATTTTGAGAAAAATATTAAATTGACAGGAAAAGGGCTTTCCTTAATGTCAAAATATTTTTCAAATGTTTGATATCCTTCTAAGACTTTTGCAGGAAGGATCTGTTTGATAGGGCGAAAAATCCTCCCCCAATGGACGAACCAATGTGGAAATTTGTAATTAACATTCTTTTTGAAATAAATCAACCAAGAATGTTTGTTTTGATTGTTTTGGTACCAAAAACATTGTACTTTGCTTGCTGATAATCCCTGTAATTAAAACCTATGGGATCAAAAGTTTAAGAAATTTTTTTGCAAATATTTAAATTCTTTCCAAATTGTTCAGGTGTTAAAACCTTTAAAATCTGGAAATTTGAATAAGTGTATGCTGATTGATCTTTGGGATCTCGATAATGTTTAATTGAGACTGAATCAATATCAATCAATATAAACTCATCAAAATTTCTGGTTTTGTTTGATTGTGTTTGTTGAAAATGAGAACCATTTTGAAAGATTTTGGCTGGAACTTTGTTAGGGTTAGTATCCCAAAATCCTGGTTGCATTTGAATAACCAATTGTGTTTGGTTTTTTGCAACATAGAAAGAAATAGGAGAACAAAGATAGATGTTGATAAAACCACTAATGTCATTACAATATGGCATTTGAAAAATGGTGAGTTAGTCAAAACAGAGTTACCACCAAATAACTCTTTCCAACTCCCTGGTGTTAAAGAACCTAGCACCAACAAACCAATTATGGCTGCTCCGTTGAATTCAAAAAATACTGATGAAGCAGTCTCTTCTCATGACATTAACAAGTTAATGGAGCAATCAAACTATACAAATAAATACCTACAAACTCTAGGGGAACATTTGGTTAAAAAATATGCATCCACCCATGCATCTACTTCTAGGATTAAGAAAGATAGTCCTTTAGAAAGACCTCCCTTAGAAAAACCCCTGTTTAAACCTTTCAAGGTTAATAAGAAGGTCAAAGAAAGTTTGCAACTTCTTCTCAAGCCTGAGATAAAAAAGGAAAAACAAGAATTAATCGAAAAATTGAAGAAAAATTAAAACAATTAAGTGTTCCAGAGTCTCCATCTAACATTGTTAATCAAGAAGGACGACCCTTAATAAGGAACAAAGAACCAACCATAAATGTCATTAATGAAGATGGCTCAGAAACAGAATCTGTGGCCAGTCCTTCTAAATCAACCCGATCAATCTTAATCTAGTTTTTAGTCAATCCAGGAAAAAACCATCAAAACTTTACTATCCTAGGGCCACTCCTCCAGATCTGCTTCTTGAGGAAAAGTCTCCAACTTTCAAAAGCTTCAATGCTAACAACATCGATCTATGAATTGAACGTAGATGGTCAAGCAGAATATCAAATCCTTCAAACAATACAGCACATGACGATGATGGCTACAACATATCAAACTGCGAATGATTGCTCTGAAGAAGCCATTTGCAATATTTTGACTGTTGGATTCACGGGCCAACTAAAAGGTTGGTGGGATTACTCTTTCTCTGAGATACAGAAAGAACAAATGTTTACTACATTCAAAACTGACGCAGAAGGAAATCCATAAGAAAGACGGAAATATCTGGATAAGCTTAAATCTTCTGTGGAGTCCTCAATGGAAAAGGATTTCAAAAGCAAAGGCAAAGTTATAGTTAAAGATCATTTTGACTTCAAACAGATTCTTAAGTGGCTAGATGCTGCTCAATAAACTAAACTCGTCACAATTCATTATCTCCAGCAGGAAATTAAGAATTTGAAACAAGAGGTTAAAGGGATCAAGCTAGAACAATCTGTTCACAAATTAATTCTGTCTTAATTAGTAGAGGCTCAATTAGATGAATCTGATTCTGAAGATAAACCACAATCAAGTGCTATAAAAAACAATGAGCATGATAATCTTACTAATAATTAGGACAATCAAGATGATGAAGCATTCCTGAATTTAGTTAATCAATTAAAATTCAAAAATTCAATATCAAGATCAAAATTATTGTTGGAGAATTTGTTCTTGATTCTACAATGCTTTTTGATACAGGTGTTGATTCAAATTGTATTCAGGAATGATTAATTCCTACCAAATACTTTGAGAAAACCTCTGAAAGGTTAAGTGCGGGTAATGATTCGAAACTTAGAATCAATTATAAGCTATCAAAGGCATTAATAGAAAAATCAAGGTTTCCATGTCGAAACCCCATTTCTATTAGTCAAGAACCTGAAAAATGAAGTGATTCTTGGAACACCGTGCATAAGGTCACTTTTCCCTCTTTCCAATACACGTGATGGAATCACAACTCAACATTTGGGAAAAGATATAGTTTTTCCCTTCATCAAGAAACCAATCATTCGAGATTTAAATTTTCTCGATTGTAAAATTAACCAAATCAATTTCTTGAAAGAAGAAATTTATTTTCAGAATATCGAGTTACAATTGCAACAACCAAACATCAAGGATAAGATCCAGATCATCTTTGATGAAATCTAAAAATCTGTCTGTTCTGATTTGCCAACAACATTTTGGAATAGAAAGAAATACGTTGTAGATTTGCCTTATGAACAAGATTTCAATGAAAGGAAAATACCAACCAAGTCTAGACCAATCCAAATGAATCACGAACTCCTTAGATATTGTCAAAAGGAAATTAATGATTTCTTAAATAAAGGATTAATCAGGGAAAATAAATCTCCTTGGTCCTGTTTTGCCTTTTATGCCAACAAAGAAGCAAAAATTGAGCGAGGAACACCTCATTTAGTGATTAACTACAAACCTTTAAATCAAGACCTTAAATGGTTAAGATATCCAATTTCTAACAAAAAGGATTTGCTTAACCGTCTAAACTCAGCCAAAATATTTTCCAAATTTGACATGAAATCTGGTTATTATCAGATAGATGTCAAAGAAAGTGACCATTACAAAACAGCATTCACTGTTCCTTTAGGACATTATGAATGGAATGTTATGCCCTTTGGTCTAAAAAATGCTCCTTCAAAGTTCCAGATAATTATGAATGAGATTTTCAACCCATATTCAGACTTTATACTCGTCTACATTGATGATGTATTAGTCTTTTCTCAATCTATTGATTAACATTTTAAACATGTGAAAATCTTCATAGGAGTAATTAAAAGAAATGGTTTAGCTATGTCTAAAACCAAAGTCAGTCTTTTTCAAAAAAAAATAGATTTCTTGGTCATAATATTTACCAAGTGACTATTATTCCAGTCAATAGAGCAATTGAATTTGCTGACAAATTTTCGGATCAAATAATAGACAAAACTCAACTTCAAAGATTCTTAGGTTGTCTAAACTATGTCGCTGATTTTGTTCCTAACCTTAGCAATATCATCAAACCTTCACATAATCGTCTTAAAAAGGAACCACCTCCTTGGATGGATGAACAAACAAAAGTGGTCAAAATTATTAAGTCTCAGATAAAGAATCTTCCATGTCTTTATCTTCCAAACCCTTCTGCCCTCAAAATCGTTGAGAATGATGCTTCTGGTATTGGTTATGACGGTATTTTGAAACAATGAATTTCAGGAAAATAGCATATCATTGCATATACTTCTAACATTGGAATTCTACTCTGCAAAATTATTCTACTGTCAAAAAAGAAATTTTGGCAACAGTTTTATGTATTTCAAAATTTCAATCTGATTTACTTAATCAAAATTTTTTGGTTAGAGTAGATTGTAAATATCAAAAGATATTTTACAAAAAGATGTTAAAAACTTGGCATCAAAACAAATTTTTGCCAGATGATAAGCAATATTAAGTGCTTTTGATTTTCAAATTGAATTTCTCAAAGGCTCTTCCAATTCTCTTCCTGACTTCCTTACTCGTGAATATTTACAGGGTAGGTAAGAGAGTGAGAGTGGCTGAAATGCCAAAAACAGCAACTTCCTCTGCAAAGGGGAAGGGAAAAGGAAAACCGGTCCTTACAGGACTCCAGCGCCAAGTTACGTCCAAACCATCGGGATCATCGACCAAATCTGGGTCATCAACCCAGAAACCAACAATCAAACTTGGGTCATCAACCCAGCAAACCGCCAAACAGTCAAAAGAAGACTATGGCATCCCTATTCAAACTTTGTTAGCCTTTCAAACTCAAGGCCTAACCAAACTCCCTGAAGGAACTTGGGGTGGTAGAGTGGAGGAAGAATCAGGTTCTCCACCCCCTCTTAAAGACCTTATCAAAGAGCTAGCCCAAACAACTACTCCTTTAAATGTTGTCAAGCCAGATACAAGATTATCAAAAGACAACACCCAAAGTCAAACCTCTACAACTAACTATGTTGTAAAAAACCAAACACAATTTGTTCTTCAAACGGAACCAAGATTTTGGGATACTAACCCTAACAAGGTTCCGACCAAAATATTTCAAAATGGTTCTCATTTTCAACAAACACAATCAAACAAAACCAGAAATTTTTATGAGTTTATATTGATTGATACTGATTCAGTCACAATTAAACATTATTAAGGTCCCAAAGATCAATCGGCATACACTCATTCAACTTTCAAGATTTTAAAGGTTTTAACACCTGAACAATTTGGAAAGAATTTAAATATTTGCAAAAAATTTTCTCAAACTTTTGATCCCATTGGTTTTAATTACTGAGATTATCAACAAGCAAAGTACAATGTTTTCTAGTACCAAAACAATCAAAACAAACATTCTTGGTTGATTTATTTCAAAAAGAATGTTATTTACAAATTTCCACATTGGTTCGTCCATTGGTGGAGAATATTTGGCCCTATCAAACAGATCCTTCCTGCAGAAGTCTCAGAAGGATATCAAACATTTGAAAAATATTTTGATATTAAGAAAAGCCCTTTTCCTGTTAATTTAATATTTTTCTCAAAATTCTCCATGGCTTGGGTGTTCAGCTGGCAATACAAATACCAGAAGCAAGATCATTATCCTGGTATTTTGCCCATTTTGCAAAGATCAACATATGTCAAATGGTGGGCTCAGTTCAACTATACGACAGCCACCAGTGACAGTGTCAAAACATGGTTCCAACAAAATCCTAAATGGATGAAAGAAGCCAATCCAGAAACATGTGAATTTCTAAATCAAAGATCGCAAATAGTTTCAGTTTTGGCAGGGTCCAAATCAAAAGAAAGTTTCCTTCAGAATATGGAGACTATCTTAAAACTGGCAACGGTGGAGATAGCCTCTTCAACAAAATCATCAAAATCATCCCAACAGAAGCTCCCCCAGTCTGATGAAGATGAAGACTAGGAGGATACAAGCTAATGTTTGGATCCATTCTATCATAATGAAGATGATTGCTATGTAATCGACACAACAGATAACTTGAGTGATGATGAATAATTCCACTCACTCAACCGGCAATCTCAAACAAATTTTCTGGCTTGAATAGTTCCAGTCACCTTCAAGTACTATTCATTCCTGACAGTCACAGTTCCAATCAATATACCGACACTGTTCATCACCGGCACTATTCATTACCGACAAAACACTCCCAGTCAAGTTACCGACACTGTTCATCAATAGTTGCAATAGTATAGGTTTTTGTTACTGGTATTGTTGTAATAATAAATTTTCAATCTTCTTTAAATTGGATGCCATGCTCAGTTGTTAAGCATCCGAAATTTTACAGAGAGTTTAGAGAGAGAAGCTGAGTGTTCTGAGAGTTCTCATATTGTGAGTTCCTTTGTTTTTCTTCTTCCTCTTTTCTTTCTTTCAATCTTGTAGTGTTCAATCTTGTAGTTTTCAATCGTTCAATCTATAAACACATGGTTTAGAAATCATCTATTCTCCCTCCCCCAGTCTTGATGATGCTCTGCCTCCGCTCCAGTTTCTTTTTAATTTTTCCAGATCTTGGTCGGTTCTACAACATTTCTGGGTTTATGTTTTAAGTTTTTTATATTTTCTGTTTTGATTTCTACAGTATCTGTTTTTACTATTTTTATGTTTTAATCTGCATATTTTAATTATTTTGTTTTATTATATGTAAATCCCTGCCTGTTCTCCTACTTCTTTCATCCTGCTCTCTTTTCCCCTTTCTCCCATCCTGTAACCCCGTTATCCCTCTGGTAGAGAAAGTTTGCAACTCCTTCTCAACCCTGAGATAAAAAAGGAAAAAAAAAGAATTAATCGAAAAATCGAAGAAAAATTAAAACAATTAAGTGTTCCAGAGTCTCCATCTAACATTGTTAATCAAGAAGGAAGACCCTTAATAAGGAACAAAGAACCAACCATAAATGTCATTAATGAAGATGGCTCAAAAACAGAATCTGTGGCTAGTACTTCTAAATCAAAACCTTTTGAAAAATCCCCGATCAATCTTAATCCAATTTTTAGTCAATCCTGGAAAAAACCATCAAAACTTTAGTATCCTAGGGCCACTCCTCAATATCTGCTTCTTGAGGAAAAGTCTCCAACTTTCAAAAGCTTCCATGCTAACAACATCTATGAATGGAACATAGATGGTCAAGCAGAATATCAAATCCTTCAAACAATGCAGCACATGACGATGATGGCTGCACCATATCAAAATGCGAATGATTGCTCAGAAGAAGCCGTTTGCAATATTTTGACTGCTGGATTCACGGGCCAACTAAAAGGTTTGTGGGATTACTCTTTCTCTAAGATACAGAAAGAACAAATGTTTACTGCAATCAAAACTAACGCAGAAGGAAATCTAATCTTCGATAATGATGGCGAAACAATTCCAGATGCTGTCAACACCTTAATCTTCTCTATATGTGGACATTTTATGGGCAATTCTTCTACTTGGAAGGATAGATCTACTGATTTATTGTCCAATCTTAAGTGTAGATCATTATCCAGCTTTAGGTGGTATAAAGATACTTTCCTAACTAGGGTTTACACTAGAGAAGATTGCCAGAATAGATTCTTGACGGAAAAGTTCATTGTAGGTCTCCCAACATCTTTACGTGATCTTGTAAAAGATGAGCTTATAGCCCAATCTCCAGATAGAAATATTCCATATGAGCAATTGAGTTATGGACAACTCATTGTAGCCACTCAAAAGATAGGGGAAAGACTTTGTAAGGAAGACAAAGTCCAAGATCAATTCAAAAAAGAAATGGCCGCTAAGAAGGATTTAGGGTCTTTTTGCAAACAATTTGGTATACCCCCTTGTCCAAAAGATAAGTCTAAATATTCCATAAAATACGGAAGCAAACCCCAAAAGGCTAAGTATACCAAGTATATTAAGTATAAGAGAAACAAACGTTATAACAAGCCTAAACCAGAATTTAAACCTAAGCCAGCAACTGGTGATAGGTTTTCCAACAAAGCGGTTACCCGTTATAACTGCGGCAAACCTGGCCACATCAGTAAATACTGTAGGCTGAAGAAAAAGATCAAATAATTAAATCTTGAACCATCAATTAAGGAACAACTGAATAATCTTTTGATCCTATCAGATACTTCAGACGAATCAGATGGTGATTTTCCTGAAGATCTCAATCAAATCCAAGAAGGAAGATAATCTCATTTCACTTTTGAAGAGGCACAAGAAGGCTATTGGAGGGCATATGGAAGACATAAGAGGAATCAGTCCTAGCCTTTGTATGCACTGAATTCTGTTAGAGGATGATGCCAAGAACAGTATTGAAGACCACAGTAGATTGAACCCGATTTTGAAAGAAGTGGTGAAAAAGGAGATCATTAAATGGCTTGACTCAGGAATCATCTACCCCATTTCAGATAGTGTGTGGGTAAGTCCTGTGCAGTGTGCCCCAAAGAAAGAAGGAGTCACTGTGGTGAAAAATGAGAAGAATGAGATGATTCCTACAAGAACAGTCACAGGTTGGAGGGTATGCATGGATTATAGAAAGCTGAACTAGGCCACAAGGAAGTATCATTTTCCATTACCATTTATTGATCAGATGCTTGATAGGTTGTCTAGGAGAGACTTTTACTACTTCCTAGATGGCTATTCAGGATACAACCAGATAGCAGTGGCACCTGAAGATCAGCAGAAGACCACCTTTACTTGTCCATATGGTACATTTGCTTTCAAAAGAATGCCTTTTGGGCTCTGCAATGCTCCAACAACTTTTCAGAAGTGCATGATGGCCATCTTTTCTGATTTTATCGAGAAGACTATGGAAAATTTCATGGATGATTTATCTGTTTTTGGAGATTCATTCATGGGACTTGGACAATCTAGAGCAAGTGCTGGACAGATGTGAAGAAACCAATTTAGTTTTGAATTGGGAGAAATGTCATTTCATGGTCAAGGAATGCATTGTCTTGGGCCACAAAGTATCAAAGAAAGGTTTAGAGGTGGACAAAGCTAAGATTGAGGTAATTGAAAAACTTCCCCCACCCAATTCTGTCAAGGGCATCAGAAGTTTTTTAGGCCATGCTGGATTTTACAGGAGATTCATTAAGGATCTTTCCAAAATATCAAAGACTCTATGCAAATTACTGGAGCATGATAGTGCATTTAACTTCACGGAGGAATGTTTATCAGCTTTTGAAACTTTGAAAAAGGCTTTGATCACTGCCCCTGTAATAGTAGCTCTAGATTGAGAGAAGCCATTTGAGTTGATGTGCGATGCAAGTGATTTTGCAGTTGGAGCCGTGTTAGGTCAAAGTCATAACAAGATATTCCATACTGTCTATTATGCTAGCAAGACTTTCATTGATGCTCATATCAACTACACCACTACAGAAAAAGAATTGTTGGCAGTCGTGTATGCTTTTGACAAGTTCATACCATATCTGGTGGGAACCAAAGTAGTGGTATACACAGATCATGCAGCCATCAAGTATCTCATTGACAAGAAGGATGCAAAGCCAAGGCTTATCAGATGGGTGCTTTTGCTTCAAGAATTTGATTTGGAGATCAAAGACAAGAAGGGAATTGAAAATTAGGTAGCTGATCATCTCTCCAGAATTGTTAAAGAATGAGAAACCAAGCCTCAAGGAGAAATCAAAGAAATTTTTCCCGATGAACACCTTTTACTGATTGAAGATGCTGCAGCACCCTGGTACACAAACATTGTGAATTTTCTGGTCAGTGGGGTAATTCCAGTGGAAATGAACTCTCAACAGAAAAGGATGTTTCTGCATCAAGTTAAACACTTTTATTGGGATGAACCCTTTTTGTACAAAAGATGCCAAGACCAGATCATGAGGAGATGTGCTGTTGAGGAAGAAGTACAAGATATGCTTGGTGACTGCCATTCTGCTCCTTATGGTGGTCACTTTGGAGGAAAAAGAACAGCTGCTAAAGTCTTACAATCAGGGTGTTTATGGCCCACTTTCTTCAGATATGCTCAAGAGTATGCCAAGAATTGTGACAGATGTTACAGGGTGGGGAATATTTCCAATAGACAAGAGCTGCCACTCAACACCATTTTGGAGATTGAATTGTTTGATGTATGGGGATTATATTTTATGGGGCCATTCCCTGTCTCTTATGTGAAACACAAACTATGATTGTACACTTCAAAAAAGAAGGTTGCCGAACGCAACCTTATATCAATAATGTCCCCTGTAGAGAGTGGAGTCGGATTGTCGAACATCTGCACGTTCAATTGGACATAAGATTAATCTTATAAGTAATAAACTAAAATAAAATATAAGTAATCTATAATTAATTGTTACAACTAATTGTGTTACTAATTAGTTACCTCCTGCCATCTTTCAGTAATACCGATGGAGACAATTTCGAGAATCCACTTCATCACGTAATATCCGCACTCCCATCCGCCACGTTGTCTACGAGACTACAAATGAAACCAAATTTGAATATAAGGAATTAAACACAAAGTAATACTAATTGTAAACTGCACTTGAAGCATTTGTAGTAATAAACATCTTACGTTAGGAATAATCCACCTTAGGCCTACGCCTTTCACCACCCAAAATACGGTTCGCATCCATAGAACTATCATAAGAAAATAAACATTAATTAAAGTATATGTTATAGATTTCGGATAAATAAAACAACTTGATTACTGATTAATTAAATGCTTACGTTTCAATAGCGGTCTTGATATCCTTCGTCGGCTTCCTTCCCACCGAGCAGAAGAAGACCACGAAATTCACACGAGGACATATGATCAATAATTGCCAATGTTCACTGCATTTGCGAAACAGTTAGTGACAAGTCATATATAGTTACAATTAAATAATAACTTGTAAACTTGTACTTACTCCTTGAGGTAAGGTGCAAGGTAGCACTGATGATTGTCTCGAGCAAGTATAGGGCGTATGTTCGCGACCACGTCTTCTGATAGAATGAGAACATTACCCTGAATGAGAATAGGGTCAATGAACCCATAAACGGTGATGTTGTCCTTATCAAGACACAGGCGATCTAGATACCTAAGATATTGATAAAACATGTTAATTATAATAATATTTGAAATTTAATTAGTTAAATTACAAATAAAATGTACTTACGTGCACCATAACGAGATGTTTGCGGTGCTAACCATTTCACCATAAACAACGATCTCCATAATTTCCCTCCTTTGGATATAAATATGGTCATTACACATGCCATCATGTTCCAACTTTACATAAGCTGCAGCCGACCCCATAGTCACAACCTCTACAGCCAGACGTTTTAAAACATCATGAGGATCCCTTTTGTCGATCCCCTAAACAACAAACACAATACATTGATGATCACAGTTAAGTTATTTCATTTGTAATTAATTGAATGATTAAATGAATACCTTGGCAGGAGCAGACTTCTCGGGTCTTCCCGGATCCAACCTTTTAGGCGGAACATCTTTTCCAACATCCTAAATAAAAAAACATAAAGCATTAATAGTAAACACAAATAAATCATTTCAATTGTAAATATATAAAAACACAAGTAATTGAATACCTCAGATGCAACAAAAAACCTGACCAATCTTCTTGGCCAGGGGATGAATTTACCGGGGGCCTCGCCCACTGTTTGAACCTCCTCAGTGGGCACAGGGACTCCAGCATCAACATCTCAAATATCTTCAACCTGCACCCTCATCTGATCATCCGCTAATGTATGGTGGTGTATGGTATCCCCCAAGTTGTGTGCCCTCCCCAATGCCACTAAGCGGCGATCATGATGATCATCAATCTACAACTCACACGTATCAGGATCCTCCTCCTCATCATCAGGCTAATGAGGAGGGTCACATGAGCCCTTAGTGCTCACATGGCCAGAGGGTTGGACACCTGTGTTTTTCATGGACATGCCAGCCAAAGCTGCTAGTTGCTGGGAAAACTGCCGGGTCATCTCCTGTCTAAGCTCATATGCAATCTCCTGTTTTAGCCGTTCTCTATATGCATCATCATCCCCGTGGCATCGGTGTGAACATGAACCATGGTATTGGCGAATGCCAATGCCCCATCCAACACCAATCACACGGCCCAGGTGGTCTTGTTTACCAATTGCAGCAGCTAAGATATCCTGGCGGTCTTCAGGAACAAAGGTTCCTTGAGTGACATGTTCGTCCAAGGCATCCTATAACATATAGAATATTGCTTCACTTTACAATTAGGTAACATTGTTAAAATCACAATTAGAATTCAAACTATACTTACAATCTTCTCAGCTACTTGGCGTGCCTCCTCAGGTGTATATTATCCTGTATTTCTTTGTCGTGCTCTCTTCCATGCACGATGGTGCGGGGGTAGAGGTGGATCAACAACTTCTGGACGATTTTCAGTGGTATGATCAGCCTGAGATGCTTCTTCCTGACATCTTTTATTTTCCTCTTCCACCATTGTCCTCTTAAGCCTTTTATATCCCCCACGAGACAATATATGGGGGTGGAGATTCTTACTTTGGATTTCCTGCCCTTTTTCCCTCTTCTCCTGTTATAAATAATAGACATTTAAATTACCTAAGTAAATTCATAAGATTAATTAAATTAATTAAATTTAGAGACAACTCAATTAAGTTAACCTGAAAGCTGGGTTCATGTTGGCTATAAACAAAGCGATCCCATGTCTCCTGGTCAAGAAAAGGGTACACCTCAAGTGGGTTCTTCTGACTCGGATTGAATATGTAGTTTCTGCCTAGGTCCGTCTTAAATACCCTCCAACGCTCACCTGCATACTTTATCAAACGCCTCCTCATATTCTTGGTATCCGACACGTCAAAGGTGAGCTATATTAACACCAACAAACCAAGGAATTAGTGTACGATATTAATAAGATTAAAATAAAATAGATACAAACAAAGAGTGTAAAAGTATAGATACCAGAATACTATCCCATATCTGATCCTTCACGCACTCCGGTACATTTTTCCAATTCTCAATAAGTATACTAGGCTTGTTTCAAGCAAGGGTCCCCATAAAACTATTAAACTGATCGGCCATTGGCCCTATAGGATTGAGGTCACGATCAAACATGATTCTTATCCTTTGATTTGCACCACGGTTGGCGGTCAAATTCTTCATACGTGGGGCACGTTTACCTTTTCTGCCCGTCGAAGGGGCATCCGACCGGCTGCGTGAAGGAGGGATATCCTCAGGATCAACCATGTATGACTGTTTAGACAAAAAAAAAAAACATAATGTCAATATGTCTGGATAAATATCAAACATAACTTAACTTATAAATATCAACGTAAACATTACTTATAATATGACTTTAAACATATATAACTTAAACTATACTTACACTGTGGTCAAGTAGTAAGGTTATCCCATAACCCTTCTCGATGAGCATCGCGAGTGGCATGTACATCATCCACTTAATTTTCCTCATTGAAAGCAGGCACCCGTGTTGAGAAAGAAGGAGTATCGGAAATATCAAGAGTTGACTCTTGATTTTCCTCACTACATTAGACAAGTTTTTTCCCTGGAGAACCACTGACCACCTTTTGTTAGAAGGATCACGGATTTAAAACACTTGTTTTGCTTGGGATGCCATGATGAAAGGCTCTTCTTTATAACCCACCTTATCAAGGTCCACCAATTTGAATCCTAACTCATCGGTTTGTACACCGTTGTTACTGTCGACCCACTTACATTTAAAAATAGGCATTCTAAATTTCGTGTAATCGACCTCCAAGATCTCTTTAATGATTCCAAAGTACGATACAGATGCCATAACAGGGTTTGTATCTTTTGAACTAGAGAAATGCATGGACTCAGCCACGACCATAACCCCACTGTTTTGCACGGTACTTTTGTCATCCTGGGACTTTGTATAGAAGGAAAACCTATTGATATCGTACCCACTCCAGCATATGACATCAAAGTTAGGCCCTTGTGCTAGCCATTTTAATGTATCAGAAGCAGTACCATCCTTTGAAGTTTTTTCTTTAAACCAGTTCAAGAAAGTCTTATTATGCTTGTTCAAACACCATTTTTCATTCATGCGAGGGTAAGTTTCATTGATGATGCTTTTGTGCTCACATAAGTATGGTTCAACCTCATCAGTGTTATTCAATATATACAAATGTGCTTGAAGCACTTCCTCTCGATCCATGCTCTTAACAGTAATACCTCGTGTACCCTTGCCATCATATCTTCCTTTATGAAGAGACTTCAAAAGCCCTACAGGTTTCGCTTCTGACATGTAGTCTGTACAAAACTCAATAGCTTCTTCTACAACGTACCTTTCAATAATAGATGCTTCAGGACGGTATGGATTCTTCATATACCCTTTCAAGATCTTCATGTATTGCTCAACCGGGTACATCCACCTTAAATAAACGGGGCCACACAATCTAATCTCCCTCACTAGATGAACAATCAAATGAACCATGATGTCAACAAATGAAGGGGGGAAAATACATCTCCAATTGGCACAAGATAATGGCTGCCTCATTTTCCAAGTCATCTAACTTTTGAGTGTCAATGACCTTGCTACATATAGCATTGAAGAATAAGCACAACCTAGTAATGGCATGTCTGGCTTTTTTAGGCAAGATGTCACGAATGGCCACCATTAGTAGTTGTTGCATCAAGACATGGCAATCATGAGACTTTAAGCCAACTAATTTGAGATCTTTCATTGAGACAAGTCTCTTGACATTTGAAGAGTAACCCTGTGGCACTTTGACGCCTCGTAGACACTCACAAAAACTTCTTTTCTCTTTTTTTGATAAAGTATGACATGCTGGGGGAAAATAAGTCTTATTACCCCCACTTTATGTGGAGCTAACTGCTCTCGTATACCCATCGCAAGTAGATCCCGACGAGCATTCACACCATCCTTTTTCCTGTCCTGAATGTTGAGAAGCGTTCCGATTAAACTGTCACACACATTTTTCTCCACATGTATCACATCAATACATTGTCTTACATCAAGCTTGCTCCCGTAAGGAAGATCAAAGAAGATCGACCTCTTCTTCCATATGTTATTCTCAGCAGCACTCTTTTGGGTCTTCCTATAGATAACATTAATGTCCTTCATAACCTCATAAACTTGCTCACGAGTCAAGGCCACCGGAGCAATTTCATTCTCCGGAAGTCCATTGAAAGCTTTTCTCATTCTACGATATGGGTGATTACTTCGGGAAAATCTTCGATGCCCAAGGTAAACTGTCTTCCTTCCATGTTGCAGTTGATGGTAGCATGTGCCTTCTTCACATATTGGACATGCTTTATGCCTCTTAACACTATACCCGCACAGGTTCCCGTATGCTGGAAAGTCATTGATGGTGCAAAATAACATGGCACACCTTTTGAAAGTCTCATGATAAGCCTTTGGCTTATCTAGTTTTATAACTAGATGAACTGTGGTTTTTGTGCAAATTATTCGAGTTCAATCTCGTTTTCGCCCAAATTTGGCCTTATTTTGTTCCTAAGTAGACTTTGACTCGTTCTAGGCATTTTTAGTAGTTTTTAGTATATTTTGAATAGAATTATGCTTTTTGTTTCTTTTTTTTGTTTCAGGTTAGAAGTGAAGCTCCGAGAGTCAAGGAAAGTCAAGAAACAATGGAAATTTCCATTCTGAAGATACTCGCCCCGCGAGTGGATTCTCGCCACGCGATCCTGAAGACCAGCTGAAGAAGCAACAGTCATACATTCTGTCACGCCTCGCGAGTCACCAGTTCGCCTCGCGATCATTCAAACTCAGGATGGAGCCAAAACTGAAATTCGCCACGCGATAGGCTTCTCGCCTCGCGAGAGCCTGAAGACCCTGGAAGACAGAGACCATCACGACATAGCCGTGATGAAGGTCACGGCTGTGACAGATTAAGATTTGAAGACTCGCCCCACGAACACACTCTCGCCTCGAGACAATCCAAATTGAATGCGCGCCAATTTTAATGTTCGCCTCGCGAGCGAGCGCAGAATCAAAACTCTATATATAGGCTGTTTCAGATCAGAAGGGGAGCTCTCTGAAGAGGCCGCGAATCCTAGTTTTAGCCACTGTTTTAGATCAGTTTTTACGAGTTCTTGTTACTCTGGAGCTGCATCTTCCTTTTCTTTTTCTTATTTCACTATGGAGGTTATGTCCGATTGTTTGTCTATGAGCATGAGGAATTAATCCCCTCGTCTAGGGAATCAATGAAGCCACCCATGGTGGTATAGTGTTCATGTGATGTATGTTTTTCTCCCATTTACTAAATTAATGTTTTCCAATTCTGATTTGATTGTGTTGATCATATGCTTGCGTGATTAACTAGTTAAACGTGTTGAGGCTGATCGACGATTCACGTTTTAGAACTTGAATTGGGATCATCGATCGAATATTGTACGAGAGTGAGTAGGAGATCGGTGCAACCTTATAGGGAACAAGAATTAATAGAGTTTGAGGATTAGGATTATGAGACCTAGTAAGTAATTAATCCAATCTTCGAATACGTCCTATTGAGCACGACAGTGGATATAGGAGAATTTGGGGGTCCCGGTTGACATTGTAATTGAACTTAGGGAGGAATTCATCATCACTTGGGTACTATGCATGATTGGGTAGGTGGATTTGAGACCCTAGATATTTTAATTCCTGATTTTTAGTCACTTAGCTTATTTGATTTGTTATTTGAATTGCGATCTTAATCTCTCTCTCTCTCAACCACTTTCCTCACTTGACCAAACGTATCGGATTTCCCGCGGATTAGTTGAATTGGTAGCCCAATCCCTGAGTTCGACCTCGGTAAATTCTTACCATGTTATTTTATTACTTGCGACGACCCGGTACACTTGCCGGTGACTCAACAAGTTTTTGGCGCCGTTGCCGGGGATTGGCACAACCAATTTTCCTAATTTTTAGGGAAGTTTGATTATTTGGTTAAGTATTTTTATTTTATTTTTATTTTTATTTACTATTATCTCTCTCTACTTCTTTGATTCCACTTGGTCTTGCCTTGTTTTGTATGCGAGGTACACGAGGGAATGCTTCCGGGTTGCGAATATTGTAATGGAGACCATGACACTTGGAGCTGTCCGTTCTACTTCTCTCAAGAATATGTGGACTCATGCCATAATTTCTATGACAGCGTGCCCCAGGACAACTATCAGAGTCAAAATCAGTATTGGGATTATATGAGGGGAGACCATTCGGGTTTCACTTGGAGTAATGCTGGCGATGGTCTAGATTGGCAACCACGACCTCAACAGAACTGGCAACAACAACCTCAACAGGATGGTTGAAAACAACCTTGGGAGTTGGGTTTTGAGAAGATGAATGCGGCAATGGAAAATATGGTAATCAACACAGGCGCAGCCATTGATAAGTTGGCAACTCACACAGGGTTGGCAATTCAGAATCTAGAGATGCAGATTACCCAGCTCGCAAATCAATTAAATGAGCGTCTCTCAGAGACTTTCCCAGGTGATGCCGAGAACGACCCTAAGAACCAATGCAATGCCACAACAACTAGAAGCAGTGGGGTGTTGGGATCTAACTGGGATGCAACTAGTTCTCAGGAAGTTGAGGAAGAACTACCACATGTTGAGGAAGAGCAACCTGAGGAAGAGGAGTTGGCAAGGGACAAGGCACCGGAGCAAAGGGGTAGAGATCAAAATGCAGATAAAGTGGTAGTGGACTCCACCATGCTTGCCGAGCAATCTGATTTTGCTGCATTAAATAAATATGTTGGCTTGCATGCATGTGTGGACACCGGTAAGATAGACCCTCCCACTTGTCTGGCACACTTCCTCGTGAAAACACAATTTGACCCGAGAGGAAGTGAGTTCATAATTGCAGAGGTCAAAGAAGTTTTCACACTCAGGCTAGGTGGAATTATGGATAGGGTCGTATTGCTTCTGCAAGGGCCACTTCACAAACCATGGGATCCGGGTGGAGGATCTCACATGATGAGCGTCTCTTGGCCCTTGTACCACAGGCTATGGGATCCAGGTGGATGCTTCATAATAAGTCAAGCTCGGGACGTTAAACAAGCGCTACTTGGGAGGCAACCCAAGCTAGGTATCCTTTATTCTTAGTTTCTGATATTTTCATTTATATTATTTATTAATTCAAAAAAAAAGGAAAAAAAGAAAAAAAAAGAGCTTGATTCGCCTCGCGAATCCACAGTGGCCGCGCGAGACAGAAGCCCTGAATCTCAGAGGCTTGCTCAAAGCTTCTGTCTCGCGTCGCGAGGACTTATTTCGCCTCGCGATTATGGGCATCATCATCTGTTGGAATTCCAGATTCGCCTCGTGAGATACTACTCGCCTCGCTATTCTGGAAAGTGTGAATAACAATTTTCCAGATTCGCCTCGCGAGTGGTCTCTCGCCTCGCGAATCTGCACTTAAGATTTTAATTTGAAGGAGTTCTTCCAGGATGCTATGCAACAGAAGGGAGCCCGTGAGACCAATTGGAAGAGGATGCAACCATGGAAACTGGATCAGGGAGCACCCTCTCCTTTCCTCACTCTTGTTTTTGTTTTTGTTTTTATTTTTGTTTTGTTTTTGTTTGTCACTCTTGAATAATTTGAGAAGATCAAGAGTTTGTGTATGAATGTCGTGTCGGCAAGCTTGTTGGATTTTAATTAAATTGAGCATAGATTGATTGCATGAATTATTTTGACCATTGATGATTTCCCCCTAGGTTCTGAAAATAGAAAATTGATCCCCATGTGAAAAATTGAAAATTGAACTTTGAGAATTTTATTGTGATTACTTGATTTATGATAAGTTTGGGGTGAGGGGGTGCACACACTAGGAATTGTATCTCGGTCAAACAATTTGCAAAATGTCCAGGTGAGGATTTGAGCCTCCAACTTTGTTTTTGATTGTGTGAATCACTGTTAAGTTGCACTTTCCCGGATTTGCTTGAATCTCTTCATGGTTTGCATGTTTATGTGTTGCATCAAATGATTTAGGCAATTTTCTTTGAATAACTACTTGGCCTAAAAAGAACCATCCCTAATGCATGTTCCCTAGTTAACCACATTGAGCCTAATTAGCCTATTGTTTCTTGATGACCCTATATTATAAGCCAAAATCTGAAAAACCATGTTAACCCGATCTTAGGATTAGGAGAGCATGGAAGCGTATCAAGAGAAGGGTTGCGAGAAACTAAGTTTGGGGTGGCTACAAGGTGATATGTCATTTTGGGTTGAGAAAAAGAAAAATAAAGGTTGAAACCCAAGGAAAAAAAAAAGATGAAAAAGAAAAAAAATTTGCCAAAAGAAAAGGGGCAAAGCAGAAAAAAATAGCAAGGAAAAGGCCGTAGTCACCCGAGGCAAAAAGAAAAATGGAAAAAGGAATTTGAGTGGAATATGTGTCAAATGCTCATGCTCTCTTAGTTCCTAGGGACTTAAGCCTAGTATCCTTGAATATCCTACCCTCAGCCAGGCCCCATTACAACCTTTATAAGACCTTCTGATGTTGCATGCATGTTTTCGTGGGAACCATTTTTGAGATGAAAATCAAATTCATGGGAAGTGCTCTTGATATGTGAAATTGAGTGAAAAGTTGATAGCCTAGACAAAATTGAGCGAATGAGTGACATATTACATACCCTTGTGTGAAAGGCAAGTGTTTGAAATTGGTGATCTTCCTTTTGTGTGTAACTTTGATCCTCAACTTAGATTAATGCTTGCATGAATGATAAGTTCTCAACTGTTTAAAGTAAATGAATGTGGGGATTACACTGATGCAAAGGGGGGAATCATTGGAGAAAAACTGTTTTGTTTTGATTGCAAGAAATTTGTGCGAAATCGATTGATTCCTTTAGGCTTGCCAAGTCTTGAGTCGTGTTTGAGTTTTAGCTTGCTTGGGGACAAGCAAGGTTTAAGTTTGGGATGTTTTGATAAGCCTTTGGCTTATCTAGTTTTATAACTAGATGGACTGTGGTTTTTGTGCAAATTATTCGAGTTCAATCTCGTTTTCACCCAAATTTGGCCTTGTTTTGTTCCTAAGTAGACTTTGACTCGTTCTAGGCATTTTTAGTAGTTTTTAGTATATTTTGAATAGAATTACGCTTTTTGTTTCTTTTTTTTGTTTCAGGTTAGAAGTGAAGCTCAGAGATTCAAGGAAAGTCAAGAAACAATGGAAATTTCTATTATGAAGATACTCGCCCCGCGAGTGGATTCTCGCCACGCGATCCTGAAGACCAGCTGAAGCAGCAACAATCATACATTCTGTCTCGCCTCGCGAGTCACCAGTTCACCTCGCGATCATTCAAACTCAGGATGGAGCCAAAACTGAAATTCGCCACGCGATAGACTTCTCGCCTCGCGAGAGCCTGAAGACCCTGGAAGACAGAGACCATCACGGCATAGCCGTGATGAAGGTCACGGCTGTGACAGATTAAGATTTGAAGACTCGCCCTTCGAACACACTCTCGCCTCGCGACAATCCAAATTGAATGCGCGCCAATTTTAATGTTCGCCTCGCGAGCGAGCGCAGAATCAGAACTCTATATATAGGCTGTTTCAGATCAGAAAGGGAGCTCTCTGAAGAGGCTGCGAATTCTAGTTTTAGCCACTGTTTTAGATCAGTTTTTACGAGTTCTTGTTACTCTGGAGCTGCGTCTTCCTTTTCTTTTTCTTATTTCACTATGGAGGTTATGTCCGATTGTTTGTTTATGAGCATGAGGAACTAATCCCCTCGTCTAGGGAATCAATGAAGCCACCCATGACGGTATAGTGTTCATGTGATGTATGTTTTTCTCCCCTTTACTCAATTAATGTTTTCCAATTCTGATTTGATTGTGTTGATCATATGCTTGCGTGATTAACTAGTTAAACGTGTTGAGGCTGATCGGCGATTTGCGTTTTAGAACTTGAATTGGGATCATCGATCGAATATTGTACGAGAGTGAGTAGGAGATCGGTGCAACCTTATAGGGAACAAGAATTAATAGAGTTTGAGGATTAGGATTATGAGACCTAGTAAGTAATTAATCCAATCTTTGAATACGTCCTATTGAGCACGACAGTGGATATAGGAGAATTTGGGGGTCCCGGTTGACATTGTAATTGAACTTAGGGAGGAATTCATCATCACTTGGGTACTATGCATGATTGGGTAGGTGGATTTGAGACCCTAGATATTTTAATTCCTGATTTTTAGTCAATTAGCTTATTTGATTTGTTATTTGAATTGCGATCTTAATCTCTCTCTCTCAACCACTTTCCTCACTTGACCAAACGTATCGGATTTCCCTCGGATTAGTTGAATTGGTAGCCCAATCCCTGAGTTCGACCTTGGTAAATTCTTACCGTGTTATTTTATTACTTGCGACGACCCGGTACACTTGCCGGTGACTCAACATCTCACGGCAATACCCGTCGATCACATCAACGCCTTCATCCCACAACATACTCAAGTCTTCAATCAAGGGACTCAGATAAACATCAATATCATTTCCTGGCTGTTTTGGACCCGAAATCATCATACTTAACATAATGTATTTGCGCTTCATGCACAACCAAGGAGATAGGTTGTAAATTACCAGGAGAACAGGCCATGAACTATGAATACTACTTAAGTTTCCATATGGATTCATTCCATCGGTAGCAAGTCCAAGCCTGAGGTTTCTGGCCTCATTGCCGAAATCCAAAAATAAACTATCAATTCTCTTCCATTGCAAAGAATCAGCAGAATGACGTAGTTGTCCATCACATTTCCTCTCATCTTCATGCCATCTAGTGTTCTTTGCATCATTTACATTAGAAAACAATCGCTTGAACCGTGGAATTACTGGAAGATACCATAACACCTTCCCAGGAGGACCCATGGTGACCACATCACAACTATAATCACCATCCTTCACTTTGTAGCGTGATACCCCACACCTGGGGCACTCGTGCATCTCTTAAAACTTTTTCCTGTACAATATGCAATCATTTGGGCATGCGTGTATTTTCTTATACTCCATACCCATCGGACACAATATCTTCTTCGCCTCATAGTTTTGGGATGGCAATGTGTTACCTTCTGGAAGCATGTCTTTCAACTACTCAAGCAATTAAGTAAAGCTTTTATCGCTCCACCCATTTCTCGCCTTCACATTGAACAATCTTAACACCGCTGGCAACCGTGTGAAATTAGTGCACCCCGGATACAAAGCCACTTACGCATTAGTGCACCCCGGATACAAAGCCACTTACGCATTAGTGCACAAAGTATCATACACATGTGCTCGCCGAAAAGACTCTTGCCCAATATCACGGATCATGCCCTCTAGTCCATCGTCCATATCTACATCATCAACTTCCTCTCTATACGATACACTTGGCCTATCTAACGATTCACCATGACATATCCATATTGTATAACTCTTGCAAATCCCCTCACAAATAAGATGCTCCCATATCTCCTCAGCTTCTAGTCGTCTCTCATTCAAATAGTTAACACAAGGATAATAAAACCTTCCGCCACTACTATCAAGAGAATTTGTTTTTGCAAATTGCAGAAAATCTTTCACTCCATTCTCATACTCATCACTTGTCCAAATAGCATTCATCCAACCGCGATCCATGACTACAACAATAACTTCGTAGTTAGGCCAAGATCTTCGTCCAATACTTCTTATGACAGGGTATGGCCCTATCCCATTTGAGAAGAAACTTTTTCAACATTCGGTTAACATTTAGTCCTTAACTCTCATGCTCATAGTCGACGAAATTTCGGCAGCATTTCCCCAGTCTCTGGCGTCCACGACTTGAGCACAATGAAAAACACCACGATAAAGTATGCACTCGGAGAACGAAAGGAAATGCATCAGACCGAACTTTCATCAAGTATATAACATATGAGAATCAATGAATAACTATTATAACTGAATGAAGAAAAAGTTTTCCCCCAAACTGTCCAACATGGACAATTCAAGATTCAATATAATGAGTGGTACCTTAAACAAGTACACATAAGCTCATTAATATTGAATCTCAAATGGGAAACTAAGGCTTTACTAATTAATTAACACTAAAAAAATAATAAAACACTCCAACCCCTATTTTAAAGAATAAAAAAAAATAATAGAGAGGAGAAAGCTTACCGGGTGTGGGAAGAACACACAGTAAGTGGGGAAACGAAATTCTAAGTGTGAAATAATCAAGAAACCCTGAAAGAGAAAAATAAAGAATTAGCATAGAGTTTCATGCCTTTTATTTTACCATAGATAGAATTAGCAAAAGTCGTGTTAGGCATACCAAAACAGATAAGCATTTCAAAATTTGTCCATAAACTAAATTAGGTATACACTAAAAAAGATAAATTACACTTCAAATTGATCTTTAGATTCGTGCAAGAACATTGATTCAGACAACCAATGCCACTTTGCTACTTTGACTAGGTGTAATTTGTAACAAATATTTCTAATGGCTGCCATTTTTAGGTTATCTTGTAGAAAGAGGAAGCCTAGTCAAATAAGTAAGATCAACTGGGCATACACTAGTGCAGAAAAGGGATTCCACATCGGTTATTTTTGGCTTTACACATCGGTTTTAAAACTGATGTTGAAACGACTGATGTGGTTTATTGGCACTTTACACATCGGTTTTATAACCGATGTTTATAATATTTTATACAGCGGTTAACTCTTAACCGATGTGGAAAATTAATTTGTCAATTGGTATCCTATTGTGAAATTTCACTTTACACATCGATTTTATATAAAACCGATGTGTAAAGTGAAATTTCACATCGGTTTTGTTTAAAACCGATGTGGAAATTTCTCTTTCCACATCGGTTTTAATGAAAACCGATGTGTAAAGTGAAATTTCCACATCGGTTTTAATAAAACCGATGTGTAAAGTTTCATTTTTTTTCCTATTATTTACATTTCTATCATTCCTTCCCCCCTGTTTCAGTAATGCAGATCAATATATACCAGAATACATGCATGTAAATATTCTCAACACAACTAACATATATTGAATTTATTACGAACAATACACACACACACACATATATATATATATATATATATATATATATATATATATATATATATATACATACACGTTCAATTACATTAAGAGACAACAAAAATAATTAGGAACCAAAAAGCTACATGATATATTATAGATTTCATATCAAAATACATATAATCAGTCAAAAGTAATAGCTAGTACATGATAAGTTTTTAAACTAACTACATATATACAAACTATGGTTGGTACACTTCAAGAAAGAAAGTTGCCCAACGCCTCTTTATGTTGTTGATGTCGGTATCAGATAATGGAGTTGGATTGTTGAATATCTGCAAGTTTAATTGGACAAAAGATTATATCTTTTAAGTAATAAACTAACATAAAACATATAATGAATCTATACCATTACTTCTAATTGTGTCAATTAACATTTACCTCGTGCCATCTTTCAGTGATCCCGGAGGAGATAATTTCCAACATCCACTGCATCACATATTAGCCACATTCCCATGACCCACGTTGTATATGTGACTACGTACAAATGAAACCCAATTAGAATATGAGGAATTAAATAAAATAGAAATCAATTATTGTACCCACTGCATTTGATGCATTTGAACTAATAAATATCCTACACTGGGAATAATCCATCTGATAGCCCGAGTACGCCTTTCACCACGCAACATGTGGGTTGGATTAATAGACCTATCATGACAAAAACATTAATTAAAGTATATCTAATAGATTTCAGATAATTAAAACAACTGCATTACTGATTATAAAGTATTTTAATGCTTACGTTTCGATGATCGTCTTCAGTTGATTCGCCGGCTTATTTCCCAATGAGCAGAAGAAGACCACGACGTTCATTCTTGGGTACAAGAGCAACAGTTGCCAATGCAGGCTGTATTTGCGGAACAGTTAGTGACTAAGTCATATATAGTTATACTTAAATAACCGGTACTTACTTATTGAGATAAGGCGCAAGATAGAATTGATGATCGTCTCGGGCAAGTATATCACGTATGGTAGTATATCAACGAATTACTGTATGATATTATTAAGATAAAAATAAAGTAGATACAGACAAAAATAGGACGTAGAAGTATAGATACCAGAATACTCTCCCATATCTGATCCTTCACGTCCGCCGGTACATCTCTCCACCTATCAATGAGTATACTGGGCCTGTTCCTAGCAAGGGTCGCCACAAAACTGTTAAACTGATCTTCCATTGACCCAATAGGATTGAGGTTATTATCAAAGTCTACTCTTATCCTTTGATTTGACCCACGGTTGGCAGTCAAATTCCTCATTCGTGTGGCACGTCTACCCTTTCGACCAGTAGACGGGGTCTCTGACCCGCTGCATGAAGGAGGGATATCCTCACGATCAGCCATGTATACCTGTTTAAACACAAAAAAAAAACTTGTTAGTATATAACATTAGAATCAATGAATAACTATTTTAACTGAATTAAGAAAAAGTTTTTTCCCAAACTGTCCAACTTTGGACAATCCAAGATCCAACACAATGAGCGGTACATTAAGCACATACACGTACTCTCATTAGTATTGCATCTCAAACGGGAAACTAAGGCTTTACTAATTATTGTGGGCATATTCTCGAATCAAATAAATTTTCAAGAAAATACATTAAAACTCCAATGAAAGCTTTTCAGCCAAAACGTACCTTCTGAGAGACACGCCTTGTTGTTATTGTGCAAAGACAGCAGAGAAGTGAACAAAGCAGAGGCAGTAGCACTACGCAACGGAGTCAAGGACACTCCTCAAATCAAATCCGCAGTCCAGGAAAATAACACCTGTCAATTTCTTGTTCTGTAAATAGAGTAAGAAAGTTGGTCGGCGGCAATGATTGGTAGAAATGCTAAATGTTAGAAATGCTTAAAAATTTAGATAGGCTTGGCAACACCTGTGTGTGTGTGTAGCATGTAAAAATTTAGACAATTTGGAGAAGTTTTAATCATAAGTAATAAAATTTGGTTCACCATAAATTAAGAGCAATACATGCATTCCTCATTGTTTATGTCCTTCACACCCAAGTTATACTATTTTAACACATTATAAACCACATAAGCAGGGTAATGGACCCATTAAAAGAAACCAGACAATAATTGTAAAGGAGGAGGGAAAAAAGCTTCAAAAGTAACATGTCAATGTCGTGTTTAAAATCCTCATATGCATCTTTCTATTCATCACCAAATCTTTACAGTTTGCACAATGCTGATTTTGCTTTTTCCATTCAATATGGATTCAACAATTAAAACAATTGGCAAATTTTGAGAATCAATATATGCATACTAAAGCAATATCACATTTGATTTCAATCCAAAGATATGTTTGCTAGTTAAGCGAATAAACCATTTCATAGAAAAGGATATCGCACCAATGAGACATCCATGCCATTTATCTCATCACCATGGTAAATCCAATCTTTGTAACCATATACAAGTCCTTTGCTTATTAAATGATCAAACACTACATTTTTTTTCCCCAACTATCATTGCAACATACAGCACAAGGGCACAAAATCTGTTCTCCTTCAACCTTTCCTTTAGTGAATGCAATATCCAAAAAGTATCTAACACCGTTGATATAATCATCACCATATCGAGGCAAGTCAATTCAATCCTTGTTTATCATGTTTGGTTTACTGAACAACAATGAAACATTATAAAGAGGGAATAAATTTAAGAAATTAAAAAGCTATGAGAATTGGCATAAAATAAACTAAAGCTTAGAGAAAGTTGGATTGCTGTAGTCATAATCATGTCAGAGTATAGTATATAGAGCTAGACTTAGTAGTTAGTTAGACTATAACTTCTTCGATAATGAACCAAGCTATATCTAAGAGGTGGAAAAGAAGCAAAGAGCAGGTGAAAAAACTGTAATGATGTACTCAAATAAGTTACAAACACATAAGTTTGAGCAATTTTCACCCATACATTTTGTAAGCTCAACAGCCAAGACTAAAAAACTAACAGCCCGAAGCATAGACTAGGTATAAAACTGTATAAACCTCCCCCAGAAAGAACACTATCCCCTGCCACCGTAAAACAGAACAATGTACAAGCAAAATCAGAAGAAAAAAACAGCAAACCAAACAAACCAGTCCCAAATAGTGCAGCAATAGAAATTATCCCCCCACACACAGCAAGTATACTAGATACACCAACCAGCAAGGTAACCAAAACAGTAGCAAAACTTCAGTGAATCCAAGACAATCATGACCAACAGAAAGTAACCAAAACGCAGAACAGGGAACATCAAGTATTTTCTACCTTTTGATGCACTCCAATGGACTCACACCAGTCCGATAATTGATTCAGAGGAGATGAACTTCGAGGAGGAGATGAGGGAGGAGATGAACTTCGAGCTGGGATTGTGTGAAGGAAGAAGCCACGCGTTAGCAGAGGAGATGAACTTCGAGGAGGAGATGAGGGAGGAGATGAACTTCGAGCTGGGATTGCGTGAAGGAAGAAGCCGCGCGTTAGCAGAGGGAGGGAGTGTTTTGTGTTTTAGGGTTCGTATACTGAAGAATGGGAGAGGGCGCGGAACACCAGGAGGGAAAGAGAAAAATTAGGAATATTACACATCAGTAATTAGAAAAACCGATGTGTTAACCATATTATACACATCGGTTATGGTAAAACCGATGTGTAAAAATTAAACTTTTAACTTCTGATTTTTTTTTTAATTTTATACATCGGTTAATAAAACCGATGTGTAAAAGTAAAATTTTAATTTCTAATTTTTTTTTATAATTTTATACATCGGTTAATTAGAAACCGATGTGGTTAATCACTATTTTACACATCGATTCAAATAGAACCGATGTTGAATGTTAAAAATTCTGACTTTAAATTTTTTTTATTTTAATTTTAAACATCGGTTAGAAATAACCGATGTGGAAAGGTTTTACACATCGGTTATTCTCTAAACCGATGTGTAATACTTTGATTTTAATTTCAAAAATGCCACCGTCTCGTTTTACACATCGGTTTTTGAGAAATCGATATGTAAACTCCGATGTAGAATCCCTTTTCTGCACTAGTGATAACAAAAGGACATTCTTGAATATAAAAGTTGTCTCTATTTCCTTATTTCATTGCACATCTGTCGAGCACACAAACATGGCATTAGAACCAATTATTTGCAAGAGCCGTTCTCAGTGTACTAGAAGCAGTGTGAATGCATCGTGTTGTTAATTAGAAATCAATTTGCTGCTCTATGAGAAAGGAAAGAAAACAATACTCTTGTAGGCATAGATAAGCTAGAAAAAGTAGACATACAAATGATGTTTTAAGTTACTGTAAGACCTTCCTGAAAATGAACAGCACAAAAACTTCATTTAGAAGAGAAGAGACATTATTAAATTAGAACAACAAATGTTAGTAAACAAGATTTGAAACTTATTATTTTCATGCTATAATAAATTAGCAGCAGAGTAGTGATAGTCACAACAAGTTATCATATAGTACATGTTACGTAATTGAAATTATTTTCATGCTATAATAAATTAGCAGCATAGTAGTGAAAGCCTAAACTTTGCAAAGACGCTTACAGAAACTGAAGGCGGTGGAGCCTCCCTAGCTCTGGAACCAAACGGCTAGACAGTTTTGCATGTCCGAGGTCTCTGCATAAGGATGCATTATCAGACCCAACCCAGAAATCAATACAATTGACGAAAGTAAAGAAAACAGAAATTTCACTGTAGCCAATATATATATAGGAACAATTATGTGTCATTTGAAATGTCGGACACAAGTTATACATTGACATTTGTACACTACATGATAATACCCACTTGATAAAGTGTTTAATTCTTTTTTATGCTTTAACACGACCATAATATTATGAACTTTTGTTTTTTGTTGAATTTTAAATTTCATATATGCCATGTATGTGTCCTATAATTTTTAACATAGATTATATCCATAAGTTGGTATCGCGTTCTAAAGAAATAACGATATCAATCAAACTTTTTAGAGAATAGACATAATTCCCTGAATAAACATATCTTGATTATGGACATGACATGGAGAAGTTGAGCTTATTCCTTGAACCTTGACACAACATCCCCCAAGTCCAAACTCAAACAGTTTTGCAGTCTAAATCTAATTACTAATCAGTTATCGCGATATAGGAACATAAAGAAAAATATATCATAGTAGACTTGATTTGAGTAAATATTGGAAAATAAATAGCTGAGAAAGAGAGAAAAAAGGATAGGAATAGGATGGTGTTCATTACAGTCGGGTAACATGCCTATGATCATCACAGGTAACATGAAACCAAGTACATGGATCTACTAAAGTGGGATCCCAGCTTTGTAGAACATTATTTGGGTCTTTCACTGCTCTTCTGAACGCCTACAGAGCATCACCTGTTCATTTTATTTTCAACAAACCACAAACATCATTCATTCTGGACACACAAAATCACAATAGCCTAAACTTCAAAATTTACCTATATGTAGTCATCAGAGAGAAACGTTGGGAGTCAAAGATGGAAGGATGGTTGCGCACCGTTGACAAGAAGAAGACTTGAGGCTACAGGGTCATAGCGGCGACACGGTGGAGCAAGTGGAGGACAACGGGCTTCGTGGCTGAGGCGACACGGCGGTCCTGCCAAGCGGTAGACTGCGCGGTGGCGGAGCGAGCAAGGACCAGTGGAGGACCAATTTCGGCTACGACCAACACAAACTCAAAGGAAATGAGTTATTGCAGATTTATTGAAAACTAAGAGATTCTACTCCATTAGAGGAAAATGTTGCATAAGTAACAGTTTCACAAATGCGGAGGTTGAAGGAGAGAAAGAGGACACTAACCTGTAAACGGCAGAGGGAGAAGCGGACGCTGTTGAAAGCAAAGAGCCGAAGGACGACGATGACTGAGGAAGGACGATGGATGCCTGAGGGGTGGTGGACGGCTAGGGTTCACTGGGCAAGGAAGAAAGAATTCTGTGGCGGTGTTAGGGTTCGAATGGACTGAGAGAACTAACCGCGCAAGAGAGAAAATCGTTTTGGGTTGAAATGTTTGAGTAGCGATCAAGAGGAAGGAGGGAAGTGAATAGAAAATAAGATGTTCAACATCGGTTCTAAAAAAAACCGATGTCTAAAGTGATGCTCGGTAAAAAATTCAATTTTTGTTTCTCAACTTTCAACATCGAGTAAAAAAAAATAACTGATGTCTGAAACTTTTTACATTGGTTTAAAGCTTAACCTATGTCTAAACTTTTGCCTGGTTTTTAATTCTATTTTTTGGTTCAATTTTCAACATTGGTTAATTTTTGAAACCGATTTAAAAATTATTATCACATCGGTTAATTGTGGAACCGATGTTAAAAGTTTTCAATTTAATTTCAAAAATGCCACCACCTCCTTTTTAACATCGGTTATATTTTAACCGATGTACTCATGATGTTAAAAACATATTTGGAACTAGTGCATTTTGGAGATTGAATTGTTTGATGTATGGGGAATAGATTTTATGGGGCCATTCCCTGTCTCTCATGGGAATGACTACATTTTTGCAAAGAGACTATGTCTCCAAATGGGTAGAAGCAGTAGCATTGCCTTCCAATGATGCAAGAATAGTAACATAATTCCTACACAAGAACATATTCACTAGATTTGGCACTCCCAGAGCTATAATTAGTGATGAAGGCTCTCATTTTTGTAACAAGCTATGTGCTAACTTGCTTGCCAAATATGGAGTGAAACACAAAGTGGCTACAGCCTACCATCCTCAAACCAGTGGTCAAGCTGAAGTTTCCAACAGAGAGATTAAAAGAATCCTTGAGAAGATGGTAAATTCTTCAAGGAAGGACTGGTCCTTACACTTAGATGATGCTCTCTGGGCCTACAGAACAACATTCAAGACTCCCATTGGCATGTCCCTTTACAGATTGGTTTATGGCAAAGCTTGCCATTTACCAATAGAGCTGAAACATAAGGCATTATGGGCCGTAAAGAAGATGAATTTTGATGCACAAGCAGCTAGAGAAGCAAGAATGTTGCAACTGAATGAACTTGAAGAGTTTAGGCTCTTTGCTTATGAAAATACTGAAGCATACAAGAGCAAAGTCAAGGCATGGCATGATCAGAAAATCCAACCCAGGGAATTGGTTGAAGGCATGCAAGTGCTCTTGTTCAATTCCAAACTGAAAATGTTCCCTGGGAAGCTGAAGTCAAGGTGGTCTGGACCTTTTAAATAGGTCAAGGAGTACCCTCATGGAGCTGTGTATTTGTTAGATGAAAGCTCTGGAAGGGAGTTCAAAGTCAATGGCCAAAGGGTGAAACAATATTGGGGTGAGCCTTATGCAAGAATGATGGCCACCATTCATCTCACAGACCCTTAACCACAAGTGTGGAGTTAGACTGAAGGACAGTAAACCAAGCGCTACTGGGAGGCAGCCCAGCTTTATGTCGTTTGCTTAGTTTGTTAATTTTAGTTTTTAGTTTTATTTACTTTCAGTTTAATTTTAAATAAATGTATGCTGTTAAACCCTATAACTGCAGGCTGTAGCAATATAGTCGTTGGGTTGTGCTGGAAGTTGGGTCAAGTCAAGCCCAATCTCAGGTGCTGGGGGAGGTGACAGTTTGGACAGCACAAAAGCCCATGTTCAACTGTAATAATTATTGAATTTTCTTTTAGCAAAAAAGGGCCTCATTAAAAACTTATGATGCAAAACCCTCCTTAGGAAAAAAAAGCATCATGAAGGAAAAAGAGCACCTATATTTATTGAAAAACAATAAAAAATACAAATAATAAAAAACAAGAAGGTGGGGGGGGGGGGGGGGGCATTGACCTGACCCTTGGAAGAGTTAAACAAATCTATAACTAGGCAAACCACACCTATTCCTAAGGAAATCATGAGCAACAAAGTTAGGGATTGTATCTCACCAAAGAAAACCAGAAATCCCAAGACCATAATTGGCCAAACTATCAGCACAAGAATTGCCTTCTCTATAGATATGAGAGTAGGCAAACATCATCTTCTTAGTCAGCTCCATACAATTCTTCCATCTATTTTGAAGCTTCCAAGGAACAATATCATAATTTTTAAAAGCATCAATTAGAATCACATTCTAGCCAAAAGAATCTCCAACCTTGATCAAAGGCAATTTCAATAGCATACATAGCACCAAAAAGCTCAGCATGAAAAGCATTCATAATTCCCATATGAACTGAAAAACAACCTAAAGCAGCTAAGGAATGATCTCTAAAAATTCCCCCACAAGAGGCTTACCCAGGACATCCCGTTGCAGCCCCATCCGAATTGCATTTAATCATATAAATACTAGGAGGAACCCAATTCACTTCAATAATTTTAGGAGCACAATTACAGTGACCATTCACTTTGAAAGCCTTTAAGACATTAAACTCCTTGATAGAGTTGAACATGAAACCTTTGCTAGAATAGCCAAGGAGACATTAGAGATAATAATGTTTTTAGCCTGATACAAATTAACTACCTTGTCATCAAATCTCAGGCTGTTTCTGCATTTCCAAATTGTCCAAACCAGATTAATCACTACAGCCTCAACAACATCCAGCAGCTGAGAACTCCAGCCTGACTTCACAGAATCAAACACAGATAATATGCTAGAGCAATCAATGGAAATACCAAGCAATTCAGCTAGCCAGCTCCAAAGAGAATAAGCAAAAGGGCAAGACAAAAATAAATGCTGAGAAGACCCAACAGCAGCACCACACAAGCTGCAACAGGAAACAATAATGCATCCTCACCTCCACCTCCTTTCTCTCTATTAAAGTCACTGAACTCTCTGCCCTAACCCCACACACAACCCCATTCGCAATTTCTGTCTCACCCGTCTCTGTTTATCACCATCAACCAAACCCCTTTTTGTACCCACGTCGAATACTATGGGTAAGACAAGAGGTTAGTCTTCCAAAAAGCCTGTTACCCCCATTTCTTATTCTTATGCCGAGGGTAATGACAAGCGGTTTGTGGATGAAAAGGCAAGCCTGAAATTTTAGAAGGAGATTAAGAAGCGAAGCATCCATCTAGAAAAGGGTTTCTTCCTTCTGGATTCCTCTCACTATGGGCTCACTAAGGAGGTTGCTAAGCTCATTGATACTCATAATTGGAAGAAGTTTGATGCTCACCCGAGAAACCCCATCATCCCATTCGTTAGAGAATTCTATGCAAACCTCACTTCACCTGAGTAAAAATATGTGATGGTGAGGGGTTGTAAGGTATCTTTCTCTGCTTCTACACTGAACAGAAGGTGGGGGTTAAAAGATGTGCAAGATGAATATCACGAGTTGAAGGGTGCTGAAGAAACTGTGTTGAATGACATGATGAAGGAAGTCACGGTGGAGGGGGCAGACTGGATTCAAAAGGGGGACAACTGGAAAATAACTAGGCCTGATCTTACCCCATTGGCCAAGGTTTGGTACCATATCATCCGAACCAAAATTCTTCCCACTGCACATTTGGAAACTGTGGACAAGGAGAGGCTAGTCCTCCTATATTGCATTATGAAGGGGAAGAAGGTAGATGTGGGCCAGTTGATTGAGAAAGAGATCATTTCATGTGCATTAAAGCCCGAGGGTCTGCTGTTTTTCTCCTCCCTAATCACAAGCCTGTGTTTGAAATATGGAGTGAAGGCCATACCTGAAGATAAAATCAGGGACAACAAGGGGGACCATAGATTGGCTAGCTATCAAACGCTTTGGGACCTCAGTGTCATAAGAGCAAGGTTCAGTTCCTCCATCCGGGGCAGCAGGATCACCCGAGATGATGTGAAATCAAAAGTGGACCTATCTTTGCCAAATGCTATAGCTTAGTTTGAAACAACAGCTTTTCTGGGAGTTCTCCAAAGAGCAGCATCTATGGGTACAAAGAACCCTTAGAGTCAACAAGCTGAGGCAAGGCACCTCTCCTCCTCAGTTCCCTGAAGCACTATTTGAGCCTTTCAAATACCAAGCTCCTGAACCTAAGAAGCAAGATGCTCCTGCAAACCCAACGTGCCTGACCCTGTACCAGCACCACAACCAGAACCTGTTCCTGAAAATCCTCCTGCACCAGAACAAGACCCTGAAATCGCTCCTGTGAATCCCACTGCTAGTGAGCACTCAGTGAACAACAATGAGATCAACTCTGAATGGACTCCCCCAGCACCTCCAAGAGATTCCACTCCAGCTCCAGCACAACCCAGCATCAAAGACAAAGGCATGAAGAAAGTGGCTGAAGTTGAGCCTGAAGTTCCTCATCCACCCAAGAAAATTAGAATCAAGCACACAGCTCCCCCTAGGCCAAGAAAAACAAAAGCAGAGTTGGAGGCTGAAATATATTCTAACTTTAGTGAAGAATCGGAGGATAACATACCTTTGAGTCAGAAATTTGCAAAAAAGTCAAAAGCTAAGGTAAAGACTGGTGGATGAGTGACTTAAGATGTTGAAAAAGGGCCTAGCGTTGAGGTGGTGACCACAAAGGAAAATCCAGCAACCAGCAGACCCACCATGAAGCAGCTAGCTAGAGGAGGAAGCACCAAGAGCAGTGCAAGATTGGCTCAGCCTTGAGCAGGAAGCAACACCCACGATGCTGCAACATGCTGCAGCATCAGATGACCATGATTTCCCTTATCTCTCTTAGTAGTTTAAATTTCTGATTTGTGAATGGTTGTAGTGAAGTAGGTTTGTTTGTTTGTTTTTCATTTTGTTTTGAAGGATGTCTGTCTTGCCCCCACTGTATCAAACTGATTAATGATGCAGCTGGGGGCCTTTTTGAAAGAAAAAGTTTTAATGAATGAATGGTGCTTGTTGTCCATGTGCATCTGATGAAGACAAGTTGTTTTTTTTTTTGTGTGCCTTAATGCATGTCAAATACATTAATACCCTTAATTATTACTTTCTCACCACAAAATCCCTAACTTAAAATGAACTTAAAAGAAGGACTTCATTCCTATTCACCAATCAATTAGGGAATTGGGTTGCACAGACCCCTGTCCAAGGAAGAGAGGGTGAGGTCTGCATTAGATTTCAACCTAAGTTTGGGGGTGTGTGAGGTTAACTGTGATGTTGTAGCACTCTACATCACCAATCCAGTGAGCTTTTGGGCTTCAACGGATTTTGTTCATCAGGCATTCTATTCATGTGTTTTCTCTGCAGAACTTGACTTATTACTGTGATTTGAAGTTGGCACAGGAAAACACAAGAAGGGGGGTTGAATTGTGTTTGCTAAATATTTTCGTAAAAACCATTTTTGAGAAGCCTTTTCATAAACAGAAAATAAAAATCTTAACACACAAGAAATCCTTTTTAAAAGAATAACAAAACCAAAATCAAAACCTGCAGTTAGTATAAATAAATAAAACTATAAAAGACAAGGGATAAAAAATTCACTCAAGTATTTTATCCTGGTTCACTCTCTCCCAACCAAGAGCTACATCCAGTCCCTTCGGCTTGAAGGATTATCTGCACTATTTCCAAATAGTTTCTACAAGTATTCTTCACCTCTCTAGGCTACAAGTATTGCTTTCTTGCCAAGCCTCTTCAGGTTCTAAATCAATCACATGGATTTTTCTAAGATCTTTCTAACTCACTATATGTGAGGGTATGAAGGTTTAAGATCTACTGAATATTTTCACAAATATTCAATCCTTAAGAATTACAGACTTTAGATTTACAAAGGGAAAAAGATCTTTGAATATCTTGCAAATGTTCAAATGGCAAAAGTTCTTCTTCGGTGCTTAAGACCTTCTATATATATAGTGGTCTTCAACTTCTCTTGTAAATCTTCAACGGTTATTTGAATAGTTCCGTTATAGAGATAGCATTAAATGCATGATATCCGTTGAGACTGATAGCTTGATTTTGGCCGTGTTGAAAAGCATCCTTGGTAATCAGAAAATCACAAAATGGAGGCTCACTTTTCTGAGCAATTGTACCTTAAAAACTTTATTTCCTCCTTTGTGTATAACCCAGCTTTTGTCCAGCAATAAAGATGTCATCGCACTACAAAAAAACAATTGTTTAGCAACCGTAATTTTCGGTCGCTAAACCATGTAAATCGGTCGCTATTTGTTTTAGCGACCGAATTAGAGACCGATTTATGATGGTAGCTGAATACCTGGTCGCTAAGGTTTTAGCTACCGAATTATTATTTCGGTCGCTAATTAGCGACCGTAAATTCGGTCGCTACATAATAATAATCGGTCGCTATTAGGTTGGTCGCATTTTTGGGGTAACCATTTCTAGCGACCGATAATCGGTTGCTGGTTCGGTCGCTAATATTGGTACCTGTTAACCTATATTAGCGACGAATTTTCGGTCGCTATACATCATCTGTAAATGTTAAATAAAGTTTAGCGACCGAATTATTGGTTTCTAATTCGGTCGCTAAACTGGTTATTATTATTTAATTTTTTTAATTTTAATTTTTATAATAATTTTTTTTTCTGATTTTCTTTAAACGTTAGAAAAATTACTAATAAAACACACCAAATAACTTATGAAATATACAATCATAAAAAATAATAAATATATATAAAAAGAATAATCCAAAATGTCGTACAAGAATCATTTAAAGTAAAAAATATGGAGAGAAAAAATCAGTCATGATGAGGGGGAGATGGAGGAATCCAATCATCCTCAGCGTCCGTACCACCGACGTCTGCTAGCTGATCGTCCTCTGCAGAGATGACATCGTAGCTGGCGGCGGAACCGGAGGAGCGGCAGCAGCGCACAACCGCCGAGCATCATCCGAGCAATCGGAGTCTGGATCCTCATATGCTCCAACACCAGCCGCAGTGTCCGGCCTCGCCGACGCCGCCGCATCATTTCTTTGGTGTGCTCGAAGTCAATCGCATAACCGGTTCGCCATTCGCCGCTTGCTCTCTCTCGCTCTTCTCCCGAAGCTCCACGTTCAGCTGCGTGATGGTGTCCTGCATTTGGTGGAACTGCTCCCGAGGGACGGTATCGGGCAAAGAAGGAGCAAAGCGGCGTGTTGACGATGAAGCGATGAACTCGGCTCCCGGTGTCCGAGGCCATACACGTGCCCCCTTCTTGTTCCTGCCCCGACGACCTCCAAATAAATGGCATTATCGTCGACGGAGACAGGGAGAGCAGCCATCACCGATCAAAGCCTCATCTTGTGACTGTGAGGCACGTGATATGGCATCGTCCTTCTTCTCGTTGAAGCCCGCCTACAAAGTATAGTTGAAGAGATTTAGTTAAAATAATTATATCCAATATTAACAAATCATTTATAATAAATTACAAGTAAACACTAAATTATTTTTTTGCTTCAAAGCATAGTTACGGGCCTTGTCGTTGACCCATGTCCCCGACTTCAACTTCTTCGTCCTCTCCACCAACTCCATAGCAGTGGGGTTCGCTGTTTTTCGTGCTTTTGCATGGAATAATATAATATTAAATTCGTAAGAATAATTAAAAATGAAAACTAATTAATTAAATAGTATATTAAGTCAAAAGTTTAATGTATTACCAGCTCGTCGTAGTGGGGCGGTGGCTGATTTAGACCCACCGGTCCAAGCACATGCGCCACCATCGAAGCTCGACACGCCGAGCTGTGGCCTGGATCTCCTGGAACTTCTCAGAGCCCAAGATCTTGGTCCAGCCTGCCTCTTGATCTCGGGATCCACCCACCTCCCCTTATTCTTCCCCTTCCTCGCCTTGTTCATCGATTCTTCATAACCAATGAGCCTTTATGCTCAAATATGTCCCTGACGAGAGCCTCTAAAGCTAAGTCCCACCTATACTCTTTCTGCAACTTACAGTTGTTAGGAAATTCGTGTGTACATATATATAATGTAAATTTAATTTAAAAAACTTAATAAATTGTTACCTTAAACTCTAGAAACAACTGATCCCTATGGCCTAGTGGGATGGCCTTCCATGTAGGCCATGGACCATCAAACTTGCGTCACAGGATCTTCGATATCGAATCAGAAGGGCCCTTCGCGGGCAGAAAGCTGCAGCAAAATTAGAGCATTAATAAATGTTATAATTAAATTTTAAAAACAAGTAAATAGAAATTAACGATACTTTATATATATTAAAAAATTAAATTAGCATACTCGTTATCCCCCCTGGGGATAAGAAGAATCCTCCTGTCGGATGGACCACGACTCTCCTGTCCCGATGATGATGATGGTCCTATCGTCGTAGGTGTGGACGATGAGGGTGCAGCCTGTGTCCCGACCACATGAGGATGGGTGGGGGGTGCAACTCCATCACCCTGAGGTGTCCCGTCAACAGAGGTGCTGGTAGGATGGTCTCGATCCGAAGGGCGTGGGTCGGCCGGCGAAGGGACTCTCGAAGACGACCTCCACGACGACCCCTACCGGAGGAATCTGCCATCTGTGAAAAAAATGAAAATATGATTACACAACAGTGTAAATAATACAAAAATAAATTACTTAATAAGTAGAATGACATTCACACAATGAATTATGACATAAATAAATTACCTAAGTAGAATCTCCATCACTAAATTCACCCTCACTCTCATCGGTATCACTTGATCGGAATGTACCTTCGCTAGATGCGTCCAACTCGGATTGATCCATTAACTCTCTTTCAACTTCTTCCCCATTTCCGGAAATGTCCGCTGTTGTGACTCCGGCAAGTGTACCGGTCGTCATGAAGTAATAAAAACACGGTAAGATTCTACTGAGGTCGAACACAAGGATTGGGTTACCAATTCGACTAAATTGTCAAGAAATCCGATACGTTGGTTAAGCAATAGAAGGTGGTTGAGAGAAAGAGATTGAGATCGCGAATTCAAGAATCGATTCAAATAACGCTACGGTGATTAAATTCAGAAATAAAAGCATCTAAGGTTTCGAATTCACCTACCCAATCATGCAAAGTACCCAAGTGATGATATTCTCCTCCCTAAGTTCAATTTTAATGTCAACCGGGACCCCTAAATTCTCCTAAATCCACTTCCGTGCTCATTAGGACGTATTCGATGATTTGAGTTAATTACTTGCTAGGTCTCTTAACCCTAATCTCGAATTCTATTAATTGTTGTTCCCTATAGGTTGCATCGATCTCCTACTCAATCTCGTGCAATACTCGACCGATGTTCCCAATTCAAGTTCTAAAACGCGAATCGCCGCTAGGCCTCAACACGCTTAACTAGTCGATCACGCTAGCATATAATCGACACAATGAAAACAGAATTGGAAAATCATAATTGAATTAAAGGAGAGAGAGTTACATTACATGAACACTATGCCGCCATGGGTGGCTTCATCGATCCCCTAGACAAGAGGATTAGTTCCTCATGTCCGTAACAACAACGCACGTACAATCGGAATTCATCCTAAGCCTAAGAATTAAGAGAGGAGAAAAGGAGAAGAAATCCCAGAATAAGGGTTACAAAAGGTCTCTGAAAATTCTGATCCAAAAAGTCCTCTTTTCTGTTCTGATCTGCTCTATTTATAAGGAGGCCACGCGTCACGGCCGTGACGGCCATCACGGCCAGGCCGTGACGGTTTCTGTTTCTGGCGCACTTCTGGAATTCGAACTCTCGCGACGCGAGCCCGCCTTTCACGGCCCGTGATGTGAATCACGGCCAGGCCGTGATGTTCTCTGCCTTGTGTGGATCTTGGGTCACGGCCGTGATACATATCACGGCTAGGCCGTGATGGTCTCTGACTTGTATGGCTCTTAGGTCACGGCCGTGATAAGCATCACGGCTAGGCCGTGATGGTCTCTGACTCTGGTACTTTTCTGGAATTCACACACTCGCGACGCGAAGGACGTCTCGCGACGCGAACATTCCTTTCACGACCCGTGATGAGAATCACGGCTAGGCCGTGATGGTCTCTGTCTTCCCAGATCTTCAAACTCTCGCGGGGCGAGCTTCCTTTCGCGGGGCGAGAACCTCCAGAATGGCAATCTCCACTATTTCTTGACTTTCCTTAATTCTTAGAGCTTCACTTATGGACCTGAAAACAACACAAGCAACCACAAGCGTAATTCTATCCAAAAGAAGCTAAAAACTACACAAAAGACGCAAAACGAGTCAAAGTCCAACTTAGGAACAAAACAAGGCAAATTTTGGCGAAAACGAGATTGAACTCGACTAATTGGCACATAAACCCTAGTTTATCTAGTCCTAAAACTAGATAAGCCAGAGGCTTATCAAACACCCCAAACTTAAACCTTGCTTGTCCCCAAGCAAGCTTAAAACTCAAAAACGACTCAAGACTTGGCAAGCCTACGAGATCTAATCAATTTCGCACAAATTTCATGCGACTTTACAAAACAATTTTTCTTCTTTGATTCCCTCCCTTTTTCATCAATGTAATCCCCACATTCATCTACTTTAAACAATTGAGAAATTATCATTCATGCCATCATTACTCTAAGTTGAGGCTCAAAGATACACACAAAGGAAGATCACCTATTTCAAATAATTGCCTTCCTCACAAGGGCATTTAGTATTTCACTCATTCGCTCAAGTTTGTCTAGGCTTTCAACTTTTTCACTCAATTTCACTTATCAAGAGCACTTCCCATGAATTTGATTTTCATCTCAAACATAGTTCCCACGAAAACATGCATGCAACATCAAAAGGTCTTTTAAAGGTTGTAATGGGGCCTGGCTGAGGGTTGGATAATCAAGGATATTTAGGCTTAAGTCCCTAGGAACTAAGAGAGCATGAGCATTAAACACATTTTCCACTCAAATTCCTTTCTTTCCATTTTTCATTTGGGCTCGGGTGACTACAACCTTTTCCTTGATATTATTTTTGTTTTGCCCTTTTCTTTTGGCAATTTTTTTTGTTTCCTTCTTTTCTTTTCTTTTCTTTTTGCCTTGGGTCAACCTTTATTTTCTTTTTCTCATCCCAAAATGACACATACCTTGTAGCCACCCCAAACTTAGTTTCTCACAACCTTTCTCTTGCTCATTTCCATGCTCTCCTAATCCTAAGATTGGGTTAACATGGTTTTTCAGATTTTGGCTCGTGATGTAGGGTCGTCAAGAAACAATAGGTCAATTGGGCTCAATTTGGCTAACTAGGGAACATGCCTTAGGGATGGTTCTTTTCAGGCCAAGTAGTTATTCAAAGAAAATTGCCTAAATCATTTGATGCAACACATAATCATGCAAACCATATAGAGATTCAAGCAAATTCGGGAAAGTGCAACTTAACAGTGATTCTCACATTTAGAAACAGAGTTGGAGGCTCAAATTCCTCACCTGGACATTTTGCAAATTGTTTGACCGAGATACGATTTCTAGTGTGTGCACCCCCTCACCCCAAACTTATCATAAATCAAGCAATCATAATACATCTCAAAGTTCAATTTTCAATTTTAAGTGGGGATCAACTTTTCTATTACTTGAACCTAGGGGAAATCATCAATGGTGAATATAATTCAAGCAATCCATCTATGCTCAATATAATTAAAATCCAACAAGCTTGCCGACACGACATTTCATACAAAAACTCTTGATCTTCTCAAATTATTCAAGAGTGACAAACAAAAACAAAACAAACACAAAAAAAAAAAACAAAAACAAAAACAAGAGTGAGGAAAAGAGAGAGTACCTAGCTTGGGTTGCCTCCCAAGTAGCGCTTGTTTAACGTCCCGAGCCTGACTCAAGTCGCCCCTAAGGGTTAATCCGGAGGAAGATCCTGCTGGCCATGCCATTCCTTGGCCTGTTCTTTGTTGGTTTGTGCACTTTTATATATTCGCAAGCTGTTCCCGGACAACCCATTTAAGTCCAGCATCCTTCTATAATCTGCACGCACTCTCCACTCCGTGATGGTCTTTTTTGGGATCAACTTGTTGTCTTTCTTGACCACCATGGTTGTACTACCTTTCAACCTTGTTGCTTTACCCTTCTTTTTCATTCCCTTGCTGCTGAGTTCTTTCCTTGCACATTCTTCCCTTGGGAGACTCGGTATGGGTTCCATGTCTCGTAGCCACTCAATGTAGACTTCATCCCCCGAAGGGCCTTTTTCCTCACTGTCTTCCCCATGAGATTCTACCGATACTGTTGCAAGTGAAGGATCATGGTCTTCTCGAGTTGCCTTTACCTTTTCAGTTGGGTCCACCACATCCACTCGATACACAGCTGACTTCTCTTCCGGGTGCTTAATCGCTTCAAAGACATTGAAGACCACCTCATCATCATTCACCCTTAAAGTGAGTTTCCCTTTCCGCACATCTATCAAGGCACCCCCGGTGGCCAAGAAGGGCCTACCCAATATGAGAGGGATCTCAGCGTCTTCATCCATATCGAGCACCACAAAGTCCACTGGGAATATGAACTTGTCAACTTTCACGAGCAAGTCTTCAACTACTCCATCGGGATATTTGATAGAACGATCGGCCAGTTGGAGTGACATTCGCGTATCCTTTACTTCTTTGATCCCTAGCCTCTTCATCATCGAGAGGGCCATCAAGTTGATGCTTGCCCCTAGATCACATAATGCCTTTCCGAAGGTCATTCCCCCAATGGTGCATGGTATCGAGAAGGAACAGGGATCCTTCAACTTCGGAGGCAGTTTCCGTTGAAGAATGGCACTACACTCCTCGGTCAAAGCAACCGTTTCTTCATCCACAATCCTCCGCTTCTTAGTGAGAAGTTCCTTCATAAACCGAGCATATGATGGCATTTGTTCCAAGGCTTCCGCAAATGGAATGTTAATCTGGAGTTTTCGGAAGACATCAAGGAACTTATTGAATTGCTTATCCTGTTGAGGCTTCTTCAATCGTTCTGGATACGGTACCTTCATGTAAGGAGGGAGGTCTTGGGGTTCAACCCACTTCTTCCTTCGAACTCTTCATCCACAAGTTTCAGCCTTCCCCCTTGCTCCCGGTCCCTTGTCACTTGCCAACCCTTCTTTCTCTCGGTTGCTCTTCCTCAATGGTAGTTGTTAGGGCCCTTGTCATCCTCGAGAACTAGTGGTACCCCTGCTAGGTTCCAACACCCTTCCGCTTCTAGTAGATATGACGTTGCATTGTCCCTTGGGGTTGTTCTCGGTACTACTACGGGAGAGTGCCGGAAGACGCTCATTAAGTTGCTTCGCGAGCTGCGCTATTTGTGTCTCAAGGTTCTCGAATTGCTGAACCTGTATGAGTCGCCAACTTGTTAATGGCAGTATTTGTGTCGATTGACAACTTCTCCATTGCTGTATTCATCTTCTCAAAAGATGTGCCTGTAAAGGTTGACAACTTCTCAAAAGCCATCTCCCAAGGTTGTCTTCCACTATCATCGGTTGCAGAATCGATTAGGCCCTGGAGGAGCCTGCTGAGTATTCTTATTCTTTGAATTCCAATGTCCGGTCTCGGACCTGTTGAGGTTGTTGCCAATTCTGTTGAGGGTGTTGTTGACCGGCTAGACCACCATTAACATCACTCCAAGCAAATCCGGATGGTCTCTTCTCATGTAGCCCCTATTCGATTTCGATTGTTCCTCCGATAATTGTTTCGGGGCACGAGTGTCATAGAAGTTGTGGCATGAGTCCACATGTTCCCGAGAGAAATTTAGCGGGCAAATCTGAGTGTCATGATCTCCATTACAATTTGCACAACCCGGAGGCGTTCCCTCGTGTATAGCATTAACCCTCTTGTTCCTCGGACAAAGCCTCATTCTGCATCTTCAAAAGTCTGTTTTGCTCTAAAATGGCTTCCATTGTCCCGAACTGATTCCACTCGAGGTCTCCCTACCACGGTTGTAATCATTATATGACATCTTCTCTAACAGTGCCCATCCATCCTCACCGATAAATATACAAAAGAAACGCCCACTGCGGCATCACAGTTCATCCGATAGCATCCCCTCAACCCATTAAAGAAGTGCTGTACTTTGGAAACGGGGTCAAAGAATGCGAGAGGGACATCTTCTCAACAAACCATTGTACCTCTCCCAAGCTTCATTATATGTTTCATCCTCCGTTTGCCTGAATGAAGTGATGGCTATTCTTGCTTGTGCCGCCTTCCGAGGAGGAAAGTATTTGGTTAGTAACCTGTGCCATTTGCTCCCAAGTTACGATCTTTGTTCCTATCCAAAGCTGTCAACCCAATCGCGAGCGACATCCCTAAGAGAAAGAGGGAAAAGCCATGGCGAAACTCATCCTGAGAGACTCCCTGGTCTTCACGCAAGTCACAAGCTTCCGGGAAGCGAGTGATATGTCTATCTATGCGGGTCCTGTTTGCCACTCCCATCAAACCCGATTCTCCCGGATCCGGTATGTGACAAGGCTTCCACTCCGAAAAGAGTCTGTGTTCAGGTTGCCCCTTACAATAGAAGAGTCACAATCTACCAAGCTTGGTAGATCGTACTCAAAGAGAGGCTTGTAACGAGGAGGAGGAGGAGGATTTTCTTCAGCCATGCCTTCTATTTTAATTGCTTCCAACCTCTTCCTTTCTCTGGCCTCTTTTCTTAACTGCCTCTCGGTCCTGGTGATCTCTGAATCGAATAGCAAGTCCTCTTGTAGAAGAGTACCTCGCATACAAAAACAGGCAAAGACCAAGTGGAATCAAAGAAACAGAGAAAAAATAATGGCAATTAAATAAAAGAAAATAAAGCTAAAAGTCAGCTTAACCAAACAGCCGAATTTCCTAAAAATCAGGAAAATTGGTTGTGCCAATCCCCGGCAACGGCGCCAAAAACTTGTTGTGACTCCGGCAAGTGTACCGGGTCGTCGCAAGTAATAAAAACACGGTAAGATTCTACCGAGGTCGAACACAAGGATTGGGTTACCAATTCGACTAAATTGTCAAGAAATCCGATACGTTGGTTAAGCAATAGAAGGTGGTTGAGAGAAAGAGATTGAGATCGCGAATTCAAGAATCGATTCAAATAACGCTACGGTGATTAAATTCAGAAATAAAAGCATCTAAGGTTTCGAATTCACCTACCCAATCATGCAAAGTACCCAAGTGATGATATTCTCCTCCCTAAGTTCAATTTTAATGTCAACCGGGACCCCTAAATTCTCCTAAATCCACTTCCGTGCTCATTAGGACGTATTCGATGATTTGAGTTAATTACTTGCTAGGTCTCTTAACCCTAATCTCGAATTCTATTAATTCTTGTTCCCTATAGGTTGCATCGATCTCCTACTCACTCTCGTGCAATACTCGACCGATGTTCCCAATTCAAGTTCTAAAACGCGAATCGCCGCTAGGCCTCAACACGCTTAACTAGTCGATCACGCTAGCATATAATCGACACAATGAAAACAGAATTGGAAAATCATAATTGAATTAAAAGAGAGAGAGTTACATTACATGAACACTATGCCGCCATGGGTGGCTTCATCGATCCCCTAGACAAGAGGATTAGTTCCTCATGTCCGTAACAACAACGCACGTACAATCGGAATTCATCCTAAGCCTAAGAATTAAGAGAGGAGAAAAGGAGAAGAAATCCCAGAATAAGGGTTACAAAAGGTCTCTGAAAATTCTGATCCAAAAAGTCCTCTTTTTCTGTTCTGATCTGCTCTATTTATAAGGAGGCCACGCGTCACGGCCGTGACGGCCATCACGGCCTGGCCGTGACGGTTTCTGTTTCTGGCGCACTTCTGGAATTCGAACTCTCGCGACGCGAGCCCGCCTTTCACGGCCCGTGATGTGAATCACGGCCAAGCCGTGATGTTCTCTGCCTTGTGTGGATCTTGGGTCACGGTCGTGATACATATCACGGCTAGGCCGTGATGGTCTCTGACTTGTATGGCTCTTAGGTCACGGCCGTGATATGCATCTCGGCTAGGCCGTGATGGTCTCCGACTGCGGTACTTTTCTGGAATTCGCACTCTGGCGACGCGAAGGAAGTCTCGCGACGCGAACATTCCTTTCACGACCGTGATGAGAATCACGGCTAGGCCGTGATGGTCTCTGTCTTCCCGGATCTTCAAACTCTCGCGGGCGAGCTTCCTTTCGCGGGGCGAGAACCTCCAGAATGGCAATCTCCACTATTTCTTGACTTTCCTTAATTCTTAGAGCTTCACTTATGGACCTGAAAACAACACAAGCAACCACAAGCGTAATTCTATCCAAAAGAAGCTAAAAACTACACAAAAGACGCAAAACGAGTCAAAGTCCAACTTAGGAACAAAACAAGGCAAATTTGGGCGAAAACGAGATTGAACTCGACTAATTGGCACATAAACCCTAGTTTATCTAGTCCTAAAACTAGATAAGCCAGAGGCTTATCAAACACCCCAAACTTAAACCTTGCTTGTCCCCAAGCAAGCTTAAAACTCAAAAACGACTCAAGACTTGGCAAGCCTACAGATCTAATCAATTTCGCACAAATTTCATGCGACTTTACAAAACAATTTTTCTTCTTTGATTCCCTCCCTTTTTCATCAATGTAATCCCCACATTCATCTACTTTAAACAATTGAGAAATTATCATTCATGCCATCATTACTCTAAGTTGAGGCTCAAAGATACACACAAAGGAAGATCACCTATTTCAAATAATTGCCTTCCTCACAAGGGCATTTAGTATTTCACTCATTCGCTCAAGTTTGTCTAGGCTTTCAACTTTTTCACTCAATTTCACTTATCAAGAGCACTTCCCATGAATTTGATTTTCATCTCAAACATAGTTCCCACGAAAACATGCATGCAACATCAAAAGGTCTTTTAAAGGTTGTAATGGGGCCTGGTGAGGTTGGATAATCAAGGATATTTAGGCTTAAGTCCCTAGGAACTAAGAGAGCATGAGCATTAAACACATTTTCCACTCAAATTCCTTTCTTTCCATTTTTCATTTGGGCTCGGGTGACTACAACCTTTTCCTTGATATTATTTTTGTTTTGCCCTTTTCTTTTGGCAATTTTTTTGTTTCCTTCTTTTCTTTTCTTTTCTTTTTGCCTTGGGTCAACCTTTATTTTCTTTTTCTCATCCCAAAATGACACATACCTTGTAGCCACCCCAAACTTAGTTTCTCACAACCTTTCTCTTGCTCATTTCCATGCTCTCCTAATCCTAAGATTGGGTTAACATGGTTTTTCAGATTTTGGCTCGTGATGTAGGGTCGTCAAGAAACAATAGGTCAATTGGGCTCAATTTGGCTAACTAGGGAACATGCCTTAGGGATGGTTCTTTTCAGGCCAAGTAGTTATTCAAAGAAAATTGCCTAAATCATTTGATGCAACACATAATCATGCAAACCATATAGAGATTCAAGCAAATTCGGGAAAGTGCAACTTAAAAAGGTGATTCTCACATTTAGAAACAGAGTTGGAGGCTCAAATTCCTCACCTGGACATTTTGCAAATTGTTTGACCGAGATACGATTTCTAGTGTGTGCACCCCTCACCCCAAACTTATCATAAATCAAGCAATCATAATACATCTCAAAGTTCAATTTTCAATTTTAAGTGGGGATCAACTTTTCTATTACTTGAACCTAGGGAAATCATCAATGGTGAATATAATTCAAGCAATCCATCTATGCTCAATATAATTAAAATCCAACAAGCTTGCCGACACGACATTTCATACAAAAACTCTTGATCTTCTCAAATTATTCAAGAGTGACAAACAAAAACAAAACAAACAAAAAAAAAAAAAAAACAAAAACAAAAAAAAGAGTGAGGGAAAGAGATAGTACCAAGCATGGGTTGCCACCCAAGTAGCGCTGGTTTAACGTCCCGAGCCTCGACTCAAGTCGCCCTAAGGGTTAATCCGGGAGGAAGATCCTGCTGGCCATGCCATTCCTTGGCCTGTTCTTTGTTGGTTTGTGCACTTTTATATATTCGCAAGCTGTTCCCGGACAACCCATTTAAGTCCAGCATCCTTCTATAATCTGCACGCACTCTCCACTCCGTGATGGTCTTTTTTGGGATCAACTTGTTGTCTTTCTTGACCACCATGGTTGTACTACCTTTCAACCTTGTTGCTTTACCCTTCTTTTTCATTCCCTTGCTGCTGAGTTCTTTCCTTGCACATTCTTCCCTTGGGAGACTCGGTATGGGTTCCATGTCTCGTAGCCACTCAATGTAGACTTCATCCCCAGAAGGGGCCTTTTTCCTCACTGTCTTCCCCATGAGATTCTACCGATATCTTGTTGCAAGTGAAGGATCATGGTCTTCTCGAGTTGCCTTTACCTTTTCAGTTGGGTCCACCACATCCACTCGATACACAGCTGACTTCTCTTACGGGTGCTTAATCGCTTCAAAGACATTGAAGACCACCTCATCATCATTCACCCTTAAAGTGAGTTTCCCTTTCCGCACATCTATCAAGGCACCCCCGGTGGCCAAGAAGGGCCTACCCAATATGAGAGGGATCTCAGCGTCTTCATCCATATCGAGCACCACAAAGTCCACTGGGAATATGAACTTGTCAACTTTCACGAGCAAGTCTTCAACTACTCCATAGAGATATTTGATAGAACGATCAGCCAGTTGGAGTGACATTCGCGTATCCTTTACTTCCTTGATCCCTAGCCTCTTCATCATCGAGAGGGGCATCAAGTTGATGCTTGCCCCTAGATCACATAATGCCTTTCCGAAGGTCATTCCCCCAATGGTGCATGGTATCGAGAAGGAACCGGGATCCTTCAACTTCGGAGGCAGTTTCCGTTGAAGAATGGCACTACACTCCTCGGTCAAAGCAACCGTTTCTTCATCCACAATCCTCCGCTTCTTAGTGAGAAGTTCCTTCATAAACCGAGCATATGATGGCATTTGTTCCAAGGCTTCCGCAAATGGAATGTTAATCTGGAGTTTTCGGAAGACATCAAGGAACTTATTGAATTGCTTATCCTGTTGAGGCTTCTTCAATCGTTCAGGATACGGTACCTTCATGTAAGGAGGGAGGTCTTGGGGTTCAACCCACTTCTTCCTTCGGAACTCTTCATCCACAAGTTTCAGCCTTCCCCTTGCTCCGGTCCCTTGTCACTTGCCAACCCTTCTTTCTCTGGTTGCTCTTCCTCAACTGGTAGTTGTTCCGGGCCCTTGTCATCCTGAGAACTAGTGGTACCCCTGCTAGGTTCCAACACCCTTCCGCTTCTAGTAGATATGACGTTGCATTGTCCCTTGGGGTTGTTCTCGGTACTACCTGGGAGAGTGCCTGGAAGACGCTCATTAAGTTGCTTCGCGAGCTGCGCTATTTGTGTCTCAAGGTTCTGAATTGCTGAACCTGTATGAGTCGCCAACTTGTTAATGGCAGTATTTGTGTCGATTGACAACTTCTCCATTGCTGTATTCATCTTCTCAAAAGATGTGCCTGTAAAGGTTGACAACTTCTCAAAAGCCATCTCCCAAGGTTGTCTTCCACTATCTCGTCGGGCCAGAATCGATTAGGCCCTGGAGGAGCTGCTTGAGTATTGCTTGTTGCTGAATTCCAATGTCCGGTCTCGAGACACCTGTTGAGGTTGTTGCCAATTCTGTTGAGGGTGTTGTTGACCGGCTAGACCACCATTAACATCACTCCAAGCAAATCCCGGATGGTCTCTTCTCATGTAGCCCCTATTCTCGATTCTCGATTGTTCCTCCGATAATTGTTCGGGGCACAAGTGTCATAGAAGTTGTGGCATGAGTCCACATGTTCCTGAGAGAAATTTAGCGGGCAAATCTGAGTGTCATGATCTCCATTACAATTTGCACAACCCGGAGGCGTTCCCTCGTGTATAGCATTAACCCTCTTGTTCCGGACAAAGCCTCATTCTCGCATCTTCAAAAGTCTGTTTTGCTCTAAAATGGCTTCCATTGTCCCTAACCGATTCCACTCGAGGTCTCCCTACCACGGTTGTAATCATTATATGACATCTTCTCTAACAGTGCCCATCCATCCTCAGCCGATAAATATACAAAAGAACCGCCAGCTGCGGCATCACAGTTCATCTGATAGCATCCCCTCAACCCATTAAAGAAGTGCTGTACTTTGGAAACGGGGTCAAAGAATGCAGAGGGACATCTTCTCAACAAACCATTGTACCTCTCCCAAGCTTCATTATATGTTTCATCCTCCGTTTGCCTGAATGAAGTGATGGCTATTCTTGCTTGTGCCGCCTTCTGAGGAGGAAAGTATTTGGTTAGTAACTTCTGTGCCATTTGCTCCCAAGTTTCGATCTTTGTTCCTATCCAAACTGTCAACCCAATCGCGAGCGACATCCCTAAGAGAAAGAGGGAAAAGCCGCAAGCGAAACTCATCCTGAGAGACTCCCCTGGTCTTCTGCAAGTCACAAGCTTCCAGGAAGCGAGTGATATGTCTATGCGGGTCCTGTTTGCCACTCCCATCAAACTGATTCTCCCGGATCTGGTATGTGACACAGGCTTCCACTCTGAAAGAGTCTGTGTTCAGGTTGCCCCTTACAATAGAAGAGTCACAATCTACCAAGCTTGGTAGATCGTACTCAAAGAGAGGCTTGTAACGAGGAGGAGGAGGAGGAGGATTTTCTTCAGCCATGCCTTCTATTTTAATTGCTTCCAACCTCTTCCTTTCTCTGGCCTCTTTTCTTAACTGCCTCTCGGTCCTGGTGATCTCTGATCGAATAGCAAGTCCTCTTGTAGAAGAGTACCTCGCATACAAAAACAGGCAAAGACCAAGTGGAATCAAAGAAACAGAGAAAAATAATGGCAATTAAATAAAAGAAAATAAAGCTAAAAGTCAGCTTAACCAAACAGCCGAATTTCCTAAAAATCAGGAAAATTGGTTGTGCCAATCCCCGGCAACGGCGCCAAAAACTTGTTGTGACTCCGGCAAGTGTACCGGGTCGTCGCAAGTAATAAAAACATGGTAAGATTCTACCGAGGTCGAACACAAGGATTGGGTTACCAATTCGACTAAATTGTCAAGAAATCCGATACGTTGGTTAAGCAATAGAAGGTGGTTGAGAGAAAGAGATTGAGATCGCGAATTCAAGAATCGATTCAAATAACGCTACGGTGATTAAATTCAGAAATAAAAGCATCTAAGGTTTCGAATTCACCTACCCAATCATGCAAAGTACCCAAGTGATGATATTCTCCTCCCTAAGTTCAATTTTAATGTCAACCGGGACCCCTAAATTCTCCTAAATCGACTTCCGTGCTCATTAGGACGTATTCGATGATTTGAGTTAATTACTTGCTAGGTCTCTTAACCCTAATCTCGAATTCTATTAATTCTTGTTCCCTATAGGTTGCATCGATCTCCTACTCACTCTCGTGCAATACTCGACCGATGTTCCCAATTCAAGTTCTAAAACGCGAATCGCCGCTAGGCCTCAACACGCTTAACTAGTCGATCACGCTAGCATATAATCGACACAATGAAAACAGAATTGGAAAATCATAATTGAATTAAAGGAGAGAGAGTTACATTACATGAACACTATGCCGCCATGGGTGGCTTCATCGATCCCCTAGACAAGAGGATTAGTTCCTCATGTCCGTAACAACAACGCACGTACAATCGGAATTCATCCTAAGCCTAAGAATTAAGAGAGGAGAAAAGGAGAAGAAATCCCAGAATAAGGGTTACAAAAGGTCTCTGAAAATTCTGATCCAAAAAGTCCTCTTTTCTGTTCTGATCTGCTCTATTTATAAGGAGGCCACGCGTCACTGACGAGACGTCCATCACGGCCAGGCCGTGACGGTTTCTGTTTCTGGCGCACTTCTGGAATTCGAACTCTCGCGACGCGAATGATGTCTCGCGACGCGAGCCCGCCTTTCACGGCCCGTGATGTGAATCACGGCCAGGCCGTGATGTTCTCTGCCTTGTGTGGATCTTGGGTCACGGCCGTGATACATATAATGGCTAGGCAGTGATGGTCTCTGACTTGTATGGCTCTTAGGTCACGGCCGTGATAAGCATCACGGCTAGGCCGTGATGGTCTCTGACTCTGGTACTTTTCTGGAATTCACACACTCGCGACGCGAAGGACGTCTCGCGACGCGAACATTCCTTTCACGACCCGTGATGAGAATCACGGCTAGGCCGTGATGGTCTCTGTCTTCCCAGATCTTCAAACTCTCGCGGGGCGAGCTTCCTTTCGCGGGGCGAGAACCTCCAGAATGGCAATCTCCACTATTTCTTGACTTTCCTTAATTCTTAGAGCTTCACTTATGGACCTGAAAACAACACAAGCAACCACAAGCGTAATTCTATCCAAAAGAAGCTAAAAACTACACAAAAGACGCAAAACGAGTCAAAGTCCAACTTAGGAACAAAACAAGGCAAATTTGGGCGAAAACGAGATTGAACTCGACTAATTGGCACATAAACCCTAGTTTATCTAGTCCTAAAACTAGATAAGCCAGAGGCTTATCATCCGCCAGAGAATTAACAATAATGTCCGGCGTAATTTGCAACGGTACGTGGGGTCTTGAAAACTCATCATCTTGGTACGGAGCATCTTTTTCAGGCTGGTTGATTACATTATCAGTGATTATACTGCGAGCCTTTATCTTAATAACACCCAACCGACCATGATGTCCTTCGGGATATGGCGAGTAATAAACCTGCTCTGCCTGTTGTGAAAAAATGAATGGGTCGTACGCCTTATTATACCTTCGAGACAGCCTAACTTGAACAATACCATAATTTTTATCTATTTTTGTCCCTACGTCAAGAGTAGGATCAAACCAATCACACTTGAAGATAACTAATTTCATCACGGGGAAACCGGTATAATCGAGTTCAAGGATGTCAGTTAGAACCCCATAGAAATCATCCTCTACATTGCCATCAGTGGCTCGCACACAAACACCATAGTTACACGTCTGCATTCCTTCATTCCATGTTTTTGTGTTAAATTTATATCCATTTACAATATAAGTATTCCATGATGTAACCCATCTGTTAGCCCCCCATGCCAAATTTGTCAACAATGGATTTTGAACATTGTTTTCTGGATCTAGTACCTAAACAATCAAATATTATATTATTCTTATACATGCTATATATTTAAGGAGATAAAATGTATGCTTCAAAAAATGAAGATGCTTAACCTACATATTTACTGAACCACGTAGCAAAGTGAGAAGTAATTTCTCGATCAACCTGATCGTTTGAAATGTCAGGTTGGAGATCCCTTAGAAAATTGTCGTACATCCTACATATGGGAGATTAACAGCAGGACGATTAATAATAATAAATGTCAATTGAACTTATTAAAGACGTTGTAGAAACTTACTCTAAATATGGCGCCACCTCTTCACAATTTTGAAGGATATACAGATGAGCAAAGCATTAATGTCACGCTGCTCCAAGAAATATCCTTTTGATTTGCCACTAAATCTGCCCGGATAGTTGAATATTGATATAGGAGGACTAGTTGAACATCCTTCGCCCGAATCAACGTTTCTAGGCATCCTTGTCCTTCTCATGTTAACTTCGTCCGGATAGTAATAAGAGGCAAAAGTGGAAGTCTCCTCTACTAAGTATGCTTCACAAATGGAACCCTCCACTCGTGCCTTGTTCTTGACTTTGTGTTTAAGGGAGTGCAGGAACCTATTAAAGAGGGATACATACAAATAATTACTAGTTTTAGGGAAAGCTAAACTACGCTCTCGTGTTAGTGAATTTCATATGTATTAATTAAAATAGTTGATGTTGTTTACCTCTCAAATGGATACATCCAGCGGTGTTGGACTGGGCCACCAACTCTTGCATCGTAAGGTAGATGAACTGGCAGGTGTTCCATGGAATCAAAGAAACTCGACGGGAAGATTTGCCCCATCTTACATAACAAAGCGGGTATCTTGACTTCCATATCCTTTAATTGATTCACATTTAGTGTTGTCGATGTAAGCTCCCTGAAAAAGTGGCTAAGCTCAACAAGTGGGTTCCAAATTTGGTTTGAATGTCGTCGAACGCAATTGGAAGCAACCGTTGCATGAACACGTGGCAATCATGACTCTTCATTCCATGTAACTTTGCTTCCTTAATGTCAACACATCTACCCAGATTGGAAGCATACCCATCTGGTAACTTTAGTTCTTTAACCCACTTATAGACGGCCAATTTCTGTGCTTTGCTTAGTGTATAACTTGCCTTCGGTTTGATAAGTCTGCCACGACCACTGTCTTGCAACTCAAGCTCCTTCCGATTACAAATGTCAGCCAGGTCCAATCGGGCTTTATTTGTATCCTTTGTCCTCCCCTTGATGTCCATCACAGTGTCAAACACATTCAAAAACATATTCCTCTCAGTATACATGACATCAATGTTGTGACGGAGTAGCTGCGTCCTCCAATACGGCAACCTCCAAAATATACTTTGTTTTGTCCAATTATGGTTGACGCCATAATCAGGAATATGTTCTCCTTGGGTTTCATGGACGAGCGGTAAGTACTGTACTCTGCGCCATACATTAGGACCAGTCAAACGTGGTGGAGGCGGTGTTCTCTTCGCACAACGCTTCTTGAATGCATTCTTGTTCCGCCTATAAGGATGATCTTCTGGAAGGAATTGACGATGACAATCAAAATATGAGATCTTTCGACTGTTTTTAAGCGTGAATGCCTTCGATCGCTCCATACATATTGGGCATCCAAGCTTCCCCGCGGTCATCCAACCCGACATCATCCCATAAGCAGGAAAGTCGTTGATCGTCCACATTAAAGCTGCTTTCATGATGAAATTCTGCCTCAAAGATACGTCATATGTCAACACACCATCATTCCACAGCATTGTCAACTCATCTATCAGTGGCTGCAAGTACACATCAATCTTACCTTTTGGATTAGACGGACCCGGAATTATGACTGTTAGGAACATAAACTCCCGCTTCATGCACATCCCCGGGGGAAGATTGTACGGAGTCGGGATAACTAGGCCAACAAGAGTATGCTTTTCCGGATCGCCCAAAAGGATTAAATCCATCGAGAGATAACCCTAATCGGACATTGCGAGGGTCCTGCGAAAATGCCATATGAACCCTATCAAAATGCTTCCAAGCTTCTCCATCAGATGGATGACACAAGATATCTTGCTCCCTCTCATGCTCACTATGCCACCTCATGTGAGCTGCAGTGACCATCGAAGAGTACAATCTTGTAAGTCTTGGCACGAGCGGAAAGTACCACATCTTTTTTAGCGACCTCTTCTTCTCAATGCCCATCCTAGTGGTTGTCTTATACCGATCCGCACCACAAAATCAACAACACGTTATGCTTTCCACTTAATCATCCTTATAGTACAACATACATCCATTCGGGCAACAATCAATTTTCAAACACCCCAGACCCAAATTTTCCACGGACTTCTTAGCATGATAAAAACTTGTAGGCATCCGATTGCCTTCTGGCAACGCCTTGGACACTGACCTGGTGAGGCGATTAAAACAGCCTTCTTGCATATTGTAGTCAGATTTGATACTCAACCATTCCATGCACATCGACAACTCCGTGTACTCCTGACATCCTTCCCACAATGGAGATCGTGCAGCACTCAGCATATCATAGAATCTTTGAGCTTCGGGATTCGGATTCTCCTCTATGTATTGGGAACCCATTCCACCATCTTCTCCCCCATCTTCTTCTAGTACAACACCAACCGATGGTCCAGCATGATCCATTATCATCTGCTCTTATGGATTCAATTCTTCCCTCCCGTCACCACTTCCATAGTACGAACCTTCAGCCACAATCGGGTTTAAGTCGAGCAACGTCTCACCATGGTTACTCCACCAATAGTAATCGGGCATGAAGCCCTTCTCATAAAGATCGGCTACAACTCCATCCACACTTTTGAAAGATTGACACTTGCATCTTTTGCAAGGACACCTCAATTGATCACCGCCCACCGTATAAATCTCTCCTGGCTAACAACAAACTCTATAAACTCACCCACTCCAACTCTATACTCTTCCCTAAGACGTTTATTCCGATCCAACCTACGATACATCCATTTCCGATTCTCGGAATATCCATTGTTGGCAATTAAATAGCCTGACCAATCCTACAATAACACTTATATATTACGGTGCATTCCAATAACTCCATCAATCTCGTTCTTATGACAAGGTATGAACCTATCCCATTCGAGAAGAAACCTTTGTCACACTCGGCTACTAATAGTTATTCCCATATTCAAATACCTTATACTTGACAAAATTTGGCAAGCATTTCCCATCGGTCTCCAAGTTACACGACTCGAGCACGGTCAGAATCACCGCGATCAAGTATGCACCAGGAGAACAAAAGGAAATGCATCAGACCGAGATTTCAACAAGTATATAAGGCATTTGAACATTGAAATGACTATTGTACGAGTGTGAAAAAGGTTTTTTCCCAAACTGTCCCACTTGGACAATTCAAGATTCAATACAATGAGCATGCATACCTTGATAAGTTACGCATGCTCATTAATATTGAATCTCAAATAGGAAACTAAGGCTTTCGTAAATTAATTATTAACTCTAACAGAAAATAAAACCATTAACCTATAAATATTGCAACATTGTTGAGTTTATATACATTGCAACGTAAATCAATACAAACTTAGATTAAATATTGTAGCAAACATCCTATTGAGCTCCGCTCTCCACTAACAAGTAGCAGTTAATTGTCAAACACATGCATAATTTCTAAATTATCAGCACACAACCAGCATCCCGTCTTTCGGACAAGATCACATCCTATTGAGCTCCGCTCTCCACTAACAAACAACACATATTGACAAACACATGCATAAACATTAAATTATCAGCATACAATCAGACAAGATCACATCCTATTGAGCTCCGCTCTCCACTAACAAACAACACATATTGACAAACACATGCATAAACATTAAATTAATTATCAGCATACAATCAGACAAGATCACATCCTATTGAGCTCAGCTCTCCACTACCAAACAAGACGATAATTCACATAATACATTACACTGAGTGTTCAGAGAACTGACCTGAGAGAGAAAACACAACTGAGCAAGGATAAGTGGAGGAGCCGGTATAAGAATATGACAACAAGGACCTATCGTGCATAAATGTTCATGTTAGTAAACATGACAGTGCCCATTAAAATAGAAAATAATAGAGAGAAAACTGAAAGGTGTAATTGATTGAATGAGAAAGTTTATTACATCAAGTCATATATAAAAGTGACTTATATTATATGTAAGATAAAGCAACTGATTTGTAACTAACCACTAATTAACTATATTAATTATATGATCTAATAGTCCATCCTAGATAGATCATATAAATAAAATAAAATCAATTTACATTAATGAGGTTCTTAGCATAGAAAAAGACCTTGATGAATTTTTCATCCCTTGCTTCACTACATTTTCGTCATCTCCAATATCATCTATTTTGCACGAATATTGGTGGTGTTCATGTATTTTTATACTAAAAAGACCTACGAATTTGTGCCTTAAAAGCTTGCACAAAAATGGTTTTAATTTTTTACTTATTGATTGATTCATCCACAAATTTTAACTCAAGGGAATTAAGACAGTGAATGTGCTTAAATGCCAAGGTTTTTCTATACATTAGGAGTTTGAATTTTGAAACTTGATAAACAAGGTAGAACCTTAGAAAGAAGCTAATAAATATGTAACTAATAAGTAACATGACCATTTTTGTATATAGGCCAGCTTGCATGCGACCTTTTTGACTCCACAGTTGAATTTTCATCTCTGTTCCCCTATTACATATTACACCAGTAACAATGACAGGCTTTGCATTTCATACCCAAATACTATATTCTTCCTACAAAGAAAAACAACTAGGCAAGCTGAGCTGATGATGGATGATCAGGAGGACAAGCCTTCCTTGATCACAGTCATCAAGGAAGGCATCAACACCCAGAAAATGGTGATGGTTTTGTTTTACTGTTTTCCCATTGATCTTATGCTACAATTTCTATTCTTTTCTAGTGAGAAATACTTGTCTTACTTCCTATGTTGGGACCTGAGAAACTAGATCAAAACATGATTTTTAGCATTGGCATTTAGCATTCTTATTATTCTATATGTTCTATTTTATTTTATTTTTAATATGACTTTTGTTTAAGCTACTTGGGCATGGCCATAACTTTGTCTTGCAGATAATCCCACCGAAGTTTCTGAAGGATTTGGATGAAGACTTCTCAAGTAACGGAATTCTTATAGGTCCTTCGGGGACCAATGGCAAGTAACTATATTCAAGAAAGAAGATAACATATATATGCAAAATGGGTGGCCACAATTTCTCAAATACTATTCGATAGTGCCTGATGACTTCTTGCGTTTTACTGACATATATAAACCTTACAACGAAATCCTACTTCCAATGTGGGATTCAAGTCAATGAATCATAAAAAATAATAAGATTGGAGAGCTGAAGGTCAATTTATTTTGATTTCGACTTTTTTTAAAAAAATTATCCTTAAATCGGGCCTAACTGTTTACACAAATCGGATCAATATATTACATATCCAGTACCATAAAAAAAATGTGGATAATGCTAGAATTTCTTTCTATCAAAGAGAAGATTTTCCATGTTGTTCAATGTTCATGTTAGTAAACATGACAGTGCCCATTAAAATAGAAAATAATAGAGAGAAAACTGAAAGGTGTAATTGATTGAATGAGAAAGTTTATTACATCAAGTCATATATAAAAGTGACTTATATTATATGTAAGATAAAGCAACTGATTTGTAACTAACCACTAATTAACTATATTAATTATATGATCTATTAGTCCATCCTAGATAGACAAGATGTTAGGGTCTTAGTTAGTAGGGAAAAATTGTCATAACTCACAAATTCCATTTCTATGATTTTCTAGAATTTAAATCATAAAAATCAAGGAATATGGAAAGTTGTAGCAACTTAGTGATTTGAATGAAAAACATGAAGAGAAAGGAAGGATGATCATTGATCACTAGACAAGCACAGATATCAAATTTGGAGATTTGTTTCCCTTTATGCAAAGAGTTACAAATTTTTGAAATCCAAGAGTAAAATAAAAGGGTATGGTTCGGCCAAGTGGGGGAAAATAGGGGAGAAATTTTTGTTCATCAAATCATTTGGCAAGCATGAAGAGTATGATTATAGAAGCACCAATATTAAGTTTCAAGACTTAAATCAATGGGTACAAAGAGTTATGATTTTTCTACCATTTTCAAGCTTAATTCTTTTTGAACAAAATTAAGAACAAGCATGAAGCTAATCAACTCAACATCAATTGTAATGAAGAAAGGTTGGAGGAAAATTACCTCTAAGTGATGATCCTTGAGTAAGAAATCAAGACACTTTGAGAAACTAAGAGAAAAGAGAGAAAATGTGTTGGATGAAAAAATGAAAATGATGAGTAACAAAGAAAGGTAGGTGCAAAACAGGGAAAGAAAGGAAGAAATCTCTCCTGGGAGGAATCTTATCTTCTTGGATGATTAAGCATGATGAAGAGAATAAGAACTTGGAGAGCTTACCTGAGCAGAGGGGAGATGACGGTGGTGACCGGAGGTGTCTTGGGGTGTTGAGGTGGCCGGAGCGCGCGCCGTAGAAGAGAGAAACAGCGGGTAGGAGAGAAACGCGACGGAAAAAATGAGGAAGAAGGAGGTTCTGTCGAATTTAGGGATTTCAGTTTTAGTGACCGAATTAATTTGGTCGCTAATATGGTTAGTTTTAATTTGAATTTGTAATTTTAGCGACCGATTCAAATTTCGGTCGCTAACACGCGCTATGGACGTCTCCTTAAGTCCAATGACGTGGCACTATGGACGTCTACTGAATTTTAGTTAGGCACTATGGATGTCTACTTAAGTCTGGAGGAGAGCACTTGTCTGCTGACGTGGCTACTATGGACGTTTACTGATTTTTAGTTAGCCATCTATTTAATGATTAAAATATAAACAGTTTAAACAACCTTTGGACGGGTAATTCTTTGCAAGAGTCCAAGCATTGTATACCTTATATTATTTTGGATATTCCTACATAAACTGAACTCACTTGTTAGATCTCAACTAACACTTTACCAAGCAAATTTAATCCTTTTGTTAACATTAAAACCCAAAGATTAAATAAACCAGAGCCACTTTGGTTCCAACAATCTCACCCTTTTTGATGATGACAAAAATTGATTAAATTTAAATAGCAAAGTCTAAGAGAGTTTTCAAGGTTCCCCCTAAGACATAGCATTCAACAGATCAGAGCAGTTAAGGCATATAAAAGCAAGTCTTATTTGCAAGGTAATACAAGTTATCAGACCAAGATAGAAGCCTATCAAACATTTGTGAATAAACAGATCAAACCAGTATCAGAGCCTAATTTACTTTATAGACAAAATTTAGACATAAGAAGTCAAAGCAATGTATCAAAAAGATGAATAGATTAAACTTATACAGACAAAATATGTTATATAAAATTTAATCTCTTTCCTTTCTCCCTCTTTTTTGTCATCAGACAAAAAGTTAAAAGGAGTGGACCATCATAGCCAGTAAAAACAAATAAGATAAGAAAGAAAAGATTTAGGTAGAAGGAGGTGTGGAGGGGGTTGGTTTTGGTTTGGATTTTGCCTTTTCTGAAAATCAATTAATAAAGCCAGCATTTGAGTCACCATTGCATTCGTAGTGGCCAAAGTATCTTGAACTTGCTTTTGTACCCTTTTTCTCCAATCTGTTGTGCCATCTGTTCTGTCTTCTCTTCAACTATTTTACCAACCTTATCATCAACAATTCTTCCAATGATATCCTCAAGATTTGGTGGCAAGGATAATTGTCTTCAGCTCTCAGCAGAGTCTGAGACAGTGTCTTGAGCTTGGGCTGGTGGATGAACCATAGCAAGAGCTAATGGTTGAGATGATGTCTTAGCAGACTCAACACCTTGCTTAGAAACACAGATCTCATCAGACTGCTCTGTCAGAGTTGGCTCAACAGTAGCAACAACAACGACATCAGCTAAAAGAGTTGAAGGTTCATAAGCAGGTTTTGAAAAGATTTCAACATTCAGCTCAGGGCCTTCTACAATTAATTCTTCTGTTGTATGTTCAGAGGGTGAGGTTGAAGCTGAGGCAAAGGCATATTGTAGAATTGGCTATGGGACATCCTTTGCCTAATGAATAGGATTATGAATTTCCACATCATGGCTTGTTATTGGAAAACCCCAAAGATCCTTAAAGATCAAATATCTGACACGAGAGAGTCCACATCTGCTTCTGAATTTTGGAGTTTTCTTCTTCTTCAAAGTGATCGAGGCCATAAGTGGAGGCTTCTCTGGTGCAGTGAATTAAGTGGGATTGCTAGAAAGCTCCTGCATAGTTTTCCTTAGTGACCATCTCAATTGGCAAAGATTGAATGTAATCCATCTGTGAGTGGTCAAAGGGTTCAGAACAGAGATCTAGCATAATGTCTTCAACTAATGGAATCTTTCCTTTGTGCCTTGGATGCTTCCGGTCCTTGTCCTTGTCTAGATCTATCATTGACAGCCTATGACAAATCTTGTAGGACTTGACTCCAACATTTGTGGAAGTGGAGTGTTTTAACCAGGTTGGAGGGACAAACCGTGCAGCTCTGTCTGCTCTGAAGTGGCTGAATTCCCATTTCAGAATCTCATACATGAGAGTGTCCACAAACTAATCAACAACAGCTCCATATACTTTTGGATGTTTGAAAGTCATCCATTTTGTGGTCTTGTCCATCACAAAAGGTATTTACCTGAAGGATCTGGCTCTTTTCTCGAGAACACTCCCAAGATCCTTCTTGCTGGGATCAGTATGCCAATCATATATTATAACTCTCTCTACTCCATCAGTGAATGGTTTAAGGGGTGGAAGTTCACTAGATTGGGGTAGATTTTTCTGGCAGGGAATCTCTGTTGGGAAAGGTGAGTGAGGAGAGGTCCATGTTCATTGAACATTTGGGAAGGGAATAGGCCAGTTGGAGTATGGGGTTCAGGGTTGACCCGGTATGGATAGATGTTGAGGGGTTCATACTCATACTGAGCTAGAGGATACCACTTTGTTAGAATAAGTTCTGGTGCTTGTGGAATGGTGTGGAATAGTATTTTCGATTCTCTCTGTACTTTGGCCTAGTTTTCATATTTTCCAGTATAGAGAGTGGAAGAGGGATTTATGGGTGGAAACAAGGTTTAGGAAAGGGGGCTCCAATGGTATTGCTATTGTCTATTTGTCTTAGTGGTGAGTGTGGTGATTGTGGCAGGGTAGGGACATAAGCATCATCCACATAGTGTGGAGCAGAGATATTATCATCATGAGTTCCCAAATTGGACACTCGTTCATCTACTGCTAACCTAGCAGGATCATCAACGAAGATTATTACCTCAGAAGCCATAGTTGTTCTAGCCCTCTTTGCTGGTTGCCTCTTCTTCTTGGCAATTGGACCAGCAACAGCAGTATCTTGTTTTTCTAAAATGGCAGCGATAGGTAGTTCATCATCATCTTCTTCTTCAGACATGATTACTTTCCTTGTCCTTTTTGGTGGAGGTGGAAGAGTAGCACCAGAAGATACAGAGAGGACAGATCCTCTAGTAGTCCTCTTAGGTATAGGTTGCCTCACAGCCACAATCTTCCTCTTGGTTCCTTTCTTTAAACCAAGAATTGCAGCATCGTTGGCCTCAAGTGATTCTTCTTTAATCTTCATTTTCTCCTCAAGGTTGGCCAACTCCACTTGCTTGTATGTTCTAAGTTGTATGCCACTGAGATTAACTCTGCCAAAATCAACAGCTTGCAATCCTTTATCACGAATGAGTCTTTCTTGTTCATCCTTAGGATTTACACTCAGAACATCGTACAACCTTGCTGATTGAAAATTTTTGACAGAAGATGAGTGAAGGTATCGTGAGAAGCAGATTCTTTGTTGGTAATGGCATCTTTGAAGCGGTGAAACAGAACCCTTTTTGAGAAGCCTTTTCACAAACAAAATAAAAAGTTTAAGCACACAAGAAATCCTTTTTAAAAGAATAACAAAACCAAAATCAAAACCCACAGTTAGTATAAATAAATAAAACTGTAAAAGATAAGGGATACAAAATTCACTCAGGTATTTTATCCTTGTTCACTCTCTTCCAACCAAGAGCAACGTCCAATCCTTTCGACTTGAAGGATTTTCTCCACTATTTCCAAATAGTTTCTACAACAAGTATTCTTCACCTCTCCAGGCTTTATTGCTTTATTGCCAAGCCTCTTCAGGCTCTAAATCAATCACATGGATTTTTCTAAGATCTTTCTAACTCACTATATGTGAGGGTATGAAGGTTTAAGATCTATTGAATATTTTCACAAATATTCAATCCTTGAGAATTACAGACTTAAGCTTTACAAAGGGAATATGAGCTTTGAATATCTTGCAAATGTTCAAATGGCAAAAGTTCTTCTTCAGTGCTTGAGACCTTCTATATATATAGTGGTCTTCAACTTCTCTTGTAAATCTTCAACGATTATTTGAATAGTTCCGTTATAGAGATATCATTAAATGCATGATATCCGTTGAGACTGATAGCTTGATTTAGGCTGTATTGAAAAGCATCCTTGGTTATCATAAAATCACAAAATGGAGGCTCACTATTCTGAGCAATTGTACCTTAAAAACTTTATTTCCTCCTATGTGTATAACCTAGCTTTTGTCCAGCAATAAAGATGTCATCGTACATATCGTTTTGCAATTCCAATTGTACTATTTGCTTTTGTATTTCCTTGATAGTACTATGAATTTTCTCACAAAGAGACAAGGTGTTAACAATTATAAAGAACATATATTCCTTTGAAATAAATATCAACCATTTGAAATAATTTCAATGTGGTCCAGATTGCATTAAATCATATTCAAGGTAGTAAAGATATAGAAGATGTAGAACCGTCTACTGACACTTAGTTTTAGAACGTGTCTACACAAGGTTTTATTCTGCTCGTCCACTGATGTGGTAGAAGCACTCTTCTACACAAGTCTTTGGACTTGCTAAGTCCTTAGAGAAACTCCGTCCAATGACGTGACACTATGGACATCTACTGAATTTTAGTTAGGCCCTATGGATGTCTACTTGAGTCTGGAGGAGAGCACTCGTCTGCTGACGTGGCTACTATGGACGTCTACTGATTTTTAGTTAGCCATCTATTTAAAGATTAAAATATAAACATTTTAAACAACCTTTGGATGGGTAATTCTTTTTAAGAGTCCAAGTATTGTATACCTTATATTATTTTGGATATTCCTGCATAAACTGAACTCACTTGTTAGATCTCAACTAACACTTTGCCACTTTGGTTCCAACATGATTGACTGCTTATTTCACTGTTGCACACAAAATGGCTTGAGGCACTTTTCTTGTTTTAACTACTGAGACTTAAAAGGCCAACCCTAAAGTATTACCCTAGGTAAATCCCTTTGATCCCGAGACCTTTTTCTTGGTGATTAGTGCGTTTGGGTAAACAACTTAATTAAGAGCTTATCACATAAGACCTTATCGCATGAGAGCTTATGCCATAAGCGCTTAAAGAAAGAAAAAGAAAGAAAGGGGCATGAGAGGATTCGAATAGTGAAAAATACGGAGAGGGTGTTTAGGGCATAAGCTCTTATGATAATTCCATAAGCTTCTCCCAGTGACTTATGAAAATAAGTCAAAAACTCCTTATGGGATGGCATAAGTTATTTTTATAAGCTCTGCCAAACACACTGCATAAGAGCTTATGTCATCAGATAAGTCAAAAGGAGCTTAAATAAGCTCTTCCAAACGCCATCTAAACCACATGACAAGCTCATTCCCCTGAAAAACAATGTACTACCCTGTTAGGTGGAGTTTGAGACTGTTTCAAAAGGTCATCTGTTACAGGTCCTTACCATGAAGGTTGAGGACAACCATCAATATAAGTTTTTTTTTTTTTTTTGGGGGGGGGGGGGGGGGTGTGGTGTGCCTATGCAATAAAAAGGGAGGAAAGAGCAAATCATCAAAGGAACAATTTGAAAATTGAGGACAAGCAATGGTTCAAGTTTGGTAATATTTGTTTTGTTAATGCTTGTTGAATGTCATTACTTGAGGACAAGCAATGGTTCAAGTTTGGGGGTGTGATAACTCTTAGAAATAAGAGTTATTACTATCCTTTTAGTTTAATCATTGTTCTTGTTTTGATCAATTTTGGAAAATAACTTCAAGTTTTGTTTGATTGAGTAAATATATGTGTTAATCTGATTAATTGCGAAAAAGCTGTAAATTCAGATCTGTTATTACTGAAGGTTTGATTTAGTTTTGAGCAGGTTTTAAAGGTGAAATTACTGAAGGAATTGCTCTGGGATGTTTTGGAATGCTGCAGCATCTGGGGAGTAAGTCACTACAAGATAAAATCATTTCCAGCTCAGCTATTGCCCACTAGAAGACAAAATACCTGCTGCGTTGTGCAAAAAAGGAAGAGAGAGAATACAATGCAGCATCTATGTGTACTTGGGAATTGGGCCAAGGAATATTTTAGTATTTGAATTTTGTAAAAGCCCAAAAAGTGAGGCATGAGAGAGAGTGTAACCCTATTTTAGGAGCTAGTACAAATAGTGAGTCTGACCTTGCTTTTGGGGTCAGACTGTACTGTGGATAGAAGCCGTCATCTCACCTTTGTCATCTCTGTAATTAATTTACGTTTTATGCTTAGTCTTTCTTTTATTATGTTGTGTTTTGTCATTAAGCTCATTATGAGCTAAATTCTCTTAGTTAGGATTCTATGAATTTGTAATTGTACTGAAGGGTAATTCAATGTTATGGATGTTATTTATTTTCTTCTTTTCGGCTTTGATGTTTAATTTCGGTTTAGCCTGGTCAACTAATCAGAAATATCAACTAATTCAGTTTGGAAAAACCAAGTTAGTGGACTTGATTAGAAGATAAAGATAGAACAGTTAATTGGAAAATTAATTGTGTTGAATGAGCTAGGTATAGCCTTCAAGTCTTTAAGTAGCTGGACATATTTATCTAACAACTGAAGGAAATTAATTTAAACTTAGGAATAAGAAGCTTTTAATGAACTCAGTTGAATGCTGGAAAGCAAATTTCATTTCCTAGACTAAATGTTGTAGCATCCTGAAGCATAAATTACCCTGAAGTGAAAATTACAAAGGATTAGAATCCTAGATGTTTCCAACATCTGAGGGAGTGTCTCTAACGGATCATAAATGCTTGAAGACTACAAATACATAAGTCTTTGAAGATGAAGATAGAGAATAATCATAACATTAAAAAGTCATTTCTCTATGCATTGATTTCTTCATTATTTCATTATGTATTCTTCAATCATTTGAAGTTATTACGCAGACTTTCCTAACCTTTACATTTAAACCACTCTCTGAGTGTTAGTGAAAGATCTGTCTGTCAGAAGTTGTATTTATTACAAACCATATTTCTCAAAAAAAATCTGAATGAGCCTGAAGAGGCTAGGTGTGCAAAGAATACTTGTCTTGGAGCCTGAAGAGGCTAGGTGTGCAAACAATACTTGGAGTCTGTAACCTGATCAGTTATAGTGGATAAATCTTGGTGCTACCAAGGACTGGACATAGATCTTTGATTTAAAAAGTGAACCAGGATAAATAATTGTGTCAATCTCTCTTTCCTTACAAACTCTTTAGTTTTCTTATCCGTTTATCAAGTGGTGTGTTTGTCTTAGTCTCTGTTAAAATTTCATCAAACAGGTCACCTGTCTGTCTTGTTTCCTTCCACTCGTCTGAACCAAGCTTCTGTGTGCGAAAAAGATTTCAACTTTGTTTAAATTCTGTTAAACACAATTCAACCCCCCTTCTCGTGTTTATAGTTGTCTATTTCAGTTGGTATCAGAGCTCAGCCTCTGGGATGAGCATCTAACAGTGCGAGGTAAAAGGTCCTGAAGAATAGACATGACTGTTGGAGCTAGTTCAAGTGGAAGTCACCAGACTGAAGGAGCTTCCCTAACCAGTCCTCCTTACTTCAATGGAAAAAACTACAACTATTGGAATGATAGATTTCAATGGTTCATTCTTTCTACAAACTCTGATCTCTGGGATGTCATTACAGAGGGTCCATTCATTCCCAAGAATGATGATGACACCGACAAGCCAAAAGCACAGTGGACTACTGTAGAAAAGACAAAATGGGAGCTGAACCACAAAGCTAGATATAACATCATTTGTGCTCTCAGTCCTAAGGATTTTGAGAAGGTATGTGCTTGTGACTCTGCCAAAGAAATCTGGGACACTTTAGCTGTCACATATGAAGGAACAGCCAAAGTCAAAGAGTCAAAGATTGTCATACTCGTCAGAAAGTATGAACTGTTCTTCATGGAGTAAGGAGAATCTGTTGCTCAAATGATAGGAAGATTTCAAACTATAGTCAACAGTTTAAAATCTCTTGGCAAAGTCTACACCAATGTTGAGAAGGTTGGAAAGATTCTGAGAAGTCTACCTAAATAGTGGAGACCTTTGGTCATTGCTATCTCTCAAGCCAAGGATCTCACTACCTTGACTATGGATGAACTTCTTGAAACACTCACTGTTCTTGAGAAAGAATTTGGAGATGAAGTTGCACCAAAGAAGGACAAGTCAATTGCTCTGAAAGTAGATCAAAAGTCAGCAAAAACTTCCAAGGCTCTAAAGGCAGACGAGTCATCCAGTGATACTGACTTGTCTGAAAATGAGGATTCTGAGAGTGATGAAGAATTGTCTCTCCTAACCAGGAAGATAAAGCTTCTCATACAGAAAAAGAAGTTCAAGAGGGATAAGCCATTCAGAAGGTTCAACAAGGACAAGAACTTCAAAGAATTTACTTCAACAAACAAAAGTTTAATTGTCTGCTATGAGTGCAAGAAGCCTGGTCACATCAAGGCTGAATGTCCTCAACTCAAGATGGACCATTTTAAGAAATTCTTCAAGAAGAAGAATAAAGTAATGATGGCTACTTGGGAGGATCTGGAGTCAACATCTTCTGAAGAAGAAACAGAGGAAGAAGCCAATCTTTGTTTGGTGGCAAACACTGACTCAAACTCAGACGATGAGGTACATCATGACTATGAAGAATTACTTGATGCCTATGAGGAGTTGCTGGAGGAATCCAACTGCTTATCTAAGGCCTTCAAATCCCTCAAGAGAGAGTATGTAAAGCTCACCAGTGAGCATAAACAAAAATCTCAAGAGTGTGAGAAGCTGGCTAAAGAGAACAGTGAGCTGAAGACTGCAAAGTCTAATGAAGCTAAGATCTCAAGTGAAACATCACCATCTGAAGAAGTTGAATAACTTCAGCAGAAAGTGGAAGAGCTCACTTCTGATCTTGCCAAATTTGTTAATGGTAGAGATAATCTGACTAAGCTACTTGGCAGTCAGAGTAACTCTCTTAACAAAGAAGGTATTAGATATGTCCATCAGAAACATCACAAAGTATTAACTAAAGCTTCTACAGTATTTGTTAAGTCAACTATAACCAAATCTATACTTGTCTGTAACTTATGTGGAAAAACTGGACATGTTATGTCTAAGTGTATCCATAAGAAGAGAAGGAAGTCTTCACATACTCCTAGAACTAACAGAAAAGGACCCAGAAAAATATGGGTACCTAAAAATCAAATAATTTTTGTTGCAGATGTCCTCAGCAGGACAAAGAAAACACCACTGCTAGTACCTGGACAGTGGTTGCTCGTGTCATATGACAGGAGAAAGGTCCATGTTCCTAGACCTCCAACTTAAGAAAGGAGGACACGTTGCCTTTGGATGGAATCAGAAAGGAAAAGTTATAGGAATTGGTACTATTGGTGATCTAGAAGATGATCTTGCAGGTCTTGATATAAACAAGCCAGAAAGTCAACAACCCGATCTAACCAAGACAGAACTTATGCTTGAGGCTGATAGCCAAATGGAGCAGACAAGTCAGCAGACGAGTCAACAGACAAGTCAAGATCTTCATGATGATCTCAAAAAGGATTGGAAGTTCAACACTCATCATCCTAAAGATCTTATTATTGGAAATCCTTCTGAAGGAGTAAGAACCAGATCCTCACTAAGGGAATCAAGCAATATGGCTTCTATATCAGAATTAGAGCCAAAACGCATTGAAGAAGCTCTTGAGGATGAAAGCTGGATTCTTGCTATGCAAGAAGAACTTAACCAGTTCACCAGAAATGATGTCTGGACTCTTGTTTCAAAGCCTAAAAACAAATCTGTTATTGGAACAAGACGGGTCTTCAGAAACAAATTGGATGAAGATGGTAAAGTTGTCAGAAATAAGGCAAGGTTAGTAGCTCAAGGTTATAACCAACAAGAAGGTATTGATTATACAAAAACCTTTGCACCTATAGCTAGAATAGAAGCCATACGCATTTTAATGTCATATGCTGCACAACACCAAATCACCCTGTTTCAAATGGATGTAAATAGTGCTTTTCTAAATGGTATAATTGAAGAAGAAGTGTATGTTAAACAACCCCCTGGTTTTGAGGATACTGATAAACCAGATCACTTTTCAAACTTAAAAAGGCTTTGTATGGTTTAAAACAAGCACCTAGAGCATGGTATGATAGGCTTAGTTCTTTTCTCATGCATAATGGTTTTACTAGAGGACAAGTAGACACTACTTTGTTCAAGCAATGCTCTAAAGAGAACTTTATCTTAGTTTAAATATATGTTGATGATATTATTTTTGGAGCAACTGATGAGAAACTGTGCAAGGAATTTTCAAATCTAATGCAAGCTGAATTTGAGATGAGTATGATGGGAGAATTGAAGTTCTTTCTTAGATTGTAAATCAAGCAGACAAGTGATGGAATTTACATCCATCAACAAAAATATACCAAGGAGTTACTCAAGAAATACAAAATGGAAAATGCAAAGCTCATGAAAACCCCAATGCAACACTAAGCAAAGATGATGAAGGTAAAAAGGTAGACCAAGCTGTCTTCGGAGGTATGATTGGCTCTCTATTGTACTTAACTTCAAGCAGACCTGACATTCAATTTAGTGTCTGTACGTGTGCTAGATTCCAATCTGATCCTAGAGAATCTCATCTTAAGGCTGTTAAAAGAATATTTAGATATTTGCTTGGAACTACTAATCTTGGTTTGCTGTATTTAAGATCAAAAGAATACAGATTAGTGGGATATTGTGATGCTGATTTTACTGGAGACAGAATAGAAAGAAAAAGCACAAGTGGGTGATATCACTTCATTGGAGCAAGTTTAGTCTCATGGACAAGCAAAAGTTAGACAACTATTGCACTATCTACAGCTGAAGTAGAATACATCTTTGCTGCTAGTTGTTGCTCTCAACTCTTATGGGTAACACATCAACTTGAGGATTACTCTATTTATTAACATAATATATCTGTATGGTGTGATAATTCCAGTGCTATTTGCATAACTAAAAATCCAATTCATCATTCTAAGGCTCAGCATATTGAAATCAAACATCATTTTATTAGGGATTATGTTCAGAAAGGCATCTTTGATATTAAGTTTGTTAAAATTGAAAATCAATGGGATGATATTTTCACCAAACCCCTAGCAAAAGAAAGGTTCTTATTTATTAGAGATAATCTAAACATGCATTGCATTGTTGAATGACATGTCTGAGTGTTAATTTGTCTGTGCTTTATCACCTGTCTGATTCTGCTGAGTCACTATGCTAGAACTCAACAATTTTGTTGAAATGGCTATTAAGTGATTAATACCATTCCTTTTCTGAAGCTAATCATGTGCACGATAGTTTATATATCTCGAAACCATGTTTTCATTATGTCTTAAGTGGGCGTTGCGGTTCCCCATACAAATCGTGCCATTTTTAAAAATGTTGTTTCTCTCTCTCATACTTTTATGACTATAAAAGACAATAGATCAGAAAGGTTGAACCTTTACGTTTCAATATTCCAAAATCTCTTTGTCTTCTCATCTTTCAAACCCTCTTCTCTCTCGAAACCCTAAAACGTTTTCTCTCAAAAATGGCATCATCTAAGCGTCTGTCTACAAAAGAAATCACTGAGGAATACAATCTCAGGGTTACTGAGATCGAGAAGATCATTCCGTGAAAGATTGTTGATCTTCAACAGATGAAGAAGCTAGGTATGGATGTCATTGAAGAGTCGGAGTACTCCAAGTGGACTCCTTTCTTTTACATCAAGGAGCTTGTTCATCCTAAGCTCGTTCAAACGTTCTGGAGAAATGTTGTGGTTGTCACCAACATACTCAACGGAATCAAGAGCTTTAAGGCTGAAATGGGGGATATAACGCTTCTCTTCCCCATTAGCTTTCTTGAGCTAGTCACAAAATGTCCAAGAATAGGAGCTGGCTTCATACCCAACTGGGAAGATGAAGTGGGAGTTGACAATGTCAACATTTCCATCTATGGTGTTCCCAAGCCTGTGAACCCTAAACCTGTCAACATGGTGGTCAAGTATAGATTTCTGCACAAATTGCTATTGGAATGCGTGATGCCAAGGAAAGGCTCACGAGACAGTATGACCAAGATGGACGGATTTGATTTGTACCACTTGATCCACAAAATCAAGGTTGACATCAACAACCTTATCAACATGTACCTTGAGACTCTGATCAAGAGAACCAACATGCAGACCTATCCTTATGGGATGTTACTGACAAGGGTCTTCAGGAACAAGTTGTTTGTTCCCAGTGATGTTCACTTTGTGGACATGTCACTGCCCATAGACAGAAAGATACTGTCTATGATGGACATCACGGGAATCCCTCTTGGTGATGAGGAGGAAGACAATAAGAAGAAGAAGCAGAAGATGAAACCTGTTGTTAAGCAGATGGAGGAAAAACCAGTGGTTTCCACTAATGAGTCAGAAGTCCTCATTTCTGAAAGACTGCTCAAATCGTCTGGAAATGTGGCCATACAAGACCAAAATCCAGAGCTGCAACCTTCAGTGTCTGAAGATTCTGCTGAGGCAGTTGAGCCCTTGAGGTTCAGGCTAAGAAGACCCTATCCCAAGAGGAAGACTAGTGAAGCTGAGGAATCAGTGGATGTTCCAGCTCAGCCCAGCAAGAAAAGGAAACTGGTGAAGACCTTTGCCAAGGTCAGACAAGTTGAGTCTGAGCCTAGCAAAGAGGAAGCATCTGCTAAGGGGGAGAAGACATAACAAGTCTTGGAAGAACCAAAGAAGACTTTTAATCGGGAATCATTCCCAAAAAGAGAAGATCTGGTTATCCAGTACCTGCTAAGACTAAAATGCCTGCAGAAGCTAACACTACAAAAGACCTATCTGGAGGAGTTCAGATAGTTGTACTCGAGGATGACCAAGTGTCTCCTTCTCACAAGAAGTTGAAGATATCTGAAGAGCATACATCTCCTTCATTCCATTCTCCCTTATATCAAGGTATCATCACCCCATCTGTCTCTTCTCCATCTACCTTTTTTGTTCAACCTCTCTTTGTTGCATCTCCTCTTCCTTCACCTGTATAATCCTTTCAAAATCAAACATTTAATTTCATTATTGTACCTGATGTCTGTCAGTACACAGTTGTACCTGATGTCTTTTCTTTGCAAGTATCTCACACGTCCCTATCATCCCATCTCCTCCACCTCATATTATTAACCCCTGTAGAGAACTTTTCTTCTACTCACCTATTGTTATCTTCATTAGAACATTAGTTGGAACTCACTATCCTGCTTCTGTTGTAATGGCTACCACATAGGTCTAGGTATTTCTTTATGTTAGTCGTAGGATCTAATTATTTTTTCTGCCATATTGACTCTTTATTACCTATCCCTCCCTCTATTTTAGCTCAAGCACCTCTTCCCCTACCTATTCAAATAACCATCACCAGACTGTGTCTGTCTGAGAGACTTTCCTGTGTGTTTCCTTCACCTGATACTGACTTTGTCAGAATCATTCTTATCTTAAGATTTGTCTTTCTTCCTTTTTATGCCCTTCAAACTCTCCATGAACTTTTCTTCCCTTCCATCACCTATCCCCTATCTCTACCTAAGGCACCCCCGGTTTTAGCTTTACCCTGGCACTCTCCTCTGTCTGTCTCTTCCTCAATCCCGTCTACAGAAGCCTCCACTTCTCAGACAGTGGCCTTACAAGACCTTCATTTGGTTCAAGGGCAAGTAGAAGACTTACGAAGACAGCTGGATGAAGAAAGGCAATCTAGGGTGCACTTAGAGCAAAGGGCTGCTGCCTTATATTTGTTACTTAGTCAATCTAGGTAGTTTTTGTTTCTTTGTTATAAACTGCCATGTACTTATCAAAGCTCATAATGAATAAAATATATTTCTTTCTAACGTTCTTTTTTATGATTACTCCTTTTCGCTGTTGACAAAAATGGAAGAATGTGCATGATTTTATAAATCTTATGGACATCTGTATGTTCTGATATGAGCAAAGTATGTTCTGATCAAAGTTTGTTCTAACATAAATCTTAAATAAGATTGCTCTGATAATTTCCATTCAAATTTATGTGTGACTAAGTTAACCAGATTATATGATTAATCTTAATGTCTGATCAAGCATCTACATAACCTGTCCGCTTAAGAAAATTTCAACCTGTCTGTTATATGCTATTTTCTCTGTTGATATTTTGATGTTCATTAAATCATCTCAATGTTTGTCATCATCAAAAAGGGGGAGATTGTTAAGTCTCTAAAATGTCTGATGTCCATTTCCCTAAGTTTTGATGAGAATTAAACATTGGTTAATGATTTAATTAACCTTCATATTGATTGCTAACCTGTCTATCTAGTCTGCAGATTAAAAACTGTAAGAATCATCTATCTGCTCATATAAGTGACTACCTGTCTGGATAAGTGAAAGTCAACATGTCTGCTGAATAGGATTATTGACTTCTTTCAAGATACGTCTTCAACTTGTCTCTCCACGAGTTCCTACACTTGTCTGAAGTTACTTGTTGAAGAACCAAGGACCTAACAAGATTTTCTGAGCTGTCCTATCAGAAAGGGCCTTGAACCCTTCTCTCCTACTTAGTCTCACGCTTATCAAGAAAAGTCAGAAGTTACTCTCTCAAGCAACCTCGGATATCAAAACCAAAGACCAGTTAAAGAATGCTTCCAACGTGCTTTATTCCCTAGTACCTCTATTCCTTTCATGAAAAGGGAATTGTACTCAGCAAAGTACAAAAAGCTCTCAGCACAACTCTGATATGACTGTTTCACGATGATAAAGCCATGATCCTTCAAGTTAGAGTACAACCAACGTTCCTATTACATTAATGGCTACCCAGAACGACTCTATTGCATTTAATGAAGTTCTGCTTGAAGATGAAGACAACGAATAATCATAACATTAAAAAGCCATTTCTCTGTGCATTAATTTCTTCATTCTTTCATTCTATATTCTTCAATCATTTGAAGTTATTACGCATACTTTCCTAAGCTTTACATTTAAACCACTCTCTGAATGTTAGTGAAAGATCTGTCTGTCTGAAGTTGTATTTATTACAAACCATATTTCTCAAAACAAATATCAGTGAGCCTGAAGAGGCTAGGTGTGCAAAGAATACTTGTCTTGGATCCTGAAGAGTCTAGGTGTGCAAACAATACTTGTAGTCTATAACCTGATCAATTATAGTGGATAAATCTTGGTGCTGCCAAGGACTGGACGCATCTCTTTGATTTGAAGAGTGAACCACGATAAATAACCGTGTCCATCTCTCTTTCCTTACAAACTCTTTAGTAATCTTATATGTTTAACAAGTGGTGTGTTTGTCATAGTCTCTATTAAAATTTCATCAGATAGGTCACCTGTCTGTCCTGTTTCCTTCCACTCGTCTGAACCAAGCTTCTGTGTGCGAAAACGATTTCAACTTTGTTTAAATTCTGATAAACACAATTCAACCCCCATTCTCGTGTTTATAGTTGTTTATTTCAATGCCCAATCTCAGGTGCTGGGGGTGGTGACAGTTTGGACAGCTGATCAGCCTCTGGCACACCTAGTTTTTTACTAGTAAGACCATAGGTTTTATTCGAGTTTAATCTTGATTTCGCCCAAATTTGTATGTAATTGTCCTCAAGCAACATTTTGAGTCTCTTAAGTAGTTTTAGGGTATTTTAGTTGATTTTGAGTCAAATAAAAAACTTACTGCTATTTCATGTTTTCGGGTTGATAAGAATAGCAAGAAGGGAAGAGCATCTGAAGCAAAGGCCATCACGCCCAGGCCGTGACACTGGTCACGGCCGTGATGAGCCACCCATGGAAGACAGAAAGGACCGTGACACACATCACGGGCGTGATGAGGAGATCATGAAAGTCAGAAAGCATCACGGCCCAGGCGTGACACACATCACGGGCGTGATGAGAAGACCCAGAAGGTTAGAGTTGATCACGGCCCAGCCGTGATGGAGGTCACGGCCGTGACAGATCAACACCCAAAGTCAGAAGCGATCACGGCCTGGCCGTGATAGACATCACGGCCGTGACGGACCAGAATTTGAATGCGCGCCCTTGACAGAAGCGGTCACGGCCTGGCCGTGACGGCCATCACGGCCGTGACGTGCGGCCTCTTTATAAATAGGAACGCAGCAGACACAGAATGGGATCGAATTTTCACAGTTTTACATAATTTTTCTAGGTTTTGTTATACCCTTGATGGAGAACTAATTCCCTTGGGTTAATTGCTGTAATCGGGTTCCGCCGACACTTGAGATTATGTAATTCCCGGATTAAATTGCTTCTTCCTTTCAATATTATCCTGTACGTTCTGTTTGCTTAATTAAGAATTATATAGAATAGGCATCGATTTGTTTCGATGATTTTATGTTCCCATATCTAATCGCGTTTGCTTAATTCGCGTGCGTTCAATCGTGTTTTCTTAATTCACAAGTGCTTCAACCCGTTTGCTTAATTCGGGAATTGGGAACATATATCGTGTAGTGCCAATTTCGCTTGTTAATTGTTGCTACAATCGAAAAGGGATTAGAATCCGCTTAGGGCATGGGAATTATATGAATCGATGATAGTGGGAAACCGAGAACAGTAGATTAACCGTTTTGATCATTGATATTCACCTATTTCCTCAATTGCATTGTTTTCTTTTAATTGAATCTTTCAAATCTTAACCCCCCCCCCCCCCAAAACTGATTTTTCTGATAATAACAATACAAGAGTCCTTGAGAGACGATACTCGAGTTGTCGCGCCCTGACTACAGTTTTTACAAACCACTCGCTTTTTGACCCACGTGCGACAACGTGTCAAAATTGGCACCGTTGACGGGGACTCTTGTTATTTTCTCATTTTTCTTTTTTGATTTTCTTCTTAATTAGTTCTGGCTACTAGGTCTGGTTGTTCTGAATTGTTTGAATTTGATCCTGAAATTGAAAGAACTTTGCACGCACACCGTAGGGCAATTCGGGCTAGCACTAGTTCACCAACCAGTAGCGATTCTGATCCAGCACTTGCTTTTGATAACATGGCTGACCAAAGAACATTAAGACAGCTCGCTGCCCCTGATGTTAATTATAATGGTTTGTGTATTGAGTATGCTGATGTGGTTGCTCCTTTTGAGTTAAAATATGGTTTAATACACTTGTTGTCAAGGTTTAGTGGTCTTGCAGGTGAGGATCCACACAAGCATCTGAAGGAATTCCAGGTTGTCTGCTCTACACCTTTGAGACTGGAAGGAGTAACTGAAGACCACATCAAGCTGAGAGCCTTCCCATTCTCACTTCAAGGTGCTGCGAAGGATTGGTTGTACTACCTTGAACCGAATTCTGTTACAACCTGGAATGATATGAAGAAAGTCTTCCTAGAGAGGTACTTCCCTGCCTCCAGAGCTGCATCTATCAGGAAGGAAATATGTGCCATTAGACAAGGCAATGAATCACTGGCCGAGTACTGGGAGAGATTCAAGAAGTTGGTATCCAGTTGCCCTCAGCACCAGATTTCTGAGCAGCTACTTATTCAGCACTTTTATGAGGGATTACCGCCAATGGACAGAAATATTTTAGATGTTGCTAGTGGGGGAGCACTTGTTGATAAGAACCCAGCTGCTGCCAAGCAATTGATTGAGAACATGTCACTCAACTCCCGGCAGTTCACAACTAGAAGCAATTCTACCGAGACAGGGGGAGTGAATGAGGTCCATGTCTCTTCTTCCAACAAGGCCCTTGAGACCAGACTTGATGAGCTCACTTCTTTGGTGAAGCAATTGGCAATGGATAAGGTTCAACCAGCAAGGTTGTGTGGCATTTGCACCTCTCCTGAGCACCTGACCGATGCATGCCCCATTCTGAAAGATGAGTCGATCCATCGATTTGCCTCAAGCTTATGCAGCCAATCTTTACAATCAAGGTAATAATCAGAACCGGTACAACATTCCTGACCTTTCCACAAATAAGTACCATCCCAACTGGAGGAATCATCCAAACCTTCGGTATGGGAACTCATCTTCACAACAGCAACAACCAATGTTACCGCTGGCACCACTACAGAATTCTCCCCAAGTGACCACCTCTGCACCTTCTGGACCTTCACTAGAGGACCTTGTCAAGTAAATGACTGAACAAAATCTCCAGTTTCAGCAGCAAGTGAATGCTAGTATTCATACCTTGCAGACACAGATTGGACAGTTTCAGCAGCGAACGGATGCTAGTATTCAGACCTTGCAGACACAGATTGGACAGTTTCGCCAGCAGACGGATGCTAGTATTCATACTTTGCAGACACAGATTGGACAGCTTGCCACTTCGATGAATGTCATGCAGCAAGCTGAAGGATAGAACCAACTACCTGCACAAACAGTGGTGAATCCTAATGCTCCAAGTCCTAATGTGAGTGCGATTTCTTTGAGATCCGGGAAAGTTGTAGAGGCAGCCCCTGAAAAGGATAAAGAAACTGTTGAGGTAACACCTGAACCTTCTGTTGTTGTTGAAGCTGAGAAAGAGTATGTGCCACCGATCCCCTTCCCGCAAAGAGTGCTGAAAAATAAGAAGATTGATGGGGAAGACAAGGAGAGGGAGATTCTAGACGTGTTCAGGAAGGTGGCGGTAAACATTCCGCTCCTTGATGTGATTAAGCAGGTTCCAAAATATGCAAAGTTTCTGAAGGATTTGTGCACACACAAGAGGAGGTTGAAGGGTAATGAGAGAGTTAATTTGGGGAGAAATGTTTCAGCCCTCATTCAACCTAAGCCTGCACCTGAAAAGGGTACTTGCTCAGACCTCACTCAGGCACTGCCACAGAAGTGCAAGGATCTGGGCACTTTTGCTATTCCATGTACCATTGGGGATAGTAAATTCGACAATTGCATGTTGGATTTGGGAGCCTCTATTAATGTGATGCCTACTTCTGTTTTCAACAGTCTTGATCTTGGTCCTTTGGAGCATACAGGTCTCAATATTCAGTTGGCAAACATGACCGATGCTCGCCCCATTGGAGTAGTAGAAGATGTGCTTGTTCAAGTTGATGACCTGATTTTCCCTGCCGATTTTTACATTCTGGACATGGCAGGGGAAACAGATTCTAGCAGATCACCAATCATTTTGGGCAGGCCATTTATGAAAACAGCGAAGACAAATATTGATGTTCACGATGGAACCATGTCCATGGAGTTTGGTGACATTGTGGCAAAATTCAACATTTTCGATGCTATGAAGCATCCTTTGGAAAAGCACTCTGTTTTTCAAATAGAGCTGCTCTCTGAAATTGTTGATGAAACTTATGATGATTTGGAAGCAGCACCAGTAACCCTCTCCACTTGCTTATCACCTCCGACTGTGGAACAACCAGCGATGGAGTTCAAGCCTCTGCCTGAGAAATTGGAATTTGAGTCTTTAACTATGAAGGCACCATGGCAAGTCCAAGAGGTTGAACCCCATTTTTATTGGGAAGACTTTGTTGACAAGGTTGACAAGGAGGTCATCTTTGACCCAAGAGGGAGTGAGAAGTCCGCCGCACTCGGCGAGGTCACCATGATTGTCAAGCGCTCACTCTCATGCTTATGCTGCATACCATGGGATCCAAGAGGATCATATTTCATTTTGGGCATTCGTTGGCCGCAGTATCACAGACAGTGGGATCCCGGTGGAACCGCCTCCATGATTTTTTTCTAAACCTTCTCCTTTCCCTCACTCTTATTTTATATTTATGTTCTTTCATTAAGGACAATGTATGTTTTAAGTGTGGGGGAGGGAACCATTTGTTTTGTTTTTGTTTTGTTTGTGTTGCTTTGAGTCGTTTGTGTGTGAGTCTTGTGTCAGCAAGCTTGATTGGGTTTTGTTGAATTTGCATAGATAGTTTGCAAGATATGTGTTGGCTGTTGATGATTTTCCCCCTAGGTTTTGAAATTGAAATTTGATCCCCATGTGAAAAATTGAAAAATAAACTTTGAGATATTCTGTTGTGATTGCATGATTTATGATAAGTTTGGGGTGAAGGGATGCACACATTAGGGATTGAATCTCGGTCAAACAATTTGCGAAAAATGTCCAGGTGAGGATTTGAGCCTCCAACATGTTTTTAGTTGTGTGAATCACTTTCAAGTTGCACTTTCTCGAATTTGCTTGAGTCTCTTCATGGTTTGCATGTTTATGTGCTTGTATCAAATGATTTAGGCAATTTTCTTTGAAATAACTACTTGGCCTGAAAAGAACCATCCCTAATGCATGTTCCTTAGTTAGCCACGTTGAGCCTAATAAGCCTATTGTTTCTTGATGACCTCATGTTATAAGCCAAAAATCTGGAAAAACCATGTTAACCCGATCTTAGGATTAGGAGAGCATGGAAGCTTAGCAAGAGAAGGGTTGCAAGAAACTAAGTTTGGGGTGGCTACGAGGTGTGATATGTCATTCTGGGTTGAGAAAAATAAAAATAAAGGTTGGAGCCAAAGGCAAAAAGAAAAAAAAAAGAAAAGAAGAAAAGAACAAAAATGTCAAAAAAAGGTATTGAAAGAAAAAGGCTGTAGTCACCCAAGGCAAAAAGAAGAATGGAAAAAGGAACTTGAGTGGGAATTCAATATGTCAAAATGCTCATGCTCTCTTAGTTCCTAGGGACTTAAGCCTAGTACCTTTGAATATCCTACCTTTAGCCAGGTCCCATTACAACCTTTAAAAGACCTTCTGATGTTGCATGCATGTTTTCATGGGAACTTTGTTTGAGATGGAAATCAAATTCATGGGAAGTGCTCTTGAAATGTGAAATTGAGTGAAAATTTCATAGCCTAGACAAACTGAGCGAATGAGTGAAACATTAAATGCCCTTGTGAGGAAGGCGATTGTTTGAATTTGGTGATCTCCCTTTTGTGTGTAACTTGGATCCTCAACTTAGATTAATGATTGCATGAATGATGGAATTCTCAATGTTTTAAAGTAAATGAATGTGGGGGTTACATTGTTGCAAAGGGGGGGAAAACATTGAAGAAAAACTGTTTTGTTGTAATTGCATGAAATTTGTGCGAAGGTGATTGAATTCTTTAAGCTTGCCAAGTTTGAGTCTTTTAGAGTTTTAGTTTGCTTGGGGACAAGCAAAGTTTAAGTTTGGGGGTATTTTGATCAGCCTCTGGCTCACCTAGTTTTTAACTAGTAAGACCATAGGTTTTATTCGAGTTTAATCTCGATTTCACCCAAATTTGGATGTAATTGTCCTCAAGCAACATTTTGAGTCTCTTAAGTAGTTTTAGGGTATTTTAGTTGATTTTTAGTCAAATAAAGTACTTACTGCTATTTCATGTTTTCAGGTTGATAAGAAAAGCAAGAAGGGAAGAGCATCTGAAGCAGAGGCCATTACGCCCAGGCCGTGACACTGGTCACGGTCGTGATGAGCCACCCATGGAAGACAGAAAGGATCACGGCCCAGCCGTGACACACATCACGGGCGTGATGAGGAGATCATGAAAGTCATAAAGCATCACGACCCAGGCATGACACACATCACGGGCATGATGAGAAGACCCAGAAAGTCAGAGTTGATCACGACCCAACCATGATGGAGGTCACGGCCGTGACAGATCAACACCCAAAGTCAGAAGCGATCACGGCCTGGCTGTGATAGACATCACGACCGTGACAGACCAGAATTTGAATGCGCGCCCTTGACAGAAGCGGTCACGACCTGGCCGTGACGGCCATCACGGCCGTGACGCGCGGCCTCTTTATAAATAGGAACGCAGCAGACACAGAATGGGATTGAATTTTCACAGTTTTACATAATTTTTCTTGGTTTTGTTATACCCTTGATGGAGAACTAATTCCCTTGGGTTAATCTGCTGTAATCGGGTTCCGCCGACACTTGAGATTATGTAATTCCCGGATTAAATTGCTTCTTCCTTTCAATACTATCATGTACGTTCTGTTTGCTTAATTCAGAATTATATAGAATAGGCATTGATTTGTTTCGATGATTTTATGTTCCCATATCTAATCGCGTTTGCTTAATTCGCGTGCGTTCAATCGTGTTTGCTTAATTCACGAGTGCTTCAACCCATTTGCTTAATTTGGGAATTGGGAACATATATCGTGTAGTGCCAATTTCGCTTGTTAATTGTTGCTACAATCGAAAAGGGATTAGAATCCGCTTAGGGCATGGGAATTATATGAATCGATGATAGTGGGAAACCGAGAACAGTAGATTAACCGTTTTGATCATTGATATTCACCTATTTCCTCAATTGCATTGTTTTCTTTTAATTGAATCTTTCAAATCTTAACACCCCCCCCCCCCCCCCAAAAAAAAAAAAACTAATTTTTCTGATAATTACAATACAAGAGTCCTTGAGAGACGATACTCGAGTTGTCGCGCCCTAACTACAATTTTTACAAACCACTCGCTTTTTGACCCGCGTGCGACAGCATGTCAACAGCACAAAAGCCCACATTCAACTGTAATAATTTTTGAATTTTCAAATTCAAAAGCTGAAGAGTTTTTGGGAGGGGAAGAGCTACATAAAACGTGGGAATTTGACTTGCCCACTTAATGTCACCCTTCTCTCCACCACTCACATCCATCCCTAACCTCTCACCTTCACCTCCTTTCTCTCTATTAAAGTCACTGACCTCTCTGCCCTAATTTATTAGTTTCAGGTTCTGACTAGTAGGGGGAAGCATGAGCATGCTCACCCCAGCACGGCTGTGCTACCACTTAAGTGGAGCACGGTCGTCCTCACTATCCTGCACGGTCGTGCTCAATGCACGGCCTTGCTTCCAGAATTTAACTGGGAGCACGATTGTGCTCCCTGTTCATCACGACCGTGCTCCTGGGCAGGGTCATACTGTTCTGGGCAGAGTGCAACATGTTCTTGGAGTTTAGGCTCCCTAAATCTCTCAAATCAGATCTTAAGGTCTTAACTAAAAACATTCGGCACTCAGCAACACTGTTCATGTCTTATGAAGCATTGGGGAATTAATCCTTTGATTCCATTTTTAACTAAGAGGCCTAATTAAACCAATTAGTGTCTTATAAACATATTCAACGTATTAACCACATCAGTCAATCAACATTTCAACATAATCCATATCATAACAACAACATCCATAACATAGGCATTCATACCAAACTCATGGCAACAGACAATTCAATAAGCATACCACATCATGAACAATTCAACAATTATAACAAATAGGCATACCAATTGATCCAATTAAATATATAAAACAATTAATTCAAACAACCAGGCAGATCATGGCATCAATAACATTATTACAACAATAAACGAGGTTATGGGAACCCCTCATCTTACGCCACTCCCTAGCCTAGTGTATACACTATTCTTCTCCCATACCTGGATTGAAGATTCCATAACAAGATGCTAAACGTCAAACCGGTCACGATCCCTTAAGCGCCTCAGTTACTCTCTAAGCCATGGTCAAACAAGAACATCAACCAATTAGTTACCAATTTCAAATAATAGAAAAAGAACTCAAAGGGAAAGGAACCGTTACCTATAGTGATCAACACTGGTGAACTAGACGTTCCCACGAGTCTCCAAAACTACAACAAAGCAATGGGTTTAGAGAAAACAGGGAAGAAAGGGGTTCCTGCCGCACTAGGGAGGTTGCTGTCGTCACAATAGGGTTTATGACGTAAACCCTCAATCACTGTTCTGTTTATAAAGGCACAGACTCGAGCACGGGCATGCTTGACTTAATGCCTACGAGGCGCATCCAGTCATTTAGCACGAGGCGCGTCCAGCCATTCTCCGACTCTTTTCAAAATCTGGTAAGGACCAATGAATCTCGGAGTAAGTTTCCTTGCCTTCATTACTTTACCAACCCCAATCGTTGGAGTAACTCTCAAGAATACATCATCACCTTCCTGGAATTCGAGCGCCTTCCTCCTTTTGTCATGGTAGCTGTTCTGCCTACTTTGTGCCAGTTTCATCTTTTCTTGAATCATCCTCACTTTTTCAGTGGTTTCTTGAACCACTTCGGGTCCTAGTACAACATTATCATCAGGTTCACTCCAACACAAGGGTGTCCTACATCTTCTTCGATAAAGAGCTTCATAAGGTGACATCCCAATAATGGAATGGAAACTATTGTTGTAGGTAAACTCTATCAGGGGCAAAAACTTGTCCCAACTTCCCGACTGTTCTAGCACACAATCTCTAAGCAAGTCCTCTAAGGACTGGATGGTTCTCTCAGACTGACCATCATTCTGTGGGTGGTAAGCTGAAATAAGCCTAAGCTTTGTCCCTAAAGCATCATGTAAACTATTCCAGAACCTAGAGGTAAACCTCGGGTCTCTATATGATACTATGCTAGAGGGTACACCGTGAAGCCTAACTATCTCTTTCATGTAAATCTTAGCCAACTTCTCCAAAGGATATTCCATGTTCATCGGGATGAAATGGGCAGACTTAGTCAATCTATCCATAACAACCCATATAGCCTCAAAACCAGCTGGAGTCCTAGGGAGTCCAGACACAAAATCCATGAAAATATTGTACCACTTCTATTCTGGGATACTTAACGGTTGTAACTTTCCTGATGGCTTCTGGTGTTTCACCTTGGCCTTCTGGCACACTAAGCAAGCATACACAAACTCAGCCACATCTTTCTTCATCCTAGACCACCAAAACATCCTCTTATGATCCTGATACATCTTAGTGGCACCTGGGTGCACACTCAGTCCACTCTTATGTCCTTCTTCAAGGATCAACTTTCTAAGATCCGGGTCGTCTGGTATACAGACTCTATCTTTGAACCTCAAAACTCCATCGCTTCCTTCTTTAAAACTAAGGTTTCTACCTTGCGCAAGCAACTCACCCTGATCTAAAAGATACCGGTCTAACATCTGACCCTATCTAACCTGATCCATCAAACTACTGATAATCTTCAAGGTTCCAAGCATAATGCTCTTAGGGGTAAATTCCCAAGATAAACTCAGGTCTCTAAACTCCTCAATTAGATCCACCTCCCTGACCATCTAAGCGGATACGTGCAAGGTTTTTCTAATGAAGGAATCAGCCACTACATTGGTCTTTGCTGGGTGGTAGGTTAGATCAAACTCATAATCCTTTAAAAACTCCATCCACCTACGCTGCCTCATATTCAACTCCTTTTGATCAAAGAGATACTTCAAACTCTTATGTTCACTAAAGACCTCAAACTTCTCTCCATACAGGTAATGCATCCAGATCTTTAAGGCAAAAATCACGGTTCCTAACTCTAGGTCATGGGTAGGGTAGTTCTTCTCATGGGTTTTCAACTGCCTAGAGGCATAAGCTACTACCTTACCATCTTGTATCAACACTCCACCTAAACCTTGCTTCGATGCATCGCAATACACTACGAAAGGTATACTAGGATCGCGCAACACTAAAACTGGTGCTGATGTCAACCTATTCTTAAGGGTTTGGAAACTCTCTTCACACTTAGAGTCCCACACAAACAATTGTCCCTTTTTGGTGAGACGGGTTAAGGGTAAGACTAGCTTAGAGAAACCCTTTATAAACCTCCTATAGTACCCTGCTAAACCCAAGAAACTTCTAATCTCAGCCACTGATTTCAGTGCTTCCCCCTGGAGCACCATCTCAACTTTAGCCGAGTCCACAGCTATCCCACCTTTTAAGATCACATGACCTAAGAAACTAACCTCTTCAAACCAAAACTCGCACTTAGACATATTGGCATACAACTGCTTGTCCTTAAGGGTCTGCAAGACAACCCTCAAGTGCTCCTCATGTTCCTCCTAAGTCTTAGAGTACACTAAGATGTCATCTATAAAGACCACGACAAACTTATCCAAGTAAGGGTGAAAGGTCTTGTTCATGTAGTGTATGAACACAGCAGCGGCATTGGTCACACCAAATGGCATAACCAAGTACTCATAGTGACCATAATGAGTCATAAATGCTGTCTTCGGAATGTCTTCAGACTTAACCCGAATCTGATGGTACCCTGACCTCAAATCTATCTTCGATAAAACACCAGCTCCGATCAACTGATCCATAAGATCATCAATCCTAGGGAGGGGACACCGATTCTTAATGGTCACCTTGTTGAGTTGTCGATAGTCGACACACAACCTCATACTACCATCCTTCTTCTTTACTAGTAACACTGGCGCTCCCCATGGGGATACGCTAGGCCTAATAAACTGCTTTCGGATAAGGTCCCCTATTAAACTGCTTTTAGATAAGGTCCTCTAACTGTTCCTTCAACTTGGCTAGCTCTATGTCAATAATTAGGCATCCCTTAATTGCTGGTACCATATCTTAGCCTCCAAAAATGAAGGACATACAAAACATCTCTCCCACATAGATATTATGGCCTTAAATAATGACTAGAATAGTTTTGAAACCTTAAGTTTCACTATACATAGACCATTTTAAATTTTTAATGTCATACTATGATTTGTTTTCTTTTACATCTCCTCCAATTGAAGGCCATTTCATTAAGTACTCAAAACCATCATTTATCAACATCCATCAATTTCAATTGGCAAAAACTATCACAATTTGGAAGGCAATGCCTAAGGTTACCATTCACCATTTAATTCACAGCCCAAATCATCCTACCATTAACAATTAGGAGCTATTAAAGAATCAACCAGAACTGAACATATCAATAAAACATTGATAACAACTTTGAAAACATCCATAAACCAAATTCATACAATTCAAAGGATTGTCTTATTCAAAATCTATCAGTAGAAATTTTTGGCAACTTACAACAGACATTTCTACACCAAAACTGAATCATGTTTCAAAATTTCAAAGCCTATATTGTCACAAATGTTGTCTATTTTTTAATGACATAGGAATTAACTCAATCCAACATTAGTACAATTTAATTACAAATTAAACATCGCAACAGTATCAGTACAAAGCTTCCAACATCAACATCAACTTGCATGTCGTTTTTCTCCCTAAATACTTAAGGAAATTGGGCCATTCTAGAGCCTAAATTGTAGCAAAACAATTTTATTTATTAATGGCACAAGAATGGTTCCAATCCAGTAGCTGTACAGGGAGTTCTGGCCAGAACACTACAACAATATAAAACAAATTATCTGTTTTTTACATCAAATTTCAAATCCGTTTTCTCTGACAATACTTAACGAAATTTAGTCATTCCAGTGTCTATTTCGTATCAAATTTCTTATAGTTTCCGATGGTTCAAAAATAATTTCAAAAAGACCTCGGTGGAGGAAGTTATCAACAAAATTATGACAGGGTGTCAATACGGGTTGGGAGACTAATTCCTCCCCCTTTATCAATTTCACCCAAATCAGCCCTTAACCTTGCATGCAATCAAAATCAGTGGTTCCACACATCATGAAACACCAAAATAAGCATGTATCTGAAGTAATAAAGCACTTAGCAAAAAGTTGGGATTTATGGTCACCCAATGTTACAAACAATAAGAACTCACCTTGTTTGGTCGGAGAAATGCACCGACAGCGACGACGGTGGCGAAGCAACGGTGGCCAAATGAAAAACTGAAAGGTGGAGAAGAAAGAGGATGAAGAGAGGAGCTTAGATCTACACATTTTTTTGGCTGGAGAATGGTGCTTACCGTGGTGGTAAAAAATGAATGTTCTCCAATCTCAAAATTTCTTGATGGGTTTTGTAGAGGAGAAGGTAAGGAGTATTTATATGGTTTTATTTTTGTGAGAGGTGGCTGGTGGTGACCGAAAACTTAGAGAGAAGGCTGAGAGAGAAGAGAGAAAAAGAGAAGGGGAAAGTTCTAGCTAAACGTGTAAAAAAAGGGTGAGAAAGAAAGAAATAGGGTGTGTGTGTCGTGTGATTAAGTGGGGAAGAAATAGGCCACTTCTATTTCTTTCCTACTTCAATGCTAATCTATGAAAAAGACCAAATGTAAAGAAATATAAAACTTAATATTTATAAACATTCATCCTAGTTTATTTCAATAAAACACAATTATTCTATTTCCTCATTACAACTATTTTCAATCATTAACTAATTTATAAGCACTACATTCTATTTGATAAAGTACAATGCATTACACACACACACACACACACACACACACATAGCTTCATAATTTAGACTTAGGAATTTGGGGATATTACATTTGAAGAGGCTGTGGTTATGTGTTCTAAAAGAACTCCCCCTCATCTCTCTTTCTCCTATGGTCTCTCTAAGCAACATGATTTAGCCATGAAAAAAGATGTTCTTTAGAAGAAAAAAAAAACATTACTTCTGGAGACAAATATCGAGTTTGAGTTCCGTACTAGAAGAAGCCATGAGTTTGAATCATTTACTGTAGATGAGCTTTTCTCTAATGCGGCAATCCTTCCAATTCAGATAAAGCAAGAGAAAAGTACCACAAGGAAAATCACATATTATATGAAACTTCCTCCAAGTCCATATTTCTAGAGACGAAAAATTATTCTTAACTTAAAGGGTAATGATTAGTTATATTACATCTAGATTGCTTGATTTATATAATATCTCTTCAAATACTGCATGCTATCTTGTTTCAAAAGAAGAAGAGAATTGGCTTTGGCATAGAAGAATTGCACACATTCACATGAACCACTTGAATAAACTGATTCGTAAAGATCTTGTAGTTGGTTTACCTAAACTGAAATTTGTGAAAGATGGACTATTGATGCATGTCAAAAAGGAAAGCAAGTTAAGGTCTCTTTTAAACCAAAGAACATTGTTTCAACAACAAGACCCTTGCAACTTTTACACATGGATTTATTTGGTCCATCTAGAACCAAAAGCTTTGGTGGTAACTCGTATGCATTGGTAATAGTAGATGATTACTCTAGATATACATGGACATATTTTCTATCTCATAAGAGTGATTCATTTGCTGCATTTAAGAAAATGGCAAAAATTGTGCAAAATGAAAAGGACATGAAAATTGTTTCTATAAGAAGTGATCGTGGGGGAGAATTTCAAAATGAAGTGTTTGAAAACTTTTGTGATGAGCATGGCATTCAACATAATTTTTTTGCTCCTAGAACTCCACAACAAAATGGAGTAGTGGAAGGAAAGAATAATCTTGGAAAATTTGATGTAAAGGCTGATGAACGAATTTTCCTAGGTTACTCTCTATCTAGTAAAGCATTTAGAATATATAATAAGAGAACACAAACAATTGAGGAATCTGTGCATGTGACATTCGATGAGTCTAACCCCAAAAGGTTGGGAAAGGATTCTGTTATTGATGATCTTGCAGATTCAATTGAGAAAACTCTCCTAGAAGAGAAACATTACAATGAAGAAGATGAAAGCTTAAAGAATGAATTGCTGCAGCAGGAGCAAACAGAACAATAGCCTGACCTACCAAAGGAATGGAGGACTGTCAGAAATCATCCAATTGATAACATCATTGGTGAAATTACAAAGGGGGTAACTACTAGACAATCTCTTAGAAATGCTTGTAATCCTATGGCATTTGTGTCTCAAGTAGAACCTAAGAACATTGGTGATGCTATAATTGATGAACATTGGATGATGGCTATGAAAGATGAGTTAAACCAGTTTGAAAGAAACCAAGTTCGGAAACTAGTGCTTAAACCCAAGAACTGTCAAGTAATAGGTACAAAATGGGTTTTTAGGAATAAACTAGATGAAAATGGTATAATTGTAAGAAACAAGGCTAGATTGGTAGCCAAAGGGTATAACCAAGAAGAAGGCATAGATTATGATGAAACATATGAACCAGTAGAAAGATTAGAAGCTATAAGAATGCTATTTGCTTATGCTTGCATAATGGGATTTAAATTGTATCAAATGGATGTTAAGAGTGCTTTCTTAAATGGATTTATACAAGAGGAAGTGTATGTTGGTCTACCACCTGGTTTTGAGAATAATGAATTGCCTAACCATGTTTATAAACTATCTAAAGCTCTATATGGCTTAAAGAAAGCTCTTAGAGCTTGGTATGAAAGGTTAAGTAATTTTCTCATTGAAAAAGGATTTAAAAGAGGTAAAGTTGACACAACTACGTTCACTAAGAAAAAGCCACACAACATTTTACTTGTACAAATATATATGGATGATATAATTTTTGGTGCCACTAATGAGCATTTGTGCAATGAGTTTGCAAGTCTTATGCAGAGTGAGTTTGAAATGTCAATGATGGGTGAACTGAACTTTTTCCTTGGACTGCAAATAAAGCAAACTAAAAATGGAATCTTTGTTAGCCAAACCAAGTACTGCAATGAGTTGATCAAGAAGTTTGGCATGGAAAATGCTAAGGAGATGGCTACTCCAATGAGCACCTCCTGTTATCTGGACAAGGATGAGCAAGGTAAACCTGTTGATGTTTCTAAATTCGGAGGTATGATAGGCTCACTACTTTATCTTACTGCTAGTAGGCCAGAGATCATGTTTAGTGTATGCATGTGTGCTAGGTATCAAGCAAATCCAAAAGAATCACACTTAACAGCAGTTAAAAGGATAATTAAGTATCTGTTAGGAACAAAAGACATGGGATTATGGTATCCCAAAGGAGCTACATGTACTTTAATTAGCCATTCAGACTCTGATTTTGCTGGTTGTAAACTAGATAGAAAGAGTACTAGTGGAACTTGCCGTTTACTAGGAAACTCACTAGTATCATGGTTCAGTAAGAAACAATCTAGTGTGGTTTTATCCACTGCAGAGGCTGAATATGTAGCAGCTGGTAGCTGTTGTGCACATGTTTTATGGATGAAACAATAATTAGTTGATTATGGTGTGCAACTAAACCAAGGTCCTATTAGATGTGACAATACAAGTGCAATTAACCTAACTAAGAATCCCATAATGCACTCTAGAACTAAACACATAGAAATCAGACATCATTTCATTAGAGAGCATATTCAAAGTAGAGAAATTGATATTGGATATGTTAATACAACTAAACAACTTTTGCTGATATTTTTACCAAGCCTTTGAACAAGGAAAACTTCTTTTTCATTAGAAGAGAATTGGGCATAATTGATCAATCCTATATCTAATCTCTAAAGAAACAAAATAAAATAAAAAAGGAACAATTTTAGATAGATGCTCTTAAATTCAAAATTTTGATTTGTCCCTGCACCTATCCCTCTATCATGAACAATTTTATATGCTATATTTGATTGTTTAAATTCTTGCCTTCTCTATTGCTTTGAATGTTTCTTTTCTTTACCTTTTTGATGATGTCAAAAGGTGGAGGAAAAAGTATGATATAGAGAAAGGGGATAATAACAAATTATACATGCATATGCTGAGGGGGAGCTTATAAGCTTACATACTTAATGGGGAGTAAATCAAAATAAGCTCACATGATTAAGGGGGAGTAAATCAAATTCTGCCCTGATAATATTTTTTTGCTATGATATACTTCTGCTCTGATACCATGATATAAATATGTCAAAAACACTTAGCTTCTTCTACACTTATACTCTGATCTTATAATTTGTTAAAAGATTTGTCATAATCAAAAAGGGGGAGATTGTAGAACTCAATGTCTTAGAGGTTTTGATATATGACAAATACAATTTAATGTGTGTGCAAGTGTTTTAGTGTCAAATTGCAAAGACAGGTATCAAGCAGTAATCAACAAGTTCATTAAGCAAATTCAAGGAAAATATGCAAGGAAGAACTTGAAGAAATCAAAAGAGCTACATGGAGGAATCAAAGAGCAAAGACAAAGATCAAAGGATCATCAAGACCAAGCTTAACGGAGAAATTAATTTACGTCTTAGATGATTTGTAAGAGAAAGAAATCTTAGTCACAAAATAGCTCAATTAAAAAGATGCATGAAGAAAATCATTTTTCTTAACCTGCATTAAAAGGAATAAGTTTTTCGTTAATGAAAATGATTTTTGGAAACAACAAGTGCTCGTCCACAAAAGTGACAGAAGCGCTCGTCCACACAAGTCTTTGGACTTGCTAAGCACTCGTCCTTGAGGATTGAAGACGATGCCAATGTAAAATCTTATTTCAAGAACCAGAATCAAGAAAACAGATTTTGTTAATCAGACCCAAATCTGTTTTGATTGATCCCAATGACTATAACTTGTTTTCTATATAAATAGGGATCAAAGGAACACTTTCAACATAATTCATTGATAATAACAACGAATAACATATCAAAATCATTCATCATCTTTCTTGAGCTTATTGTGAAAAGAGTGTTTCAATACTCATAAGTGCTTCAATTTGTTTATCTGAATATTGAGAGTTAGGAATCAATTTTTGTTTTATTTGATCGTAAGGAGAAAGAGAGTCTCTCTGAGTGCTTAGGGTGAGGTATCCCTAAGGAAGAACATTGAGGCTCTTCACAAGAGTGTGGTATCTCGAGGTGAAGGAGTGCTCTGTGGTGTAAAGGTTTTTCAAGCTACCTGACTAAAGCTTGTTGTGTTAGTGTGTGAAAACCCAGAGGTGGAGTGGGGACTGGATGTAGGTCACAGTGGTGGTGACTAAACCAGGATAAATCTGGTTGTGTGGTATCTCTAAACTCAAACTCTTTTACTTTCTGTTTATGTTCAGGAACCTGTGATTTTGATGTTTAAAGTTCAATATAACTTCTGTTCTTGATCTGCATAAACTGTGTTGAAACCCGAGTCCGATTGTAATCAAGTCTGTGTTATCTGCATCCAAAACTGAGTTAATCAAAACCATTCTTGATTTCTAAAACTGAAACTGAAACCTGCAAGTTTGTTCTTGATTGTTAATGCTTGTATCTGAAACTTGCATAACTTGTTCTTAATCTTTAAAGGCTTAATCGGTTTCTATATTTTGGTATTATTGAGTTTTGAACCTGAACTTATTCTGTGATCTATTGATTCTGAATCAATCTTTCTTATCCTCATCACCTTCTATTCAAGATTTTATATAAACCCTTCATTGATTTTGTAAAAGATCCTGAGGCCACAAATCTGAACACTAAAGTTTTGTGAAAAGTTTTTAAGTAGGAAATATTTTAAAGAAAACTCAATTCACCCACCGAGTCGTTGAAGCCAAAACAACAATCAACATTACAAACTCTTAGGAATTTGCAAAATAGTCCCTATACTTTTGAAATTTTGCAAAATGGTCCCTACGAGTTATTTGCACCTAAGTCCTTCAAGAAGCCACCTCCTTTCCCTTTAATGGCACAGCCCAAGTCCCATGGAAGCCTTACCATCTCTTCTATAAATAGGCATCTTCATCTTCCTCACCAAGCCCTCTCCTTTTTCTCTAAAACTCATAAGAACACCAAATTTCCACCGAACATATGACCCTTTTCCTTTCTGAAACTCAGAAAACTCTCAAAATTAAAGTTGTTCCTATTTCTCTCTTATTTCCAACAAGCTAAATATCATCAAAACCGGATAAGTGGATTGGGAGATAGACTCAAAATACCGAAACTTCCTAGAATTCTCAGTAACCCACGAAACAGCAGAAAGAAGGCCCTTTTCACCCCTTTAATGATCCGAAACAAATGAAACCTTAAACACCGAAGTTGTTCCTTTTATTCTTATATTTATAACAAGACAAAGTTTGTGATTTTTGGATGAGTATATTGTGAGATACACTCACAATACCATCACACCCTCAAGCTTTCCAGTTTTCAACTTAGTGAAGGTTGATCATTTTCTTCATTTATTCAATCTTCAAGAGGTAAAATCTCATCTACTTGATCATCTAAGCTTTCATCTTCATGTATTTCTCATGTTTATGGCATGAATCATATTTTTCCATTTATAGATCTAGAACTTTGAAAATTCATAACAAATTCTATAAAAATCTCGTGATGTTGAAACCACTTCCTATGTTCTTGATATCATGCATACTATCTAAATCCAAGAGCATGTAGTAATAAAAAATTTCCTTCCTAATAAACTAGCTATGGACGAACCTAGGAGGATGGGTTTGGTAGGAGTTTTGTTCATATGTTGTCATGTATGATCATGTAGTTCATGTGACATGTATGTCTATACACTCTAATCCATGTTAGTTAATCAAAATGAAAAATCTTACTCTATGTCTCTTGATCGCCGAACCCTAGGGGGAGAGATTTGATGAGTTTTATTCAAGGTTTTCATCCATGATCTTGGTAATCATCCTATTAGTATGTTTGCTTAATAAATCCAAGTTGGTTTATCAAACAAAATCCTTTAGCCTTATTTTGACTCAAGGCTGAAAAAATACCTTGATGGACTTGGAGGTTTTTGGTTTCAATCTTTGTTAGTAATCAAGTGTTTTAAAGTCTTAAGTGCATTAGGATCATTAATCCATGACTTAAGCAAGTTTGGAGATTTTGAGCCACAAAACCCTAAGGAGGCCGTGACCTAGCTTAGAGGATTAGGTGATTCATTTACTTGTTTTTGATTGGTGGATTTGTGGTTGTTGAATGTTAGTGTTTTCTGACGCCTACGTGTGTCGCCGATTTCCCGAAACCGTGTCAAGACTAAAAATCGGAGCTTGTCATTCTACAAGAGGTAAGGGGAGCTTACCTGAGGGATTTTTCTCAATAACCATTTGCTTTTAGTGTGGTTTGTATAATTTATGTGGTTGTGGTTATCTGTTTATGTTGTTTATGTTGTGTCGTTTATCTGTGTATCGGTGATTGATCTGCTTTTAATTTATTTAATTATCTGCGGTTGTATATTATATTACAATGATGCATGATCTGCCTGGTGATATAATTCTGATGATGTTGTTGAATGTTGTTTGAGAAGTCTGACAGTGGTCAATGCACAACCGATTAATCAGATAAAAGCTTTAATAAGCTGCATAAAATTATAGTCAATGTTTTATGGGAAATGTTGGAATATAATGTTTATGGAAAATATTATTTGGAAAAATAAAAAGTATTTGAGAAATATTATTATTTTAATGATTTATTTATAAAAAAGTGTTTTTCTTGCATGCATTTTGACAGACGTGCCTACGAGGTTAATCATGATATCTTGATGATATTCATATCTCGACGTATTTGTTAATCATGGTATCTTTATGATATTCATGTAATCGGCGTATTCATTGTGCCTTTGGGCAATCGACGTACAATGAAAAACCATATATCGACGTTCTCACTGTGCCGGACAGTGGGCTATGGTAAAAACGACGTGCCTCTTTTGGCAATCAATGTAACACCCCCTGGGTATTACTACGTAACACATGTAGAAGTAAATTAAAATGATAATTTGCTGGTTGCTTTCGGAAAAATGTTTTCTTTTAAGTCAGAAAATTGGGGTATAACATTTTTCTTTAAGGATAACTCTGAAATCCATAATACATACATTTAAAACGTAAAGTCACATTCGTAACAAAGTTACCATGACATGCAACATTTCTCTAAGTTTCCATTTTCGAAAGAAAAAGTTTAAACTACATATGGATGTATATAACACTACATTTACCGATCTCTTTAGATATACAACCCAACTCAGACTCCTAAGCTGGTCATTCTATCAAATATTCATTGGAGAGACCCCCAATCAGAATACATTCCCAACCTCTAACACTAGGTCTTCAAGTGACTTAGAAAGACTCCTATGCAACATCGGTACTAGAGTACCAAGGTACTACAGCAAAACCCGAGGAGACCTGATATAACTGTAAGAGTGAGACACCGGCAAATGGATATATCATACAACAACCATATACATGATACATACAACATATTGGAATATTAACATTTTAAACATTATTAATAGGTAACAACGAGTATTATCTCAGTGGGTCTCATACCCGAATCAATCAGTTTTATAAAGATAATGCATGACACTTCAATCATAAGGCTTTAAACTTAATCTCATGAGATACCATCACCGTTTTATCATTAAGAAAGAAAGAGTTGATCATGCTAGTATGCCGCATTGGCAAGTTGTCTCCGTCACCTCATGCACCCGGATCAACATCATCACGAATCCCTTATAACGGCCATTCGGATGTATACATCATCGAATACGACATCTTAAGCGGGTATTCGGTAACTCAAGCACGTCTGCTAAGGGGAAATGCATATGAATAAAAGACTTTTCATTATTGAGACTTTTCTTTGTGTTCACTCTTTTCCGTTGTCGAAGTCCAAAGTCAAAGACTATTCACAATTTTCATCACTTGAAAATCAATAACACAGGACGTGCAGTCCGAGTGCTCAATCACAACATCATAGACCGATGCCGCAGTACAAGTGGTCGCGCTGTCGCGCACGCGCCAAAAAAGAACGAGCGGGTTTTAAAACTGTAGTTTAGGGCGACAACTCGGATGTCGTCTCACAAGGACTCTTAAAGTGTTATTTATCACAAAAATCAGTTTTGGGGGGGTTGGATTGGGATGCAAATAAGAAAACAAAATAATAACAGAGCAATGAAACAAAGCAATTCAAAGAGATTGTCAAATAGCTAAAAACGATTAATCTATTGTTCTCGATTTCCCAACTATCATAGGTTCATGCAATTTCCAAGCCCTAAGCAGATTCTAATCCCCTCCCGGTTGTAGCAACAATTTACAAGCGAAACCACTACTACAGATACATGTCCCTATTCCCGAATTAAGCAAACGGGGTTAAGCCCTTCGTGAACTAAGCGAACACGAAACATACACACGCGAATTAAGCAGACGCGATTAATTATAGGAACATAATATCACCGAAAATAAATCAACACAACACAATATACTCCTGAATTAAGCAAACAGAAATATAAAGCATGGCATTGAAAAGGGAAAAGCATACAAAACAGGAAATACAAGAACCTCAAGTGTAGTGGAAATCGATTACAATAGATTAATCCTAGAAACTTAGTTCTCCATGAAAAAACGAAAACACACAGATAAAAAATGTAAACAGAACAATGGAGAAGCAAAAGTCTTTTCAATCTGCCCATAACAACCTTTTATACTTCTTCAGAAATTTAGCCCACTCGCGAGGCGAGCCACCATTCGCGAGGCGAACATCATGAAGAGTCAGCAACGTTTGGTCTTCTCGCGGGGCGAAGAACGCTCGCGGGCGAAGAACCGAAGAGTCTTCTTATTACGCCCGTTATGAACATCGGGGGCCAACCGTGATGCTTTCGACTTCCATTATCGCGAGGCGAAGAAGTTATTCGCGAGGCGACCCGAGAGCTTGCATATTTCTGGAGCAGTCATCCTTCAGGGTCGCGAGGCGAGGAGTCTTGTTCGGGGCGAACCAGAGAGGATGTCATTTTCACTGTTCTGCTGGCTTTCAGGTTCGCGAGGCGAGAAAAACTCTCGCGATGCGAATCCCCTGTTTCTTTATTCTCTCAACTTCTACTTAACCTGAAAACAAAGAAATAGCTATAAGTGTATTATTTGACTCAAAACTGGCTAATTTAACCTAAAACTACCTTAGAGACTCAAAACCTTGCTTGAGGACAATCTAATCTAATTTGGGTGAAAATAGGATATAATTTGCACAAAACCTTGGCCATACTAGCCATAAAACTAGATGAGCCAGAGGCTTATCAAAATACTCCAAACTTAAACTTTGCTTGTCCCCAAGCAAACTAAGACTCAAAAATCAAAAAGACTCAAGACCTGGCAAGCTTAAAAGATTCAATCAACCTTGCACAAATTCAAGCAGTTTCATCAAAACAGCTTTCTTCAATGTCCCCCCCACTCAAGCAAAGCAATCCCCACAATCATTCATTCTAAACAATTGAGAATTTCATCATTCAAACAATCATCAATCTAAGCAGGGGATCCGAGTTACACACAAGAGGGAGATCACCAATTTCAACCAACTGCCTTCCTCACAAGGGCATTTAGTGTTCACTCAATCACTCAGTTTGTGTCAGGCTATCAACATTGCACTCAATTTCACTTTTCAAGAACACTTCCCATAAATTTGATTTTCATCTCCCAATGATTCCCACAGAAAACATGCAAGCAACATCAAAAGGTCTTTTATGGGTTGTAATGGGGCCTGGCTAAGTGTAGGATATACAAAGGTACTAGGCTGAAGACCCTAGGAACTAAGAGAGCATGAAACACTTCAAAACATTGGAATTCCACTCAAGTTCTTTTTCTCATTCATCTTTTTACCTTGGGTGACTACAGCCATTTCTTTTTTTTCCCTAATACTTTTATTTTTTTAACATTTTTACACTTTTCTTTTTTTCTCTTTTTTTTCTTTTGTTTTTCTTCTTCTTTTTTTTTTTACAAGCCTTTGGCTCCAACCTTTTTATTGTATTTTTTTTCTCAATCCCAAACAACATATTACACCTTGCAGCCACCCCAAACTTAGTTTCTTGCACCCATTCTCTTTCTAAGATTCCATGCTCTCTCCTAATCCTAAGATCGGGTTAACATGGTTTTCCAGATTTTAGCTTATAACATTAGGTCATCAAGAATTAACAGCTAATCAGGCTCAATGGGGCTAACTAAGGAAGCATGCATTAGGGATGGGTTATTTTTAGGCTAAGTAGCTATTTACAAAGAAAATGCCTAAATCATCTGAAGCAAACACATAATCATGCAAACAATAAAGAGATTCAAGCAAATTCAGGAAAGTGCAACTTGAAAGTGATTCTCACAGTCAAAAACATGTTGGAGGCTCAAAACCTCACCTGGACATTCATGCAAATTGTTTGACAGAGATTCTATCCCTAGTGTGTGCTTCCTATCACCCCAAACTTATCATAAATCATGCTATCACAACAAAATCTCAAAGTTCAGTTTTCAATCACATGGGGATCACTTTAAAATTTTTTCCAGAAATTTTTCAACCTAGGGGAATCATCACATCAATCATGCAATCAATCTGTGCAAAGTCAATCAAAATCCAGCAAACTTGCCAACAAAAGACTTAACACAACTCCTGAGCTTCTCAGATTATTCAGGAGCTTTATTAAAAGAAAAGGAAAAAAAACAAGATAAACAAAACTACAACTAGTTCCCTCCCCCACACTTAAAACATACATTGTCCCCAATGAACAAAAGAACTATAAAATCAGAGTGAGGAAAAGGAAATGGTACTCCCTGATCAAGTGTCAGTGTAGGTGGGAGCTTCCAAGGAGAGCTCCTCAACATTAGCATCCACAGGAATACCAGCATCCCCACCATGGAATGGCTTCAGCCTCTGCCCGTTAACCTTGAAGGACTTGTTGGTACCTGCACTTTGAATCTCTACTGCACCATAAGGAAAAACGTTAGTAACAATAAAGGGGCCATCCCATTTGGACCTAAGTTTTCCAGCCATCAATTTCAGGCGGGAATTAAACAGTAAGACTTTCTGGCCCAAAAAAAATTCTTTCCTAGCAATCCTCCTATCATGAAACAGTTTTGTTTTCTCTTTATAAATCCTGGAGCTTTCATAGGCTTCTAGCCTAAGCTCCTCAAGTTGCTGCAGCTGTAGTTTCCTTTCAACACCAGCTTTCTTCATGTCCATGTTACAACACTTGACTGCCCAATATGCACGGTGCTCAACTTCCACAGGGAGGTGACATGCTTTACCAAATACAAGCCTGAAGGGGGACATTCCTATTGGTGTCTTGAAAGCGGTCCTCTGAGCCCACAGTGCGTCTTCCAGACGGCGACTCCATTCCTTCCTATTCGGCTGCACCATCTTCTCTAGAATCTGCTTGATCTCCCTGTTTGATAATTCAGCCTGGCCATTGGTCTGGGGATGGTAAGCAGTGGAAACTCTATGCACAACCCCATATTTCCTGAGTAAGGCTTCCATGGTACGGTTGCAGAAGTGAGTGCCCTGGTCACTGATGATAGCCTTTGGTATGCCAAACCTGCAAAAAATGTTGGACCTAACAAATTTGGAAACAACTTTAGCATCGTTAGTCCTAGTGGGGATTGCTTCCACCCACTTTGAAACGTAGTCTACAGCCAAAAGAATATACAAAAAACCAAAAGAAGCAGGGAAATGACCCATAAAATCAATCCCCCACACATCAAAAACCTCACAAAAGAGCATGGGTTGCTGAGGCATCTCACTCCTACGAGTGATGGCAGGGCCCGCTGTTTGACATTCCTTGCAATTTCTGTAAACCTCATAGGCATCTCTAAAAATTGTGGGCCAGTAGAACCCAGAATCCAGGACTTTTCTTGCCGTCATCTGTGGTCCAAAATGTCTTCCAACTTGAGAGGCATGTGAGAAGTGCATAATGGACTCTGTCTCATGATCGGGGACACACCTCCGAATCACCTGATCACTACAAAACTTCCAAAGGTAGGGATCATCCCACACATAGTACTTTGAATCACTCCTGAGCTTGTGGAACTTGGATCTACTTGTACCTGCAGGAACAACACCAGCAACAATAAAGTTAACTATGTCAGCAAACCAGGGGGTTACCCCATACAGATGTAGAAGTCTCTCATCAGGGAAGTCATCTTGGATGGGAGAAGGATCCTCATCCCTTGCTATTCGGCTCAAGTGATCGGCTACCAAATTTTCAGCTCCACTCTTGTCTTTTATCTCCACATTGAACTCTTGGAGCAAAAGCATCCACCGGATCAGTCTTGGCTTAGCTTCTGGTTTCTTTAACAGGTACTTCAGAGCTGCATGGTCAGTGAAAACAATAACCCTAGAACCTAGCAAATATGACCAAAACTTATCAAGTGCAAATACAACAGCTAGCAGTTCTTTCTCAGTGGTGGTGTAATTTGATTGTGCAGCATCTAATGTCCTAGAAGCATAGTGAATGACATGGGCAACCTTGCCCACTCTTTGTGCCAGAACCGCTCCCACAGCTAAATTGGAAGCATCACACATGAGTTCAAAAGGGAGTGTCCAGTCTGGGGGCTGGATTATGGGGGTAGATGTCAATGCTCTTTTCAGGTAGTCAAATGCCTTCTTGCAATTTTCATCAAACTGAAACATGGCATCATTCTTCAGCAGGTTTGACAATGGCAGAGCTATATTGCTGAAGTCCTTAATAAAGTGCCTGTAGAAACCTGCATGGCCAAGAAAAGAACGGATCTCGCGTACGCAAGATGGGTAAGGCAATGAAGAAATCACATCAATTTTTGCAGGATCTACTGAAATACCTTCCTTAGAAATTACATGACCCAAAACAATCCCCTGCTCTACCATAAAGTGACATTTTTCATAGTTCAAAATCAGATCAGTCTCAATGCATCTTTCTAGAACTAAACTCAGACTATGCAGACATGCATCAAATGAGGAGCCATATACAGTGAAGTCATCCATGAACACCTCCATGCAATTTTAAATAAATTCAGTAAAAATGCTAAGCATGCATCTTTGGAAGGTGCCAGGAGCATTACAAAGGCCAAATGGCATCCTCCTATAGGCAAACGTACCAAAGGGGCACGTAAAAGTGGTCTTTTCCTGATCCTTAGGGGCAATATGGATCTGGAAATACCCAGAAAAGCCATCAAGAAAACAATAATGAGATTTACCAGCCATCCGATCCAGCATTTGATCTATGAATGGCAAAGGAAAATGATCCTTTCTGGTGGCCTAGTTCAACTTCCTATAATCTATACAGACTCGCCAGCTATTCTGGACTCTAGTAGGTACAAGCTCATTATTATCATTTCTAACCTTTGTGAGACCAGGACTTTTCTTTACAACTTGCACCGGACTTACCCAAGTACTATCATAGATGGGGTATATAATACCTGCCTGCAGAAGTTTAGTCACCTCTTTCTTCACCACATCCAGAATCAATGGGTTTAGCCTCCTTTGGGCCTGCCTTACTGGTTTAGCTCCATCCTCCAATAGAATTCTGTGCATACATCTGGAAGGGCTAATTCCTGGAATGTCAGCTAAGGTCCAACCAATAGCCTTCTTGTGCTTCTTCAGAACCTCTAAAAGCTTAGCTTCCTGGTCAGAGTCAAGGCTAGAGGAAATGATGACTGGAAGTTTTTCATTCTTCTCCAGGTAGGCATACTTCAGGTTCCCAGGGAGTGGCTTGAGCTCTAGGGATAGTGACTGCTCAACGGATGGTACATTGGGAGTAGCCAGGATGTCAAGGACTTCTGCTGAACAGACAGTTTCACTCTCACTATCACTATCACCCTGCAAGGTTGAATCAAGAAACTCAGCACAAACAGCACACGGGTTAGTGTTAATACAGTTAGTACATGAATATAAATCATCAAAACCATAAATAAATGGAAAATCTGAAACAAGGTCCTCATGGGTATCATCAATGATCTCAGAAAGCAACTCTAATTGGAAAACAAAGTGCTCCTCCAGGGGGTGTTTCATAGCATCAAAGATGTTGAACTTTGCCACAATATCACCAAACTCCATAGACATAGTCCCATCATTCACATCAATCTTAGTCTTGGCTGTCTTCATGAATGGTCTGCCCAAGATTATAGGTGATCTACTGGAATGTGTCTCTCCTGCCATGTCTAGGATGCAGAAGTCAGCAGGGAAGATCAAATCATCAACTTGCACCAGCACATCTTCTACCATTCCAATGGGGCGGGCACTGGTCCTGTTGGCCAACTGGATGGTGAGACCTGTATACTGCAAGGGCCCAAGATCAAGGTTATTAAAAATAGATGTGGGCATGACATTTATGGAGGCTCCCAAATCCAGCATGCAATTTTCAAATCTTCTATCCCCAATAGTGCATGGAATAGTAAATGTGCCTGGATCCTTGCCCTTCTGAGGTAATGCCTGAGTAGGGGCTATAACAACAACTCTTTCAGGTGCAGGCTTGGACTGGATAAGAGCTGAAACATTTCTTCCCAAATCAACCCTCTCATTATTCTTCAACTTCCTCTTGTTGGTGCATAGATCCTTGAGAAATTTTGCATACTTGGGCACTTGCTTGATCACATCCAACAGCGGAATATTTACAGCCACCTTTCTGAAAACATCAAGAATTTCCTTCTCCTTATCTTCACCACCAATCTTCTTATTTTTCTGAACTCTGTGGGGGAAGGGGATCGGTGGAATGTACACCTTTTCACCTTCAACATCAACAGTAGGCTCAGGAGTTACCTCCACAGTTTCTTCCTTTTCCTCAGAGGTTGCCTCAACAACTCTTCCAGATCTCAGAGATATGGCACTCACATTAGGATTGGAGGCATTGGGATTTATCACTGGTTGTGCCGGCAGTTGACTGGATCCTTGAGCTTGCTGTAAGTTGTTTATGGATGTGGCAAGCTGTCCAATCTGTGTCCTCAAATCTTGAATGCTAGCATCTGTTCGCTGCTGAGACTGTCCAACCTGCTGCTGAAACTGGAGGTTATTTGCAACCATTTGCTTGATCATATCCTCTAGGGAAGGTCCAGAAGGTGCAGAAGTAGTCAAGTGGGGAGGATTCTGTGGTGCTGCCATTGGTTGTTGTTGGGATGAGTTCCCATACCTCAGATTAGGATGATTCCTCCAATTGGGATGGTACCTATTTGTCGAGAGGTCTGGAGTGCTGTATCGGTTCTGACTGTTGCCTTGATTATAAGGATGGACTGCATAAGCTTGAAGCAAATCAGTACTGGACTCTTCCTTCAGAATAGGGCATGCCTCATATGGGTGCTCTGGAGAACTGCACGTGCCACACAACTTTGCCGGCTGAAACCTATCCATTGCCATTTTCTCTACCAAGGAAGTGAGCCTATCCATTCTATCCTCAAGGGCCTGGTTGGAAGAAGAGCTGTGGACCTCGTGCACATCTCTTGTCTCAACAGAATTTCTCCTGGTAGTAAACTGCTGGGAATTCAGTGACATATTTTCAATGAGTTGCTTGGCAGCAGCTGGAGTCTTATCAACAAGTGCTCCACCACTAGCAGCATCCAAAATATTCCTATCCATCAGCAGTAAACCTTCATAAAAGTACTGGATAAGAAGCTGTTCGAAATCGATCTTTGGGGCAACCGGATATCAACTCGCTTGAATCTCTCCCAATACTCGACCAATGACTCATTTCCTGCTCGATTCCACATATTTCCTTCCTAATTGATGCAGCTCTGGAAGCAGGAAAGTATTTCTCTAAGAAGAGCCTCTTCAAATCGTTCCAAGTGGTAATGGAATTTGGCGGAAGATATAACAGCCAATCCTTTGCAGCGCCCTGTAGTGAAAACGGGAAGGCTCTCAGCTTAATGTGATCTTCAGTTACTCCCTCTGGTCTCAAGGTTGTGGAGCAGACAACCTGAAATTCCTTCAGATGCTTGTGTGGGTCCTCACCTGCAAGACCATTAAACCTTGGCAACAAATAGATTAGACCAGATTTTAATTCAAAAGGAGTAACAGCACCAGAATATTCAATGCACAATCCATTATAGTTAACATCAGGGGCAGCAAGCTGTCTTAATGTCCTTTGGTCACCCATAGTGTCAAAAACAGTTTTGGAATTAGAATCACTACTAGTGCTGGCCCGAAATTCTCTACGGAGTGTGTGCAGTGTTCTTTCAATTTCCGGATCAAAATCACACAATTCAGGGCAATTGGACCTAGTAGCCAGACCAATTCAAAACAACAATGAAAATAAAAGAAAAAGAAAAGAAAGAAAAAAAAACAAATGGAAAAATAACAAATAAGAGTCCCCGGCAACGGCGCCAATTTTTGGTCGCGCTGTCGCGCACGCGCCAAAAAAGAACGAGCGGGTTTTAAAAATGTAGTTTAGGGCGACAACTCGGATGTCGTCTCACAAGGACTCTTAAAGTGTTATTTATCACAAAAATCAGTTTTGGGGGGGTTTGGATTGGGATACAAATAAGAAAACAAAAGAATAACAGAGCAATGAAACAAAGCAATTCAAAGAGATTGTCAAATAGCTAAAAACGATTAATATATTGTTCTCGATTTCCCAACTATCATAGGTTCATGCAATTTCCAAGCCCTAAGCAGATTCTAATCCCCTCCCGGTTGTAGCAACAATTTACAAGCGAAACCACTACTACAGATACATGTCCCTATTCCCGAATTAAGCAAACGGGGTTAAGCCCTTCGTGAACTAAGCGAACACGAAACGTACACACGCGAATTAAGCAGACGCGATTAATTATAGGAACATAATATCACCGAAAATAAATCAACACAACACAATATACTCCTGAATTAAGCAAACAGAAATATAAAGCATGGCATTGAAAAGGGAAAAGCATACAAAACAGGAAATACAAGAACCTCAAGTGTAGTGGAAATCGATTACAATAGATTAATCCTAGAAACTTAGTTCTCCATGAAAAAATGAAAACACACAAAAAAAATGTAAACAGAACAATGGAGAAGCAAAAGTCTTTTCAATCTGCCCAGAACAGCCTTTTATACTTCTTCAGAAATTTAGCCCACTCGCGAGGCGAACATCATGAAGAGTCAGCAATGTTTGGTCTTCTCGCGGGGCGAAGAACTGCTCGTGGGGCGAAGAACTGAAGAGTCTTCTTATTACGCCCGTTACGAACATCAGGGGCCAACCGTGATGCTTTCTGACTTCCATTATCGCGAGGCGAAGAAGTTATTCGCGAGGCGACCCCGAGAGCTTGCATATTTCTGGAACAGTCATCCTTCAGGGTCGCGAGGCGAGGTGCTGTTCGCGGGGCGAACCAGAGAGGATGTCATTTTCACTGTTATGCTGGCTTTCAGGTTCGCGAGGCGATAAAAACTCTCACAAGGCGAATCCCCTGTTTCTTTATTCTCTCAACTTCTACTTAACCTGAAAACAAAGAAATAGCTATAAGTGTATTATTTGACTCAAAACTGGCTAATTTAACCTAAAACTACCTTAGAGACTCAAAACCTTGCTTGAGGACAATCTAATCTAATTTGGGTGAAAATAGGATATAATTTGCACAAAACCCTGGTCATACTAGCCATAAAACTAGATGAGCCAAAGGCTTATCAACAAGGTTGTGGTCGTAGAAACAATTATAATTTTATCCATGTTTTATTTCAACATGATAAGTACTCCTAGCCCATAACAATGAAATTAGGACACACAGTCCTCAATTCCAAGATTAGGACTCCTAGCCCATAATATCACGATTTGGACCCTTGGTCCATAATTCTTGACACGGATCCCAGATAGCGTGCATAAACTGAATACTAGAGGCGGCGTCTCGCGAACTAGATTCTCTTTCACATGTGCTTTCTTTTCGCTCAGTGAAAATCAAAAACCAAAACAAAACCTCGGTCACTTATCCAAGTAACCGGAACGTTTCTAAATCATTTAGGAGAAAATCTTTTCCTTTACAAATCCTTTTATAAAACAATTAGGAAATTTGTTTGCTTTTGAAATCCTTGATGTAATAAAGTCAAATATTTTCAAAGGGGTTTTTCCTTCATAAAACACATGGTTCGAAAAAAGTTTTCTCTCATACAAACTTTGGATCATAAAAAGGTAGTTTTTATTGACTTAAAAATACTTCAACGTTTCTTTTCAAAACAAGAATCTCATTCTCTTGAAGTAAGAGTTTTAAACAAGGAACTTTTATAAATGAAACCAATACTTTCAAAGTTCTATTCAAGGCTTATTAAGGCTTTTAATCCTTATAATCATTGAGCACAGACTCAAGTCCGGCTTCTCAAACTTCAATCAACAGTAATATATTCTCAACAATAATATCATAGTTAACGACAATTCATCACATATATACAACTCACAATACTTTAAGGCAAGTAATAATCAACTTCAAGTAACAATCACAATAGTTCAAGTAAACAAGTCATTCAAGTATTTGCTCCACATCATAATAATATTCAAATCAATCAAGTAAACACATACACACATGCATATAGTCATTGAATATCCCTAGGCAATCCCCTCTTACCTTTCGTGAAGGTAAGGAGATTAGATGCTTGGAGAGGTAAACCACGAACGTCCTCCGCTATGGAAGTCTAAGGTTATGAACACAAAATCACAAGTTAAAATCAAACAAGAACACTAAACCACAAGGTATAAGTTTGGCCAAGACTAGTTCTTAGGGTTAGAGATTCCCGAAATTTATACAACTCATGGATTTATGTTCATTAAGTGTTAGGAGTTCATAAACAATGATCATTTAACAAAGTTGAATAAAAATCCCATTAAGTTATAAACTTAGGGTATTCGGCCAAGGCTAGTAAAATAGGCTATCATTCACTAAACTTTCTAATCTCTTAGGTTTAGCATCCATATATATTAAGGAGCTCAAGACCATGATCATTTTGGAAAAATAAGAACAATGTATCCTAGGTCCATAACCTTATAGGTTTTGCCTTCATAGGATTTATAGGCTAGAAATCTTTAAACTTTCCAATCTCTTAGACTTAGCATCCAAATATCTTATGGAGCTCAAGTCCATGATCATCTTGGAAAACAATGGAAACTTAAACATTCCAATCTCTTAGATTTAGCATCCAAATATCTTATGGAGCTTAAGTCCATGATCGTCTTGGAAAAATGAAAGTAATACATACTGGCTTTAATAACATAGAATAAACAAGTTAGAAATCCTTAAACTTTCCAATATCTTAGACTTAGCATCCAAATATCTTATGGAGCTCAAGTCCATGATAATTTTGGAAAAATAAACACTCAAACATCCTAGCACCTAAACTCTAAGTTTCGGCCATCATAGGATGATGAGGAAAATATTCTTTATTTAACAATAACTCTTAGGTTTAAAATCACAAGGTATTAAGAGCTCTAAATCCATGATCATACTTGGAAAGTTGAAACAAAGTATCCTAGGCTTACTTATTCATATTTTCGGCCATCATAGGAACAAGCAATCAAAACTTCCAAGATTTATAGATTCAAGATCAAGGGATAGTTAGAAACTCAAGCACATGATCATATTCCAAAAGTTGAAACAAAAACTTCCCAGGACACAAATGCAAGAATTCAGCCTTCATTGGAAGATATGGGTGGAGATTTTTGTTTTACACAACCTCTTAGTATGTGAAAATATAAGTTAATACAATACTATAAAGGAGTTTTGTACCATTTTAGAGAGATTTTAGAAGTTTAAAGCATATAAAGAACACATAAAGTAAACTAAGAACTAAAAGATGAAACGTGCAAAAAGATTCATATGAGAGCATTACCCTTAGTATAAGGAAGAACTTTAATGAAGAACTTAAGTAGAAAAGATGAATAAAAACTAAAGATTTAAGAGCTTGAACTTTTAGAAGAAAGAAGAAGATGAAGGTTTAATGGAGGTTGAAGGAGGAAGATGATGAAGTGAAAATGAAAATGGTATATATAGAGAGGGGAGAAAGTGGCACGAAATTGAGGAGAGAGTAATGAGCTTGGAGAGCAAGTTTTGACCTTGTGCCTTGTTTGGTTGAAGAGGAAAAAGAAAAATAGGTTTTTAGAATATAATATGATATAATTTGAAAAGTGTGATGATTACACTTTTGGAGTGTGTCATAACCCATTTCCATCATGTCCCATCAAGCCCGAATAAAATATTATATTTTATTTTTGAAAAAGAGTTTTCAAAATAACCAAATTTGAAGGAAACATAATAAAAACACTAACCGTCTCTTTCACGGGTCAAAATTAGGTTTTCTGCACAGTAAACTTGTACCGACAGTGAAAACGCAGACCAGCTTCCGTCTGAATTTTCAACCGAAAATTTTACCGTGACTTCATGTGATATAACAACACAATAAAATTATTTTAGTTTAATTAAAATCATCCTCTGAGTTTACTCTAAAATAAACATATTTAAATATATATTTACTGCAACATAAAGCATATGAAAAACAGGGTGTTACAATCAAGCTTGATCAGCTCATTTTAAATGACGTTGGGGATCTCCGGAGATTAAGTGTGAATGATTAGATGATGTATTGAAGTGTTCATGCATAGTTTTCCAACGTTGATGTTTGGTGTGGAGCCCATTGATAAACTATATGCTATAATATGAATGCTTATGTTGTTATAAACATGTATATGTGTATGTGCTTTCTTTTGTGTAGTGCATTTATTTATTGTGTTAAATCCATATATTGGCGTCTCACCCTTACAAACATATCAGAGCCGCACAAGGAGTATGATCTCTACTAGAAGAAGAAGGCTGTCTAGTTCGGGGCATGTTGTTGCTGCTTCTATCGGTTGTAGCGTCTGTTAGTTACGACCAACTTAGGTCCTATTATGTTATATTATGTTTTGCGAATAAACTAAACTGATAATGATCTAGGTGTGAAAACATATGCGGCAGTATAGTTGTATCACTTATATACATTATGTATTTAAGTGTGATTTGATTACGTTGTTGTTGTTATGAGGTTAAAAAGAAGAAGAAAATTTATCACTATATTTTGAAAAGATAAATGTTGAGAAAACATTATTTTCCGAAAGCAACCTGCAAATCAAGTTTTATTTCCGCAAACGGGTAACCATGTGATGACCCGAGTTAGGGTGTCACACATTGATTGTGATTGGTTGAGGGCATGACATTGGTCATTGCTTGATAATGAAGATTAAATCATTAAAATGCTTAACTTAGAAGATTTATGAAGTTGATTTTGTTTTTGGAAAGTGTAAAGACTTCTAAGAATGAAAGTGATTGTAACTTAAAGATTTTGTTAAAAGTCACATTGAGAAAGTCATTGATGATTTTAAATGAGGGTTAGTGAGGACAAAAATGGTGATAAGTTGCATTTCTCTTTTTAACCAAAACTGTTTTGAGGAAAAATAAAGAAAACGGATGACATCAAACCTTAAGAAAATGTTCAAAATTATTGGAGGATTTTTTTTAAAAAAAAAGAAGAAAGGTTTTAAAGTATTATAAAAAGATTTTATTCAACATGAAAAGATTTAGAGAAAAGCTCCATTGATGAATTTAGGAAAAATTACACTTTTAGTCCCTTAAGTTATTTGTTTTGTTCAAATTGGTCCCTTATGTTTTTTTGTGACAAACTAGACCCTTAGTTAGGATCGGGTGACAAATTGGTCCCTTAAGTTTTTTTGTGACAAACGAGACCCTTAAGTTATGTTCGGGTGACAAATTGGTCCCTTAATTTGTCAAAGGGACCAATAAATTAGACCCTTAATTTATTATTTTTATTGTCTTAAAGGACCAATTTGTCACCCAAACATAACTTAATGGTCTAGTTTGTCACAAAAAAACTTAAGGAACCAATTTGTCACCCGAACCTAACATAAGGTTCTAGTTTGTCACAAAAAAAAAAAAATTAAGGGACCAATTTGAACAAAACAAATAACTTAAGGGACTAAAAGTGTAATTTTGCCATGAATTTATTGACAAAAGTATTGTGTTTTAGTACAAAGTTGAGAAAATGTTTTAGTGGTTTTGAAGTTTTCAGAAATTGAATATAAAAGAAAAAGATTATGTACAAATGTATTTACAAACCTTTGTATTTGTTTTTCGATTTAGTTTTCACTGAACGAAAAATCAAGTGGAAAAAGATGGAAGTGGTAAGGACCTAGATTGCTGAAATATCGGGCTAGTGTTCCTATTTGAAATTTTGAGGATAAGGATAAGGACCTAGATTACCAAAATATCAGGGTAGTGTTCCTATTGGAAAATTTGATGAAAATGATTAGAACCTAGATTGCCGAGATGTCGGGCTAATGTTCATTTGAGAAAGAGATTTTAAATCATTGTTTTTGTTTTAAAATCCTATGTTGGTATTAAAATGAACTTGAATAAAAGTAGTCGGGAGCTTTAAGCCTCGATAAGGAAAGAACGAAGCGAAAAACAAAAACAAAACGAAAACTATTGGTTTACATGCATAGTCTGCCAGACGTGTCATTGTGTATCGAGCTACAATTCACAAAGGGTGGTGTCACTAGTGCAGGAAGAACTTTTTACGTCAGTTAAAAGTGTTGTTTAACGTTTGAAAAAAGCCTAACGTTATTCCAACAGACGTTAAAAGTGTAACTTTTAACGTTAGTTTAACAACTGACGTAAAAGTAAACACTTTTAGCATCAGTTATATAATATATTTGACATTAAAAGTGATATATTTAACGTCAGCTATTTAATTAAACTGACGTTAAAAGTTCTACTTATAACGTCAGTTTATTTCAACAACTGACGTTATAAGTTTTTCTTTTAAATTCTTTTAACGTCGGTTGAATAGAGAACTGACATTAAAGATTTTTTTTAAAAAATATATTCTGTTACAATATATCCTTTCCCCCAGCTATAACCCTACATTCAGTAAACAATCCACAATACAGAATAGACACACATTACAGAATTTGCACACATTCAAATTTAGCAAATAAGGGCCTCATTAAAACCTTATGATGCAAAACCCTCCTTAGGGATAAAAACACCATTAAGGAAAAAGAGTACCCTTAAATTTTTTTCAGGAGGTATTTTTTGTATTCCTTTTTCTTTAGCATACTTTAAGAAGAATTCTGAAAAGCACACCCTCAAGTCTCTAAACTCTCCTGTTTTAAGAGGAGATTGGTCATTAAAAGCATGCACACCTTCAAATAATTAACAATAACATTTAATCAAGTCATCACCAAAACTAAAATATATACCCTCTATAATTGATGTGGAGACTATGTTCAGCATATGGTACATCACATAAAAGCCACACAACCAACCGTCCTGCTGCTTACGAGACTACAAAAGAAATGAAATTTAATGTCAGTTAAATATACACAAATATATATATATATATATATATATATATATATATGTAATTAGTAATTATAATATTAATTACTATTTAATAAACTACCAACCTTGAGGATAACCCAGTCAGGATTTCCTTTAGACTTAGTAGTCCTACTCCCCCCATTGGCGCAACTTATGCTACATGCCTTCAGCACGCTATCATAAACAGAATATTCATGTCAATTAACCAATTCATCATGTGTGTAATAAAATAAAATTAAATGTTAAAACTAAAATTAAATAGAATATTAATTAATCACGTATTGATGGATTCCACTACCACCCGTGGCGGGTTCTGGTGGAGAGAGCATAAGAATATGACAGCATGCCTCGCAGGATGAAGTATGAGCAATTGCCAATGTTGGTTCATTATGTAGGGTTCCAGATATATTTCTTTCCGATCACCACCTCCCAGTAATCTTCCAATGTATGAATTGGCTTCATTGTGATTGGCAAAGAAGTCGGGCACAAGGACATAGGAGTCTAAGAAGCCATAAAGGTTGGAGCCCCTCCGAAGTTGAAGACGATTCAGATACCTAAGATATGAAATAAGTGGATGTTAATTTCATAATATATAGAGGTAGAAATAAATCATAAAAATTGAAATAAAATATATACACTGAATTAATTATAAAATTAAAGCATACTTACATGGACCAAAGACTCACAATCGTGGTGGCTAGCCACATGCCACCTTTGCAAACGTGCCCAAGATCACCACCACTGAATATAAAACCAAGATCTACTGGCGGAGGCGGGCGTGCCACCCATCCATCGTGTTCCAATGGGCATGTAAAAATCTTGTCAGCATAATCCTCACCAATCGAGAACAAACGACTGTAGAGAGACAGCGAACTCGACTTTACCATCAATATTAAATAAAGAAAGTACATAAGTAGTTGATAATAAAAAAACATAAGTAATTAATTGAGAAATTTGATAATTAATTATGAATATACCTTCCGGGACAACTCGAGCTCCTGCTTCGCCAACTCAAGCTCTTGCCGTTTCACCTCTTAGTCAATCTCTCACTGTTTCACCTCCAAGTCAAGCTCTTTGCGTTTTACCTCCAACTCCCGCTCCCTCTGTGTCCTGGGAACCCATGGAGGAAAGCTCCTTTACAAGCATCTTCTTGAAGGATGGGTTTGATAGGAAGCGACTCATTAGCTGATCTGTAATGGCAAGGTCGGTCATGAGCTGTTGTTTAACCACTTCTCTAAGTGCCTCCTCATCGACCTGCCTACGTGGAGCTCTTGTGTCGTAATATTTTTTTAATGCCCACCGTCCCTGGAACACCAATCACCCGACCAGGATGGTCGTCCTTGCCTAGGGCAGTGATCAATATATCTCGATGTCCTTGTGGGACGAATGAGCCTTGGGAGCATTTTTCCTTAAGCTCCTCCTACAATGAAGAAATTTAAAAACGTGCAAGAGAATGTGTTAAAAATATCAAAATATACAAATATCAACTAGAAATGCAGTTAGTTTGTTACTTACAATCTTTTCTGCCACAGTGCGTGTAGCTTCAGCTTTAAAATTGGAATTATTGGAAGATACCACAACACCTTCCCAGGAGGACCTTTTCTTCATATCGCAAATCGAATCATCAAGATCATCACCATCATCACCATCCTTCACTTTGTAGCGTGATAACCCACACTTGGGGCAAGCGTGATTCTCTTCATAATCACCCGTGTACAAAATGCAATCATTGGGGCATGCGTGTATCTTCTTATACTCCATACCCATCAGACACAATACCTTCTTGGCCTCATAGTTACGGTCAGGCAATGTGTTGCCCTCTGGTAGCAAGTCTTTCAATAATTCAAGTAAATCGCTGAAGCTTTTATCGCTCCAACCATTTCTCGCCTTCACAGAAACCAATTTTAACACCACCGACAACCGTGTCTGAGTAGTACACCCGAGATACAAAGGCTTGTCCACATCACTGCACAACCTTTCATACACATGTGCTCACTGAAAAGATTCTTGTCCAATATCAGGGATCATGTCCTCTACTCGATCATCCTCCATATCTACGTCAATGTCCTCACTTTGGGAGACACTTGGCTTAGTACTTAACAACACATCACCATGCCATATCTATCTTGTATAATTCAAGCAAATCCCAAAACAAATAAGATGAGTACATATATCCTTGACCGTACATTTCCTCATATTCAAACATTTGACACAAGGACAACAGAACATTCCTTTGAGCAAATTCTATAAACTCATCCACTCCCTTCAATTACTCATCACTTTTGCGTTTACAAACCATCCAACTACGATCCATAGCAAAATAGGTTCTGTAGATATACACACATATATCCAATATAAGCACAATAGGAGAGATTGGAAAAGCGCACTAGTATTTGACAACCTAACAACCATATATATACACCACTACACTCTATCCCTCTTTTTCGAGGTCAAGGAACCAAAACCACACACAATTTGAAGCTTAAACCACAAAACACCACCAAATGCTAAAATATCCACAACTATAGTTTCTATACTAGAGAATGGCAACAAGCTACCTAAGACATAGAAACTAAAACCACAACATAGGAAGTTTTCAATCTAGTTTTCAAACTAAAACCACAACATGAGAGTGAGTGGGAAAGAAAGATTGAGGACGCGCGTGATGTGAGAGAAAGACAGTGTGTGATTCATACACACACACACACACACACACAGTGAGAGAGAGAAAAAGTGTACCTCGCGGTGGTGAGGAGAGGATCTCACGTGAGGGGGAGGTCGCCGTTCGACGTGGTTGCTGAGAGTGAGGGAGACAGAGAGAGTTAGGACTCGCAAGAAAGAGTGTGAAGTTAAGAGAGAGAGAGAGAGAGAAAGGTACCTAGCGGTGGTGAGGAGAGGAGCTCGCGGTGGTGAGGAAAGGAGTGAAAAGGTTAGGGCAGAGAAGGGTGCGGGAATACATTGTGAACAGAGCAGAGTGTGAAAGTGATGAAGAAACGCGGATAAAGCTTTACGCTCACTCAATTTTTCTTAATTCAATCACCTTTTAACTTCAGTTGTAAAAAGAACTTACGTTAAAAGTGAATCCCATCACTTTTAACGTCAGTTCTTTGAACAATTGACGTTAAAAGGTGATCTTTTTACGTCAGTTGTTAAAAGAACTGACGTTAAAAGTGACTCCCATCACTTTTAATGTCAGTTCTTTTAACAAATGACGTAAAAGGTGATTTAAATAATCCTAATATTTACAGTTCTGCCACTGCCTCCTTTTTAATGTCTACTTTTTATTTAAATGATGTTACCCTTACCCCTTTTTTTTACATATTTTGCACTAGTGTGTAACACCCCGATTTTTGTTGTTCTTCGATATCAGTAAAATATATATACATATATCTATTTATATTATTTTTATTTGGAGTTATTGATTATAAGGATATTTATTTTAATTTATTTTAAGGGGTTTGATTTGAGTAATTTTATTTACTCATTTAAAAATATTTTATTGAGTGCGTTAACACTTCCTTGTTTCAGTGTATTCATGCTTACTAGACAATAATATTATGTTATTGTCACTATTATTATTTGTTAAGAAAATTATTTCAAATATTGTGATTGAAAGGAATTTAGTTTATATTTTACTCTATTTAATTTTAGATTTGAAAATAAACTGATTTATAATTAATCCGTGAATAATTTTGGATCATTGATTTCCTTGGTTGATACATTCAACCATCAAGCTTTACTCTAATTCAAAATTTGACATTAAATATTTGTCACTCATTATTTTTAGATCCAAGGACCAATATAATTTATTTTTTTAGACTCAATCTTAACCACTCATTTTTGTACTTACCCATTAAGTAAATAAAAAACAAAAATTTCCTCTCTCTTCTTTCCTTATAAGCGCATGACCCTCCCCACAGTTTTTTTTCATTCTCCTTCTTCCCTACACAGAAACATCTTCTTATTCCTTCCTTCCCATCAACTTCATCTTTCTTATCCTCCATCTCTCCTAACCAGTCGCGCCGCCCCTAGGACCTTCGACCGCAGCACGAACGACCACGCGACCCAGCATTTTCCCCACGCGTCTGGTCTGTTCCACCATCGCGCCTCAATATCTCCGCCTAGTCGCCGTCGTAGTGTACCGCCATCTGCTGTCACGGTAACGTCTCATGGCCTTCCGACCACCGCGCTTGGTAGGGAGCCACACATATGGCCGGTTGGTTTCTTCCTCAACTGTTGTAGCAGCGCAAAAAAAAAAAATGAAGCTCCGCCCCTGCTCAGTTGCGCCGCTGCCGTCACCACCACCTTGGGTTGCTGTCGCAGTACCTCTTTCCTCTTCATCTTGGGTGAGTGCTTCACCATAATCTATTCTAGTTAAAAAATCCCCAAATTGATTTTGAAAACCCTAACCCTAGCTCTTTTATTTCATACTGTAATTTGAAATTAAAACTTGTTTTTATGCAATTGGGACTATGAATTAGTGTTTCCATAAACTAATTACATTGTTCATTGGCTAGATTGAATTTTCCCCAATTTATGTTATGGATCCTAAAGTCCTAATCTGATTTTATTTGAAATTGGTTATGTTTTTGTGAAATTAACTATGTATCAATGTAATTGGGACTGTTAATTTGTTTTCTGACAAACTAATTTCACAATTCTATAATCAAATCAATTCCCCCCAAATTTTTGGTGATGAACACTATTTTTCCCAAATATGATTGTTATTGAAGTTGGTTCTATTTTATGGAATAAAGTGCTTAAATCAACTTAGAGTAAGTGTTTGATGATGAATGATTGATTGTTAGATTTGTCTGATTGTTGAAAATGTTTTGACTCCCTCTCCAGGATGTTGTCGTGGTTGTGGTTGCTTAGGAAAAAGGTTTATATTTCTTGGGAGTTGATAGGAGCTGTTTAGAGGAAACTGGAACGTCGAGTTGGGGTTTAATCTTGAGTACCTTTGTTGTGAAGGAAGCTAACTGTTAAATGCATCAAGGAGAGGATCTTTTCTGGTCTACAAAGGTAAAGGGAGTTTACCTGAGGAGTTTTTGATAGTCATGTACTTTGTTTGTGTGATTGGATCATGTTTATTGAAAATGTGTTGTGATGCTATTTGAAATTATTGAAAATGTATATGTTGTTGTTGAGTTATGTAAATGGATTATGTATGTATTGGATGAGATTTACTGTATTGCTTTGTTGTGATGATTGAGAGGGCATGACATTGGTCATTGTTTGTTAATAAAGATTAAGTCATTAAAATGTATTAACTCAGAAAAAGTGAAAAAGTGATGTTTTGGGTTTTTTGGAAAGTGAGAAGAAACTCTAAGAATTAAAGTGTTGAGATAGAACAAGGTTTTAGGAAAAGAAAGAAAATGGAAGACATCAAAATCTATGAAAATGTTTAAAAGTATTTGAAGGAAAAAGTCTTTTGAAAATAAAGATTTCTTTTAAGTTTTACAAAAAGTTTTGTTCTAAATGGAAAGATTTATAAAAAATGCTCTCTTTGATACAATTCATTTACAAGAGATTTGTATTTAGTTCAAAGTTGAGAAAAATATTTTAGTTACTTTCTAAGTTTTCAGAAAATGGATTTTAAAAGAAAAAGTTTCTGTGAAAATGTATTTATAAGAACGAAAAAGTATTTATGACCCACAATTGAGAAACTTTTGTATTTTATTTTTTTGATTTAGTTTTCATTGAATGAAAAACCAAATGGAAAACGATGAAATTGGAAAGGACCTAGATTACCGAAATAACAAGCTAGATTTGGATTGCCGAAATGACGGGCTAGATCTAGATTGCCGAATTAACGGGCTAGAGTTCCTGTTTGAGTTTTTGAGGAAAGGAAAGGACCTAGATTTCCAATGCTAAGAGATTGGGCTGGATATGGATTACCTAGATATCAGGCTGGAATAGGATTGCTGAAAGGTCGGACTAGTGTTCCTACTTTTAAGAACCTAGATTACGAGACGTCGAGCTAGTGTTCAATTGAAAAAGAGATTTTAAATCATTGATTTTGTTTTAAAAATCCTATGTTGGTATTAAAATTTATTTAATTCCTGAATAAAAAGTAGTTGGGGGCTTTAAGCCTCGACAAGGAAAGAACGAAGCGAAAAAGAAAAACAAAACGAAAACCAGTGGTTTACATGCATAGTCTGGCAGACATACCATTGTGTATCCAGCTACAATTCACAAAGGGTGGATTGTGAGACACACCGTTGTGCCCCATTGTATAATTAAATTAAAACCTCATTAATTAATTATTTAATCACACGCTTAAAATTGAAAAAAGTTAAAAAAAATTAAATCTTAATTAGAAACATGCAGCATGAGAAAATTTACAACAACACACCATATGTTTATACATCAGAATATTAAAAACATTATCTAGGGTATCCCATCAGTAGGATCCCTTGCAGGTGCATACTTACACAACTATTAATAACAGAAATATAAAATGTCTTAAGACAGATTGGCCATAAACTCTCTAAGTTCTAACACTCGAATCCACTGTTCGTGCTCCAGCTTTTGGCTCATATGGAGTTCCATCTAGTTCCTTGGTAACGGGTTCCTCCATTGGATCTTCTCATGGAATAAAATAAACATACACATAACATAGAAAATAGGGGATAAGAAACATTTCTATCATCAAAAGCGGAAAGGAATACATAGCACATAATATAATAACAGTCAAAGACAAGCATCACATATAACTAACAATCATCCTCAATCACGATATCTTCCTCTACCCTCCATCTCATACGATGAAACCTTTACGCTAAAGTGGTCACTACCAATCCTGTCACACTTCCTTCTTTAGAGATATCAGTCAGTCGTTCAAGCGATGCGTCCCCATTAATCGGTGCACAACCTCATCCATGGAAGAATGCTCATGCAAAGCAATGACACTATAGATGCACGGTATAATCGGTGCACACCATGGATCCAGGGTGCTCATGCATTGCAACGACACTATAGCTGCACGGTACAGTCGGTGCACAATGTCATCCATGGTAAGAATGCTCAGGCAAATCAGGCAAAGCAATGACACTGCAGCTGCACGTTACAGTCGGTGCAAACCCTAGTTCAAGGGTGCTCATGAATATCAAATGACACTATAGCTGCACAACCTAAATCTAAGTTTGGACGATCCCGCAAGAACTTCGGACCTCGTGTGATCCCAACACACGATTGTGAACAACAATGCACACATATGAACCTCACTAACTCGTATCAATAACAACTTAGTGCCTCAACCTTCCATCTTAGCCCCAACACATACTATATGTCACCTCTTATATATGAAATGATTAATCAAGGCTAGGTACCTCTAAGTCACCATTATTCTCTCACCCAAACAAAATACCTCCGAGCAACATATATCTTTACTTAAAATCAGCTAAGCAATTTATCAAACCAGGCAAATCATGGATAACACAATAATCAATAAAATATTCAAATATCAAAATAAAATGTCACATGCAGTAGAATAGCTCAACCACCGTATCACAAACAATTCAATAATTATAAAGTCAGACATCCTCAATATCATAAGATTAACCTAATGTTGATAACCTACAATCCCCAAATCATCATTGGTATTATAGAAAGGGTTTCCAATGCGATTTTGGTCTTGTCGATCACTCGACCACTAGTAGGGTTTAGGTCGCCCTACACAATTATTATATTATATACTACTTATCCATTCCGACGATAGGTTGATTCTTTCCCAAACCTGAGCTAACACCGGAAACACGAAGTCTAAGCTCCTCGTTACCACACCACAAGTTAACAATTCAACCTTCAACCAAATTCAACATACAAATATATTAATCAAACAAATCCAACTATGGACATATGGTGCTATGTTCGGTCAACTAATCAAAATGAGGCTAGGGTTACTTTCTTAATCCAATCTTTTAGATACTAGCTCCTAGTGTAACACCCGGTTCAAACGAGGGCAGGGAGTGGTCGCCGGTGCAAGAAGGCATGGACAAGGAGCGGCTCCTAGCAGGCTTTGAGGCAGAGGGACATATGAATGAACCGATTACACACTCGAAAGAGAGGGATCCTGAGACTATGTAGGTATGAGACTATACAATTGAGTATGGCTTATATGAATTGATTGGTACTACCTATGTTAACAAGATGCGTCTTATTTTCGGGAGCCCGTCACTTAAGAACTCCGCATTTAAGCGTGCTTGACTTGGAGCAGTGCGGGATGGGTGACCTCCTAGGAAGTTTTCCTAGGAACCGTGTGAGTGAGGACAAAGCACGCTGAAAAGACATGTGTTGGTGCTGTGGGGACGATCGTCAATCCATAGAGCAGCCAGAGATGTTACACCTAGAGTATTAACTAACATAAAACAAGTGTTACAATTCAAAAATATGAAATAAAATCCTCTAACCACTTTGGTTAGGGTTTCGGTCATAAGGGTTAAAATTGGCTAAAAATTATTTTTGCTCACAGGCTCTTGGATCTAGAACCTACACACCTTAGTTAGTTCATATAAATCATAATCTAGTTATAGATTGCAGAAAACATATTTTATCCACATGACACCAATTCGGCCTAGAGTAGAAAATAGGGTTGAGTTTATTTTGATTTCAAGCGTCTACATCTAACTACTATAGGTATTAGAGAGTTAAAATCAAGTGTCATATTTTAAAAATTGAACACAACTTCATTTGCCAAAAACCACATAGGTTCGGCATTTACTATATAAATATGGAGGAAAATTCTTTTGATTACATGCTCTTAGATGATGATAGTAGAAGTCATATGAAGATCATAGAAATTGGTTTCACATTAAAATGATTTTTCTACCATTTTCTAGAATTATTTGAAAATCTAGATCTGGAAATGGAAATTTGTGAAAAGTTGATGGAAATGAAGATTTGATGCATGATAAATGAAGCTAAGATGATTAGGAATATGTTCCTCACCCTATAATGAAGAAGTTTGACGAGGAACTTGAAGAACAATGAAGAACTATGATGAACTAAGCAAGAACACGATGATGTTCTTGGTGTTTTTGTGAAGAAGATGACTTAGAATGTGTGATAGGAAGAAATGAAAGTTGTCTTAGTTTGGGGTGGGGTTTGTACCGTGCCTTGAGGGAGTGAGGGGATTGAGTTGTTTAATGTTAAAATGGAACCAAGGTTAAGTTAATTGACATAGGTTAAGTTAGAAAATAATATAATAACTTAGCTATGGTTATAATAACCTAAGTACCTAACTAGAGTTAATTTGTAATCGTGATTAGGTTAGATTATCTGGTGGAGAATGAAGGGATATGTGGCTGGTTTTGGGACACAAACGAGGAGGAAGAAGCCAAATTGTCCTTGACTTGCCTTAACCATGTTAAAAACTAACTAGGATAGGTTAGGTTAAGCTTAAGGGCATTTTGGTCATTTCACCTAAAATAGCATTTATTGCTTCACAAATGCTTACTGATCCATGATGGTAACTCACCCCATGACTCATCTCCTCCGGTGTCCGGTTTTGTCTCTGTACACGCGTTCTCAACTCCGTCGGTTTCCTAATTAGGGTTTTACGCTCGAATAATAACATAATATTTCATTTTCGATCGATAATTTTCAAAATAACCAAACTCGTTGGAAATATGATTTAAACATAAACCATTTCGTTCACAAGTCAAAATAAGGTATTCTGATCAGTAAAATCTTACTGTCGGTGAAAACGTAAACCGCTTTCTATTTGAACTTTCACCAAAATTCGTCCGAATAAACATAATATTTTATTTTTTATCAGAAATTTGGAAAGTAGAATTCCTCATGAACATAATATAAAAAATCTACAAATTTTTCAGTTCCGGGTCAAATTAAGGTTTTCTGCCGGTATAAAATTATATTGTCAGAGGAGTTTCTAGCTTCACTCGGGATATTAGTCCAGATTTTGAAGAGGTCGTTGAACGTGGTGATGACCGTGGGGTTTTATAATGGATAGCTTTTATAGCGACCGGCTTAGGATTTCCTTTTGGATTATTTGGTTTTGAGAAGGTATGTACGTATGTTTCTTTGTGAATTTTCAGTTTGAGATTCAGCTTTGTATGTTGAAAACATTTTCTGGAAAAGTTGTACGAGGTGGTAGTCTTGTTTGTATTATGACCATAATTGGTATGTTGATGTGTGAAACATTGTTTTACTATTTTAAAGCATGGCATAAAATTTTTAGTATTCCACAAGAAAATTTTTACACCCACTTTCATGACTTATACAGAATTTCACGAGTTATTTTCCAAAAGCAACCAACAAATTGTTTTCTGTTTTTATTTTCCGCAACGAGTTTGAAATGTAGCACCGAGGGAGGCATTACATTAGTGGTATCAGAGCTGGTTGAGTCTTTCGAGAACCTTGGGTAATAGGTCTATTATGTTTTTGTTGTGTGATCTTTGGTTGGACCTTGTTTGAATTGTTTCCTTGTCGAAGCAATGTGTGTTGGCTTATAAATATATGTTTTTCTTGATAGGTTTCCACTAGTTTTGTCTTGTGGGGAAACAATAGTTTGTAGGTTGTGCTTTGGTTCATGTGTGACACATTCGGTTATCCTTTTGGATTGTGTCAGACATTTGAATAGTGTGTCTATTGTAAAGGATTTTCAGGGAGTATTCCCTGGAAATGTTCTAGCTTTGCTGCTAGCGAAGGATATTGATTTCCGATCAATCTAGTTTATAGGTTTGGTCTGATCTCTATCGCTTCGTGTATGATGTGGTATATAAAGTTAGTCGAATTACACAATTCGACTTAACTGGAAGATCTGTGGTCTAAGCAGTTTGTTAGACCGAGTGTTTTCTGTAGGAATGCACCAATTTTGTATGAAGGTTCGAGACTCTACGTGGATTTCTAACAACTCGACAAGGTGATGATTGTGAATAAGTATTCTCTATCGTGTGTAGTTGATTTAATAGATCAATTGCGAGGAGTTGTTGTCTACTCAAAGATCGACTTGAGGATGAGTTATCACCAGATTAGAGTGAGGATCTATTAAAGATTTTTGTGCCGTTGACTCAGCTTATGAGGAAAGATCAACTCTTCGTATGTCTGAGAGACTGACTAAGTTGTTTGTGATCGTGCCCGATCTAGGGTGACCATACTAAGCGTATCTGGAAAGACCTTTGCACTTGTTGGGACCAAGGCAAATCGATCTGAATCTTCAACCTTGGACGAGTATCTCATATTTAAGAAAAACTCTTCACTGTACTATTTAATTCTTTATGAACTTGTAAGTTGACATTTGTTCCTCGATTTCCTATGATTGTATTAAACAATCACACCGACCAATATTGTAAGTGTCAATCTGTATTTTCTGACTTTAATTTGAAATCTATTCGGACTCATATTGATTATGCTAGTCTGGAGTTCAATTGACTCAATATGGATTTCCTTGTATGTGAGAATTTGTACTCACACTTCTAAATAACCCTCAGTGTGTTTGACACTTGAGTAGATTGATTGGATGGTATCCATTGGTGAGACACCCCGATGTCTCACTAAAGAAATCCTAATTAACTAAGCCTTAATCCATTGTATTACCGTTAGCAGGTTATACATATGAAAAAAAATTACTTTGCGGAAGCGATAAAATTAAATTCCTTTAAAACATGCACAACAGAATAAAACACACATCAGTTATATATACATAATAATTACGTTTGTCATCCAAGTACGATAAATCCCAATAGAGGGATCCTAGACTTACTAAAATATACAAACACTGTCAAACTAAAACTGAACAAAATACATAAACTACTCAGAGAAAACAGGAGAAAAGTCTTATAGCTACCCAGTCCGCCCCTTAAAATACATCCATAATACAAAATAAGTTCACAGAGGCACACAGCCTAACAGACGCATCCGACATATCCACATCATCAGTGATGTGGACGTCTAGAACTACCCTCGTCTTCACAGCATCTATATAATTGTGGTGGGATCTTCTATAGATAGCGTTGTGACCGGTAGTCCTTCCAAGTTGTCTTTCCCATCTTGGCGTTGTTGTTCATCTACTATAGCGATAACATACATAGAAAGATAGAGAAAGAAGGGAGATAAGCAACCCGTAGTCGCACTCGAGTACAACTAACCTCGTATGACACCCCGTCATATGGCTCGCCACATTGGCAAAATGCAATCCAACAAACATCGCCATTGAGACACCCCGTTGTGCCCCGATGTTTTATTAGCTTAAAACCTTATTAATTAATTCCTTAATCGCGCGCTTACCGTGAAAAGTGCATAAAAATTAAAACTTTATTTAAACAATCATATAACTTCTGCAAATTAAACACACCAAGGTTATAATATATAAATACACACTGGTTTATTTATTACATTACCAAAACACTGTTGAAGGTATCCTCTCAGTAGGGTCCCTCACAGGCGTAAACTTAAAATAAAAGCCATACTTAGCGGAGACATATAAAAAATATACCTTCTTAGACACACTAGCCATACTATCTATACCCTAATCGCCCTGGATCACGACTCGACCTCCAGCGTCTGGTTCGTAAGGAGTTCCATCCAACTCCACAACAATCTTCGTTTCATACAGAGCTCCGTCCAGCTCCTCAGCAACACAATCCTCCATCGGGTCTTCTAATGTAAGTAAAGTAACCCACACGAATACAGAAACATAGGGGATAAGAAGCAGTTCTATCATCAAAAACGGAAAGGAGTAATAGTTAATTATACAGTAATTATCACAGACATAACATCATCCAACACCTAACTAACAAAGCATCCTCAATTTAATACATCATCCTCTACCCCAAACTCGTACAAATCGACGTTCATATTGACGTGGACACCACTGATTTCTTTCATGCATTCCTCTCGGGGAATGTCAGTCAATTGTTCAAGCGACATGTTCCAAATTCCCGGTGCACATTCTCTTCCATGGTGAGAACGCCCATGCAAAGCATGATACTATAGCTGCACGATGCTCCCTGTTCACACCCCGTCCACTCCCGCGGGTGCTTAATGAAATTCAATGACACTATAGCTGCACAACCTATTTCTAAGGTGGAACGGTCTAGCGAGAACTCTTGACCTCGTGTATTATATTACCAATACACGGTTGTGAACAACAACACCAACCTTTTGTATTATATTACCAATACACGGTTGTGAACAACAACACCGACCTTGTGTATTATAATACCAATACACGTGAATCTCACCAACCCATTTTAACAACATCCTAGTGCCTTAACCTTCCACTAGAACTCAACACATATTCTAGGTCACCATACCACATTAAAATACATCATCTAGGTTAGGCACCTCTAAGTCACCATTATTCTCACACCCACAACAAACAACTATCTCTCGAACAACATATATATCTTGGCTTAAAATCCACTAAGCACAATATTAACAACCAGGCAGATCATGCATAACATAACATCAGAAAATATTCCAACACCATAATATATCACATAAGTAATTCAATAATAATCATAAATTCAATCAACCTCAGATAAGATAAAAATGTTGAAAAACTACAATCCCCGAATCACCATTGGTTTAACAGAAAAGGTTTCCAATGTGATTTTGGTCTTGTCGATTACTCGACTACTAGTAGGGTTTAGGTCGCCCTACACAATTATCATATAATCTACTACTTATCGATTCCGACGACAGGTTGATTCTTTCCCCCACCTGAGTTAGTACTGAAATCCCAAACTCGATGTTCCTCTCTATCACACTCTTGCTTAACAGTTTCACCTAGAGCCAAACAACATAACTATAATTAATCAAACAAACCCAACTATGCATGTTTTATGCTAGATGACAACCCCAAAATATGGCTAGGTATTTCAAAACTTCACAAACTCTTAGATCAATGATCCTTAAGCATTTATAATTATAAAACCAATGATCATAACTAAAAGAATTGAAACAAAATCCTCTAACACCAAAGGTTAGGGTTTAAGACCATATTAGAAAAATAGGCTAGGAAATTTAGTTGGATTCAAGCTCTTGGATTTAGATCATATAGGTACTAGAGAGCTCCAATCAAGCATTAGATTTCAAAAATGAAAACAAAATCATCAAACCCTCCTTTGAGTGAGATTCGGCCACTTAAAGAAAATAGGGAAGGAAAATGCTTTTAATTACATGCTCTTGGATAATGAAAGTAGAAGACATCACAAGATCATACAAATTGGTTTCACATTAAAATGATTTTTCTACAATTTTCTAGAATTATTTGAAGTTCTAGATCTAGGAATGGAAATTTATGGAAACGTGATGATCATGGCTTGATCTTACAAAATAAATGAAGGAGAAGACTTAGATGATTAAGGAGAAGAGGTTTTACCTCTTGAAGCTTGAAGAAATGGCAAGAATTGATGAAGTTCTTCACAAATCCAATATGGTGTTCTTGGAGAAATAAAAGTGAAGAGAAGAAGATGATGAAGAAATGAAGGAGAATTGTGGGGGGATGTCGTGGGGGTGGGGGTGGGGGGTATTTATAGATAGGGAATTGTCTTCACCTAGATTAAGTTTAACTAACCATGGTTAAGTTAAGATATAATTATCTAGATATTTTAACAAAATATGTAGATATTTTCAAATAAATATCTAGATATTTTTACTAAATATCTAGATATTTCCATCCGTTCCCGGCCCCGTCGATCACCCGATTTAACGACAAAATGCCCGAACTCCGTCGAATATCTTATTTATTTACTAAATTTTTGAAAATAGCCTAACTTGTTGTAAACATGATAAAAACATTACTTTGTTTCGTTCACGAGTCAAAATTAGGTTTTCTGCTCACTAAAATTATACTGTCAGTGAAAATGCAGACCGGGTTCCGTCTGAATTTTCAACCCAAAAATTTTATCGTAAGCTTCTACCCTAAGATAGAGTATGAATATGATTTTTATTTCATAAAAATCAATCTCCATGAACTCAGATAAAAATATAAATAAATACATTTATAACAGTTAATACAGCGAAAAATATTTTTACTGAAAAAATAAAAATCGGAAAATGAAAAGTAGGGTGTTACAACCATGGTTAACACCGGAACCTTCTTACACATTCACACTCTCACAGCGGATGCCAATACATCCCCGACCTCAAAGTCACAGTCTTAAGGCATTACCACGGTGTTAACTCTCAACTCATCCATACAACATATATTCGTCATAATAACTAGCCAATCATCATTTCTCATATACCAATATAAAATAATCACATAATCACGTTCAACATATCAAGTATTAGCAAATATCACATATCATCATTATAATTCAAATAGCACAGTAGCATGCAATACAGACAACCTCACTCAACATAAAATTACTAACTTAGGTATTAGGCTTACTGTCAATAAATCTACAACAACTAAACCCAAGATAAGATTAAAATATTAATTTATTTTGGTTTAGCCGTTGTCGATTATTTGACATCCTAGTAGGGTCTGGGGCACCCTACACACATGCATATATAATTACTATTCTATGCTTGCCCTGGATCACGGCTCGACTTCCAGCGTCTGGTTCGTAAGGAGTTCCATCCTACTCCTCAACAACCTCCGTTTCATACAGAGCTTCGTCCAGATCCTCAGCAACATAATCCTCCATCGGGTCTTCTAATTTAAGTAAAGTAACCCACAATAATAAAGAAACTTAGGGGATAAGAAGCAGTTATATCATCAAAAGTGGGAAGGAGTAATAGTAAATTATACTGTAATTATCACAGACATAACATCATCCATCACCTAACTAACAAAGCATCCTCAATTTAATACATCATCCTCTACCCCAAATTGGTACAACTAGACGTTCATACTGATGCGGCCACCACTGATTTCTTTCATGCATTCCTCTCGGAAAATGTCAGTCAATTGTTCAAGTGACAGGTTCCAAATTCCCGGTGCATATTTTCTTCCATGGTGAGAACGCTCATGCAAAGCATGACACTATAGATGCACGATGCTCCCGGTGCACACCCCGTCCACTCCCGGGGGTGCTCAATGAAATTCAATGACACTATAACTGCACAACCTATTTCTAAGGTGGAACGGTCTAGCGAGAACTCTTGACCTTGTGTATTATATTACCAATACACGATTGTGAACAACAACACCAACCTTGTGTATTATATTACCAATACACGGTTGTGAACAACAACACCGACCTTGTGTATTATATTACCAATACACGTGAATCTCACCAACCCATTTTAACAACATCCTAGTGCCTTAACCTTCCACTAGAACTCAACACATATTCTAGGTCACCATACCGCATTAAAATACATCATCTAGGTTAGGCACCTCTAAGTCACCATTATTCTCACACCCACAACAAACAACTATCTCTCGAACAACATATATATCTTGGCTTAAAATCCTCTAAGCACAATATTAACAACCAGTGCAGATCATACAAAACATAACATCGAGAAAATATTCCAATACCACAATATATCACATAAGCAATTCAATAATAATCATAAATTCAATCAACCTTAGATAAGATAAAATCATTCTAATGTCGATAAACCTACAATCCCCGAATCACCATTGGTTTAACAGAAAAGGTTTCCAATGAGATTTTGGTATTGTCGATTACTCGACTACTAGTAGGGTTTAGGTCGCCCTACACAATTTTCATATAATCTACTACTTATCGATTCCGACGATAGGTTGATTTTTTCCCCCACCTGAGTTAGTACCGAAATCCCGAACTCGACGTTCCTTGCTATCACATTGCCACTTAACAGTTTCACCTTGAGCCAAACAACATAACTATAATTAATCAAACAAACCCAACTATACCCATTTCATGCTAGATGACAACCCCAAAATATGGCTAGGGATTTCAAAACTTCACAAACTCTTAGATCAATGATCCTTAAGCATTTATAATTATAAAACCAATGATCATAACTAAAAGAATTGAAACAAAATCCTCTAACACCAAAGGTTAGGGTTTCGACCCATATTAGAAAAATAGGCTAGGAAATTTAGTTGGATTCAAGCTCTTGGATTTAGATCATATAGGTACTAGAGAGCTCCAATCAAGCATTAGATTTCAAAAATGAAAACAAAATAATGAAACCCTCATTTGAGTAAGATTCAGACACTTAAAGAAAATAGGGAAGGAAAATGTTGTTGATTACATGCTCTTGGATAATGAAAGTAGAAGACATCACAAGATCATAGAAATTGGTTTCAAATTAAAAGGATTTTACCTCTTGAAGCTTGAAGAAATGGCAAGAATTGATGAAGTTGTTCACAAATCCAATATGGTGTTCTTGGAGAAATAAAAGTGAAGAGAAGAAGAAGATGAAGAAATGAAGGAGAATTGTGGGGGGGGGTATTTATAGATAGGGAATTTTCTTAACCTAGATTAAGCTTAACTAACCAGGGTTAAGTTGAGATATAAATATCTAGATATTTTCAAATAAATATGTAGATATTTTAACCAAATAACTAGATATTTTCAAATAAATATCTATATATTTTTACTAAATATCTAGTTATTTCCGTCTACTCCCGGTCCCGTCGATTACCCGATTTAACGACGAAATGCCCGAACGCCGTCTAATATCTTATTTTTTTACGAAATCTTTGAAAATAGCCCAAATATCTAGATATTTCCATCCGTTCCAGGCCCCGTCGATTACCCGATTTAACGACGAAATGCCCAAACCCCATCGAATATCTTTTTTTTTTACGAAATTTTTGAAAATAGCCTATCTTGTTGGAAACATGATAAAAACATACTTTGTTTCGTTCATGAGTCAAAGTTTGGTCTTCTTCTCAGTAAAATTATACTGTCCGTGAAAACGCAGACCGGGTTCTGACAGAATTTTAAACCCAAATTTTTATCGTAAGCTTCTACTCTAAGATGGAGTATGAATATGATTTTTATTTCATAAAAATCAATCTCAACGAACTCGGATAAAAATATAAATAAATACATTTATACTTGTTAATACAGCGAAAAATATTTTTACTGAAAAAATAAAAATCGGAAAATGAAAAGTAGGGTGTTACATTACTACCCCTCTTAGAAAAAAAATTTCGTCCTCGAAATTTACGTACCTCAGAAAAGATGTGGATATCGTTGTTGCATATCTGCTTCACCTTCCAAAGTAGCATCCCCAGTAGTTTCATCCCATATGACCATAACTAAAGGAATTTGTCTATCGCGAAGCTCCTTAATCTCTCTATCCGCTATCCTTAGGTGTAGAGCCTCATACTCTATAATCTCTCGCAGTTGTATAGACTCAGACTCAATAAAATGTGAAGGATCGGGATAATATTTTCTCAACTGAGAAACGTGAAGGACGTCATGAAGGTTAACAAGGTTAGGTGGTAAAACAATATGATAAGCTCTTGACCAATCCTTGAATAATCTGGAAAGGTCCGATGAATCTAGGAGTAAGTTTTCTAGTTTTGATAGCCCTGCCAATTCCGATCTTCAGAGTGACTCTCAAAAACACGTGATCACCCACCTGAAATTCTAAAGGTCTCCTTCTCTGGTTACTGTAGCTCTTTTGCCTATCCTGTGCTTCCTTCATTATTTCCCCTATCTTCCTAACTTGTTCCGTAGATGATCATGGTTGATATTACAAAATAAATGAAGGAGAAGACTTAGATGATTAAGGAGAAGAGGTTTTACCTCTTGAAGCTTGAAGAAATGGCAAGAATTGATGAAGTTGTTCACAAATCCAATATGGTGTTCTTGGAGAAATAAAAGTGAATTTAAGAAGAAGATGATGAAATGAAGGAGAATTGTGGGGGGATGCCGTTGGGGGGGGCGGGGGGGTATTTATAGATAGGGAATTGTCTTAACCTAGATTAAGTTTAACTAACCATGGTTAAGTTGAGAAATAAATATGTAGATATTTTAACCAAATATCTAGATATTTTCAAATAAATATCTATATATTTTTACTAAATATCTAGTTATTTCCATCCGCTCCCGGTCCCGTCGATTACCCGATTTAACGACGAAATGCCCGAACGCCGTTGAATATCTTTTTTTTTACGAAATCTTTGAAAATAGCCCAAATATCTAGATATTTTCAAAAAAATATCTAGATATTTTTACTAAATATCTAGATATTTCCATCCGTTCCCGACCCCGTCGATTACCCGATTTAACGACGAAATGCCCAAACGCCGTCGAATATCTTATTTTTTTACGGAATTTTTGAAAATAGCCTATCTTGTTGGAAACATGATAAAACATACTTTGTTTCGTTTAGAGTCAAAATTAGGTCTTCTGCTCAGTAAAATTATACTGTCAGTGAAAACGCGAACCGGGTTCCGTCAGAATTTTAAACCCAAATTTTTATCATAAGCTTCTACTCTAAGATAGAGTATGAATATGATTTTTATTTCATAAAAATCAATCTCAACGAACTCGGATAAAAATATAAATAAATACATTTATACCTGTTAATACAACGAAAAATATTTTTACTGAAAAAATAAAAATCGGAAAATGAAAAGTAGGGTGTTACATTACTACCCCTCTTAGAAAAAAAATTTCGTCCTCGAAATTTACGTACCTCAGAAAAGATGTGGATATCGTTGTTGCATATCTGCTTCACCTTCCAAAGTAGCATCCCCAGTAGTTTCATCCCATATGACCATAACTAAAGGAATTTGTCTATCGCGAAGCTCCTTAATCTCTCTATCCGCTATCCTTACAGGTAGAGCCTCATACTCTATAATCTCTCGCAGTTGTATAGACTCAGACTCAATAAAATGTGAAGGATCGGGATAATATTTTCTCAACTGAGAAACGTGAAGGACGTCATGAAGGTTAACAAGGTTAGGTGGTAAAACAATATGATAAGCTACTGACCAATCCTTGAATAACTGCGGAAAGGTCCAGATGAATCTAGGAGTAAGTTTTCTAGTTTTGATAGCCCCGCCAATTCCGATCTTCGAGTGACTCTCAAAAACACGTGATCACCCACCGAAATTCTAAAGGTCTCCTTCTCTGGTTACTGTAGCTCTTTTGCCTATCCTGTGCTTCCTTCATTATTTCCCCTATCTTCCTAACTTGTTCCGTAGATGATCATGGTTGATATTACAAAATAAATGAAGGAGAAGACTTAGATGATTAAGGAGAAGAGGTTTTACCTCTTGAAGCTTGAAGAAATGGCAAGAATTGATGAAGTTGTTCACAAATCCAATATGGTGTTCTTGGAGAAATAAAAGTTAATTTAAGAAGAAGATGATGAAATGAAGGAGAATTGTGGGGGGATGCCGTTGGGGGGCATTTATAGATAGGGAAGTGTCTTAACCTAGATTAAGTTTAACTAACCATGGTTAAGTTGAGAAATAAATATGTAGATATTTTAACCAAATATCTAGATATTTTCAAATAAATATCTATATATTTTTACTAAATATCTAGTTATTTCCATCCGCTCCCGGTCCCGTCGATTACCCGATTTAACGACGAAATGCCCGAACGCCGTTGAATATCTTTTTTTTTACGAAATCTTTGAAAATAGCCCAAATATCTAGATATTTTCAAAAAAATATCTAGATATTTTTACTAAATATCTAGATATTTCCATCCGTTCCCGACCCCGTCGATTACCCGATTTAACGACGAAATGCCCAAACGCCGTCGAATATCTTATTTTTTTACGGAATTTTTGAAAATAGCCTATCTTGTTGGAAACATGATAAAAACATACTTTGTTTCGTTCACGAGTCAAAGTTTGGTCTTCTTCTCAGTAAAATTATACTGTCCGTGAAAACGCAGACCGGGTTCTGACAGAATTTTAAACCCAAATTTTTATCGTAAGCTTCTACTCTAAGATGGAGTATGAATATGATTTTTATTTCATAAAAATCAATCTCAACGAACTCGGATAAAAATATAAATAAATACATTTATACTTGTTAATACAGCGAAAAATATTTTTACTGAAAAAATAAAAATCGGAAAATGAAAAGTAGGGTGTTACATTACTACCCCTCTTAGAAAAAAAATTTCGTCCTCGAAATTTACGTACCTCAGAAAAGATGTGGATATCGTTGTTGCATATCTGCTTCACCTTCCAAAGTAGCATCCCCAGTAGTTTCATCCCATATGACCATAACTAAAGGAATTTGTCTATCGCGAAGCTCCTTAATCTCTCTATCCGCTATCCTTACAGGTAGAGCCTCATACTCTATAATCTCTCGCAGTTGTATAGACTCAGACTCAATAAAATGTGAAGGATCGGGATAATATTTTCTCAACTGAGAAACGTGAAGGACGTCATGAAGGTTAACAAGGTTAGGTGGTAAAACAATATGATAAGCTACTGACCAATCCTTCGAATAATCTGGAAAGGTCCGATGAATCTAGGAGTAAGTTTTCTAGTTTTGATAGCCCTGCCAATTCCGATCTTCAGAGTGACTCTCAAAAACACGTGATCACCCACCTGAAATTCTAAAGGTCTCCTTCTCTGGTTACTGTAGCTCTTTTGCCTATCCTGTGCTTCCTTCATTATTTCCCCTATCTTCCTAACTTGTTCCGTAGATGATCATGGTTGATATTACAAAATAAATGAAGGAGAAGACTTAGATGATTAAGGAGAAGAGGTTTTACCTCTTGAAGCTTGAAGAAATGGCAAGAATTGATGAAGTTGTTCACAAATCCAATATGGTGTTCTTGGAGAAATAAAAGTGAATTTAAGAAGAAGATGATGAAATGAAGGAGAATTGTAGGGGGATGCCGTTGGGGGGGGGTATTTATAGATAGGGAATTGTCTTAACCTAGATTAAGTTTAACTAACCATGGTTAAGTTGAGAAATAAATATGTAGATATTTTAACCAAATATCTAGATATTTTCAAATAAATATCTATATATTTTTACTAAATATCTAGTTATTTCCATCCGCTCCGGTCCGTCGATTACCCGATTTAACGACGAAATGCCCGAACGCCGTTGAATATCTTTTTTTTTACGAAATCTTTGAAAATAGCCCAAATATCTAGATATTTTCAAAAAAATATCTAGATATTTTTACTAAATATCTAGATATTTCCATCCGTTCCCGACCCCGTCGATTACCCGATTTAACGACGAAATGCCCAAACGCCGTCGAATATCTTATTTTTTTACGGAATTTTTGAAAATAGCCTATCTTGTTGGAAACATGATAAAACATACTTTGTTTCGTTTAGAGTCAAAATTAGGTCTTCTGCTCAGTAAAATTATACTGTCAGTGAAAACGCGGACCGGGTTCCGTCAGAATTTTCAACCCAAATTTTTATCATAAGCTTCTACTCTAAGATAGAGTATGAATATGATTTTTATTTCATAAAAATCAATCTCAACGAACTCGGATAAAAATATAAATAAATACATTTATACCTGTTAATACAACGAAAAATATTTTTACTGAAAAAATAAAAATCGGAAAATGAAAAGTAGGGTGTTACATTACTACCCCTCTTAGAAAAAAAAATTTGTCCTCGAAATTTACGTACCTCAGAAAAGATATGGATATCGTTGTTGCATATCTGCTTCACCTTCCAAAGTAGCATCCCCAGTAGTTTCATCCCATATGACCATAACTAAAGGAATTTGTCTATCGTGAAGCTCCTTAATCTCTCTATGCGCTATCCTTACAGGTAGAGCCTCATACTCTATAATCTTTCGCAATTGTATAGACTCAGACTCAATAAAATGTGAAGGATCGGGATAATATTTTCTCAACTGAGAAACGTGAAGGACGTCATGAAGGTTAACAAGGTTAGGTGGTAAAACAATATGATAAGCTACTGACCAATTCTTCGAATAATCTGGAAAGGTCCGATGAATCTAGGAGTAAGTTTTCTAGTTTTGATTGCCCTGCCAATTCCGGTCTTCAGAGTGACTCTCAAAAACACGTGATCACCCACCTGAAATTCTAAAGGTCTCCTTCTCTGGTTACTGTAGCTCCTTTGCCTATCATGTGCTTCCTTCATCATTTCCCTTATCTTCCTAACTTGTTCCGTAGATGATCATGGCTTGATCTTACAAAAAAAATGAAGGAGAAGACTTAGATGATTAAGGAGAAGAGGTTTTACCTCTTAAAGCTTGAAGAAATGGCAAGAATTGATGAAGTTCTTCACAAATCACACTACAAAAAAAAGGTTATTTAGCGACCGAAAATAGTGACCGAATTTGTTGGTTGCTGTTTGCGACCGAAATGGCGATCGATTGTAGGATCTAAATCAAACACTGATTAGAGTTGATATTGCGACTAGAAATAGGCGTAAGCAGAGTTATCGGTCTCTATTTGGTCATAAAATAAAGGAAAGTAAAAGTCATAAATTTATGATTTTTTAGCGACCGAAATGGCGACCGAGTTAAATTCAACGGTTAAAATTAAGTTATCTTTTGCGACCGATATTAAATCGGTCGCTAAACGACGCGTAAAAAATTAAAAAAGAGCGTTTTAGCGACCGAATAATTCGGTCGCTAAAATTATGAATTCGAATTTCAAATTAACCATTTTAGCGACCGATTTAGCGACCGAATAATTCAGTCGCTAAAACTAAAATCCCTGAAACTAATATTTTGGTCTCCACTCCTTCTCCCTCACTTTCTCTTCTCTTTCTCTGCTCCTTCTTCCTTCTTCTTCCACGCTTCTTCTTCCTTCTCCCCAACTTCATCTTCTACCTTCTTCCTTCCTTATTCTCAGTCGCGTGACCACCACCCTGAGGCCGCCGTTCGGCCACCGCACGGCGAGGGCAGATGACCCGCGACTCGCCACCGCCCTCCTGGCACGCACAGCTGCGGTTGCGCCATCCTCCGCCACGGTAAGGTGGTTTGACTTCCATTCCTGGTGGTTTCTCACCTCTCTTTGTTAGTTTAAGTTCCTTCCTTCATCTCCTAGACTTACCTTCAAGTTTTGAGTACATGGGTGTTACAGAACACATCACCATTCGCCGGACGCCGTGCCATCGCCGCCGTCCGCCGCGAGGAGCCCCACAAAACCACCCCAACTTCTTCTTCTTCCTTGGGTGAGTCAAAACCCTCTCTTGTGTCTCAGATTCAAAACCCCCAAATTGATTTTGAAACCCTAACCCTAACCCTTTGATTTCAGATTTTAATTTTAAAATTAAAGCTTGCTTTATGAAATTGGGACTGTGAAACTGGTTTTATTGTCCTATGAATTCTAGTTCTATGTGAATCAACTTGTTAGATTGAACATAATCTGTTTGAGAAAATGCTTGAATCAATTTCTCAATGTGTTATTGAATTTTATTTGTTGTATGAGATGTAAATTGGTTTTGAACTCCAACATGTTGATTTTAGATTTTTGTATGATAAAAATGGTTGAACTCTTGTTAATGGGTATAAGCATGCAAGTATCTTTGAACTTTTGGTTATATGTGGTTTCAAGATATGTAACAATTGAATAGTATTGGTTGAGTTTGAGTTTGCATTGAAATATCATATAGTGTGATTGCTATGTGTGAAATGCAGAAATTAAAATGAATTGGATTCAGTTGGGTATCTAATAGTGTTGTTGTTTCTCCAGCTTTTGAAGCGTGTGATCAAGGTTTGTTATGTTTGTCAAGATAATATTTGTGCTTTAGGGAACATCATTTTTTGGAATTATATCATATATATTATTTTCTTATTCGCAGGGTATGATGTATTTCTGGGTAATTTTTGTGGTTTGGTTTCTAGCGAACATGTCAACAAGAACATCTCTTCACGTGAGTAAGTCCACAAAGCATGTCTCTTAGACTTTGTGTGGAAACTTTTAGAAAGAATGAAATGTAAAGAAAAGGGAAGAAATGAATCCTACCCATTTCTTTTAGACTTTGTATGATATGTTTCTCTTTCTCTTATTGATAAGACAACTTGATAGAAAAGGATTATAGCCTACAAGGTTGTTGAAGATTTTGAAGATTGTGAATTTGTGGATACATTTTATATCCAATTTTCTATTCAATCATCTGTGTTTCATTATATTCTTGTATAAGGGAAGCATTATATTTTTGTCTCATTATATTCTTATGCAGAGTTGGGAAGACAATTACTTTTTAAGGGACAATGGAGGCGATGAACTCCACAAAGGTCTAAAAGTTGGATTCAAACGGTTCCTTTGTGAACTCCTCAAAGATCCCCATAATTTGGTGTTTTGCTGGATGTAAAGGTTCAAAGGGCTTTTTCTCTTTTGCTGCAATTATCCCTAATAAGCTTTTAGGCACTAAATTGCCAATAGCTAGGCGGTGGATTGGTTTTAGATATTAGGTGCTGAGGAATTCTTTTTGGTCGACGATTAGTTAGTATATCAACCATTATTGTCTTCTCCGACTTTGGTTGAATCTCTACCTTATCCCTCTTGTATTTGGTTCTTTTGTTTGAGTTTAGAGTACCCATTATACTCTTTCAATACACTTTAGCTTATAAAAAAATTTATATTTGGTTTGTTATATGTTTTTTAAAGAAATCGGTCACTAAATTGGTCCCTAGAACAAGTTTTGGGGACACATTTAGTGACTATTTTTTTAATTTGGTGGCCAATTTAGCGACCGAATTAGCGACCGAATTTTCGGTCGCTAAAATTGGTCACATAGCTGGTTTTAGGAGACCAATTTAGTGACCAATTTTTATAAATTAGCAACCGAATTATTCGGTTGCTAATAGCGACCGATTACAAATTCGGTCGCTAAGGTTTCAGCTACCGTCATTATTCGGTCGCTAATTCGGTCGTTAACCTATTTAGCGACCGAATTTTGATGAATAGCGACCGATTTCTTCGGTTGCTAAACACCCTTTTTTTTGTAGTGTCACTACTAGAAAACTTGAATTTTCGGATGGAAATGTTTCCGTATGAAATTTTATGAACATTTCGGACGGATTTCACACGGATTTGTTATTTTTTATATTTTTCTTGATTTATCTTACATCAGTCTGAAATCTGTCCGAAAATTTAAGAAAAATTTCACACGGATTTGTTATTTTTTATATTTTTCTTGATTTATCTTACATCCGTCTGAAATCTGTCCGAAAATTTGAGACAGATTTCACACGGATTTGTTATTTTTTATATTTTTCTTGATTTATCTTACATCCGTCTAAAATCTGTCTGATAATTTCAGACAGATTTCACATGGATTTGTTATTTTTTATATTTTTTTTTATTTTTCTTTAATGTTCTATATATACCCTTCCTCCTCAACAGAAAACCCATTTTCCTCTCATTTCTCTCTCTACTCCATTTCTCTCCTCCTTCACCCCTTCACAGACCACCGCCACCTAGGGAGCTCCGACCGCCGCTCACCAACGCAAGGAGGAGAAGAACGCGTCTAGTTTGCCTGTCCAGTTGCGCCGCCACCCACCGCTCGCGTCAGGTCGCCGTCCTGCGTCGAACCCCGTTGCCCCACCTCGGTAAGCGCTCCTCGCCACCGTTTATGATGGTTTCCACCATTATTATGTTCATTTCAGTCTTCCTTGTCCTTCCTTGAAGCTTACCCCTTCTCTTTTAGTCTTGGTTGTTACAGAAACCTTCAACAGTCGTTGTTTCTTTGCGTGCCGCCATCAGCGCCTCCATGCCGGAGAAAGTCGGAGCGCGGCCATCCACTCCAACTCTTCTCCTTCTCTGTTTGGTGAGTGATATTTTACTCATTCACTCTTAGATTGATTTTTCCCCCAAATTAATTTGAAATTTGAAACCCTAACCCCAAATTGATTTCAAATTCTGAATTTCCTTCCCTTTGAATATCAAAGATTGTTCTGCTATAGCCTCTCTGAACCTGTTTCAGTCTGATTTTACTTTCTATGAGGGATTGTTGGTATTTTTTTAAATAATCACTAATGAGTTTTGCTTTAGGAAATGGTAAGAATAGGCTTACAATGTTATTTCAGTAGTCTTTAAATGGGCTAGACTTAACTGGGATGTTGACATTGAAACAACTCAACCTGTACAAAGAACAAAAGATATTGCTAGTCAACAATTGGGAGTTTTTGTCGAAGCTGTTGACAGGTACAACATACATGTTTATTGATTCACTCTTGAAAATTTTTGTTTTTCATGTTTTATGAAAATGATGAAATGTAGGCACTTAAGCTTCAAACTGATTCATTTCTTTTGGAACACTTAATTTTGTATTAAGTTAGTAATCTCTTCATAGGATAAGGCACTTAATATTGATTACTTACCTCTGTTAACTTCATTTTTCAACATATAATAAGGAAGAGGATCCAATATCAATATATAGTTTAATTTATCGTGATTCTCTCTCTTTTTATGCTGACAAGTTAATATATATTTCTTTGGCTCCATTCTTCTGTGCATCAATATTTTGAATTGTGGTTAATTAGAATAGAAACAATCATCATGGGATCATTTTTATTAGTGTAAGATTTTTGTTTTCATTTACAATTTTTTGGGCTAGTTCTTTACAAGTAAACATCATCTCAAAACTTGCTTATGGTCTAGTAAATTAGTGCCTCTTTTATTAAATGATTTTCTTTTGTTGCTGGTTTGTTTCTATACAAACTAGACTTCCATTTTTGAGAAGTTGACGTATATATGATGATTCATTATTCAATTACTTTGCTCTACGAAATGGGTTCATTGCAGTAAGTAAATCATCTATAACAACTTCTTCACTGGGAATTCATGGTACTCTTCAAGCAACAACAATTTAAACCAAATTTCCTGGAATTGTAGGCTAATATTTCTGTAGGCAGCAATTTCAATTTCAAGAAATTTCTTGTAACAAAATTATACGTTCAATGTTTAACAGTGTCTTCATTTTGCTTTGCGAGTTCTATAATTACTATTGGCTTCCATTTATTCCACTTGTGGTATAGTTAATACTATTTCTTTTGCATCATTTTATCCATCACATTAAATTTATTGAAGAACTGTGATTTTTCTTTTGTGGCTTCTCATTTTCTTAATATGGTATATATGTCAAGAGGATGGGAGAAAACAGGGCATTTTTGGCATTTGATACTTGAAGGGGAAGTGAAGTGCAGGAGTTGAGCTTCTGTTATTAATTGGATTTAACATTTGATGTCTTGTGTGCAGGTGTCAAGCACCATTACCACTTTTGCCATCACAGTGATCACTTACTGTGGCCTAAAATATTTATGCATTCATTGAATGTCATATTAGGAAAGAATCTTGTCATATTTGAAACAAATGCTCTATTTTTATATTATTGATAGGATTGAGGTGGCAGTGAAATCAATGAAAGTATGTGTATTTCTTGTGAATTATTCTTGTGAATTATTATATTGTTATTCCTCAGTTTTTGTTATTTCTATTTTGGTATGTTGTTTTAGAGTTACAACCAGCTAAGAAAGTTGACAAATATCAGTGCCAAATTGGTCCCCATAATAGTTGTTGGTGTCTGGGACCAATTTGGAGACTTCCCTTTGGTGCATAATCTATATTAGGTTGGCTTTATGGTTTAATGTTGGATTGATGCGTGCTGTTGTTGGTTTGCCAAAACTGGTGTTTGTTACATATAACCCAAATATCTTCATGACATCCCCACATTTGTTCTATTCCTAGTAGTTTCTTCAAATTTGACTTCAACTTGAAATAGCCTTAGCGAGCATGTTTCAAAATAGAGAGTATCTTAATGTGATGGTGTCCATTATGTGAGTACAAGCCAAATGGTTTGAATATCCATATTTTCTATCTTGTTATTTAAATTAGTTATAATGTCTATTATCTTGTTACAGTGTGATGAATGCTTTCTCGGAAGGACTCACTATCTTTTATTTGATTATAGTAACATCCTTCTCGTTTATGATGGTGGCCACGAATTAATCAATGACGACGATGATTAGATGACAACGACGATGATATGATGATGAGGAGGAGATGATGGATGATGTGCTAGATGAAGATGAATAGTTTAGTGATCAAAGTGACAATGAGGAATAAATTTATGCCTTTGATGTTTGTAATGATATTTTAATGTTTTGAATCTTAATATATCATTCTTGTATTTCAAGATACTTTGTGTTTTTGTTTATTTGAAGCTTGATACTTGTCTAGAGTGGTACCTTGATAATAATTATTTTTTATTATATTATATTATATTCCAAGTCCAAGTACCTATTTGGTATGCATAAATATTTAAGTTTGGCCCTTTTTTATTAATAAACATGATTTGTTAATCAAAAAATATTATTTAAATATGATTATCTAATCCGTGGGAAATCTGTCCAAAATAATATCATAACATTCGTCTGAAATCCGTCCAGAATTTGCATGAATAGCAATATTGAATCCGTCGGAAATTCGTCCGAAATTAAGCCAATATAACCAAAATTCAGATTTTTGTGTTCGTCTGAAAGCTATCCGAAATCTGTCTGGAACTAATTTCGGACGGAATTTCGGACATAATTATTAATTTACAACGGGGCTTTTTCGGACGGGGGGTGTTCCGTCTGAAATCCGTCCGAAATTAATTGTCCCTCCAAAATCCGTGGGAAAAGTGTCCAAATTCCGTCTAAAATCTGTCTGTGAATCCGTCCGAAAATAACAATTTTCTAGTAGTGAATCCAATATGGTGTTCTTGGAGAAATAAAAGTGAATAGAAGAAGATGATGATGAAATGAAGGAGAATTGTGGGGGGATGCAGTTGGGGGGGGGGGGGGGGGGGTATTTATAGATAGGGAATTGTCTTAACCTAGATTAAGTTTAACTAACCATGGTTAAGTTAAGATATAAATATCTAGATATTTTAACCAACTATCTAGATATTTTCAAATAAATATCTATATATTTTTACTAAATATCTAGTTATTTCCATCCGCTCCCGATCCCGTCGATTACCCGATTTAACAACGAAATGCCCGAATGCCGTCGAATATCTTATTTTTATACGAAATCATTGAAAATAGCCCAAATATCTAGATATTTTCAAAAAAATATCTATATATTTTTAATAAATATCTAGATATTTCCATCCGTTCCCGGCCCCGTCGATGACCCGATTTAACGACGAAATACCCAAACGACGTCAAATGCCTTATTTTTTTACGAAATTTTTAAAAATAGCCTATCTTGTTGGAAACATGATAAAAACATACTTTGTTTTGTTCATGAGTCAAAATTAGGTCTTCTCGCCAGGGAAAATTATCTTTGTCGGTGAAAACGCAGACCGGGTTCCGTCAGAATTTTCAACCCAAATTTTTATCGTAAGCTTCTACCCTAAGTTAGAGTATGAATATGATTTTTATTTCATAAAAATCAATCTCCACGAACTCGGATAAAAATATAAACAAATACATTTATGCCTGTTAATACAGCGAAAAATATTTTTACTGAAAAAATAAAAAACGGAAAATGAAAAGTAGGGTGTTACATTACTACCCCTCTTAGAAAAAAATTTTCGTCCTCGGAATTTACGTACCTCAGAAAAGATGTGGATATCGTTGTTGCATATCTGCTTCACGTTCCAAAGTAGCATCCCCAGTAGTTTCATCCCATATGACCTTCACTAAAGGAATTTGTCTACCGCGAAGCTCCTTAATCTCTCTATCCGCTATCCTTACAGATAGAGCCTCATACTCTATAATCTCTCACAGTTGTATAGACTCAGACTCAATAAAATGTGAAGGATCAAGATAATATTTTCTCAACTGAGAAACGTGAAGGACGTCATGAAGGTTAACAAGGTTAGGTGGTAAAGCAATATGATAAGCTACTGGACCAATCCTTCGAAGAATATGGAAAGGTCCGATGAATCTAGGAGTAAGTTTTCTAGTGTTGATAGCCCTGCCAATTCCGGTATTCAGAGTGACTCTCAAAAACACGTGATCACCCTCCTGATATTCTAAAGGTCTCCTTCTCTGGTTACTGTAGCTCCTTTGCCTATCCTGTGCTTCCTTCATCATTTCCCTTATCTTCCTAACTTGTTCCATAGATGATCATGGCTTGATCTTACAAAATAAATGAAGGACAAGACTTAGATGATTAAGGAGAAGAGGTTTTACCTCTTGAATCTTGAAGAAATGGCAAGAATTGATGAAGTTCTTCACAAATCCAATATGGTTTTCTTGGAGAAATAAAAGTGAGTAGAAGAAGAAGATGATGAAATGAAGGAGAATTGTGGGGGGATGCCGTGGGGGGGTATTTATAGTTAGGGAATTTTCCTAACCTAGATTAAGTTTAACTAACCATGGTTAAGTTAAAATATAAATATCTAGATATTTTCAAATAAATATCTAGATATTTTAACTAGAAATCTAGATATTTTAACCAACTATCTAGATATTTCCAAATAACTATCTATATATTTTTACTAAATATCTAGTTATTTCCATCCGCTCCCGGTCCCGCCGATTACCCGATTTAACGACGAAATGCCCGAACGCCGTCGAATATCTTATTTTTTTACGAAATCTTTGATAATAGCCTAAATATCTAGATATTTTCAAAAAAATTCTAGATATTTTTACTAAATATCTAGATATTTCCATCCGTTCCCGGCCCCGTCGATTACCCGATTTAACGACGAAATGCCCAAACACCGTCGAATATCTTATTTTTTTACGAAATTTTTGAAAATATCCTATCTTGTTGTAAACATAATAAAAACATACTTTGTTTCATTCACGAGTCAAAATTAGGTCTTCTGCTCAGTAAAATTATACTTGTCGGAAAACGCGCAGACCGGATTCCGTCAGAATTTTCAACCCAAATTTTTATCGTAAGCTTCTTCTCTAAGATAGAGTATGAATATGATTTTTATTTCATAAAAATCAATCTCAATGAACTCGGATAAAAATATAAATAAATACATTTATACCTGTTAATACAGCGAAAAATATTTTTACTGAAAAAATAAAAATCGGAAAATGAAAAGTAGGGTGTTACTTTACTACCCCTCTTAGAAAAAAAAATTTCATCCTCGAAATTTACGTACCTCAGAAAAGATGTGGATATCGTTGTTGCATATCTGCTTCACCTTCCAAAGTAGCATCCCCAGTAGTTTCATCCCATATGACATAACTAAAGGAATTTGTCTATCGCGAAGCTCCTTAATCTCTCTATCCGCTATCCTTACAGGTAGAGCCTCATACTCTATAATCGCTCGCAATTGTATAGACTCGGACTCAATAAAATGTGAAGGATCGGGATAATATTTTCTCAACTGAGAAACGTGAAGGACGTCATGAAGGTTACCAAGGTTAGGTGGTAAAGCAATATGATAAGCTATTGGACCAATCCGTCGAAGAATAGGGAAAGGTCCGTTGAATCTAGGAGTATGTTTTCTAGTTTTGATAGCCCTGCCAATTCCGGTATTCGGAGAGACTCTCAAAAACACGTTATCACCCTCCTGAAATTCTAAAGGTCTCCTTCTCTGGTTACTGTAGCTCATTTGCCTATCCTGTGCTTCCTTCATCGTTTCCCTTATCTTCCTAACTTGTTCCGTAGATGATCATGGCTTGATCTTACAAAATAAATGATGGAGAAGACTTAGATGACTAAGGAGAAGAGATGTTTCCTCTTGAAGCTTGAAGAAATGGCAAGAATTGATGAAGTTCTTAACAAATAAAAAATGGTGTTCTTGGAGAAATAAAAGTGAATAGAAGAAGAAGATGAAGAAATGAAGGAGAATTGTGGGGGGTTGTCGTATTGTCTTAACCTAGATTAAGTTTAACTAACCATGGTTAAGTTAAGATATAAATATCTAGATATTTTCAAATAAATATCTCCATATTTTAACTAAATATCTAGATATTTTCAAATAAATATCTATATATTTTTACTAAATATCTAGTTATTTCCATCTGCTCCCGATCCCGTCGATTACCTAATTTAACGATGAAATGCCCAATCGCCGTCGAATATCTTATTTTTTTACGAAATCTTTGAAATCATCCCAAATATCTAGATATTTTTTAAAAAATATCAAGATATTTTTACTTAATATCTAGATATTTCCATCCGTTCCCGGCCCCGTCGATTACCCGATTTAACGACGAAATGCCCAAACGCCGTCGAATATCTTATTTTTTTACGAAAATTTTGAAAATAGCCTATCTTGTTGGAAACATGATAAAAACATACTATTTTTCGTTCACGAGTCAAAATTAGGTCTTTTGCTCAGTAAAATTATACTATCAGTGAAAACGCAGATCGGGTTCCGTTTGAATTTTCAACCCAATTTTTTATCGTAAGCTTCTACCCTAAGATAGAGTATGAATATGATTTTTATTTCATAAAAATCAATCTCAACGAACTCGGATAAAAATATAAATAAATACATTTATACCTGTTAATACAGCGAAAAATATTTTTACTGAAAAAATAAAAATCGGAAAATAAAAAGTAGGGTGTTACATTACTACCCCTCTTAGAAAAAAAATTTCGCCCTCGGAATTTACGTACCTCAGAAAAGATGTGGAAATCGTTGCTGCATATCTGCTTCACGTTCCCAAGTAGCATCTCCGGTAGTTTCATCCCATATGATCTTAACTAAAGGAATTTGTCTACCGCGAAGCTCCTTAATCTCTCTATCTACTATCCTTACAGGTAGAGCCTCATACTCTAGATTCTCTCGCAGTTGTATAGACTCAGACTCAATAACATGTGAAGGATCAGGATAATATTTTATCACCTGAGAAACATGAAAGACGTCATGAAGGTTAGCAATGTTAGGTGGTAAAGCAATATGATAAGCTACTGGACCAATCCTTCGAAGAATCTGGAAAGGTCCGGTGAATCTAAGAGTAAGTTTTCTAGTTTTGATAGCCCTTCCAATTCCGATCTTCGGAGTGACTCTCAAAAACACGTGATCACCCTCCTGGAATTCTAAAGGTCTCCTTCTCTGGTTATTGTATCTCATTTGCCTATCCTTTGCTTCCTTCATCTTTTCCCTTATCTTCCTAACTTGTTCCGTAGATGATCATGGCTTGATCATACAAAATAAATGAAGGAGAAGACTTAGATGATTAAGGAGAAGAGGTTTTACCTCTTGAAGCTTGAAGAAATGGCAAGAATTGATGAAGTTCTTCACAAATCCAATATGGTGTTCTTGGAGAAATAAAAGTGAATAGAAGAAGAAGATGAAGAAATGAAGGAGAATTGTGGGGGGATGCCGTTGGGGGGAGGGGGTGGTATTTATAGATAGGGAATAGTCTTAACCTAGATTAAGTTTCACTAACCATGGTTAAGTTAAAATATAAATATCTAGATATTTTCAAATAAATATCTGGATATTTTAACCTAATATCTAGATATTTTAACCAAATATCTAGATATTTTCAAATAAATATCTATATATTTTTACTAAATATCTAGTTATTTCCATCCGCTCCTGGCCCCGTCGATTACCCGATTTAACGACAAAATGCCGGAACGCCGTCGAATATCTAATTTTTTTATGAAATTTTTGAAAATAGCCTATTTTGTTGGAAACATGATAAAAACATACTTTGTTTTGTTCACGAGTCAAAATTAGGTTATCTGCTTAGTAAAATTATACTGTCAGTGAAAACGCAGACGGGGTTCCGTCTGAATTTTCAATCCAAATTTTTTTCGTAAGCTTCTACCCTAAGATAGAGTATGAATATGATTTTTATTTCATAAAAATCAATCTCCATGAACTCGGATAAAAATTTAAATAAATACATTTATACTTAGGGTTAATACAAATGAAAAATAGTTTTACTGAAAAAATAAAAATCGGAAAATGAAAAGTAGGGTGTTACATTACTACCCCTTTTCCCACGTACGAGAATAGATAAGAATATCGTCGATAAACACAACAACAAACTTATCGAGGAATGGTCTAAAAATTTGGTTCATGTAATCCATGAACACGGTTGGCGCATTAGTTACACCGAAAGGCATGACTAAATACTCATAGTGCCCATACCTCGTCCTAAAAGCCGTCTTGGGTATATCTTCCTTCCTTACCCTGATCTTATGATACCCAGATCTTAAATCAATCTTCGAGAATATTGCTGCTCCCTTCAACTGATCCATCAGGTCATCGATCTGAGGCAACGTATTCTTGTTCTTAATTGTCACCTTATTCAACTGTCTGTAATCTGTGCACAACCTCGCATTTCCATCCTTTTTCTTAACGAACAACACCGGTGCCCCCAAGGCGAAACACTCGGTCTGATGAACTCTTTCCCCATCATATCGTCCAAATTTTCCTTCAACTCAGCCAACTCAACCGGTGACATCCGATAAGCTGCTATAGATATAGGCCCTGTCCCTGGTACTAGATCTATAGTGAATTCCACTTCTCTTTCCGATGGCAAACCTGGAACGTCTGGAGAGAAAACTTCAGGAAACTCTCTCACGATAGGTATAGAATCTATGCTGGGGATCTCATTAGCCTCCATTGCACAAAGCCTCACAAATTCCTGAGAGTTGTTACTCCTCAGAGGTACTCCATCATTGGCAGACACTATACTAGAAGGTTCAAGAAATGATAAGGTCTTACTAGAACAATCTAGCATTACATGGCTAGCCGAAAGCCAATCCATGCCAAGGATAACATCTATCTGTTGCATAGGCAGACAGATAAGGTCTACAACAAAAGTTCTATTTTCAATCACTATAGGACACTTTAAGCAAACAGATATGGTAATCAAAGGATTACTAGTTGGAGTAGATACCGTAAGGGTATAAGGCAATTTGGAGACAGTTAAGTTCAAATGATCCTTACACTCATGCAAGATAAAAGAATGAGTAGCGCCTGAGTCAAACAATACGTTAGAGAGTTTACCAGCTATCAGGCACATACCTTGTATGAGTTCAGCAGATTGAGAGGATTCAGCTCCCTTCACGGTAAACACCCTTCCAATGGCTTGTGGTCTAGTTGTTGGGACACCTCTTCCGGCTCCACCTCTATTATCTCCGGAACCTTTTCCCGTAGCTGCTAGTTGTTGCATAACCTTCTGCCTGCAGTCTCGTGCCATGTGACCTGATTTCCCATAGTTGAAACAGTTGGGTCCACTTGAACAGTTGTTTGCATAATGTGGTCCCCCACATCTGAAGCAAACTACACTTTGCGATTGTTGATCAGTTCTAGTCGCTGGTGCTGGTCCCTGTTTCTGCCCAGGTCTAACTTATGGTTTCTGTCTCCACCGGGAACCACTTCCCCCGCGCCTCTGGAAACTTGATTAGTTAGGGCCTCCAATCCTCATTTGTTTCTGCTCATTAGCTATCCTCATATCTATGCTTTCGATGGCACTGCATCTCTCGACTAGCTCTGGGAAGTACTGTATGTCATGAGACACTACAGCCCTCTGCAGCTCATCTCTGAGCCCTTCCTCGAATCTTCTACATTGCCAGTTTTCATCCGGGAACCTTTGATAGTATTCTGAAAACTTGATCAGTGCCTCAAACCTCGATGCATACTCACCAACAAACATATTGTCTTGCTTGAGGTTTGTGAATTCCTTTTCCTTCTCGCGTCTAACTATACATGGAAAATACTTCTCGAAGAAGCAATCAGTGAATAATTTCCAGGTAACTACACTGCCTTCAGCCTCCAATAACCTTCTCTTGCCCTTCCACCAGAATTCTGCCCCCTCAGTCAACATAAAGGCGGCATAAGTCACCTTTCTATCCTCTCGGCAGCGCATAGTATCGAATATCTTCTCAATCTCCTGTATCCACCATTCTGCCTTCTCTGGATCGTATTCTCCTCTAAACTTAGGTGGCTTCCCATTCATAAAGGTTGCCAATCCGGCATCCTCAGCTGTTACTGCCCTCCTCTGGTTCTTGATCTCTAGCTGCTCTTTGTTCATTTGCAGCATCTCAGCATTCTGCTGGGTTTGCAATAGCATAACAGCAGCTATTGTCTCCATGGTGTTGGGATTCAAAGATGATCCTCCTCCAATGTCAGCTTTGTCATTGACAGCTCCAATGACCCTTTCTGGAGTCCTTTCTCCACTGTTTGTTGGACGTCCTCTTCCACGCGCCATGATTCTGGTGAAAGAAATCATCTGCTCTAATTAGTATGACATATAATACTACATAAGCAAGTATATAAATACCATATGCCATACTAATATTAACTTTTGTATTAGGTTTGGACACTCTATCCCACTTCTAAACATAGTCTAAATCCGATGTGGATTCAACTAGACACGGCCAGTAACAACACCCTAACTTTTAGCAGTCCGATCAGAATCAAACTGCTCTGATACCAAATGAGACACCTCGTTGTGTCCCTTTATGTCGTTTAGTTTAAAACCTCATTATTTAATTACTTAATCGCACGCTTAACGTGAAAATTACGTAAAAATTGAAACTTAATTTCTTAATCAAATAGATTCATATAGAACAGAATACGAAAATATAAATATATTAAACATACTTAAAGCATCAGAGTTATCAAAACACTGTTTCAGGGCATCCCATCAATAGGATCCCGAACTGGTGCATAGATATACAAAACATAAGCGGAAAGATAAAGCTTCACGACACAGACGCATTGGCCATAACTAACTAGACCCTAATCACCATGGGTCACAGCTCGTCCTCCGGCATCTGGTTCGTAGGGAGTTCCATCCAACTCCTCCTGGTTACGTTCATCCACAGGGTCTTCTCGTATGGTTCCACAAGGAGACAAAATACAACATACAAAAATATACAGGGGATAAGAAACAGTTCTATCATCAAAAGCGGAAAAGAGTCATAGTAAACTATACAGTAATTATCACAGACACAACATCAGTCAAGTCATCCATCTTCCATAAAATTCTCATATCTATCCTATCCTCACTCCTGCAACTAAAACTTGATACTGAAAATGGCTATGGTTTCCCTATCATAGTTATGGTTATCGGTCAGTCGTCCAAGCGACACGTCCTATTCCCGGTGCACATCCTTGGTCATGGTGAGAATGCTCATGCAAAGCAATGACACTATAGCTGCACATTAAACCCGGTGCACACCCCGGACCGTGGGTGCTCATGCAAAGCAATGACACTATAGCTGCACAATTATACCGGTGCACACCTTCACCATGGTAAGAATGCTCACGCAAAGCGTGACACTACAGCTGCCCAATGATCCCGCTGCACACCTCGTCCACTCCCAGAGGTGCTCATGCAAAGCAATGACACTCGTAGCTGCACAAGTTAAGTTTACCATTTGGACGGTCCCACAAGGACTTCGGGTCTTGTATGTGTCCCACATACGGTTATAGAAACAACACAACTTATGAACCTCACAGACTTCTATGGTCATAACCTAGTGCCTTAACCTCTCATCAAGACCTCAACACATGCTCTATGTCACAACACCTCTTTAACATATTTCATGTAGGTTAGGTACCTCTAAAAATCATCATGATCCTCATGCCCAAAACAACGCATCTCTTAGACCACATATATATCTTCGCTTAATCCACTAAGCATAAAGTAAATACCACACAGATCATGCATGACATCAAGTCAATCAAAGATATTTCAAAACATCAACATAGAACTAAATCAGTTCAATAAAGGTAATAAAACTCAAATCAACCATCAACAGTATAAACATCAACCTAATATCGATCAACCTACAATCCCTGAATCACCATGGATGTTTTATAAAATCAATTATTATTCGACTTCTAGTAAGGTTTAGGTCGCCCTACATATTTACTACATAATCTACTACTTATCGATTCCGACGATAGGTTGATTCTTTCCCCTACCTGAGTTATCACCGAAATCTTGAATTCCCAGCTCCTCGTTATCCGACCACGAGGTGTTAACACCACCTTCAACCAAACAACATAAAAACAACTAAATCAAATAAACTCATCTATGTTCTCATTATGTAGGTTCGGCCATTTAAATCTAATGAGAGTTAGGTTTCATTTCACACTCTAAGATTTTAGATATTTAACTCTTAGGTTCTAGGTGACTTAGATAATTTGTTATAACTTGAAAATATTGAATAAAATCATCCAAACTCTTAGGTTAGGTTTCGGCCTTGTATAGTAAAATAGGTTAGAAAACTTTAAACCTTCCAATCTCTTAGATTTTGCATCCCAATGTATTTAGGAGCTCAAATCCATGATCATATTGAAAATAAAAGAAAACAAAATATCCTAGGTCCATAAACCTCATAGGTTCGGCCATCATAAGATAACTAGGTTAGAAATCTCTAAGCTTTCCAATCTTTTAGACTTAGCATCCTAATGTCTTAAGGATCTTCAAGTCCATGATCATTTTGAAAAATGAAAACTCAAACATCCTAGCTCCAAAACATTGAGTTTCGGCCTAGCCTAGGAGAATGAGGAAAAGCCTTTTGTTTGATGAAAACTCTTAGGTTTGGCATCACAAAGTATTAAGAGGTCTAAATCCATGATCATAGTTAGAAAGTTGAACTCAAGCATCCTAGGTCCAAAACCATATAGGTTTGGCCATCCTTGGATAAATAAGCTAGAGATTTTCAAACCTTTCAAGACTTTAGATTTAAGATCAAGATGGATCTAGAAGCTCAAATACACGATCATCTTTCAAAAAGTTGAAACAAAACTTCCTAGGCCACCATGTATAGGTTTCGGCCATCCTTGGAAATAAGAGGTAGAAATTTTTGTTTTATACAAACTCTTAGTATGTGAAAATATAAGTTAATACAAGACTATAGAAAGTGGTTTTAACTCAAAAAGATTTTTCTACAATTTTCTAGAGATTTTAGAAGTTGAAAACCCATTAAAAACACTTAAAGAAAAAGTAGAGTAAACCATAAGGTAAAAGAAGAAACTTTCAAAAAGATTGACATAAGAGTATTACCCTTGATACAAGGATCAACTTTTGTGAAGAACTTGAGTTGAAAAGATGAATAAAAATGCAAGCTTTATGAGTATGAAGTTTGAAGAGAAAGGAAGAAGATGAAGAAATAGTGTTTTTGGAGAAAAAAAAGTGAGTTGAAGAAAAATGAAAGTGTGATATATAGGGAGAGAGAGGGGGCCACGGTTTTGAGGTAGAGAAATGAGTGCTTGGAGGCCAAGTTTTGAGTTATATCATGTTTGGTTGGCAAAAGTTGAAATGAATGGCTTAATTGATTATAAAATAGTAAATTTTGAAAAAAAAAGTGATGATGGTACTTTTATGGATGTGACATAAAGCTTCCACAACCATGCCTCCTTTCCCTAACAAGTCACCTCATCTCTTTTGTGTCCCCTAGTCTGCTCCATTTCGTACCCGGTTACAGTTTCGATCGTATATTCCCGACGTGTTCACCCGAATAAAATATTTTATTTTATTTTTGAACGAAAATTTTTAAAATAACCAAAGTTGAAGGAAACATGATGAAAACACTAACCGTCTCGTTCACGGGTCAAAATTAGGTTTTCTGCTCAGTAAACTTATACTGGCAGTGAAAACGCAGACCAACTTTCGTCTGAATTTTCAACCGAAAATTTTACTGTGACTTCATATGATAAGGTGGATTAGGAATATGATTTTATTTTATTAAAACAAAATATTTTCTACTTTCCTATTAAAATATAATTACTTATATTTTAATTGATTAAACAGTATAATGAAAATCAGGCTGTTACACCAATTCCAGTCTTCGGAGTGACTCTCAAAAACACGTGATCACCCTCCTGGAATTCTAAAGGTCTCATTCTCTGGTTACTGTAGCTCCTTTGCCTATCCTGTGCTTCCTTCATCTTTTCCCTTATCTTCCTAACTTGTTCCGTAGTCTATTGCACCACATCTGGACCTAAGACTTGATTTTCACCAATCTCATACCAACATAACGGGGTCCTACACTTCCTACCATACAAAACCTCATATGGTACCATTCCTATACTATTGTGAAAACTATTGTTGTAAGTAAATTCAATCAATGGCAAGAACTCATCCCAACTGCCAGTGTGTTCCAAAACACAAGCTCTTAAAAGATCCTCCAATGATTGAATCGTCCTTTCTGACTGTCCATCTATTTGGGGATGATAAGCAGAACTCATCCTCAACTTGGTCCCTAAAGCATTGTGCAACTGCTTCTAAAATCTAGATGTGAATCTAGGATCTCGGTTTGAGACAATGGTCGATGGCACACCATGCAACCTAACAACTTCTTTGATGTAAATTTGGGTCAACTTCTCCAAACTATAACTTTCACCCATAGGTAAGAAGTGAAAACACTTCATCAACCTATCAATGATAACCCAAATCGCATCATGTCTCTTAGGAGTTCGTGGTAATCCAACCAAAAAATCCATAGCTATGCTATCCCATTTCCATTCTGGGATATCTAATGATTGCAATAAACCCGCCGGCTTTTGATGCTCTATCTTAGCCTTCTGACACACCAGGCAAGATAAAACAAACTCTGCTACCTCTTTCTTCATCTTCATCCACCAAAATAATTTCTTCAAATCTTGATACATTTTAATGGATCCAGGATGAAAACTCAACTTACTCTTATGTGCTTATTCTAATATCACATTCCTAAGTTCTAAATCCTGTGGAACACATATTCTATCCCTAAACTTCAGTACACCATTTATTCCTCTACTAAACTCAGAAATCTTACCCTCATCTATACATCTACTTATCTCCTGTAGATATAGATCCTGAACCTATTTATCTTTAAGATCTCTCATGAAATCACTACTAATAGTGATCATACCTAAGCAAATTCTATCCTCAACCAACTCCATTCCTAAGTTCAAATCTATGAACTATTCCAGTAATTCCAACTCTTTAACCATCATAGCGTATACATGCAATGATTTCCTACTCAAGGCACCCGCTACAACATTCGCCTTCCCAGGATGGTAGAGTAAATCAAACTCATAATCTTTGATAAACTCCATCCATCTCCGCCGTCTCATATTCAACTCCTTTTGGTCGAACAGATACTTCAGACTTTTATGGTCACTGTAAGCATTAAATTTTGCTCCATACAGAAAGTGTCACCATATCTTTAGTGCGAACACTATGACTTCTAACTCCAAATCATGAGTCGGATAATTCCTTTCATGAATTCTTAACTGTCGGGAAGCATACGCCACAACTCTTCCCTCTTGCATTAATACACATCCCAAACCCTGGTATGACGCATCACAGTATACGTCAAATTGTCCTAAAGGATCAGGTAAGGTCAACACAGGTGATGTTGTCAACCTAACCCTCAACTTTTGGAAACTTTGTTCACACTTATCTGTCCATACAAAAGCTGTATCTTTCCTCGTCAACTGCGTCATAGGCAACGCAGTCTTTGAGAATCCCTCTATAAACCTTGGATAATATCCAGCTAATCCTAAAAAGCTTCGTACCTCACTTACAATCGTGGATCGTTCCCACTTAAGAACTGCCTCCACCTTAGCTGGATCTACCGCTATTCCTTATTTATTGATCACATGACCTAAAAACTGAACTTCTTCCATCCAAAACTCACACTTCAAAAGTTTGGCATAAAGCTGCCTAAGTGCCTGTCCTTCAAAACTTGCAGTACCACTCTTAAATGCTCATCATGATCTTCCCGCGTACGAGAATAAATGTCCTATTCTCAACAACTATAGAACATTGTAAACAAATAGACATAGTAGTCAAAGGATTACTAGTTGGAGTAGATACTGTAAGGGTATAATGTAATTGAGAAACAGTTAATTTTAATTGATCCACACACTCAATAAATGCGTAGCACCTGAGTCAAATAACACATTCAAGAGTCTACCATCTATCAAACACATACCTTGTATAAGATCGGCAGATTGAGAGGATTCAGCTCCCCTCACAGTAAACACTCTTCCAGTGGCTTGAGGTCTAGCCACTTGTGGTCCTGCTGCCGGAAATCCTCTTCCAGTTCCACCTCTATTGTTTCCAGCTCCTCTTCCTGCAGCTGCTGGTTGTTGCACAAACCGTTGTCTGCAGTCTCGAGCCATATGACCTGGTTTCCCACAGTTGAAATAACTAGGCCTATTCATACAGTCTTTAGCATAATGTGGTCCTCCACATCTAAAGCAAACTAAGTCTTGCTGTTGCTGACCCGCTCTAGTCATTGGTGTTGATGCAGGTGCCTGCACTGGTCTTGCATATGGTCTCTGTCCCCACTAAGAACCACTTCGTTGGCGCCTCTAAAAATTTGATAGGTTAGGACCTCCACTTCTTAATTGTTTCTGCTCATTGGCCATCCTCAGATCGATACTTTCAATAGCCCTGCATCTCTCCACCAGTTCCGGGAAATACTGAATGTCAAGAGACACCACAGCCCTCTGCAACTCATTTCTATGTCCTTCCTCAAACCTCCTACATTGCCAGTCTTCCTTCGAAAACCTCTGATAGTACTCTAAAAACTTGATCAGCACCTTAAAACGTGATGCGTAATCACCTACAGACATGTTGCCTTGTTTGAGGTTTGTGAATTCTTTTTCCTTCTTGCATCGAACTAGACGCGAAATATATTTTTCGAAGAAGCAATCGATGAATAACTGCCAGTTAATCGTTCTGCCTTCAGCCTCCAATAGTCTTTTCTTTCCTTTCCACCAGAACTCTGCTCCTTCAGTTAGCATGAAGGCAACATAAGTCACTTTCCTCTCCTCGTTACAGCGCACAGTTGCAAATATCTTCTCAATCTCTTGTATCCACCATTTAGCCTTCTCCGGGTCATATTCTCCTTGGAATTGAGATGGCTTCCCTTTCATAAAAGTAGCCAACACTACATCTTCAGCTGCTACAGCCCACCTCTGGTTTTTTAGTTCCAGCTGGTCTCTGTTCATCTGCAGCATCTCAGCATTATGCTGGGTTTGTAATAGCATAGCAGCAGCTATCGTTTCCAAGGTATTGGGAGTCGCATATCACCCTCCTCCATTGGTGTCATTGTTGACAGCTCTTAGAATTCTTTCCGGAGTTCTGTCACCACTGTTGGTTGGACGTCCTCTTCCTCGGGCCATGATTCTGTAAAAGAAATCATCCGCTCTTATTAGTATGACATATAATACTACATAGGCAAGTATATACATACCATATGCCATACCAATATTAATCCTCGTAGAGGAATCGGACACACTACCCAACTTCTAAGCATAGTCAAAATCCGATGTGGATTCAACTAGACATGGCCAGTAACAACATCCTAAACCTCACAGTCCGATCAGAATCAAACTGCTCTGATACCAAATGAGACACCTCGTTGTGCCCCGATGTTTTATTAGTTTAAAACCTTATTAATTAATTCCTTAATCGCACGCTTAGCTTGAAAAGTGCGTAAAAATTAAAACTTTATTTAAACAATCATATAACTTCTATAAATTAAAAACACCAAGGTTGTAATATATAAATACACATTGGTTTATTTATTACATTACCAAAACATTGTTGAGGGTATCCTCTCAGTAGGATCCCTCACAGGCGTAAACTTAAAATAAAAGCCATACTTAGCGGAGACATATAAAAAAATACTCATTCTTAGACACACTAGCCATACTATCTATACCCTAATCGCCCTGGATCACGACTCGACCTCCAGCGTCTGGTTCGTAAGGAGTTCCATCCAACTCCACAACAATCTTCATTTCATACATGGCTCCGTCCAGCTCCTCAGCAACACAATCCTCCATCGGGTCTTCTAATGTAAGAAAAGTAACCCACACGAATACAGAAACATAGGGGATAAGGAGCAGTTCTATCATCAAAAGCGGAAAGGAGTAATAGTTAATTATACAGTAATTATCACAGACATAACATCATTCAACACCTAACTAACAAAGCATCCTCAATTTAATACATCATCCTCTACCCCAAACTCGTACAACTCGACGTTCATATTGACGTGGTCACCACTGATTTCTTTCATGCATTCCTCTCGGGGAATGTCAGTCAATTGTTCAAGCGACATGTTCCAAATTCCCGGTGCACATTCTCTTCCATGGTGAGAACGCTCATGCAAAGCATGATACTATAGCTGCACGATGCTCCCTGTGCACACCCCGTCCACTCCCGCGGGTGCTTAATGAAAATCAATGACACTATAGCTGCACAACCTATTTCTAAGGTGGAACGGTCTAGCGAGAACTCTTGACCTCGTGTATTATATTACCAATACACGGTTGTGAACAACAACACCAACCTTTTGTATTATATTACCAATACACGGTTGTGAACAACAACACCGACCTTGTGTATTATAATACCAATACACGTGAATCTCACCAACCCATTTTAACAACATCCTAGTGCCTTAACCTTCCACTAGAACTCAACACATATTCTAGGTCACCATACCACATTAAAATACATCATCTAGGTTAGGCACCTCTAAGTCACCATTATTATCACACCCACAACAAACAACTATCTCTCGAACAACATATATATCTTGGCTTAAAATCCACTAAGCACAATATTAACAACCAGGCAGATCATGCATAACATAACATCAGAAAATATTCCACCACCACAATATATCACATAAGCAATTCAATAATAATCATAAATTCAATCAACCTCAGATAAGATAAAAATGTCGAAAAACCTACAATCCCCGAATCACCATTGGTTTAACAGAAAAGGTTTCCAATGTGATTTTGGTCTTGTCGATTACTCAACTACTAGTAGGGTTTAGGTCGCCCTACACAATTATCATATAATCTACTACTTATCGATTCCGACGACAGGTTGATTCTTTCCCCCGCCTGAGTTAGTACTGAAATCCCAAACTCGATGTTCCTCGTTATCACACTGCTGCTTAACAGTTTCACCTTGAGCCAAACAACATAACTATAATTAATCAAACAAACCCAACTATGCATGTTTTATGCTAGATGACAACCCCAAAATATGGCTAGGTATTTCAAAACTTCACAAACTCTTAGATCAATGATCCTTAAGCATTTATAATTATAAAACCAATGATCATAACTAAAAGAATTGAAACAAAATCCTCTAACACCAAAGGTTAGGGTTTAAGCCCATATTAGAAAAATAGGCTAGGAAATTTAGTTGGATTCAAGCTCTTGGATTTAGATCATATAGGTACTAGGGAGCTCCAATCAAGCATTAGATTTCAAAAATGAAAACAAAATCATCAAACCCTCCTTTGAGTGAGATTCGGTCACTTAAAGAAAATAGGAAAGGAAAATGCTTTTAATTACATGCTCTTGGATAATGAAAGTAGAAGACATCACAAGATCATACAAATTGGTTTCACATTAAAATGATTTTTCTACAATTTTCTAGAATTATTTGAAGTTCTAGATCTAGGAATGGAAATTTATGGAAACTTGATGATCATGGCTTGATCTTACAAAATAAATGAAGGAGAAGACTTAGATGATTAAGGAGAAGAGGTTTTACCTCTTGAAGCTTGAAGAAATGGCAAGAATTGATGAAGTTCTTCACAAATCCAATATGGTGTTCTTGGAGAAATAAAAGTGAAGAGAAGAAGATGATGAAGAAATGAAGGAGAATTGTGGGGGGATGCCGTGGGGGTGGGGGTGGGGGGTATTTATAGATTGGGAATTGTCTTAACCTAGATTAAGTTTAACTAACCATGGTTAAGTTAAGATATAAATATCTAGATATTTTCAAATAATATCTAGATATTTTAACGAAATATGTAGATATTTTCAAATAAATATCTAGATATTTCCATCCGTTCCCGGCCCCGTTGATCACCCGATTTAATGACAAAATGCCCGAACTCCGTCGAATATCTTATTTATTTACTAAATTTTTGAAAATAGCCTAACTTGTTGTAAACATGATAAAAACATTACTTTGTTTCGTTCACGAGTCAAAATTAGGTTTTCTGCTCACTAAAATTATATTGTCAGTGAAAATGCAGACCGGGTTCCATCTGAATTTTCAACCCAAAAATTTTATCGTAAGCTTCAACCCTAAGGTAGAGTATGAATATGATTTTTATTTCATAAAAATCAATCTCCATGAACTCGGATAAAAATATAAATAAATACATTTATACCAGTTAATACAGCGAAAAATATTTTTACTGAAAAAATAAAAATCGGAAAATGAAAAGTAGGGTGTTACAACCATGGTTAACACCGGAACCTTCTTACACATTCACACTCTCACAACGGATGCCCATACATCCCCGACCTCAAAGTCACAGTCTCAAGGCATTACCACGGTGTTAACTCTCAACTCATCCATACAACATAAATTCGTCATAATAACTAGCCAATCATCATTTCTCATATACCAATATAAAATAATCACATAATCACGTTCAACATATCAAGTATAGCAAATATCACATATCATCATTATAATTCAAATAGCACAGTAGCATGCAATACAGACAACCTCACTCAACATAAAATTACTAACTTAGGTATTAGGCTTACTGTCAATAAATCTACAACAACTAAACCCAAGACAAGATTAAAATATTAATTTATTTTGGTTTAGCCGTTGTCGATTATTTGACATCCTAGTAGGGTCTGGGGCACCCTACACACATGCATATATAATTACTATTCTATGCTTGCCTCCCCGACGATGTCGGTTACTTTCTCCCCACCTAAAATATCGTAGGCTAGCTTTAACACAACGAAACGAGCCCACTCCTATACTCGTCAAATCTGCCACGCGAAGTTCTACACCCTCCGGGACTCCGAAAATTCACCTAAACACATATTCATGAAGCCTGTGTTATGGGTAACCCAAATTTGAAGACGGAATTGGAAACCGATAAATGGATAAAAATATAACCTCAATACCGTCGCCAACAACATTTCAGCATAAAAAGGATTGATCGGAATTGACTCCGGAATTTCACTCCCTCTCACGGCCTTCTCTCCCTCTCTCTATGTTTTCTGCTCTATCTCTTAGTCTTTTCTTTCTAATTTACGTTAACTTTGTGATAAAGAAAATAAATATATTCACAAAGAGAATAAGTAGCTTACATGGTTCTTGGATGGTCAAGGAATGACCTCAAAATTTGCGTGAATAAATGAAGGGACACAAGCAGGAGGTGTGTCTTATATGTGATCATGGAATTGCTTGTAACTTTCGTGAGTTTGAGAGAGAAAAGTATTGAAAATGACTATGCTATTGAAAACAACTTCAACAAATTTCTATTGATGTGAAGAAAAGTCAGTTTACACAAGAGGAATCTTTGCTCTATATATAGAGGCAAAGAAAAGAAAATAGAAAAAGAATTTTGTTGTGATAAACAGAACATAAAACAGAAAGAATGGGAAAGCTGAGCACTAAGACAGAAACACCCCTAAGATGCTTATCTATACAATGGCTAGAACAACTACAATGATCAACAATACTGATCTTCAAAAACTAATACAAACTAATATGATAAGCATCCAATTAGAGTCCTATCTTAATACTCCCCCTCAAGGAGCAGTGTGGGGACCTTGAACACCAACCTTGGACAGCAACTCTTGAAATTGTTTTGCTCCTAGAGCCTTAGTAAATATATCTACTTCCTGTTGCTTTGTGTGCATGTATACACTACTGATAACTCCATTTTGTATGTGTTGTCTGATGAAGTGACAATCCACTTCAATGTGCTTTGTTCTTTCATGGTAGACAGGATTGGCAGCCAGATGCATGGCTGCTTGATTATCACAGAAGAGTTTTGTAGCTGATTTGCAAGGGACCTGTAAAGTTCTGAGAAGCCCTTGAAGCCATATGATCTCACTAGCAGCATAAGCCATTGCCCTGTACTCTGCCTCATTGGATGACCGAGATACAGTTGTTTGCTTCTTGGTCTTCCATGAAACAGGAGCTGAACCCAATTTCATTAGGTAGCCAGTTATAGATTTTCTGGTCAGAGGGCAGGAAGCCCAGTCAGAGTCACAGTATGCTGTCAGATCTAGATCATTGTTCCTCGGCAGCAAAATTCCTTTGTCTGGGGTCTGTTTCAAATACCTAAGAACCCTTAATGCAGCATCCCAATGTCCTTGCCTCGGGGCCTGCATAAACTGACTTAAAACATGCACAAAATATGTCAGATCTGGTCTTGTAATTGTTAAGTAAATAAACCTACCAATCAGCCTTCTATACTGTGAAACATTTGAATAAAATTCACTTTGGTCTAGAGCCAACTTGTGGTTCTGTTCCAAAGGAAAAGAGGCAGGCTTGCAAGCCAGCATGCCACACTCAGTGAGGATATCTAATGTGTATTTTATTTGGCACAGAAACAACCCTTCCTCACTCTTAGCTAATTCAATTCCAAGGAAATATTTAAGTCCTCCTAGATCTTTCATATGGAAGCAAGCACTCAGATGCTCCTTAAAAGCATTGCAGGAATCATTATCATTACTAGTTATGATCAAGTCATCAACATAAACTAACACAACTATAAAGTTAGTGCCTTGTGTGTAAGTGAACAGACTATGATCTAATTGAGATTCAATGAAACCATAAGAAATAAGAGATTTAGAGAGTTTAGAGTACCAATTTCTTGAGGCTTGTTTAAGGCCATAGAGGGATTTTCTCAATTTACAAACCAAACCTTCTTTAGAAGCTTGATAACCTTGTGGTAGATCCATGTAAACTTCCTCATCTAGATCCCCATGCAAGAAAGCATTACTCACATCCATTTGATGGAGTTGCCACCCCTTTGCCACAGCTATGGTTAAGACACACCTAATGGTTGTCATTTTTGCCACAGGGGCAAAGGTCTCATTATAATCCTCTCCCTCTATTTGTGTGTAGCCCTTTGCAACTAACCTAGCCTTATACTTCTCTATTTCTCCAGTAGACTTGTACTTGATTTTAAAGACCCACCTACAACCTACTGTTTTCTTACCCTTAGGGAGCTTGATTAGTTCCCATGTCTCATTTTCTTCCAGAGCCTTAATTTCTAATTCCATTGCATCCCTCCATTCCTTTTTCTGGCTTGCTTGAGCATATGATCTAGGTTCTTGATGCGTGATAGCAGCAAGGTATGCAAGATACCTTTTGGAGTAATGTGAATTGTCCAGAAAATCAGAAATGGGGTAGACTACTCCCTGTTTTGTTGAACCAGTTATGTTGGAGGCTTCTTTAGAGGCTGTGTGAACATAGTAATCCTTCAAATATCTTTGGTGGTGGCTGTCTGGTCCTAGGTTGTGCGGGGATTGGTTCTCGATACTGGAATATCATGCTCCCCCTCACTTTGTGAACCTCGGTTTAAGGTTTGTGAGGCATGTGTGTGGTAACATCTACCTCATGTTCGATTCATCTTCCTTTGATTGGTCGGACTCATTCTTGTTTCTGTGGTTCCTCTTCATCATAGAAGTGTGGTACTTGTTCATCACTGCTCTGCAGGTGATTCTCATTGATGGTTCTGTACTAGTCATAAAAGGAAAGACATTTTCATAGAAAACAATATCTCTAGAGACCATGAAATCCTTGGTTTTTAGGTTATAAACCTTCCAACCTTTTTGACCAATGGGATATCCAACAAAAATGCATTGTTCAGCTCTTGCATCAAACTTATCCCTATTCTTGGATGCATTTCTGACATAACATAGGCAGCCTAGAGTTCTCATGTGCTCATAAGAAGGAGATTTGTTAAACAGCATCTCATAGGGAGTTTTCCCTTTATTAGCAACAGATAGGAGTTCTATTTATGATATATGTTGCTGCAAGCACACATTCTCCACAAAATTTCAAGGCGAGATTCCCTTGAAACCTTAGAGCCCTAGCCACATTGAGGATATGCCTATGCTTCCTCTCAACCCTTCCATTTTGCTGGGGTGTGGCTATACAAGAAGTCTCATGAGAGATTCCTTCTTCTTCAAAGAATCTTCTCATAACAGAATTCACAAATTCGGTTCCATTATCACTCCTAACACATTTGATTTTCTTATTAAACTGAGTCTTTACCATATTATGGAAATTCATAATGATCTTACTTGTTTCAGTTTTCTCCTTCATTAAGAAAGCCCAAGTCCCTCTAGAATAATCATCCACAATAGTTAAGAAGTAACAAGAACCATTATGGGAAGGAGTATGGTACTTTCCCCATAGATCACAATTAATAAGATCAAAGGCCTCACTAGCTTTATTATTACTTTGACTAAAATTCAATCTACATTGTTTAGATCTATGACAAATGTCACAACAATCTATTTTGCTAAAATTGAAGGTATTGTTAAGAAAGGGGAAAATACACTGCAGTGCCTTATTGGAAGGATGCCCCATCCTCTTATGGCAAAGATTGGTAAGATCCTTTCCAACTGCCAGGGAAGAGCCATCCACCATTCCTTTGATCAAGTAAACTCCATCTTGAAGCTCACCCAGTCCAATCAACTTCATTGAGTCCTGGATTTCACAACAATTCATATTATAAGTAACTTTGCATTTTAGGTCATGTGTCAATTTATGTATAGAAACAAGATTGCAATTAAAACTAGGAACATAAAGGACATCATGCAATATTATATCTCTATTTAGATGATAAGTTCCCATCTTATCTACAATAACAGTATCACCAGTAGGCACAATTATTCTAAAAGGTTTCTTTATCTTCCTCACTTCCTCTAGGAGAGTGAAGATGTGGGTCATGTGGTGTGAAGCACCACTGTCTAGAACCTAATTCAGCCCTTTAATTGTGCCTACATTACCCGCCATATCATCATGGTTCATAAGAGTGCCATGAAGGGCATGTCCTTTAGCTTTTTCTCCTTCTGCACAGGCTTGATGAACAACATTACTCTACCCAGAATTTCTGTTTGTGTTTCTCTGTGACCTCTTGAAATCCCAATTAGGTGGGTATCCCACAATTTCAAAGCATTTTGCCTTGATATGCCCTGTCTTGCCGCAGTGATCACATTTCGGTCTTGGTCCATCTCTGAATCTCTGCTTGTTGTTGTTTGAGTAGAAGGCCGAGGCGGATTCAGTCTTGACGTTCCTTTCCCTTTCTGCTTGGAATCTTGATTCCTCTCTCAGTATGTGATTAAAGGTTGTACGTAGAGAGGGCAAGGGATCGAGGTGAGAATTGTAGCCTTGATGTGAGCATGCGATCCTTTGTCCAATGCTTCCAAGGAAAAGATGGACTCGGTTCTCCTCCTCTCTTTGGGTCAGGGCCCTCGATGCTCCACAAGTGCACTCCGGCAAGGGTTGGAGCTCGCTGAGTTCATCAAGATACCCCTTGAATTGGGTATAGAAGTCTTTGATATTCATTCCCGATTCTTGTTGAATCAAGCACAGAGTGCGCCATAGTTAGTGAACCACAGGTGCATTTCTTTGCGCGAATCTTTCCTCAAGATCATCCCATATCTCTTTCGCAGTGGTCGCATGCGAAATGCTAGCATGGAGTTTGGGGTCGACCGAATTCAAGATCCAGGCCAACACCATAGAATCCGCCTTGTCCCAGCTCCCAAAATTCGCAGCGTTTGAATCTGGCTTTGTAATTGATCCATTGATGAACCCTAGCTTGGTTTTAGCACGCAAGGCTGTCTTCATCGATCTTGCCCAGGTTCTGTAATTGTCGCCATTGAGGACTGAAGCAACCAAAGGGATTCCTGGATTATCAGAAGCATTCAGCAAGAAAGCTGGGTTAGGTGGATTCTCATTCACGACACCCTTTCCACTATCAGAGGCATGATCTTCCTTCTCTGATTTCTCGAATTCATTCCCAGAATCATCATCCCACTTTGATGCCATATTGAAAATGACTATGCTATTGAAAACAACTTCAACAAATTTCTATTGATGTGAAGAAAAGTCAGTTTACACAAGAGGAATCTTTGCTCTATATATAGAGGCAAAGAAAAGAAAATAGAAACAGAATTCTGTTGTGATAAACAGAACAGAAAATAGAAAGAATGGGAAAGCTGAGCACTAAGACAGAAACACCCTTAAGATGCTTATCTATACAATGACTAGAACAACTACAATGATCAACAATACTGATCTTCAAAAACTAATACAAACTAATATGATAAACATCCAATTAGAGTCCTATCTTAATAAAAAGACATGGTTCAATTATATGTGATCATGAAGGGACGCAAGCAGGTGACATGGTTCAATTATAATCAAGGAATTTGAATGAAGAAAAAAAATGACAAGGAGGAGGTGGCTTTGTTTTTATGATCATGTTTTGACTAGCATGATGTGTTACCTATTTAGTTAATGACTTTTTTCAATCTATCTATCTATTTATCTTATATAAATTCTGAAGCGAACGTCCTAACGCTGCCATTTCAACAACTCTAGCTGCTATTCTTTTCAACCAAACTGCTGACCTGTCAAACTCATGTATTTTACCCATTTAAAATCAAATAAAAATTAAAAAGCGAAGAGTCATTCCCATCACAAAGCAGGTAAAATTCGTCATGCTTAATGTTCGATTTGTGATAATTAACGCACACATCACAGAGTTTTTTACTGAAAATTTATTTACAGTCTCTTTTGTTATCATGAGCTTGCAGGTTACGTCCCCTTTTCGTTACCTATATTTTGTGTCCCACGTCTAACCCACTACACAAAACTGACAAAAAGCATTTTGCATTTCCCATTTCTCACCCTAATTGCTCTCTTCGAGTCAACATGCCTTTTAGCCTCGAGCATGCTCTGATTGCTGGTCTCTATGTGCATCTCCACATTGGTCCATTGCCATGTGCTAAATGGAACAATGGAACCCCATATTTTCTATGATTCCCTTCTTCCCCTTTCTCAATGTCTCACTCTACTGCAGGCAGGAACTCCAAATTAACTCAAGTGGCTGGATATCTCCACAAACAATTTGATTCGCAACACACCACCAGATATTTGTGTGAGCATTGTATTATTTGAGGGGCTTTCTACTATACCTGTTCTTGGTGTAGTAGACATATCAATTAGTAAGTTCAACGGCCCCATACATGCAAAGTTTGATAGTGTGTTAAACGCAAAGGCTTGTCTCTAACCACAACTTAGGGGGAAAGGGAAACATGTATGACAAATAATATGTCAGAATGAATATTTATCAAGAGGTCACAGAGAGTCAAATGTTCAGACAAGGTCCCTGGATGCAGTAAACTATGTGCTTTTGATTTTGCTTGTGAGGTGCTTGATAAAAACCCTGAATAGTGAATTGACCCAATAAATCTTTGGGATTCTGCTGATTTGTCAGATGACAAAGGAAAAGGAGATCATGTTGTCTTTATGCTGCCTTTATATTTGATAGTCAGCCACTTCAACCAAGGACTTGACTTATAGTGCTATTCTCCAACATATTGTTGCATAGAGGCAGAGTAGACTATTGTCACAGTTGTTTGTTAACAAGAGGTAACAATACATATGTCCAGATTGCATTGTATCATTTTTCTAAGGAATGATGTTATGAATTTTACTTTATCACTTGATTGACGGGAGCTTCACTTCTAACCCCATCAATTTTCTATATAAATAATAAATAAAAAAAGTTTGCCCTCCCTTTTCTTATGAATAATTATGATGTTTGTATTTTGGTATTGGTATTTGATAGGTTGTATGGTAAAAAAAAAGAATTTAGAAGTTACGTAATCTTCAATTTAACATTGAATTGGAGTACTTATTTCAATTTGTCAAGGCAGTTCATATTTAGGAGAACCAGTGACTACATTGTTTCCTTAGAATGCTTATGTGCTGCATAGTACTCATTCTTGCCTTTGATTTTACGTACTTGATTTTTGCCTACTGACTTGATTAGCAGTGCTTCGTATGAATAGTGAATATGAAAATGGCAAGTGGGAGATCATATATATTATGTTAAAGTTTCTTCAATTTTTCTTTAAATATTAAACAATGACAAGACTTCATATGCATTTTGATATATTAAACAAGCACATGAAGGTTTTTTTTTTAATTTTAATCTTCATGGAATTTCTATTAAAATATATTTGGACCTGATTTGTAGTTTTCTCATTTGGCCTCAATTGTTAGCTTCAACGAACAATGTGATTCACAAAATATCTTGCTTAATTATTTTGCCCTACATTTTTTTATGTTCTGTGTTTTCCACTTCAGCAAGTGTAATTAACAAGAATCTATTATCATAACTCTCCATCTCCTCCAAATAGATGACATGTCAATCTCTCTAATTTTCATCATTTTTATTTTACATTTTGAAATCATTTAGCTTCAATTTACATTTCCCCGCACAAAAAAACCTTATTTAATTTATTCTCTCATACTATCCCTCTTCTTCAAGATGATCTTCCTCTTTTTCTTGCTCCTCCACAAGATAGTTCTTCTTCCCTCTCTGCAAAAAGTTTTCCCTTGCTTTATGAGAAGTATTTTGGGTAATTTGAATTGTTGTTGACTTCACACAAATAGGTATGTTGTCCTACACCGATGTAATTTGTCCTACAACATGCTGTCCTAGGCCTACAATATTACTTCTGTAATGCTATGCAAGTGTTACTATGGAGGCATCAATATAAAATCTGGATTTTAATTAAACATATAGCAAAAGCAGTTTCTACTAATTCTGCCATATTCTCTTGCCATTTACTTTATTAGTGATATTGGCTGCCAGAGGATCATTAGATTAAGTTAGCGAGTAAATTATATGCTAAAAATGCAATGATACCAAAACTAAGATTATATATATATACACAGCCTTATAGTTTGATGTTACCTCTTTAACGTTTTTTCTATTAAGTGCTTTGCACCTTTTCCCTACTTTGCACCTTTTGTATTTTTTTCAGTTGCAATGACATTTTTTTAAAATTTTCTGGTGTTTTGGATTTTTTTTTTTTAAATTCGAAACAGTCACCCAGTGTTGAATTAAACAAGGTTTGTTTAGCATTGTGTACTACTAACATGTACTTAATAGGTTTTGTACTCATATTGATTGATCTAAGTTAATATCTATCTTTTTGCAGATGTTAAGGGACTTCTGACCAGTGTAGGTACTGAGAAGGAGTATGAATGAGATGGTAAGCTGACTAAGATTAATGTTATTGAAATATATGTGGATAGGTAAATTAGATTCTTTTTCTATTATGTTTTTGAAGTTTCATGCAAGAGTATTGTTTGTAGGTACTTTGAATCCTTTTCCATACTTTGTCAGAGCAATTTGGTTCATTCACCTTTCATCTTATTCCCTCTTTTTCATTGTTTGTTACATTGGAGCATTGGAATCTGAACGCTTCAACATTTCGATTACCAAATTTATCTAATTCAATCCAACAATGTCCATGATATTTAATCTGATGCGTCAGTTTTGCTTGTATCCCATGCAAACTTTGTCAATACTGCATAAATGTGAGTGATTAGACACTGAACAAAATGTGGTTATTGTGAATGATCCCTTTCAACAGTGCCTCTATAACTGTTGTATGACATTGTACAATGTGACAAGCCTACTTAGAAGTTCTTAATACCACCATAACCTCTATTACATCCATATCTAGGTTGTTGATATTTGATATTGCTGCCTCTTATGATTAGCAAAAGACATTCAACAGCTACAAAGAACAACCATAATTCTTATGTACTGTTAGATGGAAAGTTTCCAAGGATATTGATGCTGCCGACATAGTCATGAAGTCATTTAAACATAAGAATGAAAGTGAAGATGCTTCAAGTTGATATATATTTTGAGGGGTCTGTATATCTAAACCGGAAAAACATGTTTAATGTAATGGGTTGTGACTTGTGGTGGTCATCAGTTCCTCTCCAAATTGCTCAATAATTGTTGACTAAAAACCCATCCACCTATGATCAAATTTGAACTCCAATAAAAAACACATTTAGTTCATGTATATGATGTCATGCAAAAATAACGAGTTCCTACATGCATATTCTTGGTCGTGGAAAAATAAATGGAAGCCCACATTTTAATTTTTCGATCAATTCATGGGCTGAGTGATTGAGTTATTGGAGTTGTGTATATATTGTTTGCTACTTTGAATTAGTTGTATGCAATTGAGCGATTGAGTTTAAAATGATCTATTCTTGTATTAAGAATTACTTTTGTTTAGTTGAATTACTTTTATTTCGGATCAACTATTATATAAATATTGTCTTTTATTACCATCTCATTTATCATCGATTCATTCTTAATTTAATATTTAATATTATAAAATTTTTAAACAAAATTGCAATCACGCAACGCACGGGTCACGATCTAATTAATAGAATTTTGGTTGTCCTTGCCGACTAACTAGCTAGACTTAAAGATAACGATTTCAATATAAGGCTTAACTAAGATAAGTGTTTGGTTAAAAATTTGCTAGGGTAGCCGTATAAAATTTAAGGTAAGTTCACCTTTTAACCAAGTAGGTGGTGTCAAATACTAATGCTTGTCATCCTTTATGAAGTAGGAGGTGGTTAAGCTATGTTATGGTTTTACTTAACCTTAGGTGTCTTTGTATGGTTAAAAGTCCAATCCTAGTAATTTGTCTTAGTTTTTGGCCGTATGTCTTTGCTTCATTTACTAATTCCACTATTAATTAAGCATAAGTATCCATAATTAACTAATTAAGTAAGATTAGTGTTAATGAATCATGATTAGTAAAACTTGAGTTAAATTGATCACAATCAGTTAGATATAAGTAAGATTTATATCTATGGCTAATTATATTTTAATTTGATTAATGATAAACCACCTTAATTAAGGATTTAAATTGAGGTGCTTGAATATTGTTCTAAACTTACATATACGTTCGATTCTTAAATGGTTTTGATTTATCTAACCATCATCCAAAACATATTAAGATATCTTATTTTCATTTGCTATAATCAGGATGTTACAATTGGCCTTCATATGTTAGTATTTCTATGAAAAATTTGCTACGACTATTTCTTGAGTTATAACACAAATAACTTCTTGATAATAGAAGTTTTTTAATGAAACTTAGTCTAGTCACTTTTACTTTTGGTAAACGTGACCCAGTCTGATTTTTGGCCAAACTGTTTTTCCCTGTACACAGAATGAATCCTTTTGGGGATAGGATTTATTCATCTTTGATTTCCAAATCCGCTGGATGTCCATGTGAAAGAAGGGACTTTATTAGATTCATGTTTGTAAACGTGTAGTGTGAGATGCCTCGACGTCCCACTAAAGAAAACCCAAAATATTAAGGCCTAATTTCGTTATTGTCGTTAAGCGAGTATATTAAAACAGCAGAAAATTTAAAACTTAAAATATATACAACATATATACATACATACATAACATATACACCTCAAGTCCTGATACGGTACAATAGAGGGAATCCCATCAGTCGGATCCCAAAATGTACAAACTGATAATCAAACAGAAAATAAAAACAACATCCTAAAGAGACAAGACGTGCTGGCCATAGACTCTGTACTCAACTATGATGATCCACTGCTCGTCCTCCAACGTCTGGCTCATACGAGGTCCCATCAAGCTCATCCATAGCTGGCTCCCCCGTAGGATCTTCTCATCACGATCACAAAAAGAAACATATGCAATATAGAGAAGACAGGGATAAGAAACCATATAACATCAAACGTGGAAAGGGTTTAGCAACATTTAATTGAATAACGGCACACTAAACATCTGTCTCCCAAGTATAAATATATGTAACACAATCATCCTCAATCCACATCTAGGATCTTTCCTCTACCCTCCATCATGACGCAATGCAAATGCTGTATGAATAATCTCCTCAGGTATCGGCCATATCCGGATATCACAGCAATATAATAGACACGTCCCAGAGTCCCCGGCACACACCCTCGTCCATAGATGGAGGGTGCCCACGCAAAGCAATGACACTATAGCTACACAACCCGGTGCACACCTCTGGACCACAATCCAGGATGCTCATGCAATGCATGAACTATAGTTACGACTAAAATAAATCATCTCTGGACGGTCCGTCGTTAGCCTATCCCTGGGAATTCTCCCTCCGAGGCATAGACCCCACTCGACCATGTTTCAGGTCCACTCGACCATGTTTCAGGTCCCTCATATCACAGACCATGTTTCAGGTCACCCCCTAGTGCCCTAACCGGTCATCATAATCTCATAGATAACCTCAAAATAATCTCATCTCATCAATCTCAACTTCATCTCATGATAATCATCTCGGTTAGGCACTGCTATCACATATCGTATGCAATCCCCAAATACATCCTCGTGTCTCAACATAACTTATGATTTACTCAATCCTCTATGCACAATCATAACACTCATCATATCATCATAATCATCATCATGTTATCCAAAATCATCATCATATATCATCATGTCATAATATCATTTCCAAATAATAAATACCAAAATATAATAATAATAATAATAATAATAATAATAATAATAATAATAATAATAATAATAATAATAATCACTTTTAAAAATAATTACAACACTCATGATATCATACATCAAGTACCAAGTTCAAATCAACCAGTCAAACAGGCAATCATCACGTAATAAAATTATATATATATATATATATATATATATATATATATATATATATATATGTAGCGTAACGACGATAAACGCACAATTTCTATATCATCATCGGTACCACCGAGTAGTCCCCAATGTGGTACAGACATTGTTCGTTACTTGCTCTCGTGTAGGGTTTGGGTCGCCCTATGCCATTATCTAATTAAATGTAACCGCGTCGTTTCCGATGTTGAATAGTTTCTTTCCCCCACCTGGGATGTCTTAGGCTGGCTCTGGAGCAACGAAACGAACCCCCTCTCAACCTCTTAGTTGCTGCCACGTAAAGAACTAAGGCCTCTGGGTCTCCAAAAATTCACCTGAACACATCATTGTGAAGCATACAGTACAGGGAATCCTAATCTGAAAACGGAATTGGAAACCGATAAATGAATTGAAAGATAACCTCAATACCGTCACCGACTGCATTTTGGCATAAAAAGGACATAGGTTTACCTTAGCCTGGATGAGAAAAGAAAGATAGGGTAATGAAGTAGACGTCGCGAGGATCACAACGGTATAATTAGTTTCTCGATAGGACGAATGAATTGCACAAAAATCTATCTGGAATTTCACTCTCTCTCACGGCCTCTTTTTATCTCTCTCTTCCTCTCTCTTTCTCTTCTGTCTATGTTGTCTCCTCACCTTCTGACTTCTTCTTTTTCATTAACTTAGTTTACATTAACTTAGTGTACTAGCATCCTTTATGGTGAAGTAAGGTGACTCACCCATGCTACACTAGACCTAAGTGACGTGATTTTATGGCAAGGAAAGCAAGCAGCTTGCATGGTCCTTGGCTGGTCATGAAATGGCCAAAATCTGCGTGAATTAAAGAAAGGAAGGGCAGTAGGAGGCGTGGCCTTTTGGTTATCATAAAAATGCTGAAGATTTGCGTGACTTTGCAACAGTCCCAAGCAGGAGGTGTCTCCTCATTAGCATGCGGCAAAATTGAAGGTGGAGGTGTCAGGAGTTTATAAAACTGCCGTGTACCACTAATCAAAAGCCTAAAATTTTATTTGAGTTAATTTAATTAGGTTAAAACTTGTAATTGGGGTATAATTAATAAGACTAGTGCTAACTAATCATAATGGGTAAAACTTGAGTAAATTAATTATAATCATCTAGATATGATTAAGATTTATATCTATGACTAATTATCTTTTAATGTTGTTGATGATAAACCACCTTAATTAAGAATTTAAATTGAGGTGCTTCCAATAGGGGTTTTTGACGTACTTGCTTGAGGTGCTTGCCTACTGAAAAATTTGAGTTGCTTGAATTTTATTTTGAACTTGCATATGTGTTTGGATTCTTAAATAATTTTACATTTATCTAACCCTCATTCCTATCTAATTAAAATATCTAATTTTTATTCACGAAAGATAGGATGTTACATTACTACCCCCTTAAAAGAAATTATGTCCTTGGAATTTACGTACCTAAGAAAAGATGTGGATACTGCTGCTGTATATCCGCCTCACGCTCCCATGTAGCATCTCCAGTAATCTCATCCCAAATGACCTTAATCAAAGGAATATGTCTACCACGGAGTTCTTTAATCCTTCTATCTGCGATCTTAACCGGTAAAGCCTCATATTCTAGATTCTCTTGGAGTTGTATAGACTCAGGCTCAAGTACATGAGAAGGATCAGGGTAATATTTTCTCAACAGGGAAACATGGAAGACATCGTGAAGGTTGGAAAGGTAAGGCGGTAAGGTTATCTGGTAAGCTACTGGACCAATTCATCGAAGAATATGAAATGGTCCAATGAATCGAGGAGTTCTGCCAATTCCTATCTTCGGAGTGACTCTCAAGAACATGTGATCACCTTCTTGGAACTTTAAGGGTCTCCTCCTCTTGTTACTGTAGCTTCTCTGCCGATCTTGGACTTCCTTCATTTTCTCTCTTATTTTCATAACTTGTTCTGTTTTTTGTTGTATCACATCAGGACCTGACACTTGGCTCACGCCAGTCTCATACCAATATAACAGAGTCCTACACTTTCTCCCATACAGATCCTCATACGGTGCCATCCCGATGCTACTATGAAAACTGTTATTGTATGTGAACTCAATCAATGGTAGGAATTCATCCCAACTACCAACATGTTCCAATACACAAGCTCTTAAAAGATCCTCCAATGATTGAATTGTTCTCTCAGACTGTCCATCCGTCTGAGGATGATAAGCAGAACTCATCCTCAACTTTATTCCCAAAGCATCGTGTAACTGTCTCCAAAATCTAGATGTAAATCTAGGATCTCGGTCGGAGACAATACTCGATGGCACACCGTGCAATCTCACCACTTCCTTAATATAGATCTCGGTCAACCTTTCGAGACTATAACTCTCACCAATAGGTAAGAAGTGAGCACACTTCGTCAACCTATCAATGATAACCCAAATCGCATCAAACCTCTTCGGAGTTCGTGGTAATCCAACCACAAAGTCCATCGCTATACTATCCCATTTCCATTCTGGGATATCCAAGGACTGCAACAACCCGGCGAGCTTTTGATGCTCTATCTTAGCTTTCTGACATACTAAACATGATAGAACATACTCCGTCACTTCTTTCTTCATCTTTGGCCACCAAAACATCTTCTTCAAGTCTTGGTACATCTTGGTGGCTCCTGGGTGGAAACTCAGCTTACACTTATGTGCCTCCTCTAAGATCATCTTCCTAATCTCTAAGTTCTTTGGCACACATATCCGATCCTTAAACCTTAACACTCCATCTGATCCTCTCCTAAACTCTGAAACCTTACCCTCATCTATACCTCGATTCACATCCACCAAATATTCATCCTGACCCTGCTTAATCTTAAGGTCTCTCAAAAACTCACTACTGATGGTGATCATAACTAAGCATATTCTTCCCTGGATGGTATTGAAGATCAAACTCATAGTCCTTAGTGAATTCCATCCATCTACGTTGCCTCATGTTCAGCTCCTTCTGATCAAACAAATACTTTAAACTCTTGTGATCACTGAACACATTAAACTTAACTCCATATAGATAGTGTCGCCATATCTTCAATGCGAACACTATGGCTGCTAACTCCAGATCATGGATTGGGTAATTCCTTTCATGAACCCTCAATTGTCGGGAAGCATAAGCCACAACTCTTCCCTCTTGCATCAAAACACAACTCAATCCTTGATATGACGGGTCACAGTATACATCAAACTGTCCTAATGGATCTGGTAACGTCAGCACAGGAGATGTAATCAACTTCTCCTTTAGCTTCTGAAAGCTCTCTTCACACTTCTCTGTCCAAACAAAAGTCGTACCTTTTTTCGTTAACTGCGTCATAGGCAGCGCAATCTTCGAGAAACCCTCGATGAACCTCCTGTAATACCCGACTAATCCTAGGAAACTCCTCACCTCACTCACTGACTTAGGCCTCTCCCACTTAATCACGGCCCCTACTTTAACTGGATCAACAGCTATCACTTTCTTACTGATTACATGCCCTAGAAACTGTACTTCCTCTAACCAAAATTCACACTTGGATAGCTTAGCATACAACTGCCTATCTCTCAACACATGTAACACCACTCTCAGATGTTCCTCGTGTTCTTCCAGACTACGGGAGTAGATAAGAATATCATCTATAAACACCACAACAAACTTGTCAAGGAACGGTCTAAAGATCCTGTTCATGTAATCCATGAACACCGCTGGAGCATTAGTTACACCAAAAGGCATAACTAGGTACTCGTAGTGTCCATACCTTGTTCTAAAAGCGGTCTTAGGTATATCTTCCTTCTTCACCCTAATCTGATGGTATCTTGATCTTAAGTCTATCTTGGAAAACACCGAAGCTCCCTTCAAATGATCCATCAGATCATCTATCCTAGGCAACAGATATTTGTTCTTGATTGCAACTTTATTCAACTGCCTATAATCCGTGCACAACCTAGAACTTCCGTCCTTTTTCTTGACAAACAATACCGGTGCTCCCCAAGGCGAAACACTCGATCTGATGAATTCCTTCTTCATCATGTCATCCAGCTGTTTCTTCAACTCTGCCAACTCCACTGGTGACGTCCGATAAGGAGCTACTGAAATAGGTCCGACCCCTGGTATGAGATCTATAGCAAACTCCACCTCCCTCTCTGGTGGCAAACCTGGAACATCAGGAGGGAAAACCTCAGGAAACTCTCTCGCAATAGGCAGAGAATCTATACTTGAAGTCTCCTTAGCTTCCAAAGAGAAAATCATCACATACTGCTGAGAATCGCAACCCCTCATAGTTGCTCCTTCATTGACAGATACTATGCTAGAAGGCTCAATAAAAGATAAAGTCTTTCAAGCACAGTCTAACACTACATGGTTAGCCGAAAGACAATCCATGCCAAGAATAACGTCTATCTGCTGCATAGGTAAACAGATGAGATCTACAAGGAATGCCCTATTTTCAACAACTATAGGACACTGTAAGCAAACAGATATAGTGATCAAAGGATCACTGGTAGGGGTGGATACTGACAAGGTATATGGTAGCTGAGAAACGGCAAATGTAAATGATCTACGAACTCATGGGACACAAAAGAATGTGTAGCGCCTGAATCAAACAACACAGACGAGAGTCTGCCAGATATTAAACACATACCTTGAATAAGATCTGCAGATTGAGAGGACTCAGATCCTTTCACTATAAACACCCTCCCCATGGCTTGAGGTATGGCCGTCTGTCGTCCCGCTGCGGGAACCGCTCTCCCAGCTCCTTCTCTGAAACCACTGGCTCCTCTGGAATTACCAGCTCCTATGCCGGCTGCTGGTTGCTGTTATACCGCTCTCTGTCGGCAATCCTTAGTAAAATGACCTGGTTTGCCACAGACGTAGCAACCAGATCTATCTGTGTAATCCCTGATATAATGCGTACCTCCGCATCTGAAACACACTCGGGCCCTCTGCTGCTGGACCTCTCTGGTAACTGGTGCTGGTGGTGTAGATGTCTGAACGCTTTGTCCTGGTCTAATGTATGGTCCTCTCCTCCACTGAGAACCTCCATCATCTCTCCTCTGATGGCCTGCTCTGATAGGACCCCCACTACGCTGCTGCCTCTGCTCTGCAGCCTGCCTTTAGTCCATACTCTCAATGGCACTGCACCTCTCTACAAGCTCTGGGAAACTCAGGATATCCAAGGGCACTATAGCCCTCCTCAACTCATGCCGTAAACCCTCCTCGAATCTCCGGCACATCCAGTCCTCATCTGGAAACCTCTGGTAGAACTCAAAACTGAATCAGGGCCTCGAATCTGGCCGCGTAATCACCAACAGACATGTCTCCCTGCTGGAGACTCATGAACTCTCTCTCCTTCTCGCGTCTGAGTAATCGCAGGAAGTACTTCTCAAAGAAACACTCTCTGAATAGCTCCCAACTGATCAGTCTGCCCTCAGCCTCTAGCAATCTTCTCTTGCCTCTCCACCATGACTCAGCCCCTCCGGTCATCATGAAGACGGCATAGGTCACCTTCCTATCATCTCTGCATCTCATAGTATCAAAGATCTTCTCGAGCTCCTGAATCCACCACTCTGCTATCTCTGGATCATACTCTCCACCAAACTGGGGTGGCTTACCTTTGAGAAAGGTAGCCAATCCTGCATCCTCAGCATCGACGGCTCTCCTCCTATCCTGTCGCTCCTGTAACTCTGCCTATCTCTATACCCTATGAGTATTCTGCTGCGCCTGCTGCAACAGAACGGATGCTAACTCGCGGATAGTCAGAAGAGTCTCGACGGACTCTCCTCCACTTCCAATCCCTGCCTCTGACTGATAGGGCTCATCCTCTACACCCGCTATCGCTCTACCACCACCACGTCTGCCACGTCCTCGACCTCGGCCTCAAGCCATGATCCTGTTAAAAGAAATCATTAGCCCACATCAATATGACATATAATACTACATAAAACTGGAATATAAATACCACATGCCATAGAGATGTCGCATCAGACTCACTAACCAACTTCTAAGCATAGTTGTTATTCGATGTGGATTCAACTAAATGGCCAGTTCACCCTAATCACAGTGCCCACAGTCCGTTTCAGAACCGAACTGCTCTGATACCACTAAATGAGACACCCCGACGTCCCACTAAAGAAAACCCAAAATATTAAGGCCTAATTTTGTTATTGTCGTTAAGCGAGTATATTAAAACAGCGGAAAATTTAAAACTTAAAATATATACAACATATATACATACATACATACATAACATATACACCTCAAGTCTTGATACAGTACACTAGAGGGAATCCTATCAGTCGGATCCCAAAATGTACAAAATGATAATCAAACAGAAAATAAAAACAACATCCTAAAGAGACAAGACGCGCTGGCCATAGACTCTATACTCAACTATGAGGATCCACTTCTCGTCCTCCAACATCTGGCTCATACGAGGTGCCATCAAGCTCCTCCATAGCTGGCTCCCCCATAGGATCTTCTCATCACGATCACAAAAAGAAACATATGCAATATAGAGAAGACAGGGAAAATAAACCATACAACATCAAACATGGAAAGGGTTTAGCAACATTTAATTAAATAACGGCACACTAAACATCCGTCTCCCAAGTATAAATATATGTAACACAATCATCCTCAATCCACATCTAGGATCTTTCCTATGCCCTCCATCATGATGCAATGCAAATGCTGTATGAATAATCTCCTCAGGTATCGGCCATATCCGGATATCACAACAATATAATCGACACGTCCCAGAGTCCCTGGTGCACACCCTCGTCCGTGGATGGAGGGTGGCCATGTAAAGCAATGGCACTATAGCTACATAACCCGGTGCACACCTCTGGACCACAATCCATAATGCTCATGCAATGCATGAACTATAGCTGCGACTAAAATAAATCATCTCTGGACGGTCTTCCGTTAGGCTATTCCCGGGAATTCTCCCTCCGAGGCGTAGACCCCACTTGAAAATGTTTCAGGTCCCTCGTATCACAGACCATTTTTCAGGTCACCCCCTAGTGCCCTAACCGATCATCATAATCTCATAGATAACCTCAAAATAATCTCATCTCATCAATCTCAACCTCATCTCACGATAATCATCTCGGTTAGGCACTTCTATCACATATCGTATGCAATCCCCAAATACATCCTCGGCTCTCAACATAACTTATGATTTACTCAATCCTCTAAGCACAATCATAACAGTCATCATATCATCATAATCATCATCATGTTATCTAAAATCATCATCATATATCATCATGTCATCATATCATCATAATCATCATCATAATATCATGTCATCACGGAATTGGAAACCGATGAATGAATTGAAAGATAACCTCAATACCGTCACCGACGACATTTTGGCATAAAAAGGACATAGGTTTACCTTAGCCTAGATGAGAAAAGAAAGATAGGGTAATGAAGTAGACGTCGCGAGGATCACAACAGTATAATTGGTTTCTCGATATGACGAATGGATTGCACAGAAATCTCTCTGGAATTTCACCCTCTTTCACGGCCTCTCTTTATCTCTCTCTTTCTCTTCTGTCTACGTTGTCTCCTCACCTTCTGACTTCTTCTTTTTCATTAACTTAGTTTACATTAACATAGTATACTAGCATCCTTTATGGTGAAGTAAGGTGACTCACCCATGCTACACTAGACCTAAATGGCATGATTTTATGGCAAGGAAAGCAAGCAACTTCCATGGTCCTTGGCTGGTCATGAAATGGCCAAAATCTGCCTGAATTAAAGAAAGGAAGGGCAGTAGGAGGCGTGGCCTTTTGGTTATCATAAAAATGCTGAAGATTTACGTGACTTTGCAACAGGCCCAAGCAGGAGGTGTCTCCTCATTAGCATGCGGCAAAATTGAAGGTGGAGGTGTCAGGAGTTTATAAAACTGCCGTGTACCACTAATCATCAGCCTAAAATTTTATTTGAGTTAATTTATTTAGGTTAAAACTTGTAACTAGGGTATAATTAATAAGACTAGTGCTAGCTAATCATAATGAGTAAAGCTTGAGTAAATTAATTATAATCATCTAACTATGATTAAGATTGATATCTATGACTAATTATCTTTTAATGTTGTTGATGAACCACCTTAATTAAGAATTTAAATTGGGGTACTTCCAATAGAGGTTTTTGACGTACTTGTTTGAGGTGCTTGCCTACTGAAAAATTTGAGTTGCTCGAATTTTATTTTGAACTTGCATATGTATTTGGATTCTTAAATAATTTTAGATTTATCTAACCCTCATTCCTATCTAATTAAAATGTCTAATTTTTATTCATGAAAGATAGGATGTTACATAGTGGCATACATTTTTACACCCACGAACCTATTGAAGAATCTTTTTGCATACTAGATGTTCCTGTATCTTTTCGATTGAAAGAATTCTTCTTCTTATAAGGGTAAGGTCAAGAAATTTTAATTCTTGAAAATTCTTTCCATGATCTAGACCATATCTTGTGGTAGTTCGATAGAACCAGTCACTTTTGATTAATTTTACCTTATATCTTTTCAAAAAACATCATTGACATGTGACCTATCTCAGGAGTCATGACGATGGGTATCTGATCCATATCAGGATATCAGATCTTGTCGAGTACAGTGAAAAAGAGATAATATGACGTTTGAGACCTCCGCTGTCAAGATGTTAGCATCGCCATGAATTTAGGTTATGAGTTTACTGAAGGCTCTAAGAGTCTTGATTAATTTCGAGTGATCGTGGACCGACTGGCGATGTCGACACCCTTCTTACTTGTTAAGATCAATTATCCAGTGTGTAACACCCCGATTTTTCCGTTTTCTAAGATCGGTATAAGTATAAATAAACATTTATATTTTTATCTGAAACTTAGAAAATGCTTTTGGGAAAAACCAAAGTCATATTCATATCATACTTATTTTTATAAGTATACGGTTAAATTTTGGGTTGAAAATTCAGACGGAACCCGGTCTGCGTTTTCATGACAGTAAGATTTTACTGATCAGAAAACCTAATTTTGACCTGAGAACGAAATGAATAGATTTTATATCTCATTTCCAACAATATAGATTATTTTGAAAATTTTCAAAATAAATAGGTTATTATACTTGATTTCGGCGTGAAACCCTAAATCGGGTAATCGGCGGAGTCAGGAACGGACGTGCATAGACAAAAACCGACATCGGATGCTGAGACATCTTGCCACCTAAGGCAGCAAGTCACCGGAGTGAGTCATCGAACATTTATGCCGCATTTATGACGATTCCTAAATATCTAGATATTTTGTGTGCTAAAAGACCAAAATGTCCCTAGTTTTATATCAATTCTCAAGTGTGCCATAAGGTTTTTATGGTCACAATTCAACCACATCTCCTTCATTCGTAGCCACTCAATTGTCATGATGACTTTTGATTGGAAATAACCATAATACCCTTGGTCTTAAAGGAAATTCCAAGTTTGTCCCTATGCGCTTTTACCATTTTGTCCCCAAGACAGTTTTGAAGGACAAAAATACCCCCTCACTCCCTTAATTTCGTTCAGCTTCCTTCCCTTCACAGTTAGTCATTTTTATGACAAAACTCCATCTTCTTCATCACTTTCTCTCATTTTCTCAAGAACACAAAGAGAACTAAGACAAACTCTCCTTAATCATCCAAAACTGTACCGAAATTCTGACCCTTTTAAGTTCTGAAACTCAGAAACCTTTCTGCATGAAAGTTGTTCCTCTTCATCTCTTCTTTCCAACAAGCTAAAGATCATCAAAAACGGATAAGTATTTTAGGAGATATACCCAACTTACCAAAACAGCTCAAAATCCACAGCATCACACTAAAACAGTGGAAATAAGGCTCTTTACGCCCATGTTCTGATCTGAATCAAACCAAACCTTCAACATCAAAGTTGTTCGTCTCCTTCTTACCTTTCCAACAAGACAAAGTTTGTAATTTTTAGATAAGTAGATCGTGAGATATACTCATAAAACCACCACATCCTCAAAGCTGTCCCAAAAGCTTCCATTTTTAGCTAAGCTTGTTTTGATCACTCTCTTGATTTCTTCAATCAACAAGAGGTAAACCCTCATCTATCATGATCATGTTGTCTTCTCCTTCATTTGTTTTATAAGTTTATGCCATGAATCATCATCATCCAATTTCATGAAGCTTTCTTCAAAAATCTCTAGAAAGTTGTAGAAAAATCCTTTTGTCATGAAACCAATTCCTATGAACTTGTCATGATTCCTATATTCATCATCCAAGAACATGAGTCAAAAGGAAATTTCTTCCCTATTTTTCCTTAAGTGGCCGAAACCTAGCTCTTGAGAGTTAGAAGATTTTGTTTCAATTTTTGAGTTATAATCGTTGATCTTGTCTTTCTAATGCCTAAGGATTATCAATCCAAGAGTGTCTAAATTTTTAACATCTCTAGCCTAGAAAACCTATGGAGGCTGAATCATACTCCTAGGATCTAGAGTGTTTTGATTGTTAGTTTTTTATTAATTGTGTAATGTTTGTTGTGAAGGATAAACCTTGTTGGTTTGTTTTGAGTTTTGCGGAAGAAAGCCGGAATCGGATCGGAAAGTACACCGAGAAAGAATTTAGAAACTACAAGAGGTAAGGGGAGCTTACCTGAGGGATTTTACCTGATAATTATATGTGTGATTGGTGTATGATTTGTAATATTTGGTTGAGATTCATGGTGGTTGTTTAGCTTTGTGTTAAGCGGTGATTTTATCTGTGGTTAGTTATTTGCAGTTATGTATTATAGTGGTTTGATGCATGATCTGCCTGGATTAATTGCTATAACGTTATTGATAAATTGTTAATGTTGTTTGTGGATTGAAAAGCCTGACAGTGGTTGGTGCTTAGTTAGTAATGAGGTTTAAAGTGTTAAAAAGTTTTTTTTCGAGATACTGAGTTTTAATTAATGAGAAATAGTAATATAATATTTCTTAGGTTTTTGGTTAGTTGAAAATGACAAAATTTGAAAATATCATTATTTTAATGATTTATTGGTGTAAGATTGAACTATGAGTTACAGTGAGGACGTAACCGCAAAATTATTTTGTACTGTTAATTTTTATGTGCATAAATCCAATATATTATAAAAAGTTATCTTATGAAATTAATCTTCGAAAATAACTTAAGTATGATTTTAGAAAATTATTTAAGTGGAAAAGATCAAGTTTTTACTTAGACGTTTTTAAAATGCTAAAAGACGGTTAATTCCGAAAATATTTACGAAAAGTATTCTTAAAAATAGCAATAATCATTCACACATGGATTTAGTTTTAGATCACCTCTTTTCAAGTATTAAAGTTTTTCAATGACTGGTTTTCAGAAGCAAATGAGTTTCTTAGCAATTTGATAATTTTATAAAGGAATTTATGGTAGAAATGAGTTTACGAAAGATTTGACGTTTATGAAAGAGTTACAACATAAAGGATTTTCTATAAATGAGTTTTACTTAACGGTTTATTTGTTAGTCATGATATCTTGATGATATTCATGTTACAGTGTATTTGTTAGTCATGATATCTTGATGATATTCATGTTACAGTGTATGTGTTAATTATGGTATCTTTATGATATTCATGTTTCAATGTATTTGCCAGTCATGATATCTTGATGATATTCATGTTATAGTTTATTTGTTAGTCATGATATCTTTATGATATTCATGTTTCCAGAGTTTTCCGCAGCAGAAAATTTTTACTCCCGAGTTTTCTGGCCTAAAGTAGATTAATTTTTCGAAAGCAACCAGCAAATCATTTTTTAATTTATTTTCGCATGTGTTACAAAGTAATGCCCAAGGGGGGTGTTACACAGTGGAGAAGCAAATCGAAGTATGTATCATAGAACAGAACATGTTTCATGGAGTATCTTCCAGTATCGTTCCAAATGAAGATCCGAAGTTTATCAAAGTTTGTCAGTAAAATCTGTTGTAAGTGTTAAGGACCAAGTTGAGGCTGTAACACCCTGAATTTCACCCTACGTTAATAAATGTTAATATGTGTTAGACTTAGCTTATATATGCTTGTTATGCTTGTTCTTGATGTTTAAGTTCATGTTTTGGGAAGTTTAGCCTTAGAAATGTTCAATCATTTTAGAGTCCTAGTAACCTGTTTCATCGTTTTGGTCATATATATCTTGAGTTCTAGATGTCCGATTGTGGTGATCTTTGATGCGTTGGAAATCTAAGAGAATTATCTACAAGCCTTATGTTATGTGTTTTTGCCAATTAGGTTGTTTAGTAGGCGTCGCTCCTCAACCTTTGTTCTCCATGTGAACTATGTAGATCCAGAAATGTGTTTTGGGCTATAATTAAGCCCAATTGTGCATAAACCGTCCTTAACCTCCAAAACCACGACCTTAACCTAATGTTATATATCTAAACCACTCTAGATCAGCCTCCATTCACCGCTCTTTGAATTCCTAACCCTTTTCTCTCTAAAACTCTTTCAAAGGAACCCGTTGTTGCACCGTTCTTCACCGTTTCTTGATACGAGAACATCGCTACAAGTAGGGGTTCATTGTGTTTGTTGTTTGGGACTTTAGAAAAGGTAAAATTCGTTCACCTTGTCCTTTATGTTTCTTTCTTTCAAGTTCTTGATCTTTTCCTTTTGATTTCTTGATCTTAGAGTTGAATCGAGGTGTTTCTTGTCGTTCTTGAGGTAGTAGACAAGCGTTTGTGAGATGGGACCCTAGCGGACTTTCTTCCATTCCTTTTGAATTTAAATCTTCATACCAAGTATGGGGAGAAGAATAGTATAAACATTAGGCAATGGGGTAGCGTAAGATGAAGGGTTCCCATGACCCCATTGGTTGTTAAATGTTAATTGCTATCTTGTAAATGCCTATTTGCTATAATTGTTTTAGTGTTCATGATGAAGTATGCCAATTCATGTATGTTTTAATAATATGTTTCACGCTATGAATGTTGTTGGTTGTTAAGATAAATGTTGATATCAATAAATGTTGTTATTCTATGAATGATGTTGTTATACCATTCACGATAGTGTTGGTTGTTATGATTGTTTGGATAAATGTTGATATCAATAAATGTTGTTATGCTGTTATGCCATGAATGATGTTGTTATGCCATGGATGATAGTGTTGGTTGTTATGGTTGTTGAGATAAATGTTGATATTAATAAAACTCTAATTGGTTAAAATAGGGCTTTTTATTAACATATTGATTAAAGGATTAATTTCCCCAATTATTCATAAAACATAGATTCAATAGTGAGAGGTGAGGTTTATACCAAATGGTTTAGTCAAAGACCCTAGGATTGACTTAAGAATGTTTAGGGAGTTTTAGGCTCCAAGAATAAGTTGAATCTGCCCAGACAGTATGGTCATGCCCAGGAGCACGGTCGTGCTTAATAGGGAGCACGCTTGTGCTCCCAGATTGAATCTGGAAGATGGTCCCGCATTAAGCGGTAGCACGACCATGCATGGGGTAAGCACGCCCGTGCTCCCCCTACTGGTCAGAACGTGAATTAAAGGAATTAAAGGGGTGTTTACCCCAATTATCCCCAAATGATGAAATAATACACCGATCGAATGATAACATGTTAGATAACTTAATTAAAGGCTATTTAAGAATAACAAGAACAATAAGTTGGTTAAGTCGGTGTCCAATGGGTTACTGCACGTTGATAAGCTTTGGTGCTTTTTGGCGATAGTGGCCTCGATGCTTTTTGGTCGAGGTATTGATGAGTTGAACCTTAGTGCTTTTTGGCTAAGGGGGCCTTGACCCAAAAGGGTTAAGGTGTTGATGTTGATGTTGGTGATAAGTCTTGGGTGCTTAATGGCCCAAGCGAAGGAGGTGGTTGACATTGTTTGTTGTTGTGCTCATGCATCACGCAATGGAGTTGTTAGTGGGGGAAGATCAACATAGGGGAGGTCGTCCTAGAGTACGGCGATCATGGCCGTCTGCGGGTGGTTTACCCAAGGTTTGGTGGACCGTGCGTCCCCATGGTGGCGCATGCAAGGTTTGATGCGTCGGCTATCCAAGGGGTTCACCCATGGTTTGGGGGACAACCGGCGTTGGTACTTTTTTGGCCAATGTGGATATGTAACTCTGAAGTTGCCTTCCTGAGATAGTTTGGATCCACATGCATAATGGAGTAGCGGAATCGTGTTGATCCGCATAGCATACATTGGTTGATTTAATATGTTGATATAATTATATGTTGATGCCAAATGATGAAAATGCTATGTATATGATGTATGTTCATCTTGCTTACTATCTCCATGCCGATGTGTTTATATGTTTTTCTACTCCCCGTTTTCACTGTTTCTGTTGTAGGCATGTATCTCTTTATGCAAAGGAGGGTGATCAGCCAGTGGAGGAGTGACTCTAGTTAGGATTTATCAGTAGTTATAGCTGTTTTTAGTTTCAGTTTCTGTTGTATTCCGAGGATTTTATTCCGGAATGGTTATACCAGCTTTGTATGTGACATCGGGGTTGGGTTATGTTTTATGCTTTTGATGTTCATGTTTACGTTTTATCTTTTTACAACTTGTTATGTTTTTCTACGTTGAGACGTTACAATGTGGTGCTTTATATCCGGTTTTTATTTTATGAAATAAATGCATGTTTTACTTTTATATCTTTATCTTTTAACGCTTTGTATAACATGCGGGGTAGAGGGTGTCACGGGCTAAGTCCAACTGATCTCCCTCAATTCGATGGGCAAATAAGTGACGATCTATGCTTAGAAGGTTAGCTGGGAGTAAGTGTAGTTACCAAATTTTCTCATCCCTATAGTAGGATAAACAAGAGGTGATAGGAATTTGTTGAGGTATAGATATGACTGGTAAGATGAGAACCCTAAGCTCAACATCTTTAAGTAAGTTGATTTCAATAGATTTTAACATGATCGAGGCAGAGTATCATTAAGGAAAATCTAAGGTAATTATCAATGTCCGTAGTTAAGATTGATAGTATGATTTTGAAGAATTACAGGAATGTGTCTATAGTAGTTTTACCTAAGCTGAATGTGAGCGGAAAAGATGAGTTCTTGAGTAAAACGGAGTTGTTAGAAAAGTTCAAAATTTATGGGTTAGATAATCCTAACCGATGTGATTTCTTTTGGTTTTAGTTGTATTAAGATGTGCAATAATGTTCTTTTGAGGTTGATATGTATAATTCTGACATAACTTGGAGTAGTGAATTATGATCAAAAGGACCTAAGACCTAGATTAGATATCTCGGGTAAGAACTGATGTGTGTAATGTGAGAGGAATGTAAATCTTAGTTTGAATCTTGGTGTTAACAGTGAGAGTTAAGGATGTAGAGGAATTTTTTTTCTAATGGACTAGTATTAAAGGAAGGAGAGATTAAGTTTTGATTATATCTTTATGTGTGGAAAATTAAGATAAAATTGTTAAGGACAGGAAGTATGGATTGAGGATAAGGGATTAAATTTTGAGGATCAATATAATGAAGAATAAGTAATGAGATGTGTTGTTAAGTTACGAAAGTCATCTAAGGGAAAGTGAATACAGGAAGTACAATGTAGTATCTTGGGGTTAAGATGTAATTACAAGATCCTGCCTAGTTTCGAGTCACGAAATGTAACACCCCAGTTTTTACTGTTCTTCGATATCAGTAAAATATATATACATATATCTATTTATATTATTTTTGTTTGGAGTGATTGATTATCTGAATATTTATTTTAATTTATTTTAAGGGGTTTGATTTGAGTAATTTTATTTACTCATTTAAAAATATTTTATTGAGTTCGTTAACACTTCCTTGTTTCAGTGTATGCATGCTTACTAGACAATAATATTATGTTATTGTCACTATTATTATTTGTTAAGAAAATTATTTCAAATATTGTGATTGAAAGGAATTTATTTTATATTTTATTCTATTTAATTTTAGATTTGAAATTAAATTGATTTATAATTAATTGGAGATTAATTTTGGATCATTGATTTCCTTGGTTGATACATTCAACCATCAAGCTTTACTCTAATTCAAATTTTGACATTATATATTTTCACTCTTTATTTTTAGATCCAAGGACCAATATAAATTATTTTTTTAGACTAAATCTTAACCATTCATTTTTGTACTTACCAATTAAGTAAATGAAAAACAAAAATTTCCTCTCTCTTCTTTCCTTATCAGCGCACGACCCTCTCTCACACTTCTTTTATTGTTTTTTTTTTTCATTCTCCTTCTTCCCTACACAGAAACATCTTCTTCTTCCTTCTTGTAACACCTCGATTTTTTGCTGTTTTCAAATGTCGGTAATAAATATATAAGTGCTTATATTTTTATCCAAGATTCAGAAAATGATTTCGGGTAAACCACTGTCATTTTCATGGCATGCTTTATATCATATAGTTACGATGAAATTTTGGGTCGAAAATTCAGAGAGAACCTAGTCTGCGTTTTCACCGACAGTAAAAGTTTACTGCTCAGAAAACCTAATTTTAATTCGTGAACGAGATTAATAATGTTTTATCGTATTTGCTAAAATGCTGGAAGTTTTGAAAATTTTATTGTAAAAATATAATATTATATTTCCTGCGGGCGAAAACGTCGAGATATCTCTAGGAAAACCTTAGTCAGATCAATCAGGGGGTCGGCAACGGAGCTGAGATGACTGACGTGACCGAGATGACTGATGTAACTGAGATGACAAGCAATTATGACGATCCTATACGAGTCATAATGGCCATAATGGCACATTGACATTAGATATTTTTATGTTAAAAAAACCATTTTACCCCTAGTTTCACGTGAAAATTACAGGCCTTGCCATTGTGATTTTGGACCAAAATTCCCCCCAAACCCACGGCCCCATTAACAACACCATAACTTAGGCAGATTCTCATTTCATTCATGTCATCTTCATGAAAACTTGAAGTTTTCTCACCAAAGTTCATCTTTTGCCTTAAGAACACTTAAGCTTTTTTGTGAAGAACATCATACAAATCATCCATTTCTTTGATCATCAAGAGGTGATTTCTTCTCTCCTTGATCATTTAACTCTTTCTCTTCACAACTTTTATGAGTTTATGCCTTTAATCATCATGTTCTTCAATTTCTTCAAAGTTCTTGAAGCTTTCTTCAAAAATTCATAAGAAATTGTAGAAAAATCCTTAGGACTTGAAAGCAATTTCTATGAACTCATCTTGATACCTATATTCATCATCTAGAAGCATGAACTCAAAAGAAATTTCTTCCTTATTTTTCTAAGCAATGTCGAACCTATGTAGGTTAGGTGTCCATGTGTTTTGTTTCAACTTTAAGTCATGATTCATGATTTCATCTCTTATTTGTCTAAGCAAGGTCGAAACCCTAATTTTATTTGTTGGATGGATTTTTGATTCAAAGTTGTCTTGTGACATTTAAATCGAACTCTATGCTATGTATATTTGTTAAATCCAAGAGTTGAGGAAATTTTAAAATTTCTAGCCTATTGATTTTGAGAGGGCCGAAACCCTAGTTCATGGAAATAGATGAGTTTCATTCAAAGTTTTTAGTTCATGATCTTGGATTAAGTGCTTAATGTTTAGGTTGCTTAAGGATCATAAATCCACACTACAAAAAAAGAACTGTTTAGCGACCGGCATATTCGGTCGCTAAACGTTCTAATTCGGTCACTATTTAAGTTAGCGACCGAATTAGCGACCGATTCATGGTGGTGGCTGATAACCTGGTCTCTAAGCTTTTAGAGACCGAAATAATAATTCGGTCGCTAAATGGCGACCATAATTTCGGTCGCTAAATAATAAAAAACGGTCGCTACACGATTGGTCGCATTGTTTGGGTAACCATTTTTAGTGACCGATAATCGGTTGCTAGTTCGGTCGCCAATGTTGGTTACTGTTAACCTATATTAGCGACGGATTTTCGGTCGCTAGACTACAATTTGTTAATGTTAATTAAAGTTTAGCGACCGAATTATTGGTTTCTAATTCGGTCGCTAAACTGGTTTTTATTATTATTTTTTAAAATTTAATTTTTTAAATAATAATTTTTTTCTGTTTTTCTTTAAAGTTTAGCAAAATTACTAATAAAACACATCAAATTACTAATGAAATATACAATCATAAGAAATAATGAATATATATAAAAAAAATCCAAAGTGCCGTACAAGAATCGTTTAAAGTCAAAAATATGAAAAAAAATTAATCAATCATGATGAGGGGGAGGTGGAGGAATCCAATCACCCTCAGCGTCCGTACCACCGACGTCTGCTATCTGATCGTCCTCTGCAGTAGCAGCATCAGTAGCTGGCGGTGGAACTGGAGGAGTGACAGCAGGCGACACAACCGTCAGAGCATCACCCTGAGCAACTGGAGTTTGGATCCTCATCTGCTTCAACACCAGCCGCAGTGTCTGGTCCTGCTCGATGCTCGTCTGCATCAGTTGCTGGTGTAACTGAGTCAACTGTGCAATTTGGTTCGCCATCTGCTGCTCTCTCTCGCTCTTCTCCCGAAGCTGCACGTTCAGCTGCGTGATGGTGTCCTGCATTTGGGTGAACTGCTCTTGAGGGATGGTATCGGCGTAGGAAGGAGCAGGCATGCTGGATGATGAAGCGATAAACTCGCCTCCCAGGTGTCGGAGGCCATACACGTGCCCCTTCTTGTTCCTGCCCCCGACGACCTCCAAATAAATGGCATTATCGTCGACGGAGATAGGAGAGCTGGGCCCATCACCAGTCAAGGCCTCATCTTGTGACTGTGAGGCACATGATATGGCATCGTCCTTCTTCTCGTTGAAGCCCACCTACAAAGTATAGTTGAAGAGATTTAGTTAAAATTATAATCAATATTAACAAAGCATTTATAATAAATTACAAGTAAACACTAAATTGTTTTTTTGCTTACAGCATAGTTACGGGCCTTGTCATTGACCCATGTCCCCGACTTCAACTTCTTCGTCCTCTCCACCAACTCCATAGCAGTGGGGGCCTGCTGTTTCTGTGCTTTCTGTACAGAAAAATATAATCTTAAATTCAGAAGAATAATTAAAAATGAAAACTAATTAATTAAATAGTATAATAAGTCAAAAGTTTAATGTATTACCAGCTCGTCGTAGTGGGCGGCGACTGATTTAGACCCGCCAGTCCAAGTACATGTGCCACCATCAAAAGCTCGATTACGCCGAGCTGTGGCCTGGATCTCCTGGAACTTCTCAGTAGCCCAGTACTGGTCCAGCTGCCTCCTGATCTCAGGATCCACCCACTTCCCCTTATTCTTACCCTTCCTCAGCTTGTTCGTCAGATTCTTCATGACCAGTGAGCCTTTATGCTCAAATATGTCCCTGACGAGACCCTCTAAAGCTACGTCCCACCTATACTCTTTCTGCAACGTACAGTTGTTAGGAAATTCGTGTGTGTGTGTGTGTGTGTGTGTGTGTGTGTGTGTGTGTATAATGTAAATTTAATTTAAATAACTTAATAAATTGTTACCTTAAACTCTAGAAACAACTGATCCCTATGGCCCCCTGGGATGGCCTTCCATGTAGGCCATGGACCATCAAACTTGCGTCGCAGGATCTTCGATATCGAATCAGAAGGTCCCTTCGCGGGTAGAAAGTTGCATCAAAATTAGAGCATTAATAAATGTTATAAATAAATTTTAAAAACAAGTAAATAGAAATTAACGATACTTTATATATATATTTAAAAAATTAAATTAGCTTACTCGTTATCCCCCTGGGGATAAGAAGAATCCTCCTGTCGGATGGACCATGACTCTCCTGTCCCGATGATGATGATGGTCCTGTCGTAGGTGTGGATGATGAGGGTGCAGCCTGTGTCCCGACCACATGAGGCTGGGTAGGGGGTGCAAGTCCATCTCCCTGAGGTGTCCCATCCACAAAGGTGCTGGTAGGGTGGTCTCGATCTGAAGGCTGTGTGTCGGCCGGCGAAGGGACTCTCGCAACACGACCTCTGCCACGACCTCCACGATGACCCCTACCTCTAGAGGAATCTGCCATCTGTGTAAAAAATGAAAAGATGATTAGACAACAGTGTAAATAATACAAAAATAAATTACCTAAGTAGAATGACATTTACACAATGAATTATGACATAAATAAATTACCTAAGTAGAATCTCCGTCACCAAATTCACCCTCACTCTCATCAGTCTCACTTGATCGGAATGTGCCTTCGCTAGATGCGTCCAACTCGGATTGATCCAATAACTCTCTTTCAACTTCTTCCCCATTTTCGGCAATGTCCGCCATAGAATTAACAATAATGTCCGACTTAATTTGCAACGGTACGTGGGGTCTTGAAAACTCATCATCTTGGTACGTAGCATCTTTTTCAGGCTGGTTGATTACATTATCAGTAATTATACTACGAGCCTTTATCTTAATAACACTCAACCAGCCTTGATGTCCTTCAGGATATGGCGAGTAATAAACCTGATCTGCCTGTTGTGAAAAAATGAATGGGTCGTATGCCTTATTATACCTTCGAGACAGCTTAACTTGAACAATACCATATTTTTTATCGATTTTTGTCCCTACGTCAAGAGTAGGATCAAACCAATCACACTTGAATATAACTAACTTCATCACGGGGAAACCGGTATAATCGAGTTCAAGGATGTCAGTTAGAACCCCATAGAAATCATCCTCTACATTGCCATCAGTGGCTCGCACACAAACCCCATAGTTACATGACTGCATTCCTTCATTCCATGTTTTTGTGTTAAATTTATATCCATTTACAATATAAGTATTCCATGATGTAACCCATCTGTTAGGCCCCCATGCCAAATTTGTCAACAATGGATTTTGAACATTGTTTTCTGGATCTAGTACCTAAAAAATCAAATATTATATTATTCTTATACATGCTATATATTTAAGGAGATAAAATGTATTGCAACAAATGAAGATGCTTAACCTACATATTTACTGAACCACGTAGCAAAGTGAGAAGTAATTTCTCGATCAACTTGATCGTTTGAAATGTCAGGTTGGAGATCCCTTAGAAAATTGTCGTACATCCTACATATGGGAGATTAACAACAGGACAATTAATAATCATAAATGTCAATTGAACTTATAAAAGACATTGTAGAAACTTACTCTAAATATGGCGCCACCTCTTCACAATTTTGAAGGATATACAGATGAGCAGCATTAATGTCACGCTGCTCCAAGAAATATCCTTTTGTTTTGCCACTAAATCTGCTCGGGTAGTTGAATATTGATATAGGAGGACTAGTTGAACTTCCTTCGCCCGAACCAACATTTCTAGGCATCATTGTCCTTCTCGTGTTAACTTCGTCCGGATAGTAATAAGAGGCAAAAGTGGAAGTCTCCTCTACTAAGTATGCTTCACAAATGGAACCCTCCACTCGTGCCTTGTTCTTGACTTTGTGTTTAAGGGAGTGCAGGAACCTATTAAAGAGGGATACATACAAATAATTACTAGTTTTAGGGAAAGCTAAACTATGATCTCGTGTTCATGAATTTCATATGTATTAAGTAAAATAGTTGATGTTGTTTACCTCTCAAATGGATACATCCAGCGGTATTGGATTGGGCCACTAACTCGTGCTTCGTAAGGTAGATGAACTGGCAGGTGTTCCATGGAATCAAAGAAACTCGGCGGGAAGATTTGCTCCAGCTTATATAACAAAACGGGTATCTTGACTTCCATATCCTTTAATTGATTCACATTTAGTGTTGTCGATGTAAGCTCCCTGAAAAAGTGGCTAAGCTCAACAAGTCGGTTCCAAATTTGCTTCGATAATGCGTCGAACGCAATTGGAAGCAACCGTTGCATGAACACATGGCAATCATGACTCTTCATTCCATGTAACTTTGATTCCTTAATGTCAACACATCTACCCAGATTGGAAGCATACCCATCTGGTAACTTTAGTTCTTTAACCCACTTACAGACGACCACTTTCTGTGTTTTGCTTAGTGTATAACTTGCCTTCGGTTTGATAAGTCTGCCACGACCACCGTCCAGTAACTCAAGCTCCTTCCGATTACAAATTTCAGCCAGATCCAATCGGGCTTTATTTGTATCCTTTGTCCTCCCCTTGATGTCCATCACAGTGTCAAACACATTCCTCTCAGTATGCATGACATCAATGTTGTGACGGAGTAGCTGCATCCTCCAATACGGCAACCTCCAAAATATACTTTGTTTTGTCCAATTATGGTGGACGCCATAATCAGGAATATGTTCTCCTTGGGATTCATGGACGAGCAGTAAGTACTGTACTCTGCGCCATACATTAGGACCAGTCAAACGTGGTGGAGGCGGTGTTGTCTCCGCACAACGCTTCTTGAATGCATTCTTGTTCCGCCTATAAGGATGATATTATGGAAGGAATTGACGATGACAATCAAAATATGAGATCTTTCGACTGTTTTTAAGCATGAATGCCTTCGATCGCTCCATACGTATTGGGCATCCAAGCTTCCCCGCGGTCATCCAACCCGACATCATCCCATAGGCGGGAAAGTCGTTGGTCGTCCACATCAAAGCTGCTTTCATGATGAAATTCTGCCTCAAAGATACGTCATATGTTAACACACCATCATTCCACAGCATCGTCAACTCATCTATCAGCGGCTGCAAGTACACATCAATCTTACCTTTTGGATTAGACGGACCCGGGATTATGACTGTTAGGAACATAAACTCCTGCTTCATGCACATCCATGGGGGAAGATTGTACGGAGTCAGGATAACCGGCCAACAAGAGTATGCTTTTCCAGACTACCCAAAAGGATTAATTCCATCAGTAGATAACCCCAATCGGACATTCCAAGGGTCCTGCGAAAATGCCATATGAACCCTATCAAAATGCTTCCAAGCTTCTCCATCAGATGGATGACACAAGACATCTTGCTCCCTCTCATGCTCAATATGCCACCTCATGTGAGCTGCAGTGGCCATCGAAGAGTACAATCTTGTAAGTCTTGGCACGAGCGGAAAATACCACATCTTTTTTAGTGACCTCTTCTTCTCAGTGCCCATCCTAGTGGTTGTCTTATACCGATCCACACCACAAAATCGACAACTTGTTATGCTTTCCGCTGAATCATCCTTATAGTACAACATACATCCATTCGGGAAACAATCAATTTTCAAACACCCCAGACCCAAATTTTCCACAGACTTCTTGGCATGATAAAAAATAGTAGGCATCCGATTGTCTTCTGGCAACGCCTTGGACACTGACCTGGTGAGGCGATTAAAACAGCCTTCTTGCATATTGTAGTCAGATTTGATACTCAACCATTCCATGCACATCGACAACTCCGTGTACTCCCGACATCCTTCCCACAATGGAGATCGTACAACACTCAACATATCATAGAATCTTTGAGCTTCGGGATTCGGATTCTCCTCTATGTATTGGGAACCCATTCCACCATCTTCTCCCCCATCTTCTTCTAGTACAACACCAACCGATGGTCAAGCATGATCCATTATCATCTGCTTATATGGATTCAATTCTTCCCTCCGGTCACCACTTCCATAGTACGAACCTTCAAACACAATCGGGTTTAAATCAGGCAACGTCTCACCATGGTTACTCCACCAATAGTAATCAGGCATGAAGCCCTTCTCATAAATATCGGCTACAACTCCATCCACGCTTTTGAAAGATTGACACTTGCATCTTTTGCAAGGACACCTCAAATGTTCACCGTTCAGCCATATAAATCTCTCCTGGCTAACAACAAACTCTATAAACTCACCCACTCCAACTCTATACTCTTCCCTAAGACATTTATTTCGATCCAACCTACGATACATCCATTTCCGATTCTCCGGAATATCCATTGCTGGCAATTAAATAGCCTGACCAAAAAAAAATTTGACACTTATATATTACGGTGCATTCCAATAACTCCATCAATCTCGTTCTTATGACAAGGTATGAACCTATCCCATTCGAGAAGAAACCTTTACCACACTCGGCTAATAATAGTTATTCCCTTATTCAAATACCTTATGCTTAACAAAATTTCGACAGCATTTCCCATCGGTCTCCAAGTACACGACTCGAGCACGGTGAGCATCACCGCGATCAAGTATGCACCAGGAGAACAAAAGGAAATGCATCAGACCGAGATTTCAACAAATATATATAAGGCATTTGAACATGGAAATGACTATTGTGCGAGTGTGAAAAAGTTTTTTCTCAAACTGTCCCACTTGGACAATTCAAGATTCAATACAATGAGCATGCATACCTTGATAAGTTACGCATGCTCATTAATATTTAATCTCAAATAGGAAACTAAGGCTTTCGTAAATTAATTATTAACTCTAACATAAAATAAAACCATTAACCTATAAATATTGCAACATTGTTGAGCTTATATAAATTGCAGCGTAAATCAATACAAACTTAGATAAAATATTGTAGCAAACATCCTATTGAGCTCCGCTCTCCACTAACAAGTAGCAGTTAATTGTCAAACACATGCATAATTTCTAAATTATCAGCACACAACCAGCATCCCGCCTTTCGGACAGGATCACATCCAATTGAGCTCCGCTCTCCACTAACAAACAACACATATTGACAAACACATCCATAAACATTAAATTATCAGCATACAATCAGACAAGATCACATCCTATTGAGCTCAGCTCTCCACTACCAAACAACACGATAATTCACATAATACATTACACTGAGTGTTCAGAGAACTTACCTGAGAGAGAAAACACAACCGAGTAAGGGTAAGGGGAGGAGCCGGAGACAACAGAGAGTGGAAGAATATGACAACAAGGACCTATCGTGCATAAACGAAATTAGTCCTTTCAAATCAAATCACTATTCTATATATACAGAATCCAGTACAACCATTTATAAGACTAGAAACACATAAATTAATATAAAATAGAATCAATAATATACGGTTACAAATTTAGAACAACTTGCAACTTGGTATGAGTGTTATCTATCAGAATCAAGTGATTCCTTTTATTCTTAAGTAATCCCTTACTTCCCAAAATAAACTTAGCATATAGAAATATCACCTCACCGTGTTAGTTTAACTTTTTCCAAAGTACACCTCTATACCCATCTATCCCCCTCCATAGGAATAGTTGCCCAATCTAATGTTTTTTTGTCTATGCTTTAATTAATAAATCATTATGACCTTAAGTCACTCACTTAACATTAAACAATCATGTGCCTCTGTTAACAAACATGGGGAAAAATCACAAATAAAGAAATACCTAACTAAAGCACATAATCCAAAGCACCAAGTAGTAAGCATACTCAACTTACAACAACAAAAGACACACATGGTTAACTGATCCTCCTACCTAAGTCTCTAACCAAAGAGACAAGGAAGAGCACGTTGAAAATAATAATAGCAATAATATATATAAAAACATAATCTGTGCACCAAAAAGTTGAATTACTACTGACCTTTAACATCAGTTCATGAAGTTTGAAGAAGCTGAAGCTACTCAAAATATATAATTCTATCTATCTTTTTGGCGTATTCTTAGCTTCTCATCTCAGTACTCAGTAAAATGGATTGCACCAAATTTCCGGACAAAGTAAGTTGTTGTAAACATCAATGTACTGATGAACTTTGTTTATATGTTCAAACATGACTGCAAACCCATTTTGAGTCCTAAACTCACTTATGGATAGCAGCAAAAAAATTGTTATTTATATGTTTTGCCAAAAATCGGTTTGAGTTTTTCAACTCCTTTACTCTTACCACAGTAGCCTTAAACATTAATCCCTTCTCATATTCACTTAAATCAATACGAAGACGCAATCAAAATCACATTAACTCTTTTGAACACTGTTTTAACATTAAAATATTTAAAAACATAAATCAATTACTACAGTCTCATTTCTAATTAAATCCTCAAGTGTAAAACTCAATTTTTCAAATGTGCAAACAACCCAAATTCACATTGACACTGACTTATGTTTATATACATTATGCCTAACTGATAAATACTGACACAACATTTAAACAAGTTGTTTCAAGCATGAATTTACTGATCAAAATCCACACAACAACAATTGAGTAATTTGACATAACAGAATATGATAGCAGGGCAGTGGAAGCAATAGAGAATTTAGGGTTTAGGGTTTAGCAAATAAAGAGAAATGGAAGCTTACGCTTTGAAGAGAAATGGAACCACAATCAGTCACCAATGCAAAAAGTGGGGGAGAGCTGAAAACACAAACCAGAGAAGTCAGAGAAGATGAGAAAAACAGGGAGATGGGGAGGGGGTTGTGCACGATGGGGAGAGGGAGAGGGAGAGGGGGAGAGGAAGAAGGGGGGTTTAACTTACCTTGGTGGTGGCATTGCGGTGGTGACTTTGCCGACGCAAACAGTGGCCAGAGGAGGGAGGAGGGGTGGTGGCGGATATGGGGCAAAGGGAAAGAGGGAGGCCAAATGGGGAGAGGCGAATGGAAAGGGAGGAGGTGCAGAGTGGTGGTGGTTGCATTACGGTGGTGGCGACCACGGTCAGACTGCGACAGAGAGAGGCGGGCATGGAGGGGTTGAGGGAATAGAGAGGCTTGAGGGAACAAAGAAGAAAAACGCAAAAATAAGGAAGGAAAGAGGGCTCTACACGATTTAGGGATTTCTGCTTTAGCGACCGATATTTTTGGTCGCCAATCCGTCGCAAAAATTTAAATGTTAAATTCGGTCGTAACTTTGGTTACTAAATGGGTTAATTTGAAATTTGAATTCATAAATTTAGCGACCGATTTAAAATTCGGTCGCTAACACACTCTATTTTAATTTTTTACGCGTCGCTCGCACCGATAAATAATTTTAAGCATTGCATTTAACTCGGTCACCATTTCGATCGCTAAAAAGTCATAAATTTTTTACTTTTATTTTCCTTTATTTTGAAACCGAAATAGAGACCGATAGCTACGCTCTATTTCGGTCGCTATCTCGGTCGCAATATCAACTCTAATCAGTGTTTGATTTAGATCCTACAATCGATCGTCATTTTGGTCGCAAACAGCAACCAACAAATTCGGTCACTGTTTTCGATCGCTAAATAACCTTTTTTTTTGTAGTGCCATATGTTAGAAAATTTTTAACTTTCCTAACCTAGAAATTTAGAAGAGGTCGAACCCTAACCCTCTTGAATAAGTGTGTTTTTGTTTGATTTTTTTTTTTTGGTTGCAATTCGTTATGAAGGAACCAATCGGATTGAGTTGATCTAAGCCGATTAAGGAAACCGGATCAAAATCGGAAGGTTGTTTGAGAACGTTATTTTGAATCTCCAAGAGGTAAGGGGAGTTTGCTTGAGGAGTTTAAGATAATCGCATGTTAGTTGTTTGAGTTGTCTGTATATTATCCATAATAATTTCCTGTGATTGAAACTGTTGATTGTTAATTATTGATTTGATTATGTGTTTAATTGAGTTTTTGTGATATGTGGATTTACATGATTATGATTAAATTGTTAAATTATAATTGTGATGCATGCCATGAATTGGATGTATGTTATGCTACTCTGTGATGAAATTATCTGTTGTTGAGTGATAGATTGAGAAACCTGACATTCGTCAGTGTTCAATTTAATTTGAGGATAAAAGCTTAATAAGCTTAAATAATTAATCAAAGCGATTAATTGTGGAATTTTGAGAAAAAGTGAAAAAAAAATGTTTTAATATTTTTACAGAAATTGTGTCAATAAGTGACAGTAAGGGCGAAACTGTGAAAAATTTTCACAGGCGCTAGTTTTTTCAAAATAAATTCAATTTTATTATAAAATGTTATTTAAAGTGATTAAGTTTCGAAAATAACGTAATATAGCCGTCAGAACAATTACTTATGACAGAAAAGTCATTTAAGTTATAAAAAGAATTATATTAAAAAAATTGAGAAAAAGTTTTATTTTATTATTATAAATTTTATTTAGAAAGGACTTTTTAAAAAGTTGAAGTTTATTGAGAACGCTTTTCAGAAATAAAGTAATTGGAAAGAAAAGAATTTATCAATGATTTTCAAGTTTTATCAACGTTTTAACAGAAAAGGATTCTATAAGAGGATTTTATTCAGTGAAATCATTCCGTTAAACTTGGATAAGTTTTTGGAAGTTTGGTTTTGTATTTGTTTTTCACTGAGCGAAATGTTTTGAAAAGGATAAACGAACCTAGTGATCGAGACGTCGGGGTTCTAGTGTTCTGTGGACACGTAGATTAGGGATCTTTGCCATTGGACTGAGTGTCCGTCAAAGGTTTTGTGGACTGTGTCCTAAATTTGATGTGGAAAGTGTGAGTTCCATATCCGCGAGCCTAAGACTAGTGCATCAGTTTGTTGTTTCTTTTTCTATGTGGAATATATATATATATATATATATATATATATATATATATATATATATATATATATGCGTTCAGATGGATCCGGACGCAGTGGATCTGAACTACTCGGGGGTCCGAGCCCTGATGTTTGACAACGCTGATCAAGGGAACGTCTGGGTGATCAATCCAGGGTCTCAGAGTGCTACCTACACTGGTCCGATGAGGACACTCCGAGGGACTGTAGCAAACGGACCACGGCAGCTTATTCATAGTAGGGAAATGATCGAGGTTTCACTACCTCCCATTTGGATAATCTTACAGCATTTGGTACGACACGGGACTTACAGCCTCAACCACCTCCGCACGTTCAGTCTTTACAGCAGGTAGCTCCGGAGTCACCTCCTGGGCCTATAGTCTTGATCCCGGAGGAGGCACAGGTGGAGATGGAGGAGGATTCTGATGAGGATCCGATGGTTGATCCAGACTATGTTCCTCTGGAGGATGGAGTAGTCCCGGATATTGGAGGGGGGCTGATGTATCCTCTCCAGATACACCTCTTGGAGGTGGGGGTATCTATACTGGACTCTCCAATGGGTTTCTGTAGTGGTAACCAGCTGTAGGGTGTAGTCTTTTTGGGTAGAGTGGGATTTTAGATAGTCTAACTTATTGGCTACTGAGAGCCATCTTTTTTAGTAGTGTTTTTCAGACTCCCACTATGATATAGTTATGTTATTTCAGTTTGATGTGATATATGTTTGACAGTAGATGGTGACCTGGTAGGAAAAAGGTCTTATGTAAAACTTTGATGATGCATATATATAATATATAGCGATGTATATTATGTGATGGTGTTTGGGAGTGTGTACAGTAAAGAAAAAGGAAAAAAAATTATCATCATTTTGACAAGAATAAGTAATTAGTAAACTTATTTTGTTTTCCCAAGGAAACCAGCAAAGTAATATTTTCGTTAAGTTTGATTTTTGCAACATGTTACGTAAATCTGATACCCTGGGAATGGGGTGTGGCATTAGTGGTATTAGAGCTGGTCGAGTCTTTCGGGAAATTTTTAGGAATAGGTATGTTGTGTGACCTCTCAAAGAGACTGTTTGAATTACTTCTTAGAAGTAATGTGTGATACTTAGTAAATTCATGTTTCATTTTCTGGTTACCATTTAACTGATTGTGTCTTGTAGGTCAGTTATGGAACCCTAAGGTGCACTTGGACGTGGACGCGGCCGTGAAGAAGTCATAGAGGTGGACGTGTTAATGACCGAGGAAATTTTGTGGAAAGTTATGAGGAAGAAGGAGGTATAGACTTTGCTGCACAAGCAATGGTGGAAGTTACCGCTGCTATTACACAGCAAACTGCTACAGTGGCTGCCCATAATTTACAGGAACAACTTCGAGCTGAACAGGATGCTGAGGGCAGAGGTCTTACTACTTTTAGATGCCAGAATCCTCCACAATTTCATGGAGATGTGGATCCTATAAAAGTTGACTTACGGATTCAGGAAGTGGAGAAGATCTTTGAGTTGATCAATAGTCCATAAGGAGTGAATGTGCCTTATGCTACTCATCTGTTGTTAGGGGATGCTGAGTACTAGTGGAGGGGCACTAGGTAACTACTGGAAGCAGAGAATCAGGTGGTTACTTGGGTGATATTTAAGAACATGTTTCTGAGCAAGTATTTTCCATAGAGTGCTCGAGCAGAAAAGGAGCAAGAATTCTTACGTCTGTATCAGAGGGATTTGTCTGTAGGGGAGTATGCAGCCAAGTTTGAGTCACTTGGCAAATACTTCCGCTTTTTCCAAAACAATCCAGATGAAGATTGGAAGTGTGAGCGTTTTGAAGCAGGATTGCGATTTGAGATTAAGGAGTCTATATTACCATTGGAAATTAGGAATTTCCAAGCTTTGGTTGAGAAGTGTAGGAAAATAGAGCAAATGAGGAAGGGAAGAGATAGCAGAGGAAATGTGGGAGGACCATCAAAATCTAAGGGTCAATTTCAAAACCAGAAAGGAAAGCAAGTCCAGAACAAACCTTATTACCGAGCACCGGGGAATAATCGAAATCAACAATCATACCATCCTGTAGCTGCTGCATCAGGTGTTGGAAGCTAGAGGAATCAAAATCAAGGCCCAAACAGAAAGTGTTACAAGTGTGGAGATCCAAATCATTTAACGAACAATTGTCCAGTTAGGGGACCAAAATGTTTCAATTGTGATCATATGGGGCATCTAGCTAGAGACTGTGGTATGCCAAGGACTGCACCAGTTGTCAATACTGTAAAGACCAATAAGCCGACAGCTAAGGGAGGAGATTACACCATGAGTGGTGCCGAGGCTTCTAATTCTGACGATCTCATACAAGGTAGTTGCGACATAGCTAGTAATCTCTTAATTGTACATTTTGATTCGGGTGCAATGCATTCCTTTATTGCGATGGATTCTGTGAGACATTTGAAATTACCTGTTTCCTCTTTATCCTATGACTTGATTGTTTCAACCCCAACTGCTAAGCCAGTTACCGTAAATTCTTTACGTCTGAACTGTCCTATTATCATTCGGGATAGACATTTTCTTGTTGATCTGTTATGACTGCCTTTAATATAGTTAGATGTAATTTTAGGCATAGATTGGTTATCTTCCAACCATATCCTGTTAGATTGTGCTCATAAGACTCTAATTTTTCCCAATCCTGAGATTTCTAGATTTTTATCTACTAACCAAGAAAGACATTTTTCGAAAGAAAGATATCAGGGATACATGCTTTTAACTAAATTAGAAGTCGAGAGGGAGATCGATTTGAGTACGATGCCAATAGTAAGAGAATTTCCGAATGTGTTTCCTAACGACATTCCCGGTTTGCCGCCACTAAGAGAGATAGAATTCTCCATCGATTTGGTAACAGGAGCTGGACAAATTTCTATTGCTCCATATTGGATGGTGCCTACAGAGCTCGTTGAATTGAAAACTCAACTGGAGGACCTTTTGTCAAAACAGTTCATTCGACCAAGTGTTTCTCCGTGGGGAGCACCAGTTCTTCTAGTGAGAAAGAAAGACAGAGGTTCAAGGCTTTGAATGGATTTTCGACAACTTAACAAAGTGATGATTAAGAATAAGTAACATTTACCCTGTATAGATGACCTGATGGATCAACTGCGAGGAGCTGTTGTGTTCTCAAAGATTGACTTGAGGACAGGTTATCATCAGATTAGGGTAAAAACTGAAGATATACCAAAGACTGCGTTCAAAACTCGTTATGGACATTATGAATATCTCCTAATGCCGTTTGGAGTGACGAATGTGCCTGCTATCTTCATGGACTACATGAATCGGATTTTTCGTCCGTTTCTTGATAAGTTCGTTGTTGTGTTCATTGGTGACATTCTTATTTACTCTAAGAGTAATGAGGAACATGAAGAACACTTGCGGCAAGTTTTACAAAGTTTTCGGGACATGTGATTACCGAAGAAGGTATTGATGTCGATCCTGCAAAAGCCAGTTACAATATAAGATTTATTAAAGGATTTTCCAAGATAGTTGCGTCGTTAAATTTACTTACAAGGAAAGATCAACCTTTTGTATGGACAGACAAATGCGAAGAGAGTTTTCAAAGGATTAAGGAACAATTGACAACCTCGCCAGTGTTAATACTACCTGACCAAATGAAACTTATAAGGTATATTGTGATGCTTCGCATCAAGGTTTAGGATGTGTGTTAATGCAACATCAGAAAGTCGTAGCTTCCGCATCGTGTCAGTTAAAGACTCGTGAAAGAAATTATCCGACACATGATCTGGAGTTAGCTGCGGTGGTTTTTGCACTAAAGATATGGAGGCTTTACTTGTACTGAGCAAAGTTCGAAGTCTTTAGTGACCACAAAAGTTTAAAGTATCTGTTTGATCAGAAGGAACTCAACATGAGATAGAGACGTTGGATGGAATTTCTGAAAGATTACGATTTTCAGTTACAGTATCATCCTGAAAAAGCTAACGTTGTAGCTGATGCACTTAGCCGGAAAGCCATTCATATCTTAGCTATGATGGTAAGGGAACTGAAGTTGATTGAGAAGTTCCATGATCTCAATTTGATTATGGAATTAAATAAGGAAAAGATCAGTGTGGGAATGATCAAAATTTCTAGTGGATTAATGGAAGAAATCCGAGAACAACAAGTTGCGGATGCTTATATTCAAGAAAAGAAGGACTTAATGAAATAAGGAAGAGTGGCAGAATTTAGTTTGGGACCAGATCAAATCTTGAGGTACAATGGACAAGTGTGTGTGCCTGATAATCCTGAGATGAAAAAGATGATTTTAGAGGAATCACACAAGAGTAAGTTAAGTATTCATCCTGGATCAAAGAAGATGTATCAAGATCTGAAACAAAGATTTTGGTGGCCAGCCATGAAAAAGCAAGTAGCAGAGTACGTTGCATCGCGTTTGACTTGTTAAAAAACGAAGGTGGAACATCAAAGACCTGGGGGTATGCTTACATCATTAGATATACCAGAATGGAAGTGGGATAGAATATCATTGGATTTTATGGTAGGATTACTGTGAACTTCCAAAGGTTTTGATTCAATTTGGGTGATTGTCGACAAGCTAACAAAATTGACACATTTCTTACATGTTAAGATCAATTACACCATTGAAAAATTGACTGATGTTTACATCAAGGAAGTGATTAGACTTCATGGAGTACCATCGAGTATTATGTCAAATCGAGATCGAAAGTTTACTTCACGTTTCTGGGGAAGCTTACATGAAGCTTTAGGAACCAAGTTAAGATTAAGTTCATCATATCATCCTCAGAACGATGGACAAACAGAGAGAACAATTCAATCGTTAGAAGATTTGCTGAGATCATGTGTTTTAGACCGTCGTGGAAGTTAGGATGACCTGTTACCGATGATCTAATTCACGTATAACAATAGTTTTCATTCAAGTATAAGGATGGCTCCCTATGAGGCTTTGTATGGGAGAAAGTGTCAAACACCTGTGTGTTGGTATCAATATGGAGAAAGCATGATTTTAGGTCCTGAAATTGTGTAGCAAACGATGGAAAAGGTTAAACAAATCCGTGAAAAGATGAAAACAGCACAAATTGGGGAGTTATTCGGATCGGAGAAGACGACCTCTCGAATAGCTGATGAGGAAAGAGTTTATACAATCTATTGTGTCACCGTGGGGAGCTCCAGTCCTGCTAGTAAAGAAGAAAGATGGAACTGTTAGGCTGTGTGTGGACTTTCATCAGTTAAACAAAGTCACGATTAAAAACAGATATCCTCTTCCAAGGACAGATGATCTTATGGATCAGTTGTGTGGCGCAACAATGTTTTCAAAGATAGATCCGCGGTCAGGATACCACCAGGTATGAGTAAAAGCAGAAGATGTTCCTAAGACAGCTTTTCGAACACGCTATGGGCATTATGAGTATTTGGTGATGCCGTTTGGAGTGACGAATGCACCTGCTATATTCATGGACTATATGAATAGGATCTTTCGTTCCTTTTTGGATTAGTTCATAGTCATCTTCATTGATGACATTCTGATCTATTCTCCGGACAGGGAGACTCATGCTGAACACCTTAGCATTGTTCTTCAAATCCTGAGAGAGAAGAAGCTCTATGCGAAACCAGAGAAGTGTGATTTTTGGTTGGATCAAGTTCAATTCTTGGGTCACGTAATATCCCGCGAAGGAATCGCTGTGGATCCGATGAAGGTCGAGGCTATTTTTGAATGGGAAAGACCGACAACGGCAACAGAAATTCGTAGTTTTGTGGGTTTGGCTGGCTACTACAGGAGGTTCATTGAGGGATTTTCCAAGATTGTAGGACCTCTCACCCAGTTGACTCATAAGGACCAAGCGTTCGTGTGGACAAAAGCCTGTGAGAGAAGCTTCCAAGAGCTGAAAAGGAGGTTGACAACTGGTCGCGCTGTCGCGCACGCGCCAAAAAGGACGAGCGGGTTTAAAACTGTAGTGTAGTGCGACAACTCGGATGTCGTCTCTCAAGGACTCTGAGAATATTATCTTTCACAAAAATCAGTTTTTGGGGGGGTGGGGGGGGGGGGTTTGGATTGGAGTGCAAATAAGAAACAAACAAAACAGAGCAATCAAAAACAAGGCAGTTGAAAAGAGATTATCAATTATTAAACAACGATTAATCTACTGTCAAGAATTCCCAACTATCCTTGGTTAATGTAATCCCAAGCCCTAAGCAGATTCTAATCCCCTTTCGATTCTGATAACAACTAACAACGTAATTGCTACTATGGATGCAAATTCCTATTCCCGAAATAACAAAGCGGGATTAAGATCTCATGATAGAACGATCATGAATGAACACACGCGAATTAACAAACGCGATTATGTATAGGAAATTAACATCACTGAAACAAATCAATACAATATTACACACTCCTGAAATAACAAACAGAAATATGAAATATGGTATTGAAAAGGGAAAAGCAGTTAAAATAGGGATTACATAACCTCAAGTATATAGGATCCTCAAACAGTAGACTAATCCTAGGACTTAGTTCTCCATGGCAAAAGCGAAATCACAGAGAAAAATGTATATCAGAAAATTGGAGAAGCAAAAGTCTTTACAAAATGTTCAGAACAGCCTTTTATACAAATTCAGAATTCAGATGGCTCGCGAGGCGAACAAACATTCGCGAGGCGAATTTCATGCAGAGTCAGCAACCTTTGGCATTCTCGCGAGGCGAAATACTTGCTCGCGAGGCGAGGATATGAAGAGTTTTCTCCTTACGCCCGTTATGGCCATCAGGGCCTAACCGTGATGCTCTCTGACTTCCAGATTCGCGAGGCGAAGGGATGCTCGCGAGGCGAGACTCTTCAACTTCAAAACTGCTACGGCCAAGACCTTCAACACGGGCAAGCCGTGATCATCTCTGACTTTTTCAGGTTTGCAAGACTCGCGGGGCGAGACCTTCTTCGCGAGGCGAACCAGAGACTTAGCAATTTCTTGGAACAGTCAGGCTTCGGGGTCGCGTGGCGAGCGTGTCCTTCGCGGGGCGAATCCCCTGAACTTTATTTTCTCAGCTTCTACTTAACCTGAAAGTAAGGAAATAACCATAAGTGTATTATTTTGACTTAAAACTAGCTAAATTAACTTAAAACTACTCTAGAGACTCAAAACCTTGCTTGAGGACAATCTAATCTAATTTGGGTGAAAATACGATATAATTTGCACAAAACCCTGGTCATACTAGCTATAAAACTAGATGAGCCAGAGGCTTATCAAAATACCCCAAACTTAAACTTTGCTTGTCCCCAAGCAAACTAAGACTCAAAAATCAAAAAGACTCAAGACCTGGCAAGCTCAAAAGATTCAATCAACATTGCACACATTCAAGCAATACATCAAAAACAGTTTTTCTTCATTGTTTCCCCCTTTTCAAACAGAGCAATCCCCACATTCATTTATTCTAAACATTTGAGAGTTTCATCATGAAAACAATCAGAAATCTAAGCAGGGGATCTAAGTCACACACAAGAGGGAGATCACCAAATCCAAACAACTGCCTTCCTCACAAGGGCATTATTTGTTCACTCAGTCACTCAGTTTATGTCAGGCTAACAACTTGCACTCAGTTTCACTTTTCAAGTACACTTCCCAAAAATTTGCTTTTCATCTCAAAATGGCTCCCACAGAAAACATGCAAGCAACATCAGAAGGTCTTTTATGGGTTGTAATGGGGCCTGGCTAAGGGTAGGATATATAAAGGAACTAAGCTGAAGACCCTAGGAACTAAGAAAGCATGAACTATATTTACACCTTGAAATTCACTCAAGTTCCTTTATTTTTTTTTTGTTTACACTTCTGGGTGGCTACAGCTCTTTTTATTTCTTTTTGGCATTTTTGTATTTTTGTATTTTTTTATTTTTTTTTAATAAACATTTGTACACTTTTTCTTTCACAAGCTTTTGGCTCCAACTTTTTTTTTTTTTTAATCCCAACAACATATTACACCTTGCAGCCACCCCAAACTTAGTTTCTTGCACCCATTCTAAGATTACATGCTCTCCTAATCCTAAGATCGGGTTAACATGGTTTTCCAGATTTTTGGGCTTATAACATTAGGTTATCAAGAACTAACAGGCTAATAGGCTCAAAAGGGCTTACTAGGGAACATGCATTAGGAATTGGTTTATTCAGGCCAAGTAGCTATTTACAAGGAAAATGCCTAAATCATTTGCTACACACATATAATCATGCAAACCAAAAAGAGATTCAATCAAATCCAGGGAAGTGCAACTTGAAAGCGATTTTCACACAGTTTAAAACATGTTGGAGGCTCAAAACCTCACCTGGACATTCATGCAAATTGTTTGAAAGAGATACTATCCCTAGTGTGTGCTTCCTATCACCCCAAACTTATCATTCATCATGTCATCATAACAAAATCCCAAAGTTCAGTTTTCAATTTCACATGGGAATCACTTTTCAAAAAAAAAAAATTTCAGCTAGGGGAAATCATTACATATCAATCATGCAAGCAATCTGTGCAACATCAATCAAAATCTAGCAAACTTGCCAACTAAAAACTTAACACACAAATGCTCCTGAGCTTCTCAAATTATTCAGGAGCTTTATTCAAAGAAAAGAAAACTTTATTCAAAGAAAAGAAAAACTACAACTAGTTCCCTCCCCCACACTTAAAACATGCATTGTCCCCAATGAACAACAACAGACTTTACAATCAGAGTGAGGGAAAGGAAAAGAAACTCCCTGATCAAGCATCAGTGTAGGTTGGAGCATCCAAAGATAGCTCCTCAACATTGGCATCCATAGGAACAACAGCATCCACACCATGGAATGGCTTCAACCTCTGCCCATTAACCTTGAAAGGCTTGTGTGTACCTGCACGTGTAATCTCTACTGCACCATAAGGAAACACATTAGTAATGACAAAGGGGCCATCCCATTTGGACCTAAGTTTCCCAGCCATCAGTTTCAGGCGGGAGTTAAACAATAATACTAGCTGGCCCACAAAAATTCTTTCCTAACAATCATTCTATCATGAAATTGTTTTGTCTTTTCTTTATAAATCTTGGAGCTTTCATAGGCTTCAAGCCTAAGCTCCTCAAGTTGCTGCAACTGCAGCTTTCTTTCAACACCAGATTTATTCATGTCCATATTACAACACTTTACTGCCCAATATGCTCTATGCTCAACCTCCACCGGGAGGTGACATGCCTTACCAAAAACTAGCCGGAAGGGGGACATTCCTATAGGGGTCTTGAAAGCAGTCCTTTGTGCCCACAGTGCGTCTTCCAGACGGCGGCTCCATTCCTTTCTATTAGGCTGCACCATCTTCTCCAGAATTTGCTTGATCTCCCTGTTGGATATTTCAGCTTGGCCATTGGTTTGGGGGTGGTAAGCAGTGGACACTCTATGTACAACCCCATATTTCCTGAGTAGGGCCTCCATGGTTCTGTTGCAAAAATGCGTGCCCTGGTCACTGATGATTGCCTTGGGTATGCCAAACCTGCAAAAAATGTTGGACCTAACAAATTTTGAAACAATCTGAGCATCGTTAGTCCTAGTGGGGATTGCTTCCACCCACTTTGAAACATAATCTACAGCCAACAAAATATATACAAAACCAAAAGAAGGAGGAAAGGGACCCATGAAGTCCATCCCCCACACATCAAAAACTTCACAAAAGAGCATGGGCTGTTGGGGCATCTCACTCCTACGAGTGATTGCCGGGCCTGTTATTTGACATTCTTTACAACTCTTATATACCTCATATGAGTCCCTAAAAAGTGTGGGCCAATAAAATCCAGAATCCAGGACTTTTCTTGCTGTCCTCTGAGGTCCAAAGTGTCCTCCAACTGGAGAGGCATGTGAGAAATGCAGGATGGACTCCGTCTCATGATCGAGTACACACCTCCGAATGACTTGGTCACTGCAAAACTTCCACAGATAGGGGTCATCCCACACATAATACTTTGCATCGCTCTTCAGCTTGTGGAACTTTTGTCTACTTGTACCTGCAGGAACAACACCAACAACTAGAAAATTTACAATGTCAGCAAACCAGGGGGTTACCCCATACATATGTAACAATCTCTCATCAGGGAAATCATCTTGGATGGGAAAAATATCCTCATCCCTTGCTATCCTACTCAAATGATCTGCTACCAAATTTTCAGCTCCACTTTTATCCTTTATCTCCACATTGAATTCCTGGAGCAAGAGCATCCACCGGATCAGTCTTGGCTTAGCCACGGCTTCTTCAATGAGATATTTCAAAGCTGCATGGTCAGTAAAAACAGTTACCCTAGAACCTAGCAAATAAGACCTAAACTTGTCAAGTGCAAATACAATAGCTAGCAGCTCTTCCTCAGTGGTTGTGTAATTTGCCTGTGCGACATCTAGGGTCCTAGAAGCATAGTGAATTACATGGGCAACTTTGCCCACCCTTTGTGCCAGAACTGCCCCCACAGCAAAATTTGAAGCATCACACATCAGTTCAAACGGGAGTGTCGATCGGTCGGGGGGCTGGATAGACGGGGTAGAAGTCAACGCCTTCTTCAGATAGTCAAATGACTCTTTGCACTTTTCATCAAACTGGAACAGGGCATCATTTTTCAGCAGATTTGACAATGGTAGTGCTATCTTGCTGAAGTCCTTTATAAAGCGCCTGTAGAAACCTGCATGTCCAAGAAAGGAACGGATCTCGCGTACGCAAGATGGGTAAGGCAATGAAGCAATTACATTTATTTTTGCAGGATCCACAGAAATACCCTCTTTGGAAATTACATGACCCAATACTATCCCCTGTTCTACCATGAAATGACATTTCTCATAATTGAGAATCAAATCAGTATCAATGCATCTTTGAAGAACTAGATTTAGACTATGCAAACAAGCATCAAAAGAGGAGCCATACACAAGTAAAATCATCCATAAACACCTCTATGCAATTTTCAATAAAATCGGAGAAAATACTAAGCATGCATCTTTGAAAGGTGCCGGGAGCATTACGAGAGGCCAAATGGCATCCTTCTATAAGCAAGCGTCACCGAAGGGGCACGTGAAGGTGGTCTTTTCCTCCGATCCTCGGGGGCAATATGAATCTGGAAATACCCGGAAAAGCCATCTAGAAAACAATAATGGGGACTGACCAGCCAGCCGATCTAGCATCTCGATCTATGAGCGGCAAAGGAAAATGATCCTTTCTGGTGGCCTGGTTTAGCTTCCTATAGTCTATACAAACTCTCCGGCTATTACTGGACTCTAGTAGGCACAAGTTCATTATTCTCATTCCTAACTCTTGTTAGACCGGACTTCTTTGGTACAACTTGAACCAGGACTTACCCAAGAACTATCGGAGATGGGGTAGATAATACCACTGTAGAAGCTTAGTCACCTCTTTCTTTACCACATCCAGAATCAGTGGGTTAAGTCGCCTTTGGGCCTGTCTGACTGGCTTAGCCCCATCCTCCAGTAAAATTCTGTGCATGCATCTGGAGGGGCTAATTCCGGGAATATCGGCCAATGTCCACCCAATGGCCTTCTTGTTCTTCCTCAGAACTTCTAAAAGCTTGGCTTCCGATCGAGTGAGGTGGAGGAAATGATGACTGGCAATGTTGCATCCCTCCCCAAGTAGGCATACTTTAGGTTCTCAGGAAGTGGTTTGAGTTCCAAAGAAGGTGGCTGCTCAACAGATGGTGCATTGGGAGCAGCCATAGGGTCAAGGACTTCTGCTGAGTAGACAGCTTCACTCTCATTATCACTTTCACTAACATCCTCTCCCTGCAAGGTTGAATCCAAAAACTCAGAACAAACAGAACATGGGTTAGTGTTAGTGCAGTTAGTACAAGTATATACATCATCAAAACCAGAAATAACATGAAAATCAGAAATAAGGTCATCATGAGTGTCCTCAATGAGCTCAGACAGCAACTCTAAGTGGAATACAGAGTGCTCTTCTACTGGGTGCTTCATAGCATCAAAAATCTTGAATTTGGCCACAATACCACCAAACTCCATAGACATAGTCCCATCATAAACATCAATCTTGGTCTTGGATGTCATCATGAATGGTCTCCCCAAGATTATGGGTGATCTACTGGACTGAGTCTCTCCTGCCATATCTAGGATATAGAAGTCTGCAGGGAATATCAAATCATCAACTTGCACTAGGACATCCTCTACCATTCCCATGGGTCGGGCACTGGTCCTGTTAGCCAACTGGATGGTAAGACCTGTGTACTGCAATGGCCCCAGATCAAGGTTATTAAAGATGGAGGTAGGCATGACATTGATTGATGCTCCCAAGTCCAGCATGCAGTTCTCAAACTTCTTGTCCCCAATAGTGCATGGGATAGTGAAGGTGCCTGGATCCTTGCACTTTTGTGGCAGTACTTGATTAGGGGCTATAGAAGCAACTCTCTCTATCTTTGACTGGATAAGCGCTGAGACATTCATTCCCAAGTCAACCCTCTCATTAGTCTTCATCTTCCTCTTGTTAGTGCATAGGTCCTTCAGAAATTTAGCAAATCTGGGCACTTGCTTGATCACATCCAACAGTGGAATATTAATGACTACTTTTTCGAAAACATCAAGAATCTCCTTCTCTTTATTTTCACCACCAATCTTCAAATTTTTCTGAATTCTATGTGGGAATGGAATGGGTGGTCTATACACTCTCTCAGTTTCAACTTCAACCACAGGCTCAGGAGTAGCCTTAACAGTAGGCTCAGGAGTAGCCTTAACAGTTTCTTCATCCTTTCCAGAAGTGGCCTCAACAACCTTTCCAGATCTCAGAGAGATGACACTCACATTAGGGTTGGAGGCATTAGGATTTATCACTGGCTGTGCAGGCAGCTGGTTTGTCCCTTGACCTTGTTGTATGCTATTCATGGATGTAGCCAATCTGTCCAATCGAGTCCTCAAATCTTGAATACTAGCATCTGTCCTCTGCTGAAAGCTGTACACTAGATGCAGCCATTTGCTTTACCAAGTCTTCTAATGATGGTCCGAAGGTGCGAAGTGGTCACTGGAGGATGATTACGAGGTGCCATCATTTGTTGTTGGGAAGAGTTCCCATACCGCAGATTAGGGTGATTTCTCCAGCTAGGATGGTACCTATTAGTAGAGAGGTCTGGAATGCTGCACCGATTCTGACTGCCTCCTTGATTATAGGGGTTCACTGCATAAGCTTGAGGTACTTCACTGACAAACTCTTCTCTCTGGATCGGGCATGGATCAAATGGATGCTCAGCTGCATTGCACATGCTACATAACTTTGCAGGCTGAACCTTGTCTATTGCCAATTGTCTTACAAAGGAAGTCAGCTCATCCAATCTATTCTCAAGGGCGGCCTGGTTGGAAGATGAACTATGAATCTCATGCACACCTCTTGGCTCAACTGAATTTCTTCTTGTAGAAAATTGCTGGGAATTCAACGACATATTCTCAATAAGTTGCTTAGCAGCAGCTGGGGTTTTATCAACTAATGCTCCCCCACTAGCAGCATCCAACAGATTCCTATCCATAGGCAACAATCCTTCATAAAAGTATTGGATCAGGAGTTGTTCAGATATTTGATGCTGGGGGCAACTAGATACCAAATGTTTGAACCTTTCCCAGGTATTCGACTAGTGACTCGTTCCCTTGCCTTATGCCACATATCTCTTTCCTTATTGAAGCAGCTCTTGAAGCAGGAAAATACCTTTCTAGGAACACCCTCTTCAAATCATTCCAAGTGGTGATGGAGTTAGGCTCAAGGTACAATAGCCAATCCTTTGCAGCTCCCTGGAGTGAAAATGGAAAAGCCTTTAGCTTGATACTATCCTCAGTGACTCCCTCTGCTCTCGAGGTTGTGGAGCATACAACTTGGAATTCTTTCAAGTGCTTGTGTGGATCCTCACCTGCAAGACCATTAAACTTGGGCAACAAGTGAATAAATCCATATTTCAGTTCAAAAGGAGTGTCAACACCAGGATAAGAAATACATAATCCATTATAGTTGACATCAGGGGCAGCAAGCTGCCTTAATGTCCTCTGGTCTACCATGTTTTCAAAAGCAGTTTTAAAATTAGGATCACTACTAGTGCTAGCCCGAAATTCCCTACGGAGTGTGTGCAATGTTCTTTCAATTTCCGGGTCAAAATCACACAGTTTAGGGCAATGAGACCTAGTAGCCAGACCAATTCAAAACAGAACAGAAATTAAAAGAAAGAGAAGAAAATAAAATAAAAACAAATTGCGAAAAATAACAACTCAGAGTCCCCGGCAACGGCGCCAATTTTTGGTCGCCCTGTCGCGCACGCGCCAAAAAGGACGAGCGGGTTTAAAACTGTAGTGTAGTGCGACAACTCGGATGTCGTCTCTCAAGGACTCTGAGAATATTATCTTTCACAAAAATCAGTTTTTGGGGGGGGGGTTTGGATTGGAGTGCAAATAAGAAACAAACAAAACAGAGCAATCAAAAACAAGGCAGTTGAAAAGAGATTATCAATTATTAAACAACGATTAATCTACTGTCAAGAATTCCCAACTATCATTGGTTAATGTAATCCCAAGCCCTAAGCAGATTCTAATCCCCTTTCAGTTACAGTAACAACTAACAACGTAATTGCTACTATGGATGCAAATTCCTATTCCCGAAATAACAAACGGGATTAAGCTCTCATGATCGAACGATCATGAATGAACACACGCGAATTAACGATTATGTATAGGAAATTAACATCACTGAAACAAATCAATACAATATTACACACTCCTGAAATAACAAACAGAAATATGAAATATGGTATTGAAAAGGGAAAAGCAGTTAAAATAGGGATTACATAACCTCAAGTATATAGGATCCTCAAACAGTAGACTAATCCTAGGACTTAGTTCTCCATGGCAAAAGCGAAATCACAGAGAAAAATGTATATCAGAAAATTGGAGAAGCAAAAGTCTTTACAAAATGTTCAGAACAGCCTTTTATACAAATTCAGAATTCAGATGGCTCGCGAGGCGAACAAACATCCGTGAGGCGAATTTCATGCAGAGTCAGCAACCTTTGGCATTCTCGCGAGGCGAAATACTTGCTCGCGAGGCGAGGATATGAAGAGTTTTCTCCTTACGCCCGTTATGGCCATCAGGGCCTGACCGTGATGCTCTCTGACTTCCAGATTCGCGAGGCGAAGGGATGCTCGCGAGGCGAGACTCTTCAACTTCAAAACTGCCACGGCCAAGACCTTCAACACGGGCAAGCCGTGATCGTCTCTGACTTTTTCAGGTTTGCAAGACTCGCGGGGCGAGACCTTCTTCGCGAGGCGAACCAGAGACTTAGCAATTTCTTGGAACAGTCAGGCTTCGGGGTCGCGTGGTGAGCGTGTCCTTCGCGGGGCGAATCCCCTGAACTTTATTTTCTCAGCTTCTACTTAACCTGAAAGTAAGGAAATAACCATAAGTGTATTATTTTGACTTAAAACTAGCTAAATTAACTTAAAACTACTCTAGAGACTCAAAACCTTGCTTGAGGACAATCTAATCTAATTTGGGTGAAAATACGATATAATTTGCACAAAACCCTGGTCATACTAGCTATAAAACTAGATGAGCCAGAGGCTTATCAACAACCTCACTGGTATTGATCCTACCTGATCCCAAGGAATCTTTTGAGGTTTACTGGGATGCTTCACATCAAGGTTTGGGCTGTGTGCTGATGCAAAATCGGAAAGTTGTAGCTTATGCTTCGAGGCAGTTGAAGATTCATGAGAGGAACTATCCGACGCATGATTTAGAACTGGCTGTTGTGGTCTTTGCTTTAAAAATCTGGAGACATTACTTGTACGGGGCTATTTTTAATGTTTTCAGTGACCATAAGAGCTTGAAGTACCTGTTTAATCCGAAGGAGTTGAATATGCGTCAGAGACGTTGGTTAGAATTCCTGAAGGATTATGACTTTCAACTACAGTATCACTCTGGAAAGGCGAATTTAGTGGCTGATGCCTTGAGCGGGAAGTCAATTCACGCATCAGTGATGATGGTTAAAGAGCAGGAATTGCTGGAACAAATCCGAGATCTAAGTTTGTCAGTTGAGAGTACGTTAGGAAAACTATGTCTGAACAGGACCACCGTTTCAAATGGATTAATGGAGCAGATAAAGGAGAAGCAAGAGACTGATCAGTATCTGTAGACAGAAAGAGACTTAGTATGTCAAGGAGCTCTGTCAAAATTTAGAAGAGGAACAGATGGAATCTTGAGGTTTGGCGAGAGAATCTGTGTACCTAATGATGCTGAGCTGAGGAAGCTGATTTTAGAATAGGCTCATAAGAGCAGGTTGAGTATAAACCCAAGAGCCACGATGATGTATCAAGATCTTAAGAAGTTATATTGGTGGTATGGGATGAAGCGAGATGTAATGGAATACGTCACTTCTTGTTTGGTATGTCAGAAAGCCAAAGTGGAACACCAGAGACCAGCAGGAATGTTACAACCTTTAGATATTCCAGAATGGAAATGGGATGGAATCTCGATGGATTTCGTGACCAGTTTACCAAGGACAAAGAAGGGTTATTAGGCTATATGGATAATAGTGGACCGACTGACTTAGTCAACTCACTTTTTGCCAATCAATATGAGATACTCTATGGAGAAGTTAACCCAACTGTACATCGACGAGATTGTTAGACTGCATGGTGTGCCTTCGAGCATTGTTTTATACCGAGACCCGCCTTTTACATCGAGGTTTTGGCAAAGTTTGAAAAAATCACTAGGAACGAAACTCAGATTGAGTTCCGCATATCATCCGCAGACTGATGGACAAAGGGAAAGGACAATCCGGTCACTAGAGGACTTGCTGAGAGCTTGTGTTTTGAAGGATGTCGGGGGTTGGGACGAGTCCCTACCATTGATAGAATTCACCTACAATAATAGTTTCCATTCAAGCATTGGAATGGCACCTTATGAAGCCCTGTATGGTCGACGATATCGGACGCCTTTGTGTTGGTACCAGGATGGTGAGAGTTTGCTGTTGGGTCCAGACTTTGTGCAACAAACGACAGAAAAGGTGAAGATGATCCAAGAGAAAATGAGGACTACTCAGATCCGACAGAAGAGCTACGTGGACGAGAGACGACGACCTCTAGAGTTTGAGGAAGGCGAACATGTATTATTGAGAGTCACGCCAACGAATGGGATTGGCAGAGTACTAAAGTCCATAAAGCTTACTCCCAAGTTCATTGGACCTTACCAAATTCTTCGTCGTGTAGGTCCAGTAGCTTATAAAATATCTTTACCACCCTTTCTTTCCAATATCCATTATGTCTTTCATGTCTCTCAGTGGAGAAAATACATTCCTAATCCATCACATATCATAAAGCCTGATAAAGTATAGTTAAAAGAAAACATGTCCTTTGTGACTTCACCGGCACGAATCGCGGATAGGATGACAAAGCAGCTCAGAGGTAAGCAAATTCCTTTGGTCAAAGTCATCTGGAATAAGACAACCGGAGAAACAACGTGGGAAGTTGAGGACAAGATGAAGTTACAATACCCTGAGTTATTTCAAGGTACGTAATTTCGAGGACGAAATTCTTTTTAGAGGCGCAGAGTTGAAACACCCTGTTTTTCGTATGCTTCTTTATCAGTAAATACATGCTTTAATGTGTTTATTTTTGATAAAATCCAGAGGATAATTTTATTTAAAATAAAATCATTTTCTTATGTTGTTTTACCGTATGAAGTCACAGTAAAATTTTCGGTCGAAAATTCAAAAGAAAATCGGTCTGGATTCTCACTGACAGTACAAGTTTACTGAGCTAGAGACCAAATTTTAATTCATGAACGAGACGGTTAGTGTTTTTATGATGTTTTGTGTGGGTTTGGAGTTTTTCGAAAAATTTTGTTCGGGGCCAAATCTTAGGGATTTCCGGGGTGAAACCGTCGGGAAATATGATCGGGGAAGTCATCTGATACGCAATGGAGCAGAGCATCAAGAGGATGAAGTGACATGAAGTGACTTGATGTGAAGGTTATGACACACCTCAAAAGGTGAATCATGACTTTCTTTCAAAAATCTCACTTTTTCATCTTTCTCTCTCCAATCACATCACATCACCTTAACTCCTTATCCTCTCTACAAGCAACCCACCTTCTTTCTTCTCTTCTTTCTTCCTCCCAAAACTGTGATCTCTCTCTCACTCTTTATAAATACTCTTCATTTCCACACTTCATCACTTTCCTCCATTTCTCACATTTACACTTTACTACATTTCATCTTCTTCTCTCTTATAAAGTTTACATTTTTATCATGCTTTTCTCTTAGAGTTCTTCATCAAAGTTGTTCATCTTGTTAAGCGTAATGCTTATATGTAGTTCTTTTTCAAAGTTTAATCTTTTATTTCAAAGTTTTCTTCATATGTCCTTTATGTGCTTTTAACTTCTAAAACCTCTCAAAAATGGTAGAAAACTCCTTTTGAGTTGAACCACTTTCTATATTCTTGTATTTACTCTTACTATCACATACTAAAAGGTTGTGTAAAACAAAGTTTCCTAACCTCTTCTTCCTAAGGAGGCCGAAACCATGTATATGGTTTAGGTGAATCTTTTTTCAACTTTTACATGTATGAGTTTGTATTTGAGTTTCATTTCCAAGATGATCATGGACCAAGGCTTCCTTATGTTAAAGGATGCTATGTCTAAATGATTGGAAAGTTTAAAGATTTTTACCCTATTTTTATGTAAAGACCAAAACCAATGAGTTTTAAGGCAATGGTGTTTAAGTTTTGTTTTCCAAAATGATCATGGATTAAGACTCCTTGTTATAGAAGGATGCTAAGTCCAAGAGATTGGAAAGTTTGAATATTTCTAACCCCTATTTCTTGAAAAGGCCGAAACCTTAAATGGTTATGGAAAAGATGTTGAGTTTTGTTTTCTAAAGTGATAATGGACTAAAAAGCTCCTTATGTTAAAGGATGCTATGTCTAAGTGATTGGAAAGTTTAAAATATTTTCTTGCTTTATTTTCCTATTCATGATGTTCTGGACTGAGGGTCCAATTCTCGAAATCGAGGACAGTGCGTTCTGATTTCGTTGTTGTGGACTGTGTGTCCTAATCATGTTGTTGTGGACTGTGTGTCCTAATCACGTTGTTGTGGACTGTGTGTCCTAACCACGTTGTTGTGAACGTTGTTAAAGGTGAATGTTGTTTTCTACGACCATAACCCTTGACTTCAGCATCGGTCTCGGGTGTTGTGATTGAGCATTCAGACTGTGTGTCCTATGTTTCTAAGTTTTCAAGTGATGGGGAAATGATGATTAAGTCGTTAGCTTTGAGCTACGACAGCAAAAAAGAATGAACACAAAGAAAACCTTTGAAAATAAAACATTTTCTCATGTGCATTTCCCTATGCAGACGTGCTTTCTTACATATCAGATACAAGGTGGTATCTTGGAGTCAGTCCATGTGACTGGTTCAGAGGCACATGTGACGTTGCTCGTCCTGAGACCTTAAATGCATGGGGGTATGGAGGCAACCACCCAGGGGGCTAGAGATTGACCAACTCTAATTCTTCTCCAGTGGAAAACGGTGTTGATATCTCATGAGGTTAAGTTAGAGCCTGACATTGAAGTGCCATGCGTATTTTCAAAGATTGACTGTGCGGGTTTGATACCCTTTGATATAACACGGTTATGTTATGTATATGCATGATTTAACTGCTTATATGATTATGTGATGTATGTATCATGTATATGGTTGTTTTGGGATATATCTTATGATTGTATCCCACTCTTGCACATCTGTATGTTCTATTCTTTTCTTCTTGTATCGGGTATGAGCGTGCTTTTAGATGGATCTGAATGTTCCCTTGGCACAGTCAAGCTCGAGGAGCGAAGTGTTTGATCATGCTGTGACGACAGGGAACTGGACTATACATGAGGGTGCGACGACCGCAACGTATCGAGGACCAGTTACGACTACCGAGATGAATGCTAACGTAGTGCCCATACGAAGGATTCATACCGTCGAGACGAGGACTGTGACGCTTCCACTTCCATGGTACTACCTCCACACGCTACAAGTCACCGGTCTCTTTCATGAGAATTTCGATCCAGTTGAACCGCTTGAAGAGGATCCAGTGGAGGAGGATCCCGAAGAGGACCCCGAGGAAGAGCCTCTTGAGCTGATAGAGGTCAAGGACGAGGAGGAGGAGGAGCTAGAGTACCATCCGCAGGATCCCGGAGATGACGACGTCTCTATCGACGATGGCAGTGACGTTATCGACCCGGCATCTGATATCTCGTCTGAGGGTAGCGTCTGTGGTCACTCTGCATGTAGGAGGCATTGGTAGATCGTTCGTCGGCTTTTGGAGTTGTCCCTATACTCCCTAGGCTTTTAAAGCCATCTTTTGAGTCTTGTACCCAGTTCCCTATCCTCGGTTTGATGTTTTCTTTTTACCCGTTTCTTCAGTAGATGTTTTAGTGTATGTTGGCTAGTTCGACAAGACCTGTTTTGTAATCAAACCTAAGATCCCAAGTGGGACAGTTATATTTATATGTATGATGTTTATTTTCATGTTGAGTGTTCATCACCTTTTCTTAACTTCTTTTAACCAAAAAAAAAATTGAGTACCCTTTTTCAGTAACCCTATATAAAAAGGTTATTTCTCCGAAAGTGACCAGCATTTTAAATAGGTTTCTTTTCCGCAATGGATAACCATATGATGCCAGGTTTTAGGGTGTCGGAAGAGTCACACCCACGACTGGGGTAGGTAGGGTTATGAAGTCCAGAAAACTCACTCCTAAATTTATTGGACCTTACCAAATTCTTCGTCGTATTGGTCCAGTAGCTTATCAAATTTCTTTTCCGCCTTTTCTTTCAAACATTCATGATGTATTTCATGTCTCACAACTAAGGAAGAATATTCCTGATCCATCACACGTAATCGAACCCGACGAAGTATAATTAAAAGAAAACTTATCTTATGAGACTTTGCCTGTATGAATCGAAGATAAGTTGATTAAGCAACTAAAGGATAAGCAAATTTCCTTAGTCAAGGTTATTTGGGATGAAACGACTGGAGAAGCAACGTGGGAAGCCGAGGACAAGATGAGATTACAATATCCTGAACTTTTTACAGGTGCGTAATTTCGAGGACGAATTTTTTTTTAGTGGGGTAGTAATGTAACATCCCGATTTTTCGCTGCTTTCAAATGTCAGTAATAAATATATAAATGCTTATATTTTTATCGGAGACTCAAAATGATTTTGGGTAAACCACTGTCATTTTCATGTCATCCTTTATATCATAGGGTTACGGTGAAATTTGGGTCGAAAATTCAGACGGAACCCGGTCTGCGTTTTCACTGACAGTAAAAGTTTACTGCTCAAAAAACCTAATTTTAATTTGTGAACGAGATGAATAATGTTTTTATCGTATTTGCTACGATACTGGAAGTTTTGAAAATTTTAGCGTAAAATTATAAATATATTTGCTGCTGGCGAAAATGTCGAGATATCTCTAGGAAAACCTGAGTCAGATGAATCAGGGGGTCAGCAACGGAGCTGAGATGACTGATGTGATTGAGATGACAAGCATTTTTGACGATCCTATCTGAGTCATAATGGCCATAATGACACATTTATGACATTAGATATTTTTATGTGAAAGAGACCATTTTACCCCTAGTTTCAATTGAAAATTACAAGCCTTGCCATTGTGATTTTGGACCAAAATGTCCCCCCCAAACCCATGGCCCCATTAACAACACCATAACTAAGGCAAATTCTCATTTCATTCATCTCATCTTCTTCATGAAAACTTGAAGTTTTCTCACCAAAGTTCATCTTTTGCCTTAAGAACATTTAAGCTTTTTTTGTGAAGAACATCATGCAAATCATCCATCTCTTTGATCATCAAGAGGTGATTTCTTCTCTCCTTGATCATTTAACTCTTTCTCTTCACAAAATTTATGATTTTATGCCTTTAATCACCATGTTCTTTAATTTCTTCAAAGTTCATGAAGCTTTCTTCAAAAAATCATAAGAAATTGTAGAAAAATCCTTTGGACTTGAAACCAATTTCTATGAACTCATCTTGATACCTATATTCGTCATCTAGAAGCATGAACTCAAAAAAAATTCTTCCTTATTTTTCTAAGCAAGGCCGAACCTATGTAGGTTAGGTGTCCATGGTTTTTGTTTCAACTTTAAGTCATAATTCTTGATTTCATCTCTTAAGACCATGATTGCTATTGTAAATAAGTGATTAGAAAACCAAAAATAAAACCCTAACCTATTTTCTTCAAAAGGGACGAAACCCTAATTTTATTTTTTGGATGGATTTTTTATTCAAAGTTGTCTTGTGATATTTAAATCCAACTCTATGCTATGTATATTTGTTAAACCCAAGAGTTGAGAAAATTTTAAATTTTCTAGCCTATTGATTTTGAGAGGGCCGAAACCCTAGTTCATGAAGCTAGATGAGTTTCATTCAAAGTTCTTAGTTCATGATCTTGGATTAAGTGCTTAATCATGTTTAGGTTGCTTAAGGATCATAAATGATGTTTAGAAAGTTGACGTTTATTGAAAACGATTTTCATAAATGAAGTAGTTGGAAAGAAAAGAATTTATCAATGATTTTCACGTTTTATCAACGTTTTAACAGAAAAGGATTTCTGTAAGAGGATTTTATTCAGTGAAATTATTCCGTTAAACTTGGATTAGTTTTCGGAGGTTTGGTTTTGTATTATTTTTCACTACGCGAAATGTTTTGAAAGGATAAATGAACATAGTGACCGAGACGTCGGGGTTCTAGTGTTTTGTGGACACGTAGATCGGGGATCTGTGTCATTGGACTGAGTGTCCTGCAAAGGTTTTGTGGACTGTGTGTCCTAAATTTGATTTGGAAAGTGTGAGTTCCATATCCGCGAGCCTAAGGCTGGTGAATCAGTTTAGGGCTTTGAGATTGAGAGCTAGGACTATGTGTCCTTTGTTAAGTTTAAAACATTTGGACTTTATGTCCCATGTTTGTTTAAAGTGAAAAGTCTTAATATAAAATTAAGCATGTCATGAGCTTTGGGATTCGACAAGGAAAGATTATTATGAGAGAGAAAACAAAACAAGAATAAAAGTTTTTCTCATGCATTTTTGGCAGACGTGCCATGTGTTATGATCATTGAGTCTTGAGTGGATCAATGTATCTGTTATAAACTATGTTTCCATTTGATCATTGGATTCTGAGTGAATCAATGTATCTTTGCTGGACTTTGTTTCCAATTTTATGCGATAACTATTGAGGTTCTGAGTGATGCAATAGGTTATGGACAATAAACTCCATTGATCGCAGTAACTATTGTGTTGACCAATGAGTTACATTTTTGAACAATAACCTTGGTGTACTGAGTGATGACCAGTGTGCTATGTGTTCTTTTGGACATTGTTTTATTTGATTTTTACAGTGGGCCATGTAAAGAGCTTGATCTGCTCAAAACGAAACAGAAAGTTGTGGTATGTCTGGAGATTAGGCATCAAAATAGAGCCTGAATATTGAAGTGTCATGCATTTTTATAAAATGACAATGACTGTCAGGTATGAAACCCTTTGGATAAAATTATTCTATTGTTTAGATAATTGTTGTATGCTGAGAATATCAGGTATATGTTGTTTTGTGTGTCGTGCATACGATTGTCTTATCAAAACTCATATATTGGTATCTCACCCTTGCATATTTGTTTATTGTTTCTTCTTCTATGTGGAATATATATATATATATATATATATATATATATATATATATATATATATATATATATATACATACATATACATACATATACATATATATATATATATATATATATATCTGCGTTTAGATGGATCCGGACGCAGTGGATTTGAACTACTCGGGGGTCCGAGCCCTGATGTTTGACAATGCTGATCAAGGGAATGCCTGGGTGATCAACCCACGGGCTCGAAGTTCTACCTACACTGGTCCGATGAGGACACTCCGAGGGACTGTAGCAGACGGACCACAGCAGTTCATTCATAGCAGGGAGACGATCGAGGTTTCACTACCTCCTATTTGGATGATCTTACATCATTTGGTACGACACGGGGACTTAGAGAATCAATCACCTCTGCACGTTCAGCCTTTACAGTAGGTAGCCCCGGAGTCACCTCCTGGGCCTATAGTCTTGATCCCGGAGGAGGCACAGGTGGATATGGAGGAGGATCCTGATGAGGATCCGACGGTTGATCCGGACTACGTTCCTCTGGAAGATGGAGTAGTCCCGGATATTGGAGAGGGGGCTGATGTATCCTCTCCAGAGACACCTCCTGGATGTGGGGGTGTCTATACTGGACTCTCCAATGGGTTTCTGTAGTGGTGACCTGTTGTAGGGTGTAGTCTTTTTGGGTAGAGTGGATTTTAGATAGTCTGACTTATTGGCTATTGAGAGCCATCTTTTTTAGTAGTGTTTTTCAGACTCCCACTGTGATATAGTTATGTTATTTTAGTTTGATGTGATATATGTTTGACAGTATATGGTGACCTGGTAGGAAAAAGGTCTTATGTAAAACTTTGATGATTCATATGTATAATATATAGCGATGTATATTATGTGATGGTGTTTGGGTGTACTGTAAAGAAAAAGGAAAAATATTTTTATCACCATTTTGACAAGAATAAGTAATTAGTAAACTTATTTTGTTTTCCGAAGGAAACCAGCAAATTAATATTTTCGTTAAGTTGGATTTTAACAATATGTTACGTAAATGTGATACTCTGGGAATGGGGTGTCGCACTTCCTATCAACTTCATCTTTCTTCTCCTCCATCTCTCCAAACCAGTCACACCACCCATAGGACCTCTGGCCGCCGCACGAACGACCACAAGACCCAGCATTTTTCCCAGGTGTCTGGTATGTTCCGCCATCGTGCCTCATCATTCCCACCATGTCGCGGTGCGCCGCCATCTGCAGTCGCGGTAACATCTCATGGTCGTCCGACCCCCGCGCCTGGTAGGTAGCCGCACCTATGGTCTGTTGGTTTCTTCCTCAACTGTTGTAGCAGCGCAAAAAACGAAGCTTCGCCGCTGCTCCGTCGCGTCGCCACCGTCACCACCACCTTGGGCGGCCGTCGCGGTACCTCTTTCCTCTTCATCTTGGGTGAGTGCTTCACCATAATCTATTCTAGTTGAAAAATCCCCAAATTGATTTTGAAAACCCTAACCTTAGCACTTTGATTTCATACTATAATTTGAAATTAAAACTTGTTTTTATGCAATTGGGACTATGAATTAGTGTTTCCCTAAACTAATTTCATTGTTCTTTGGCTAGATTGAATTTTCCCTAATTTATGTTATGAACCCTAAAGTCCCAATCTGATTTTATTTGAAGTTGGTAATGTTTTTTGTGAAATTAACTATGTATCTATGTAATTGGGACTATTAATTTGTGTTATGACAAACTAATTTTACAATTCTATAATCAAATCAATTTTTCCCAAATTTTTGGTGATGAACGCTATTTTTCCCAAATCTGATTTTTATTGAAGTTGGTTCTGTTTTGTGAAATTAAGTGTTTAAATCAACTTAGAGTAAGTGTTTGATGATGAATGATTGATTGTTAGATTTGTCTGATTATTGAAAATGTTTTGACTCCCTCTCCGGGATGTTGTCGTGGTTGTGGTTGCTTGGGGGAAACGGGTTTTATATTTTTCGGGAGTTGATAGGAGCTGTTTAGAGGAAACTGGAATGTCTAGTTGGGGTTTAATCTTGAGCAGCTTTGTTGTGAAGGAAGCTAACTATTAAATGCATCAAGGAGAGCATCTTTTTTTGGTCTACAAAGGTAAAGGGAGTTTACATGAGGAGTTTTTGCTATTCATGTACTTTGTTTGTGTGATTGGATATATGTTGATTGAAAATGTGTTGTGATGCTATTTGAAATTTTTGAAAATGTATATGTTGTTGTTGAGTTATTGTTGTGACTCCGGCAAGTGTACCGGGTCGTCGCAAGTAATAAAAACACGGTAAGATATTACCGAGGTCGAACACAAGGATTGGGCTACCAATTCAACTAAATTGTCAAGAAATCCGATACGTTGGTTAAGCAATAGAGGGTGGTTGAGAGAAAGAGATTGAGATTGCAATTCAAGAATCAAATCAAATAACGCTACGGTGATTAAAATCAGAAATTAAATGCATCCAAGGTCTCAAATCCACCTACCCAATAATGTTAAGTACCCAAGTGATGATGTATTCCTTCCCTAAGTTCGATTTTAATGTCAACCGGGACCCCCTAAATTCTCCTATATCCACTGTCGTGCTCAATAGGACGTATTCGATGATTGGATTAATCACTTGTTCGGTCTCATAATCCCTAATCTCGAATTCTATTAAACCTTGTTCCCTATATGGTTGCACTAATCAAATAAATCCACGGTCGTGCTCATTATTCGATTAATGATTCCAATTCAAGTTCTAAAACGCTTCTCGCCGTTTGGCCTCAAACACGTTAACAAGTTAATCACGCACACATATGATAAACACAATCAATTCAGAATTGGAAAACATTTATGATCCCAATTCAAGTTCTAAAACGCGAATCGCCTTTCGGCCTCAAACACGTTTAACTTATTAATCACGCAATACATATGATCAAACATTCAAATCAGAATCGGAAATCATCAATTAAAAAGAGAGGAGAACACATACATCATATGAACACTACACAGCCATGAGTGGCTTCATCGATCCCTCGGACGAGGGGATTAGTTCCTCATGCCCGTGACGACGCACAAACAATCGGCAATAATCTCCATAATAACAAACTAAAAGAAGAAAAGAAAAGAAGACGGAGACGCAGCTCCAAAGACAAGGATTCGCACTACTCTGATCTACCCAAGTGGCTAACAACTTGATACCCAATTCTGATCTGATATGTCCTTTAAATAAGGATTCTGTTTCTCGCCAGCTCGCGGGGCGAGCTTACTCTCGCGACGCGAAATTAAGCATTGGCGCGCTTCAAATTTTGTATTTTCGCGAGGCGAGCTTGTATTCGTGGGGCGAGTCTTCAAACCCTAATCTGTCACAACCGTGATATCCATCACGGCTAAGCCGTGATTGCCTCTGTCTTCCATGGTCCCCAAGGACTCGCGAGGCGAGACACCATTCGCGGGGCGAGTCTTCAATTCTGGGCTGTGACCTTCATCACGGCTAGGCCGTGATGGTCTCTGACTTCCAAGTCTTCATTCTCTCGCGGGGCGAGATGTCTCTCGCGGGGCGAGTCTTCAAACCTCCATTTGTCACAGCCGTGACCTTAATCACGACTATGCCGTGATAGTCTCTGTCTTGCTGGTCTTCAGACTCTCGCGAGGCGAGAGTACACTCGCGGGGCGAGTGTCTCAGAATTTCAATTTCCACTATTTCTTTGCTTTCCTTGACTCCCGGAGCTTCACTTTATTTACCTGAAAACACAAAAGCACCCACAAGCGTAATTCTATTCAAAATAAGCTAAAAACTACACAAAAGACGCAAAACGAGTCAAAGTCCAACTCAGGAACGAAACAAGGCAAATTTGGGCGAAAACGAGAGTGAACTCGAATAAATAGACACATAAACCCTAGTTCATCTAGTCATAAAACTAGATAAGCCAGAGGCTTATCAGTTATGTAAATGGATTATGTATGTATTGGATGAGATTTACTGTATTGCTTGACTGTGATTGACTGAGGGCATGAAATTGTTAATTGCTTGTTAATAAGGATTAAGTCATTAAAATGAATTAACTCAAAAACTGAAAAAGTGTTGTTTTGATTTTTTGGAAAGTGAGAAGAAACTCTAAGAATTAAAGTGTTGAGATAGAACAAGGTTTTTAGGGAAAGAAAGAAAATGGAAGACATCAAAATCTATGAAAATGTTTAAAAGTATTTGAAGGAAAAAGCATTTTGAAAATAAAGATTTCTTTTAAGTTTTACAAAAGTTTTGTTCAAAATGGAAAGATTTAGAGAAAATGCTCTCTTTGATACAATTCATTTACAAGAAATTTGTATTCAGTTCAAAGTTGAGAAAAAGATTTTAGCGGCTTTCTGAGTTTTCAGAAAACGGATTTTAAAAGAAAAAAGTTTGTGAATGGGTATTTATAAGAACTAAAAATTATTTATGACACAAAATTGAAAAACTTTTGTATTTTGTTTTTTTGATTTAGTTTTCACTGAATGAAAAACCAAATGGAAAAAGATGAAAGTGGACAGGACCTAGGTTACCGAAATAACGGGCTACATCTGGTTTGCCGAAATGACGGGCTAGATCTGGATTGCCGAAATAACGAGCTAGAGTTCCTTTTTGAGCTTTTGAGGAAAGGAAGGGACTTAGATTGCCTATGCTAAGATATCGGGCTGGATCTGGATTGCCGAGCTATCTGGCTAGATTCGGATTACCGAAAAGTCGGTCTAGTGTTCCTACTGATAAGAACCTAGATTACCGAGACGTCGGGATAGTGTTAAATTGAAAATGTATTTTAAATCATTGATTTTGTTTTAAAAATCCTCTCCCAGCTCAAGCTCTGTAAGCTCCAGCTCCTCCACCAACAACTACCTGTTGCTGCCTACCTCTCAGTCTAGAATCCCAAGCAATATGGCCTGGAATCCAACAGTGGAAACAACTAGGCCTCTCTACACAGTCTCTGACATAATGCGGACTTCCACATCTAAAGAAAACTGGGCCTCGCTGCTGCTGGACTGCTCCACCAACTAGTGTTGTAGCAATTGGTAAGGGTACAAATGTATAAGCACGCCACACTGGTCTGGTATATGGTCCCCGTATCCACTGGGAACCGCTGGCAACTCTCCTCTGGAAACCTGACCTCACAGGTCCTCCACTCCTCTACTGCCTCTGCTTGGTCTCTCTCCATTGATCAATGCTCTCAATAGTACTGCATCTCTCCACAAGCTCAGGAAAACTCTGGATATCCAAAGATACCATAGCTCGCTGTAACTCGTGCCGTAACCCGTCCTCAAACCTCCGGTTCAGTCAATCCTCATCAGGAAACCTCTGATAGAACTCAAAAAACTGAAGCAAGGCCTCAAAGCTCGCAGCATACTCACCAACAGACACGTTACCCTATCGGAGACCAATAAACTCTCTCTCCTTCTCGCGTCGAACCAGACGCGGGAAGTACTTCTCAAGAAAGCAAGCTCTGAAAGTCTCCCAGCTAATCACACGACCCTCAATCTCTAGCAATATCGTTGTCCCCTACACCAAGCCTCAGCTCCTCCAGTCAACATAAAGGCAGCACAAGTCACCTTCCGGTCATCTCTGCATCTCATGGTATCAAAGATCTTCTCCAGCTCCTGGATCCACCACTCTACCCGCTCCGGATCGTAGACACCTCTGAACTGGGGTGGCTTCCCTTTCAGGAAGGTAACCATCTTATCTGTGTTGTTATCGTTAAATGGATATGTATACAGTGAAGGAAAATAAAACTTTTACGACACCCATACATCTACATGCATATAGGTCACATAACCATTGTTAACAAGTACGGTAAAAGGAATCTCGTTAGTAAGATCCCATACAGGTACAAGCTGATAAAATAACAAAATACATCAAAAGTCTAAGGAGAATATGTGTCATCAATTCTCTCTGTAAACCCAGTCCCTTCCCTCTCAGAATACATCAAAATATCCTCACTGCACATCTATACATACCTAGTGAGATAGCACTAGCCGATCTATCTCGGACGACTACTACTACCCTCACTCTCCCCTCTATCACCTCTAAAACGGGATGGTCCTGACACTCCCCGGTCACTCTCTAAAGAATTCCCCTCCGAGTGTTGCTGGAACATACGACGATAAGCTCTACTGTCTCGCGGAGAAAATCGAGAGGACTTGGACTGAAATGGCCTGATATTCGGGACCTGTGGGACCTCCGGTGCTAAGAGATGGTTGACATCAAGTACCACCTGATCATTTGGTGTTGGTGCAGGATCTGTTACTGGAACTGGTACCGGTACAGGGACTGGTACGGGTATGATCTCTGGCATCGGTGGCATTCGTGGAAGTGGTGCTACTGGAAGGCCTATGGACAATGGAAGTGTAACACCCCCCTTGGGCATTACTTCCTAATCATATATGGAAATAAATTAAAAGAAAGTTTACTGGTTGCTTTCGGAAAAACTTCTATTATCTTCATAGGTCTGAAAATATGGGGGTAAAATTTTTCTTTTCTAGGATTCACCTTATAAAATGATTCACACATCACTTAAAATAAAATCACACTGTATTTTACTAATACACAAAGACTAAGTTTATTTATAAATCATAGCACCTCATCATATACATTTCATGAAATAATCTTTCGTCTTGAAGTTACAAAATTACACAAGGTTTTTTTTTCCAGAACTGCCTATATCGACTTCTCTAAAGTGCACATAACCCAAACGAAACATCCTAAGTTGGTCGTTCTAATAGACACCTATTTTAAAGAACTCGGTAGTTCTTACCATTGGAATAATCACCCACCTCTTCAAAGATCGGGATTAATAACCCCGAGTGAGGTCAGGAGCTTCTCGGCATCACCTGTCCTAGTGTACCAAGGTACAACAACAAAGAACCAGGAAAACCTGATATATTGTAAGGGTGAGATACCAATATATGGATAATTATGATAATCTACATACTTGCAACACAAACAACATACACAACAGATATCATCATATTTGCAGCACGTGAAATAATAAACTAAATATAATATCACACCAATTCATCAATCAACTTTGAAAAACAATGATGTTCATGAAAAATTCAACTTTGATGCAAGGCTCCGGAGTTTTCAACTTTCTTTAAAAATGAGCTGATCAGGCTCGGTTTCCATAAAGGCACAACGTGAATTTCCACTACACTGTCCAAACTCCTGGCACAGTGTGCAATGTGCGTGGAATGTCCATAGCATACTGTCCAACACAAGGCACAGTAGTCCTGGATAATGGACTTCTTTGTCCATCAAGGCACAATGAAACACTGTAGCATGAAATACCCGGCCCTCCAAATATTCACATGAAATACCTGATCTTTACAAATATTCATACAAAAACAACGTGGGCACGTCTACCAAAATATTTGCATGAGAGAATCCTTTTTTTTTTCAACTTTTCTTTGTGCTTGATATTTTCCTTTCGTCGAGGCTCAAAGCTCATGACTTTCAACGTTTTTAATGTCTTGCAACTTTTATTATCAACACGTGGCTTTACGTCTAAGTGTCTAATCACAACAGTCTCAGACTTATGCATCAGTCCTTAGACTTTGTGGTCGTAGAAAACAATTTTCACATTTTTATTACTTTCACCATGTTTCAACTCAACGTATGTGAAGCAGCAGTCCATAGCAATGTACACTAGAACATAGTCCATAACAACGTAACACGGATCATGGATCAACGTGCTTTTGAAAACACTATTATACCGACGTCTCGGTTACTAGGTTCAACTTTTCTTCTTTTTTACTCGGTGAAAATACAAAATCCAAAAACAAAACTTTCGTAACTCATCCAAGTTATCAGATACTTTATTTCGATAAAACCTTCTTTTGAAAAACATTTTTCCTTTGAAATTCATTTATAAAAAAATTCTTATAATAAAACTCAAAAAGTCCATCTTTAGAAAGAAAGTCCTCTTTTACAAAAAGAATATAAATTTTTAAGAACAAACTTAGTGTAATATATGAGAACTAAAATCTTTTTGGTAAAGAACCAAGAATTTAATTAGTTTTTAAATAATTTCTTTACCATATATGGTCTCCAAAAATTTAAGATTGTTATAGAAAATATCTTTCAAATCTTCTAAAATGATCTCTTTTCACATTCTGTGAATAAAATCTTTATCTTCAATCTCTTGAATTTTTCACCTAAAGAAACATTTGCCTTCTCTAAAAATACATTTCAACTTAAAACATTTATTTTTCAACTTGTGTAAAGTTTTCTTAAGGCTTTTATCTTTCCTTAAGAGTTGGGCTCTAACCAATGCTTAGGCTACTATGCAACAATCAATACAACTTCAAGCACTTACAACATAATTAACATAATTCGTTTTAAGCACATATTTAAATTCAATATGTCAACATATAAATTCATCTAATTCTAAAACATTCATATTAACAACAACTTCATAAACTAGCACATACATACATACATACATACATACATACATACATACATACATACATATATATATATATATATATATATATATATATATATATATATATATATATATATATATATATATATATATATATATAGCAAATCAATCTTTCACATATTAAACAACAACGTCAATAAAATCAAACAATCCAAACATACAAGTACATAGTTACCATAATTTTAATATCCCTCAGGCTTTCTCCCCTTACCTAATTCGACGGATAGACAAAGTCTTTGTTTCCGTGTTGCCAGGAGCGAACTTCTTTTGTCAGCAGCGTGCCGCAAGACTAATAATCAAGCGAACGACTTAAATTAAAAAAACAAAGCCACCTTAACTTCCTATGTTTAGATTTTTGGCCATGGCTAGAAAAATGTTGCTAGAGATTTTCAAATCTCGTAATTCTTGGATTTACATTTTATACAAGACTTACATATGTATACATAACATACACATATATATACTTTAATCTCATATTCTTATACCTTTATATTAACACTTTTTTATAGTCCATTTTATATCAAAATCTTTAATTGATCATTTTAAAAGACATTATTTTCAAGATCATATTTTCCATTCAAAATTTAAGTGAATTCTTTCATAAAATCATTTTCAGAACAACAGTAAAAAGTTCCATTGAAAATTTAATTGAAGGTACCCAACTCTCATAAAAACATATTGTAGTTGGTCCCATGTAAAAAGTCGAAGGCATTAGTTTATTAAAAATCAGACACTGCCTCTGTTTGTACAGAATTTTCCAGAATTCCAAGTTCACCAACATGTAATTTTTTTTTGAAATTGTTTCTCTCTCTATATATATACATGTAAAAATATCAAAACTTCAACAAAACTTTAGTCATACTTTAGTAATATCCCAGAAAGTTTTATAAAAGTTTTTAACTTTCAAAATCATATTTAAAATCATCATACAACCAACTATGTTCTTATTTTTTGCAATCAGAATTTGATTCTACTTTGAGATGTGTTTCAACCGAACAAATCTTATCCAAATATCTATATATTATATATCAAATTAAAGCCTCAGAAGTCTTATTTCCAACTCTATTTTTATATTTCAGAAACACGTTTTGTATAAGAAGTTATGGTCTTACGAATAAGTATATGTCATGCTGCTAGATTTATATTTTACATATGTTCATCCACACCAAGTTATTATCTTCACTCTAGCATCATTTACAAGCCACAAAATCAATATACAAGGGTCCTAGACCCTTAAAATCATACATGCAAACATACATCAACTAAAATTAGTAACCATTATTATCAAATAATGGTTCAAACAAAGAGTTGAAAAAAATATTTAAATAAAATATGAGAAATTTTGGATAAACACCAACTTTCCTTTACATATGATTTTCGGCCATGAAACATGAAATCATAGAGTGTGATATGCAAGTTGAAAATACAACAAAACTCCACATTTTGTCTTTATAGGGTTTCGGCCACACCCTCTAAATCAGGTTTAGAAATTTTATTTGTAACATACAAGTATAGAAGTTGATAGCAAGGATGAAGATGAGTGAAAGAAAAGTTAATTTGAAGAACATGCATTAAGAGAAACTCAACTTGCAACTAAAATAATTAACATGCATGTTGATATTAGAAACTTGTGAGAAAAGATCAAGGGTTTAGAATTTATACCCTCTAAATGATGATGATGATGATGATGAGCAAGAGATGAAGATGGAGGTGGTTTTTAGCTTCCAAAATCAAGTGGCTAGAGGTTGAAGATGATGAATAGTAAACCTGAAAATTTTATAAGAGTTTGGGAGCAAAATAAAGGATGAAGTAAATGAGTAGAAGAGGTGGTGAGGGGTATTTAGAGAGGAGGGGGCTGCTTGTCTAGAAAAATCTGGGATATTTTTAAAAATTTTAACAATTTTTTATTCAATTTTATTTTGAAAATCAAAATGATGCATTTTCTAGTAAATTCAAATCAATAATTACACTATGTCATGAACAGTGATAAATAGTGACAAGGGTCGCTATTCACATCACATAAAATCTTTGCCAAATCTGAAAAAAAAATCTGAATTAAATAAATTTGGCTCATTCCGTTACCAATTGTTACGTAACGGTAAAAAGCAATCGTCTTTTTATTCGCAAAATTTTACTCGAAAAATTCAAATAAAAATAAATAATTTCTAAAATCATAAAAATAAATATAACTGGGTTAGAAAAATAATTTTTTTGAATTTACGAAATTTTAAAATTATTTTCGGGGCAGTAGAGCTTAACTGACAACGAAAACTCAAACCGTAAACATCTGAAATTTTCTACCGAAAATTCAACTATACATTTCTAATATAAAATAAATAAAAATTGACTTAATTTGGTCTATCAAAATAATTCATCACCATTTATGAAAATAAAATCTTAAATATTCATATAATCACAATTTACAGACAAGCAGAAAAAATCGGGGTGTTACAAACTGCACTTTTAATAAAATATATTATGAGCATGAAATTTGGTTTGTTAAAATAATTCTTACACTTGTATCACTTGCACCCTTAATTTAGTAGCCTAAGCATTGGTTACCCACTTATCTCTTTATGACACTTGTATCACTTGCACCCTTACAGTTGGCACACATGCACTTAGTGTTGGTCACACCCTTACACTTGGAACACATGCACCCTTACACTTTGCACACATGCACTCTTACACTTGGCACACATACACTTTCACACTTTGCACACATGCACTCTTACACTTGGCACACATGCACCTTCACACTTTGTACACATGCACCCTATTATCTTTGAACCGGATTTAACTAAATTCGAACGAGCAAAATGTTCCATCATACGATATTCACATTGGGATGATAAAACCCTTTCAACTCTTTATACTTAATTAATTAGTTAATTAATTACAGTGTCCCCTTACTGTAATTTTTTTGGGGGGGCGTGACATTTCCTCCCCACTTAAAGGGAATTTTGTCCCTGAAATTCGCCAACGATACAGTATCTCATCCTCCTCCAAAAATCATTATCCCTCACTTAACCTTTCATGCACATCATTCTTTCCTAAACCACTCGTTCGATTCATCTTAAACTCCTAAGAATTTATAGATTAGGATATTACATTAACAACAATCATCACTTGTTACCCATTGTTGTCATAGACTTTATTTTCCTAAGTCAAGATCCAACCTTTAACTTTGTCATGCTTGAATATCCATTCTTTAATATTTTTCTCAATCTACCTTGCTACTTGGGTTCGACATACTCCTTCCGTAAATACTTGTATCTTGACACTCCATTGTACCAAATTCGTTGCTTTAAGCATTAATTTCTTCACCTAATTCCCTGTAAGATTATAACTTTGGATCATTTCCTCACTCCTTTCTAAATAAACACTTAATCTCTTACGCATAAAGGTATAATTTAAAACCTAATCTCCTTTTCCTCTACACTAATTCATTAGGAAAATTTCCTTTCGACCTCCTTAATTGTTACCATCTACACCAAGATTTAGACTAAGATTCCCACTTCTCTTATAGAATACTCATCAGTTCCTATCCAAAATTCTATGTCGTATTTTCAGTCATTCATTCCTCTTATTGCTAACTCCAGAACATAATTCATTCCTATGTCTTCCTTCTTCATTCTCGAAATTTTCTACCATCAAATTATTCCCACTATCTTCGGCATTTCATCCTGGCCTATCATACTCGAAGGACATAATCAACACTTTATCTTCTCACTTCTCGTGATCATCTACCACCGCATCATAAATACTATTCTCGACATTCAATGTTAGTTTATTGACACGCGACAGACAAGATTAAAACTTAGTCACCTCGATTTTCATTCTTGGTTTACTAGATAACTTGATTCAACATCTAACTCTCATCGTTAATACCAAGATGAACCTTAACTTTATCACATCATGTATCAACTCCCTACATTTCAATCCTAAAGAACGATGACTTTACTTCTTTATACAACTATAACAAAAGGAATCACCTCTTCTCAAATCATCTATAACCATAATTCTTGAGCTTCTCCAATGACTTAGTTTCAAGAACTCCTCCTTACTGCTCCTGTTCAGCTTTAGTAAACTATTATCGACACTTCTCTATAAATCTTCAAACTCATCAAATAAATCTCAATCATGGATACTGATCATCGCCCTACTTCCTTTAATAGTGTTTTGCCTCGTTTAACCTCTGATTCATAAAAAATTTCATCACTTACTGTCATTGATCTTAAGGATTCACATCTTACTAGCCACAACTATACCTCAACAATTCTTTCATCATTTTCTGTCCATCTAGCTAAAAGATGATCGTAGCCACTTACTACCCTTATTCCCAAACCAACTTCCTGATGGTTATATTATTTCCATTGCTCGTACACTCGAGTCAAGTGTGGTCCACTGTAAACAATCTCATTTCGATCCTCAACACTTAGAGCAAATTTTCACTACAACATTGGTAAACTTTGGTTTTTCATTTTGAAGCGAAATTTGGAGACATTTCATGAAGTTGGATTAGTCCTCTGATACCCATGTTGGTTAGCTCATCTACTGCAAAGTGGATCTTGACAGGTAAGAAGGATGTTAACTTCATCAGACTGTCCACGATCACTCGAACAAAACAAATCTCTTAATGATCCTTCGGTAAACTCATAACAAAATCCATCGCCACACTAGCTTTCTTGACAAGGAATGTCTCAAGCATCAAGTTGTCTCTCTTTCACTGTACTCGACTAACACTGGCATCCTGGTGTGAATCAGATACCCACCCTCATGACTTATAAGGTGGATTACATGTTAGTGACATTTGGAAGAATAAGTAGGGTGAAGCAGATCAAGGATGACAAATCCTATCAAATTGCAATAAGCAATGTCCTTGGAGAATTTTACAGAAAGAAATTTTCAAGAAAAGAAGTTTCTTGATTTTCACTTTCTCAAAAGCTTAAAGAAGAATTTCATCCATTCGAAAGATACAGGAACATTCGTATGGACAAAGATTCTTCAATTAGGTTCGTGGATGTAAAAATGCATGGCCAATACTGTTGACGAATCTGGGCAAGTATACCCAGTCGTGCAAGTAATACGGTGGTAAGATCGGTTTATCGTATCCACGGGGATTGGATGTCAACTACCAATTCGCAAACTCAGCAACTATCTAGACTAAACTATTAATCAAGAGAAATCAAAATAAACAAAAGAAAAGGAATAAAATCTTTTTGTCTTTTTGGGGACTTTTGACAAACACTTGGAGTGCAGAAAGATATGTTGGGACTAGACTTCACCAAACATATGTCTCATGCAATACCAGGACTAGATACCTCCCATTCATGCTTCAAATATTAAAATCAATCCACTAAACTACTCAAGCCCCGATCTCTCGGATGACAAGAGCCTAATTCCACTAATAGACCCTAATCTCTTAGGTGGCCTAGATTAATGAAATTGCATTAGGATTAGGGATTACGCGATTACTAGCAAACCAAACTCCATCTCTAGACGAAAGGGTTACTAGGTGATTAAATTCAGTTCCGGTTCTGATATGAACGTCTCCATTACATACCAAAACACTAATCGAGTCATGGGGGTGCTAGCCACAACAAGCATTAAGCACAGAAAATTAATCACTAATATGAAGACATGAACACAGAATAATCAGTCAAGATAAATACATAATAATCAATTTGGTTACATCTAATCCCAACAAATGGGATTTAACTATTCATAACTACAGAGAAAGCCAAACCAGAAAAGCAGTAGAGAAAGGAGGAAAGGGAGAACTCCATTGAAGCTTCCCACTGTCGTCACAGCAACCCCCTAACTCAGCTCCCTTCTAGGGTTGGCACCCTATCCCAGCCGCAGCCTCCAAGTGCTTCCCCCTCCAAGAACTCCTCAACTCCCCCTTCATTCTGCTCTAAAATAGCAACTTATACCAATCTGTTCTGCGCTCGCTCGCGAGGCGAGACATGACTCACGGGGCGAATATTAAAAATCTCGTCTTCAGGATTGGGACTCTCGCGAGGCGAACGTTGCTCGCGGGGCGAAACCGAAAAGTTGTAATTCTCTAGAACAGTCAGCTTTCAGGGTCGTGAGGCGAATCCAGTTTCGTGGGGCTAATCTTCAGAATTCTGCTTGGCTCAATTTCTTCTCTTTTCAAGCTCTAAAATCATCCAAGCTTCATTCTGGGCAAATCTGCACAGTTTTCCTTAAGTTCCTGCAAAATAACACCAAGAAACCGCTTCACCCGTTCCAAGGGAAAAACTAACTAAAATCAAATAAAGGATGCCTAATCTATATGAAATATGCATGCAAAAGTATATAGAAAATATCATGTAAAATCACACTATCAAATACACATTTACAAACAGGAGTCTAATAAAGTTGCTCCTTCCATTAGAATTTTCCTTGGATAGTTTTAACTCTAAGAGTATTCAACGTACTACAAGACGTTCGTCAAAGAATGATTTCAAAGGGATTAGTCCGACAAAATTTGGACTAAGTCACTTTTTCCAAAAGTAAAAGTGACTAACATGAGTTTCATCAAGAAGCTTTTGTTACCAAGAAATCATTCGGGTTATAACTCAAGAAATAGTTATAATCAATTTAGAAGTCCTGATAGAATTCAAATCATACTCAAGAAAATTCATCTGACGCACGCAAACTTGAATACTACGATTGTTTGATACAACCATAAGGACTCGAAGAACAACTGTCAACTGACACCTTCATAAAAATCAAATAGTACAGTGAAAAGTTTTCTCAAACATGAGACATTTATTCTAGAGGTGAAGATTCGGATTGGCTTGACTCAACTTCGTACAAGTATTAAGGTCTTTCTAAACATACTTAATCCAGTTTGTCGCCGCCTTCGGCATTCTTCTTTGAACTGCGTACAATAACCGATGACTTAGCCCGTCTCTCAGTCGTGCGAAGAGTTGGTCTTTCCTCGTAAGGTGAATCAACGGCTCCAAAATATTCGACAGTTACTCGACGAGACTTTAAAAATAATCAGTTAGCCTAACAACTACGGATTTGAGTCACAGTCCACGGTTACTTTCACAAAAGTGATGCCTCATCCTTATGAGCAACACTGACACTCCCGTCGGGACACACTTGGCCCCCAAACTGTTCTGACATCAATCTCCCCTTTAAGTCAAGTCATCTAACTCGACTAATTTTGGAGGTGATATCCTCCACGAAGCGATGGAGATCCGATTGAATCTAGGAACTAGATCAATCGAAACCCAATATCCTTCATAGGAACAAACCTAGAACATTCTCAGGGAATACTCTCGAAAAATCTTCCACAACAGGTACTCCACTTAAATGTCTGACACCATCCCAAAAGGATAAACGAACGTGTCAACATGAACCAACGTACCATTTGCTAATCATGAGATCTCACAAGGTCTCAACCAGGTCAGAACCCATCCAAAATAAACTTGTAACACCCCCACTAGGTATTACTACGTAACACATGCGGAATTTAAATTAAAAACATAATTTGTTGGTTGCTTTCGTAAAATAATTTATATAAGTGCAAAAGCGTTTGAAATTGGGTATAAAAATTTGTCACGACTCCAAACCTAAGCCTCGATCGGCACACAGGCTTACAATCCTAGCCTGGCAAGCCTATTTAACTTAAAGATATACTTGAATAAAAGCAAGTATTTTTACGAAAATTTCGGCAGAGTCTCCTCTGTAATTTGAACATCCCAGGTAAAAGATCACCTGCTAAAATAATTACATTTTCATTCTAAAATTCCAGTTACACCAAATACAACTAGGCAGTAATATGCAAATAATAGTTATATCAATAGGCTATACATGACCAAAAGGAAAAGCTTAGGTTTTCATTCAAAAGAGATGATCTCCGAGCCATAAACATTCCATTTTAAAATAAAGACTCTCTGAGTCATACTCATACATACTATCAAAACTCTAAGTCTCAAACCCTAAGCTGGTCATTCTAAAAGTTATTCCTAAGGAAAACTCACGTGACCATTCCACAATCAAGTACTTCATCAAATAACTAGATCTAAGTCTCTAAGTGACTTAGGAAGACTCCTCTACACCATCTATACTAAAGTACCCATGGTACCATAGCGAACCAGAAGAAACCTGACATATCTATAAGGGTGAGATACCGACAAATGGATATATCACACAACAACCATATACATGATACATACATCAAATAATCATATAAGCAGTTAAATCATGCATATACATAACATAACAGTGTTATATCAAAGGGTCTCAAACCCGCACAGTCAACCTTTGAAAATATGCATGGCACTTCAATATCAGGCTCTAACTTAATCTCATGAGATATCAACACCGTTTTCCACTGGAGAAGAATTAGAGTTGGTCAATCTCTAGCCCACCGGGAAGTTGCCTCCATACCCTCATGCATTTAAGGTCTCAAGACGAGCAACGTCACATGTGCCTCTGAACCGGTCACATGGATTGACTCCCAGATACCACCTTGTGTCTGATATGTAAGAAAGCACGTCTGCCTGGGGAAATGCACATGAGAAAATATTTTATTTAAAAGGTTTTCTTTGTGCTCATTCCTTTTCGCTGTCGCAGCTCAAAGCTAACTACTTAATCATCATTTCCCCATTACTTGAAAACTTAGAAGCATAGGACACACAGTCCGAATGCTCAATCACAACGCCCGAGACCGATGCACCAATCCAAGGCTTGTGGTCGTAGAAAACAACATTCACCTTTAACAACGTTCATCACAACGTGGTTAGGACATACAGTCCACAACAACGTGATTAGGACACACAGTCCACAACAACGTGATTAGGACACACAGTCCACCACAACGAAATCAGAACGCAATATCCTCGATTTCGAGAATTGGACTCTCAGTCCAGAACATCATGAATAGGACTCATGGCCCCGAATTAACACTGATCTAAGATCACGTGAGTATAACTGAATACTAGAGGCGATTTCTCGCGTACTAGATTCTCTTTCTTAGTACTTATTTTTCGTTCAGTGAAAATCAAATTCAAAACCGAATCCTCGATAACCTATCCAGGCTATCGGAAAGTTTCTAAAACATTTAGGAGAAAACCTTTTCTTATAAAATCTTTTATAAAGCATCTTTGAAATACTTTTATCTTTGAAAATCCCCAATAGGATATTGCCAAATAATCTTGAAAGTTTTCACTTGAAGGCACATAGTTCGAAAAGGATTTTTCTCTTGTACAAAACTTTTGATCATAAAAAGTAGTTTCCTTCAACTTAAAATCACTTCAACGTTTTTTCTAAAAACAAGGATCTTATTCTTCTGAAGTAAGCACTTTAAACAATGAACTTTTATGAATGAACCCAAAACTTTCAAAGTTCTATTCAAGGCTTATTAAGGCTTTTAATCCTTATAGCCATTGGGCACAGACTCAACTCCGGCTTCTCAAACTTCAATCAACAGTAATATATTCACAACAATAATAATACCACAATTAATGACAGGTCATCACAAATATATAATTCATAACACTTTAAACCAAGAAATGTTCAACTTCAAGTAATAACCACAACAGTTCAAGTAAACAAGTTATTCAAGTATTGGCTCAATATCACAATAATATTCACCACACTCAATTATACACATACACACATGCATATAGTTATTGAATATCCTTAGGCAAGCTCCCCTTACCTTTGAAGACAAGTAAAGGATCCTCGTCTTAATGCTCATGTTAGCTCCAAGAGTGTAACTATCTACTCCATCAAGCAAGCATAGCCGTGTCAAACGTCTCAGATAGGGAATCCAGCAACGCGCAACAACCAGAAATCAAGAAATCAATTACACATGATCAAACACACATTATAATTTGATCTAAACACTTAATCTTATTACCAAACAAGGTCATTTTCAAAGAAAATCATGTTTGGAGCTTTAGCTTCACAATACCCTTTGAGGAAACTTTGTTTTGATTAAAGGATCAAGAAAATGAACTTAGGAATCATCAAGTAAGAGTCCTAATTACACTAAATCATAATTAATTTCACAAACACAGAACCAAATTCAAGTAAAATCAAATTGGGGTTTAGGGTTCCTAAATACAATTTGGGGAAAACTCATTTTGACAAAAGAATAATGAAATTGGTTTAGGGAAACACTAATTCACAATCCCAATAGCATAAAACAAGCTTCAATCTCAAGATTGGAAGCTGAATTAAAAAGGCTAGGGTTAGGGTTTCAAATCAATTTGGGGGAAATGAAAGAAAGAGTGAAACATAGGGAAAACAACTCACCCAAGGTGGAAGAGGAAGAAAACAGGGTGGCTGCCTTGGAGGTCCGGCACGACTATAACGGTGGAGGCGCGACGGAGCAGCAGCGAATGGAGGTCGGAACGCGTGCAAATTCACGGCTGACTCCTCCCTACGAAGTTCGGTTAAGCGGCGAAGGACGATGGCCTGGACGACGACGCAGAGGCGAGTTCGGGCGGTGCTCGGGGTAGCTGACGCGACGCACAACAAAACCGACCAGACGTCAAGCTCGCGTGGTCTTCTTCCTCCCTCTAGGTGGTGGTGCGCGGCGTTGAGATGAAGAGGAGGAGGATCAAGATGAGGTGAAGAGAAGGAAGTGTGTTGGTTTGATGGAGGAAGAAGAAGAGAGAAAGAAGGGAAAGAATAAGAAAAAGAAAGAAATAGAGGGGGGTTTACGGGTCAGATGAGGGAAAGGAGAGAGTTTTTATGTTTTTGACTTAACATTTAGTGATAGGTACAAAAATGAGTGATAAAATATTGAGTCTAAAAATATACATGTTTTTGGTTTTTGAATCTACAAATAAAGGTTGATAAATATCTACTTTCAAAATTTGAAATAAAGTAGAGATTGATAGACGAATTAATCAACTAAGAAAATCCACAGTCCAACATTTAATCTCCAATTAATGTCAAACCAATTAATTTTCAAGTCTAAAATTAAATAGGATAAAATATGAAAATACTTTTCTTTCAATCATATTATTTAAAACATTTTTCTGTACTGGTAATAATAGTGACAATAACGTAAAATTATTGTCTAGTATGCGTGCATTCACTGAAATAATTCAGTGCTAACGCACCCAATAAAATAATTTGAAGAGAGAAATTTAATTACTCCAACTAAACCACATAAAAAAATAAACATAAACATCCAAATAAAATAATTAATCATATGTGTAAAAACTAGGGTGTTACAAAACCCACCGGCGCGTCAACATACATTGTTTCGACAAGGAAACAATTCAAGCAACGACCAAACAGATATCACACAACAAAAACATAACGGACCTATTCCCCAAGTTCCCGAAAGACTCGACCAGCTCTGATACCACCAATGTAACACCCCCCTTGGGCATTACTTCCTAATCATATGCGGAAATAAATTAAAAGAAAGTTTACTGGTTGCTTTCGAAAAAACTTCTATTATCTTCATAGGCCTAAATATATGGGGGTAAAATTTTTATTTTCTAGGATTCACCTCAGAAAATGATTCACACATCACTTAAAATGAAATCACGCTGTATTTTACTAATATACAAAGACTAAGTTTATTTATAAATCATACCACCTCGGCATATACATTTCATGAAATAATCTTTCGTCTTGAAGTTACAAAATTACACAAGGTTTTTTTTTCAGAACTGCCTATATCGACTTCTCTAAAGCGCACACAACCAAAAGGAAACATCCTAAGCTGGTCATTCTAATAGACACCTATTGGAAAGAACTCGATAGTTCTTACCATTGGAATAATCACCCACCTCTTCAAAGATCGGGATTAATATCCCCGAGTGAGGTCAAGAGCTTCTCGACATCGCCTGTCCTAATGTACCAAGGTACAATAGCAAAGAACCAGGAAAACCTGATATATTGTAAGGGTGAGATACCAATATATGGATAATTATGATAATCTACATACTTGCAACACAAACAGCATACACAACAGATATCATCATATTTGCAGCACGTGAAATAATAAACTAAATATAATATCACACCAATTCATCAATCAACTTTGAAAAAAAATGATGTTCATGAAAAATTCAACTTTGATGCAAGGCTCCGGAGTTTTCAACTTTCTTTAAAAATGAGCTGATCAGGCTCGATTGCCATAAAGGCACAACGTGAATTTCCACTACACTCACTAGTGGAAAATATACATTAGACGGTAAAGGTTTACGTCAGTTAACCAAAAGCTAGACGTTAAAAAGGGGGCGGTGGCAGTTTTGTAAATATCAGACTTCATTAATTCAATTTTAACGTCAGTTGTTTTAAGGACTGACGTTAAAAGTGAAGTGACTCACTTTTAACGTCAATTCAATAAACAACTAACGTTAACAGTGAACGTTTTAATGTCAGTTCTTTATCGAACTGACGTTAAAAGTGAGTCACTTCACTTTTAACGTCAGTCCTTACATCAACAGATGTTAAATGGATCTTTGCATCTTTCTTCTTCACTGGAATTCCTTGATGCATCGTCTTGAATCCACGGTCACTTGCTTCCAAAGCAAAGTGAAAGGGATGACGGGGATGAAATAAAGTGAGAGAATCACATTACGTGATTCACCTAACCTTGCCATCCATGTTATGTGATTTACACAACCTCAGAAGTTGTTTGACCATTAAGACAAAGATCTTTGAGTCTAGGCATAGGAAGAAAGAGTGATGAAGTTAATCTCCATGGCAGAGCCATATTGTGAAGCAGATAAAATTAAAAGGATGGAAGGAAGCTATTTATAGGAGCAGGGGATGAAGTTACTAAGATATTCTGATTTTCTTGAAAACTTATGTAAAAACTTAATGCTCATTAAGAGGATTAGGTTACAAGGTGAATGGGTAAGTAGAACAGTAGTCAAAGGAATGAATGTTTTTGCAGAAACTAATAAACTTTTAACGTCCGTTGTGTAATACAATTGACGTTAGAAGTGTGAGTGTTTTTAACGTCAGTTTCTTAAGACAACTGACGTTAAATATATAACCTTTAACGTCAGTTTTTACTAATAACTGACGTAAAATGTTGTTTTATTTTGATTATAACGTTTACACCCGCGCACCTTCTGCACTTCTCTGTACGCACGTCTCTTTTCTCTTTTCATCATGCTCAACCCTCACTCTCAACCTTAACTCTCACTCTCACTCTGCCCTAATCGCGAGCTCATCTCCACCACAACCACTGGGAGGGCTTCTTCGTCACCACCGTGAGGTACACTCTTAACCCCTAACTCTGTCTTTCCCGCTCATTCTTTGCAATAACTTGACATATCTCTTTCCCCTTCCCGCGCACTAACTCTCCTTGTCCCTCTGCTCTCAGTAACCACATCGAACGTTGGCCACCACTCGAGCTTCCCACCCACCACCACGCGAGTGCCTATTTCTGGTGAGTCTTTAGGGCACATTTTTTTATTTTTGGTTTTGAGTGTATGTTGAAACTGTAGTCTCAGTAGTTGAAACTTGAAACTGTGAGTTTGAGTTGTTTGGAATGTCTCTATTTTTGGTTTTGAGTGTATGTTGAAACTGTAGTCTCAGTAGTTGAAACTTGAAATCGTGAGTTTGAGTTGTTTGGAATGTCTCTATTTTTGGTTTTGAGTGCATGCATGTTGCTCTGCTGGTTGATCTGTCACGGTCGTGATGCTCATCACAGCTAGGCCGTGATCATTTCTGCCCTTGAGGGTCTGGTTCAGTTGGCACGTTACGGCCGTGACCAGTGCTTGGCAATCTTCAAAAACTATAGTTTTCAATCTCCCGTATTGTCCTTATATTGGATAGATGTTTTGTATATCTACAGGACCTATCTAGTTATTTTTATTTATACTTCTGTATTTATTTTGAGTTATAACCTATGTTAATACATATATATTGTTTCTGAACAGGCATACATATGGATCAATCGGATAGCCCGCATGCACGGGAGGACACTGTGGGGGCTTCGCAGGACCCGATCACGCCTACGCCTGATTCTAGTGTAAGTTTACATGTTATATACTATCTTTAGTCCTTCTTTTTAATGTAAGTTTATAATGTTACAACCCTCTATTTTATCATTTTTTTTGTCCATACAGACATCACAGGCTCATAGGAAACGGGGTAGAGGAGCCACCTCGTTGAAGAAACTAGAGAAGGACAGGCAGAGCGGACAGAAGCTTGAGGTGTCCTTCGATGCTAATCTAAATGCCCAGGGACCCCGTGCTAAAGAATTTAATAAGTGGGTGTTTCTACAAGCAAAGCGGCACGTAAGCATCAACTACAACCCTGGAATGACGTTCCACAGAATGTTAAGGATCATATTTGGGAGGCTATCACGGTATTTTACCTTTACATTCGTTTGATTTACATTATTAGATAATTATCCGAGTTATAATCCATCCAGTTGTTATGTATTTAATGTGTAGGTAGCTTGTACTGTGCCAAATGACGAGGATCATTGACCGCGCTGTCGCCACGCGCCAAAAAGAACGAGCGATTATAAAATAATGCAGTATAGTGCGACAACTCGAGTATCGTCTCTCAAGGACTCTTTAGTTGTTGTTATTATTAACAGAAAATTAGTAAAAGTTAGAAATGGGGGTTTTGAGATTAAAACTAAATTAACAAAACAAATCAAAAACAGAGAAGAGAAACAAAGCAGTTTAAGAAATTAGCAAATAAACAAAAGCGATTAACCTACTGTTCTCAGTTTCCCACTATCATTGATTCATGCAAATCCTAAGCAGATACTAATCCCCTCCCGGTTGTAGCAACAATTAACAAACGAAAACCGCTACTACAGATGTATGTTCCTATTCCCGAAATAACAAACGGGGTTAAGCTCTCATGAACAAACGAACATGAATGAACACACGCGAAATAACAAACGCGATTATATATAGGAACATTACATCACCGAAATGAAACAATACCACACTATACATTCCTGAAATAACAAACAGAAACATACAGCATGGCATTGAAAAGAGAAAAGCAACTAAACAAGGAATACAGAACCTCAAGTGTTAATAGAAACCAATTGCAGTAGATTAATCCTAGGAGACTAGCTCTCCATTACAGAAGAAAACAATAAACTAAGAAAAACAAAAGACTAACAAGCTCAGAAACTAGCCAAAACTGGCTAATTCTGACCCCCTTTCAGTTCTGACTAAGACTACTTATATACACGTTTCTGGAATCCAAGTCCTCGCGAGGCGAATTATGCGAAAGGTCTGAAACTCTTGGTCTTCTCGTGAGGCGAGCATATAATTCGCGAGGCGAACTCTTCATCTTCCAAACTGTAACGCCCGTGGCCTTCAACATGCCCAAACCGTGATGGCTTCTGACTTTCAAGTACTCGCGAGGCGAGTCCTTCGTCGCGGGGCGAGACAGAAAGATTTGCAAAGTCTGGAACAGTCACCTTCTGGTTCGCGGGGCGAACAGACTTCTCGCGGGGCGAAAGCTCCAGATTTATTCCTTTTATTAACCTGAAAATAAGAAAATATAATAAGTATTTTATTTAACTATAAATCAACTAAATTAACTTAAAAACAATTTACAAACTCAAAATACTACTTAAGGACAATCAAGTCTAATTTGGGTGAAAATGATATAAAATAAGCACAAAGCCAAGGTCTTTACTAGTTATAAAACCAGTCAAACAGAGGCTCATCAAAATACCCCAAACTTAAACTTTGCTTGTCCCCAAGCAAACTACAACTCAAAAACTTAAAAAGACTCAAGATCTGGCAAGATTAAGAATTCAATCAATTTTCACACAGATTTCAAGCAATTTTTTTCAAAAGAATTTTTCTTTCAATGTTCCCCCATTTCAAGCAAAGCAATCCCCACATTCATTTATTCTAAACAATTGAGAAATTAATCATTCAAACAATCAGAAATCTAAGCAGGGGATCCAAGTTACACACAAAAGAGAGATCACCAAATTCAAACAAATGCCTTCCTCACAAGGGAAATTTGTGTTTCACTCAATTGCTTAGTTTGTGTCAGGTTATCCACAATTCACTCAATTTCACTTTTAAGAGCACTTCCCAAAAATTTGATTTTCATCTCAAAATGATTCCCACAGAAAACATGCAAGCAACATCAAAAGATCTTTTATGGGTTGTAATGGGGCCTGGCTAAGGGTAGGATATACAAAGGAACTAGGCTGAAGACCCTAGGAACTAAGAGAGCATGAACATTATTTACACTTTGAAATTCACTCAAGTTCCTTTCTTTATTTTTTTTTCTTTACACTTCTGGGTGGCTACAGCCTTTTTATTTCTTTTTGGCATTTTTGTACTTTTAAAAAAAAAAATTTCTTCTTCTGTTTTTTTTTCTTTTCTTTTTCTTTTTTTTTTTATTTTAAACAATCCCAAACAGCACATTGCACCTGGCAGCCACCCCAAACTTTAGTTTCTTGCACCCATTCTAAGATTACATGCTCTCCTAATCCTAAGATCGGGTTAACATGGTTTTCCAGATTTTTGGGCTTATAACATTAGGTTATCAAGAAGCAATAGGCTAATAGGCTCAATGGGGCTTACTAGGGAACAAGCATTAGGAATTGGTTATTTTTTTGGCTAAGTAGCTATTTACAAAGAAAAATGCCTAAATCATCTGAAGCAAACACATAATCATGCAAACCAAAAAGAGATTCAATCAAATTCAGGAAAGTGCAACTTAAAAAGTGATTTTCACACAGTCAAAAACATGTTGGAGGCTCAAAACCTCACCTGGACATTTTTTTGCAAATTATTTGAAAGAGATACTATCCCTAGTGTGTGCTTCCTATCACCCCAAACTTATCATAAATCATGCCATCATAATAAAATCTCAAAGTTCAGTTTTCAATCACATGGGGATCATATTTTCAAAAAATTTTAAATCCTAGGGGGAAACAGTCAACACTATCATGCAATCCATCTATGCAAATTCAACCAAATCCATCAAACTTGCCATAACCAAGACACAAACACAACTCCTGAGCTTCTCAAATTATTCAGGAGCTTTATTGAAAACAAAACAGAAATAAAGTAAGGAAAAGAAAATTAAAAAGGAGAAAGGGTTAAGAAAACTCATTGAAGGGCGGTTCCACCAGGATCCCATTGCTTGTAGCATAAGGCCCACGTGGTAGCCAAAGGACTGAAATTCATTCCAAGCCTCCCTAACTTGCAGCTTTGATGCGGAGGTGAGCACTTGACAATTATAATAACTCCACCCAGTGCGGCGGACTTCTCACTACCTCTCGGGTCACAGATGACCTCTTTATCTACAAAGTCTCCCCAATAGAAGTGGGGCTCAACCTCTTGGACCGGCCATGGTGCAAAATCCAAGGGTTTAAACTCCATCACTGGTTCCTCAGGGGGAGGTGGCAAACAGTTAGAAACGGTTACCGGTGCTGCTTTAACTTCTGCAATGTCTTCATCCACTGCACTAACAAATTTTTCACCTGCTATACATGCAGAAATTTCAGCACACACCACACAAAGGTTAGAGTTAGTACATATATTACAAGAAAATGATTCAGAAAAAGTTAGAATGTCTGGAAATTCTTCACACAGTGCATCCACCCCATTACTCTCAACACATGCATTTGCTTTAATTGCATCATCTACTCCCAAAGGTTCTTCATCATCCTCAAGCACGGTGGAGCAGATGTCCTCTTGATCCTCCTTTTCTAAGTTTCCTGAAAAAAATAAACCTGCAAAACGATCTGCATTTTCTATTTTTCCTGAAAAGTATAAACCTATAAAACATTCTACACACAAAGCAGTTCCATCACAATAACAATCATTAGGATCAGGGGATTCAACACATAATTCATCATCAACAGAAACATTATCAAAATCATCATCAGAAATATTTTCAAGAATGACTTGTGAATCTTTATGTTCTTCAATGGGCTATGGAGTTAGCATTGCAGCTGAGTTGGCGGTAACTTGATCAATCAGAGCCCACAAATTCCGAGATTCAGCTTGGTCCCTCTGGTATTCAGCCTCCATCTTCTGTTGAAATTCCTCTATCATCCGTTGAGTTTGCTCGGCCATTTGTTGCCTCATTCCTTCCATATGTGCACTTATCTGTGCAGTCATCTGTTTGCACAGGTCCTCTAGGGAAGGTTCGGAAGGTGCAGAGGTGGTCACTTGGCTAGGATAGTATGGTGGTGGCTCACTAAAATTAGGATAATACATGCAAGGCGGTGGTTCATAATAAACATTCGGCAAATATCCATACATGTAATTATCCATGGCAATCAAACATCCAGACAAAGCAGACAAAACTAATTAGCAAAGAAATATTTTTTTTTAAAAAAATATTTTCTGCTAATAAGAACAAACCAGAGTCCCCGGCAACGGCACCAATTTTTGACCGCGCTGTCGCCACGCGCCAAAAAGAACGAGTGATTATAAAATAATGCAGTATAGTGCGACAACTCGAGTATCGTCTCTCAAGGACTCTTTAGTTGTTGTTATTATTAACAGAAAATTAGTAGAAGTTAGAAATGGGGGTTTTGAGATTAAAACTAAATTAACAAAACAAATCAAAAACAGAGAAGAGAAACAAAGCAGTTTAAGAAATTAGCAAATAAACAAAAGCGATTAACCTACTGTTCTCAGTTTCCCACTATCATTGATTCATGCAAATCCTAAGCAGATACTAATCCCCTCCCGGTTGTAGCAACAATTAACAAACGAAAACCGCTACTACAGATGTATGTTCCTATTGCCGAAATAACAAACGGGGTTAAGCTCTCATGAACAAACGAACATGAATGAACACACGCGAAATAACAAACGCGATTATATATAGGAACATTACATCACCGAAATGAAACAATACCACACTATACATTCCTGAAATAACAAACAGAAACATACAGCATGACATTGAAAAGAGAAAAGCAACTAAACAAGGAATACAGAACCTCAAGTGTTAATAGAAACCAATTGCAGTAGATTAATCCTAGGAGACTAGCTCTCCATTACAGAAGAAAACAATAAACTAAGAAAAACAAAAGACTAACAAGCTCAGAAACTAGCCAAAACTGGCTAATTCTGACCCCTTTTCAGTTCTGCCTAAGACTACTTATATACACGTTTCTGGAATCCAAGTCCTCGCGAGGCGAATTATGCGAAAGGTCTGAAACTCTTGGTCTTCTCGCGAGGCGAGCATATAATTCGCGAGGCGAACTCTTCAGCTTCCAAACTGTAACGCCCGTGGCCTTCAACATGCCCAAACCGTGATGGCTTCTGACTTTCAAGTACTCGTGAGGCGAGTCCTTCGTCGTGGGGCGAGACAGAAAGATTTGCAAAGTCTGGAACAGTCACCTTCTGGTTCGCGGGGCGAACAGACTTCTCGCGGGGCGAAAGCTCCAGATTTATTCCTTTTATTAACCTGAAAATAAGAAAATATAATAAGTATTTTATTTAACTCTAAATCAACTAAATTAACTTAAAAACAATTTACAGACTCAAAATACTACTTAAGGACAATCAAGTCTAATTTGGGTGAAAATGATATAAAATAAGCACAAAGCCAAGGTCTTTACTAGTTATAAAACCAGTCAAACAGAGGCTCATCAATCATCGTCATAAATGTATGAAAATGGCATCAAAGCGTTGGAATGGGTTCAAGCATGATCTTACCAGGTACTATGTATCTGGGAAGAAGCGGCTTGATAAAATGTTCTCGGATTATCCCTGGATTGATCAGGATACTTGGGATATGTTTGCCAGGAGTCGACAGGATGGAGAATTTCAGGTTGGTTGATTAAGTTAATTTTGTATGCATATTATAGATCATTTAACTGTATTTAATTATGTGTTTTTGTTTGAATAGGCTAAGGCAAATAAGGGTCAGCAGAATCAAGCGAAGAACGTCCACCGCCACACCATGTCTCAGGGTGGGTACCAGACTCAGATCGAGCAGATGATGGCGGATAGGCTGAGGGCAAAGTAGGGAGAGCACTCTGCTAGGATTGAAAGAGGAGAGGTGCCTGAGGGCACACCATTAAGTCCTCCGTCGGACATCAACCGCGAGGATGTCTGGTTAGCCGGCCACATGACAAAGACGGGATCTTTTAAAGTTGATGCCACTCGTGAAGTGGCAGATAAGATTGTAAGTAAATAATTAACTTGATTACAATTGATATTTGTATAGATATTTGCAACACTTTTCACTTGCACGTTTTTTCATTTTTTTTTCATTGTAGATGGATCTTAAAGCACAATCCTCCCAGGGCGCATTCGTCCCTTCTGGATGGCGGGACGTCTTGATGACTGCTCTAGGCAAGAAAGACCATCCTGGTCGGGTTCTCGGTGTTCCTGGGAACATGACCATCAAAGAATATTATGGCAAGTCTGCTTCATGAAAGCGGGTGGTCAATGAACCTTCAATTTTGACTGACATTACTCAGCACCTCATGTCCAACCCAGCTATTACAACACATCTGATGCAAGGCTTAATATCCAACCCAGAATTCAAGCAGACGCTTGCCAAAGAGCTTTCCTCCGTCGGTACATCCCAGGACACCGCAGGGCATGCCAACCCTTCACATGTGAGCACAAAAGAGAGTTTTAGTAGGGCACATGTGGAGGACGATGAGTTGGCAGCTAGGGAGCGGGAGTTCGAAGTCCAATGCCATGAGCATGAGTTGGAAATGAAAAGGCATGAGCTTGAGTTGGACTCCAAACGACATGAGCTCGAAATGTTAACAAAGGTATGTATTCATTATTAATGTCCAAATTAGTCAAATAATTACTTGTGTTTTTTTTAATTATCAACAACTTATCTAATTTATTTTTCCTAAACTAAAGGCCAAGTCGATGTCGGTGTCGCTGTCACCTATCACTCGTTTGTTCTCACTTGGTGAGGATTATGCGTTTGAGATTTTTGAATGTCCATTGGAGCACGATGGATGGGTGGCACGCCCAGATCAACGGATGATATTTACCTTCTGTGGTGACGATCTCGGGAACGCCTGCAGAAATAACGTCTGGATGAACAACAATGTTTTGAGTCTCTGGTGCACGTAAGTTAATTTTAATTTTATAACTTATTTATTTTTGGTATTTTTCCATTTAATAATTTATTTTAATTTCAATATATATATTATGTAATTAACATCCACACCTTTTCATATCTTAGGTATCTCCATCGTCTTCAGCTTGATAAGAGCGTTGCATCAGTTTACGGCTTCTTAGATCCGCCAGTCCTTCTGCCCCAATTCTTTGATGGCGATGGATTAAGTAAATACATAGGGAACTTGTTGGGAGACAATCGGAAAGAATTATATCTGGCTCCCTACTGTATGAAAAACCATTGGCAGTTGTTCATACTTCACCCGTCTAGGCATACTGTCATATTCTTCTGCTCTCTCCACCAAGATCCGCCACCGAAGGTGGTGGAAGCTGTAAATAAGTAAGTAACTATTCTTAAATTTAATTTAAGTTTTAATATAAGTTGTTTTTAGTTTATTACACACATGATATATGAATTTCTTAATTGATCGACATGATTATTTGTTTATGATAGCGCGCTGAAGGCGAGTAGCATAAGTTGCGCCAACGGGAGAAGTAGGGCTTCTAAGGCTAAAGCAAATCCTGTATGGAACATCCTCAAGGTTTGGTAGTTTATTTATCAAATAATTAATATTATAATTATTAATTTATATGTATATTCAACTGACGTTGAAATTAATTTGTTGGTAGTCTCGATTTCAAATTGACGGCTGGTCGTGCGGCTATTATGTGATGCTTCATATGCTGAACATAGTCTCCACATCTATTACAGATGGATGGATTAAGGTAATATTTAAACAACTTGTTAAATTATATATTATAGTTTTGAAGATGACTTGCATTGATGTTATTGTTATTATTTGAACGTGTGTAGGCATTTAACGACCAATCGCCTATTCAAGAAGATGAGTTAAGAGACTTGAGGATGCGCTTCGCTGAATTCTTCTTCAAGTATGCGGCTGAAAAAGGAATTGACAAGATACCTCCGCAATACATAGCTAAATAGTTTTTTTGTTAGACTTTAGAAACTAATTAATAACATGTATGTGTGTATATATATATATATATATATATATATATATATATATATATATATATATATATATATATATATATATATATATCCTTAGATTGGAATTTTTGTTTTTTAGACATTGGAACTAAAATTTATTTATATATATACATGGGTTTAGGTTTTAAGTCCCCCAATTGTTCCATTTTTCATTTGCAATTCTGTAATGTTTTTGATATTCGTATTCTTGGGATATTTCTTGAATGCGGGGATAGCTGAGGGGAGTGATATTTTAAAACTGAATTAAAAAAAAAAACCTATTAACGTCAGTTGTATCAAACAACTGACGTTAATAGTATTTTATAAAATATACAGTACACTATTAATATCAGTTGTTTATTACAACTGACGTTAAAATTAAACCTTTAACGTCAGTTCTTTATAACCACTGACGTTAGTTTTAACAAAATTAACGTCCGTTGTCTTAAGAAGCGGCGTTAATAGTTTTATGTTTAACGTCGATTGTTTAAAAATCGACGCGTTAATTTTTACAAAATTAACGTCGCTTGTTGAAAAACTGACGTTAAAATATTAACTATTAACGTCAGCTGTATTTATGTCAGTCAGTATTCTGATGTAAAAAATCAATTTTAACTGACGTAAAAAGCACTTATTGCACTAGTGATTGTCCAAACTCCTGGCACAGTGTACAACGTGCGTGGAATGTCCATAGCATATTGTCCAACACAAGGCACAGTAGTCCTGGTTAATGGACTTCTTTGTCCATCAAGGCACAATGAAACACTGTAGCATGAAATACCTGGCCCTCCAGATATTCACACGAAACAACGTAGCATGAAATACCTGATCTTTACAGATATTCATACAAAAACAACGTGGGCACGTCTACCAAAATAATTGCATGAGAGAATCCTTTTATTTTTCAACTTTTCTTTGTGCTTAATATTTTCCTTTCACCGAGGCTCGAAGCTCACGACTTTCAACGTTTTTAATGTCTTGCAACTTTTATTATCAACACAGGACTTCATGTCCGAGTGTCTAATCACAACAGTCTCAGACTTATGCATCAGTCCTTAGAATTTGTGGTCGTAGAAAACAATTTTCACCATTTTATTAATTTCACCATGTTTCAACTCAACGTATATGAAGCAGCAGTCCATAGCAACGTACACTGGAACATAGTCCATAGCAACGTAACATGGATCATGGATCAGCGTGCTTTTAAAAACACTTGTATCCCGACATCTCGGTTACTAGGTTCAACTTTTCAACTTTTCTTTTTTTTCGTTCGGTGAAAATACAAAATCCAGAAACAAAACTTCCGTAACTCATCAAAGTTATCGAATACTTTATTTCAATAAAACCTTCTTTTGAAAAACATTTTTCCTTTGAAATTCATTTTAAAAAAATTCTTATAATAAAACTCCAAAAGTCCATCTTTAGAAAAAAAAAGTCCTCTTTTACAAAAAGAATATAAATTTTTAAGAACAAACTTAATGTAATATATGAGAACTAAAATCTTTTTGGTAAAGAACCAAGAATTTAATTTGTTTTTAAATAATTTCTTTACCATAAATAGTCTCCAAAAATTTAAGACTTTTATAGAAAATATCCTTCAAATCTTCTAAAATGATCTCTTTTCACCTTCTGTGAATAAAATCTTTATCTTCAATCTCTTGAATTTTTCACCTAAAGAAATATTTGCCTTCTCTAAAAATACGTTTCAACTTAAAACATTTATTTTTCAACTTGTGTAAAGTTTTCTTAAGGCTTTTATCTTTCCTTAAGAGTTGGGCTCTAACCAATGGTTAGGCTACTATGCAACAATCAATACAACTTCAAGCACTTACAACATAATTAACATAATTCGTTTTAAGCACATATTTAAATTCAAGATGTCATCATATAAATTCATCTAATCTAAAACATCCATATTAACAACAACTTCATAAACTAGCACATATATATATATATATATATATATATATATATATATATATATATATATATATAGCAAATCAACATTTCTCATATTAAACAACAACATCAATAAAATCAAACAATCCAAACATACAAGTACATAGTTACCATAATTTTAATATCCCTCAGGCTTTCTCCCCTTACCTAATTCGACGGATAGACAAAGTCTTTGTTTCCGCATTGCCCAGGGAGAACTTCTTTTATCCGCAGCGTGCCGCAAGTCTAATAATCAAGTGAACGACTTAAATTAAAACAACAAAGCCACCTTATCTTCCTATGTTTCCTATGGTGATGATGATGATGAGGGATTTTTTTTTTTTTGGGGGGGGCTGCCTATCTAGAAAAATCTGGGATATTTTTTAAAATTTTAACAATTTTTTATTCAATTTTATTTTGAAAATCAAAATGATGCATTTTCTAGTAAATCGAAATCAATAATTAGACTATGTCATGAATAGTGATAAGTAGTGACAAGGGTCACTATTCATATCAACTAAAATCTTTGCCAAATCTGGAAAAAAAATCTGAATTAAATAAATTTGGCTCGCTCCGGTACCAATTGTTACGTAACGGTAAAAACTGATCGTAGTTTTATTCGCAAAATTTTAACCAAAAAATTCATATAAAAATAAATAATTTCTAAAATCATAAAAAATAAATATAAATGGGTTATAAAAATAAATTTTTTAAATTTTCGAAATTTTAAAATTATTTTCGGGTCAGTAGAGCTTAACTGACAGCGAAAACTTAAATCGTAAACGTCTGAAATTTCTACTGAAAATTCAACTGTCTGTTTCTAATATAAAATAAATAAAAATTGACTTAATTTAGTCTATCAAAATAATTCATCACCATTTATGAAAATAAAATCTTAAATATTCATATAATCACAATTTACAGACAAGCAGAAAAAATCGGGGTGTTACAAACTGCACTTTTAATAAAATAAATTATGAGCATGAAATTTGGTTTGTTAAAATAATTATTTACAAATTATAACAATAAACACTCAATTATAAACACTTATCTCTTTATGACACTTGTATCACTTGCACCCTTACACTTGGCACACATGCACTTGGTGTTGGTCACACCCTTACACTTGGAACACATGCACCCTCACACTTTGCACACATGCACTCTTACACTTGGCACACATGCACCTTCACACTTTGTACACATGCACCCTATTATCTTTGAACCGGGTTTAACTAAATTCGGACGAGCAAAATGTTCCATCATACGATCTTCACATTGGGACGATAAAACCCTTTCAACCTCTTTATACTTAATTAATTAGTTAATTAATTACAGTGTCCCCTTACTGTAAATTTTTTTTTTAGGCGTGACAGGAAGAGTCAAGCCGATCCAGAAAGTACCGACCATGCCAAAAGGTACTCCATTTCCCCATCTGGTAGTGGTCGTGACTGGACCCGTATATACCGCAAAGTGAGTGGTTGGGTCCACAAGCCACCCATGCTCATCCACGCATTCTAACTGAAAGGTTCCCGCTAGGGGAAACCCTACCGGTCCTGTCATCCAGGGATGCTCCCAATGTGCCATCCTCACTATCTGGGTCTGTACGCTCCACGATCGGGAAGAAGAAACATGAAAGAAAAGAGAAGGTAGATAAGAAACTATCTAGCATCTAAACATGGAAAAGGATACATAGCATTAAATCAATAAAAGCACATAGACATGCATCACACAAAGATATACAATCATCCTCAAGTTATTTTATAATCCTCTACCCTTCGCACTCATGCAAAATATACTAACATGGCTGCCACCCAGAATATCAAGTCAGTCGCCCAACCGACGTGTCTCTAGAACATCGGTGCACATCCTCATCCATGGCAGAGGATGCTCATGCAAAGCAATGACACTATAGTGGCACATCTCGCTCCGGTGCACACCCAACTCTCTCTCTCTCTCTCTCTCTCTCTCTCTCTCTCTCTCATGGGTGCTCATGCATGGCAATGACACTATAGTTGCACGATACAAACCTAAGTTGAGACGGTCCTGTGAGGACTACGGATATACGTCACGGTAGTCTCTTATATCCTCCGTATAAAGAAATTGGCCCGTGGCTCCGGTATCTATCGTCAGATACACTGACCTCGTGTGTTCCACTCACACGACTGTAATCAACAACATGCGTTCATGCAATCTCACCATTTTGTACCAAGACAATCCTAATGCCTTAACCTTCCGCTATAACCTCCACTAGTGCAAAATATACTTTTAACATCGGGGTTTTAACATCGGTTTATAGAAAACCGATGTGAAAAATGAGGCGGTGGCATTTTTGAAATTAAATTGAAAACTTTTAACATCGGTTCTAAAATAAATCGATGTTATAAAGGTTTAACATCGGTTTTTAAAAACCCGATGTTGAAAATTGAACCAAAAATAAAAAAATTTAAAAATGCATAAGTTAACACATCGGTTTTTTTATAACGGTGTGGAAATGTTTATGTTTTAACATCAGTTTTTTAAAAACCGAGGTGGAAAAACGAATAAAAAAATTAATGAAATGAATAATATAACTTTTAACATCGATTTTATTAATAACCGATGTGTAAAACATTATAACATCGGTTTTAACGTTAACCGGTGTGTATTATTCATCTGTCATTTTTAATTCCCTCATCCTCCTTTTCATTTTCGCGCTGCTAAGAGACCTTTTACCCAAAAAAACCCTCTTGCATGTCGATGCTCACTCTCCCTCCTAGAAAACCCCATTCCTCACCTCCATTGCCACGAAAACAAGACGCCGCCGTCACCCTCCACTCAGTAAGCAAGGCAGGAAGACACCGCCCTACGACCTTGCCCCATTACCATGATAACAGGTCACACACACTCTCTCTCTTTCTCTCTCTCAATCCTGAAATACATTTAGCATAAATGGAGGAGGTGCTTCTGATCCGAATCGGTGGCTATTGTGGGCGGATCTGAGTGGCACGGCGGAGGAGCTGCAGTGGTGATGGGCGGAGCAGCCTCAGATGAACGTGGCTGGAGTAGGTTAGCACGAAGAGTTGTACGGTGGAGGGGCTCTTTCTTTTATTTTCTTTTATTTTTTCTTTATTTCTTTTTTATGCTTTAAGGAATATTGGTTTGACAAAATAGCATATGAAATGCTCCTCTCTGTTTTTTTACTTCAAGATCCCTCTCTGCACTCTGACAATTGTGCACAGGATGATGGTGCCATATGGGGGGCAAATAGCAATCTCCAAAGCTGGTTCAGCAGCATAGCATTGCACCATTTTGAAAAAAAAAAGTATAAAAAACCAAGACAACAAGAAAGAAAGTAAAATAGTCTTATGCAAAAGGAGAATGTGAAAGAAAGCAAATCAGAGCACTGCACCATTTTGGGAAAAAAATGGAATACACCAAGATAACAAGAAAGAAAGTAAAATTGTTTTGCCTCATTAAGTGACTGAAAGTAATATAAATGTTAGCTGATTAAGTTGGATCGGTTTTATGTTAGATTTAGGTAGGATAGGATTGATTAGTCTATATGTTTTGCTTGCCTGCCATGTTAAATATCAAGAGACTAAAACTTACAATTCTGATTTGTTTTTCAAGAGTTATAGGTTTAAATGCATGAGAGTGAGAGCAATACTGACACACCTAATTCAACCATTCCAGACTTCATTTTGATCATCTTCCCCATGAAATTTTGAGCTCCAGATTTCATTTATCATTCTACCTGCTAAATCATTTATATGTGTATACAGCCTTATATGTGTTCATCAACTTGGATTTTCTACTGTAAGCTTAGCTATTTCTTATATGTATGTGTGTGATTTACCTCTTTCAAAGTTCTTCTGTATTTATGCTCCTATACTGATCAAGTTACATAATTGTTGTTGTGAACTTGTTATTTTGGTCTTGTATGAAAATATTCACAAAGTGCTTCTCTTTTTGTATAGGTACACTTGTTGTTATTGAAACTTTTACGGTATAAGTTCCGAGCAGAATATTCATTATTCATTACGGTTTCCGGCTGAGTGTTCTTCCCACACTCGGTAAGCTTTCTCCTCTCCATTTTTCTTGTTTCGTTTTTGTTTGCATTGTACTTGGGGATTGGAGTGTTTTATTATTTTTCTTAATGTTAATTAATTAGTAAAGCCTTAGTTTCCCATTTGAGATGCAATACTAATGACCACACGTGTACGTGCTTAATATACCGCTCATTGTATTGGATCTTGAATTGTCCAAAGTTGGACAGTTTGGGAAAAAACTTTTTCTTCATTCAGTTAAAATAGTTATTCATTGATTCTAATGTTATATACTTGATGAAATTTCGGATTGATACATTTCCTTTTCTTCTTGGTGCATACTTTATCGTGGTGGATGTCATTGCGTTCAAGTCGTGTACGTCGGAGACCGAAGGGAAATGCTGCCGAAATTTCGTCGAGTATGAGCATGAGAGTTAAGGACTAACTGTTAAACGAATGTTGAAAAAGTTTCTTCTCAAATGGGATAGGGCCATACCTTGTCATAAGAAGTGGTTGATGAATATGTTGGACTAAGTACGAAGTTATTGGTTTAGTCATGGATGCGGTTGGATGAATGCTAGACGAACAAGTGATGAGTATGAGAATGGAGTGGAAGATTTTCTACAGTTTGCAAAAACAAATGCTCCTGATAGCGGTAATGGAAGGTTTTATTGTCCTTGTGTTAGTTGTTTGAATGAGAGACGACTAGAAGCTGAGGAGATACGTGATCATCTTATTTGTGAGGGGATTTGCAAGAGTTATACAACATGGATATGTCATGGTGAATCGTTAGACAGGTCGAGAGTGTCGGATAGAGAGGAAATTGATATCGTGGAAATGGACGATGGACTAGAGGACATGATCCGTGATGTCGGGCAAGAGTATTTTTGGCGCGCACATGTGTATGATACTTTGTGAACTGATGCGGAAGTGGGTTTGTATCCAGGGTGCACTAATTTTACACGGTTGTCAGCAGTGTTAAGATTGTTCAATGTGAAGGCGAGAAATGGGTTGAATGATAAAAGCTTTACCGAATTTCTTGAGTTGTTGAAAGACATGCTTCCAGAAGGTAACACATTGCCATCTCGAAACTATGAGGCGAAGAAGATATTGTGTCCGATGGGTATGGAGTATAAGAAAATACACGCTTGCCCCAATGATTGCATATTGTACAGGAAAGATTTTGAAGAGATGCACGAGTGCCCCAGGTGTGGGGTATCACGCTACAAAGTGAAGGATGGTGATTCTAGTTGTGATGTGGTCACCAAAGGTCCTCCTGCGAAGGTGTTATGGTATCTTCCCGTGATTCCGCGGTTCAAGCGATTGTTTGCTAATGTGACGCAAAGAACATTAGATGGCATGCAGATGAGAGGAAGTGTGATGGACAGCTTCGCCATCCGGCCGATTCTTTGCAATGGAAGAGAATTGATAGTTTGTTTCTGGATTTCGGCAATGAGCCCAGAAACCTCAGGTTTGGAATTGCTACCGATGGAATGAATCCATATGGAAACTTAAGTAGTATTCATAGCTCATGGCCTGTTCTCCTGGTAATTTACAACCCGTCTCCTTGTTTGTGCATGAAGTGCAAATACATTATGTTAAGTATGATGATTTCGGGTTCTAAACAGCCAGGAAATGATATTGATGTTTATCTGAGTCCCTTGATTGAAGACTTTAGAATGTTGTGGGATAAAGGTGTTGATGTGATCGATGGGTATTACCGTGAGACATTCAGATTGCGTGCCATGTTATTTTGCACCATCAATGACTTTCCAGCATATGGGAACCTGTGCGGGTATAGTGTTAAGGGGCATAAAGCATGTCCAATATGTGAATAAGGCACATGTCACCATCAACCGTAACATGGAAAGAAGACAGTTTACCTTGGGCATCGGAGATTTCTCTAGCGTAATCATCCTTATCGTAGATTGAGGAAAGCTTTCAATGGACTTCCGGAGAATGAAATTGCTCCGGTGGCCTTGACTGGAGAGCAAGTTTATGAAAGGGTGAACAACACTAATGTTATCTATGGGAAGACCCAGAAGAAGGCTAACGAGAAGAAAATATGGAAGAAGAGGTCGATCTTCTTTGATCTTCCATACTGGTGCAAGCTTGATGTAAGACATTGTATTGATGTGATGCATGTGGAGAAAAATGTGTGTGACAGTTTAATCGAAACACTTCTCAATATTAAAGGCAAGACAAAGGATGGTGTGAATGCTCGTCTGCATCTAGTTGCGATGGGTATACGAGAGCAGTTAGCTCCACATAAAGTGGGGGATAAGAAGACTTATTTGCCCCTAACATGTCATACTTTATCAAAAAAAAAAAAGTTTATGTGAATGTCTACGGCGAGTCAAAGTGCCACAGAGTTACTCTTCAAATATCAAAAGACTTGTCTCAATGAAAGATCTCAAATTAGTTGGCTTAAAGTCTCATGATTGTCATGTCTTGATGCAACAAATACTACCGGTGGCCATTCGTGACATCTTGCCTAAAAAAGTCAGACATGGCATTACTAGGTTATGCTTATTCTTCAATGCTATATGTAGCAAGGTCAATGACACTAAAAAGTTGGATGACTTGGAAAATGAGGCAGCCATTATCTTGTGCCAATTGGAGATATATTTTCCACCTTCATTTTTTAACATCATGGTTCATTTGATTGTTCATCTAGTGAGGGAGATTAGATTGTGCAGCCCCGTTTATTTAAGGTGGTGTACCCGGTTGAGCGATACATGAAGATCTTGAAAGGATATATGAAGAATCCCCACCGTCCCGAAGCATCTATTGTTGAAAGGTATGTTGCAGAAGAAGCTATTGAGTTTTGTACAGACTACATGTCAGAAGCGGAACCTGTAGGGCTTCCGAAGTCTCATCACGAAGGAAGATATGATGGTAACGGTACACGAGGTATCACTGTTAAGAGCATGGATCGGGAGGAAGTGCTTCAAGCACATTTGTATATATTGAATAACAATGATAAGGTTGAACCATACATATGTGAGCACAAAAGCATCATCAACGAAACTTACCCTAGAATGAATGAAAAATGGTGTTTGAACAAGCATAACAGGACTTTCTTGAACTGGTTTAAAGAAAAAATTGCAAAGGATGGTATTGCTTCTGATACATTAAAATGGCTAGCACAGGGGCCTAACTTTGATGTCATATGCTGGAGTGGGTACGATATCAATAAGTTTTCCTTCTATACAAAGTCCCAGGATGACAAAAGTACTATACAAAACAGTGGGGTTATGGTCATCGCTGAGTCCATGCATTTCTCTACTTCGAAAGATAAAAACCCTGTTAGGCATCCATTTCATACTTTGGAATCATTTAAGAGATATAGGAGGTTGATTACATGAAGTTTAGAGTACCTGTTTTTAAATGTCAGTGGGTCGACAGTAACAATGGTGTGCAAACCGATGAGTTAGGATTCAAATTGGTAGACCTTAATAAGGTAGGTAATAAAGAAGAGACTTTCATCATGGCATCCCAAGCAAAACAAGTGTTTTATATCAGTGATCCTTATTTCAAAAGGTGGTCAGTGGTTCTCCAGGGAAAATACATGTATAATGGTAGTGAGGGAAATCAAGATTCAACTCTTGATATTTCTGATACTCCTTCTTTCTCAACACGGGTGCCTAATTTCAATGAGGAAAATGAAGTGGATGATGTACATGCTACTCGTAATGATCACCAAGAAGGGTTATGGGAGAACTTTACTAATTGACCACAATGTAAGTTTAGTTTGAGTTATGTTTAAAGTCATATTATATGTTTAATTACGTTGATATTTATAAGTTGTGTTTACGTACGTTGATCGATATTTATAAGTTATGTTTGATATTTATCCTGACATACTGACAAGTTTTTTTTTTTTAAACATGTATACATGGCTGATCCTGAGGATATCCCTCATTCATGCAACGGGTCAGAGACCCTGTCTAGAAAGGGTAGACGTGCCACACGAATGAGGAATTTGACTGCCAACCGTGGTTCAAATAAAAGTATAAGAATAGACTTTGATAATAACCTCAATCCTATTAGGCCAATGGCAGAGCAGTTTAACAGTTTTGTGGCGACCCTTGCTAGAAGCAGGCCTAGTATACTTATTGATAATTGGAAAGATGTACCGGCGGACGTGAAGGATCAGATATGGGAGAGTATTCTGGTATCTATACTTTTACATCCTGTGTTTGTCTGTATCTACTTTATTTTAATCTTATTAATATCATACAGTAATTCGTTGATTCTTTTGGTGTTAATGTAGCTCACCTTTGACATACCGGATACGATGGATATGAAGAAGCATTTGATAAAGTATGCTGGTGAGCGTTGGAGGGCTTTTAAGGTCGACCTGGGAAGATACTATGTATTCAATCCAACATGTGAAAAGAACCCACTTGAGGTGTACCTATTTCTTGACCAGGCGACGTGGGATCGCTTTGTTCGTGAGCCGACATGATCCCAGCTTTCAGGTTAAATTATTTGATTTGTCTCTAAATTTATGTAATTTCATTAATTTTATTTACTTATGTAATTTAATTGTCTTCTATTTATAACAGGAGAAGAGGAAAAAAGGGAAGGAAAACCAAAGCAAGAATGTCTACCCCCATGTCATGTCTCGTGGGGGATATAAAAAACTTGGTCAGATAATGGTGGAAGAGGAAAAGAAAGAACTTCAGGAAGCAGCATCTCAGGCTGATCCTAACGCTGAAAATCATCCAGAAGTTGTTGATCCACCTCCGCCCCCACACCATTGTAAATGGAAGAGGGGCCGACAAAGAAAAACAGGACAATATACATCTGAGGAGGCCCGCCAAGTAGCTGAGAAGATTGTAAGTATAGTTTGAATTGTAATTGTCTTTTTAAGATTGTTACTGAATTGTAATGTGACCTGATATTTTATTTGTTATAGGATGCCTTGGACGAGCAGGTAGCCCAAGGAACCTTTGTTCCTAGAGGACGCGATGATATCTTAGTCCGCTTGCCATCAGAAACCGGACCACCGGGCCATGTCATTGGTGTTGGATGGGGCGTCGGCGATTCGCCAATACCATGGTTCATCTTCACACCAATGCCACGGGGATGTTGATGCAGATAGAGCATGGCTAAAACAGGAGATTGCAGGTGAGCTTAGACAGAGATGGCTGCGGCGGTTTGCCCAAGAAACCGGCAATATTGACTTCTATGTCCCAAAGAGATGACAAGTGGTGTCCAACCCTCTGTCCATGTGAGCACTAAGGGATCATGTGATCCTCCTCATCAGCCTGAAAATGATGATGGTGATGATGATGATGATGATGATGATGACGACCCTGATAGGTGTGAGCCGTATGTCGATGATCATCATGATCGCCGCTTAGTGGCATTGGGGAGGGCACATAATAACTTCGGTAATACCATACACCATCGTTTATTACCAGATGATCAGGTGAGGGTCGTTGTTGAGATTATTCAAGATGCTGATGCTCGAGTCCCTGTGCCCACTGAGGAAGTTCAAACAGTAGGTCAGGCCCCCGGTAACTTCATCCCCTGGCCAAGAAGACCGGTTAGCTTTCTTGTTGCATCTGAGGTATTCAGTTAGTTGTGTTTTTCTATATTCATAGTTGAAATTATTTATTATTGTTTAAAGATAATGCTTAATTTTTATTTGTTATAGGATGTTGGAAATGATATTCTTCCTAAAAGGTCGGATCCAGGAAGACCAGAGATGTCTGCTCCTGCTAAGGTATTCATTTGACCATTTAATTAATTACGAATGAAATAAATTATCAGTGATTACTAATATATATCTTTGTTGTTTAGGGGATCGACAAAGGGGCACCTAGTGATGTTTATAAACTTCTGGCTATACAGGTTGTGACCATGGAGAATGACGCAGCTTTGGTAAGGTTGGAACATGATGCCAGTCCAGGTGACGAACTGTATATCCCAAAGAAAGAACTTATGGAGATTGTACTCGATAAATAAATGGCTAGTTCTGCACACCTATCGTTATGGTGAACGTAAGTACATTTTATTTATAAGTTAAGTAATTAAATTTTAAATACTATGATAATTAACATGTTTTTTCAATATATTAGGTATCTGCATCGTATGTTTGTTGATCAGGGTAACCTCGCCCTTTATGGGTTCATTGACCCCATGTTCATTCAGGGTGATGTTCTCCTAGCATTAGAAGACCCGGTCACCACCATACGTGATATACTTGCCCGAGAGGATCATCAATTCTACCTTGCGCCTTATCTCAAGAAGTAAGTACCAGTTATTTAATTATAACTATATATGGCTTAGTCACTAATTGTTCCGCAAATACAGCAAGCATTGGCAATTGTTGATCTTGTACCCTAGGATGAATGTCATGGTCTTCTCCTGCTCAATTGGAAATAAGTCGGCGAATGAATCGAAGATGATCATGGAAACGTAAGCATTAAAATACTTTATAATTAGTAATGCAGTTGTTTTAATTATCTGAAATCTATTAGATATACTTTAATTACTGTTTATTTTGTCATGATAGTTCTATTAATGCAAACCACATGTTGCGTGGTGAAAGGCGTCGGGCTATTAGATGGATTATACCTAACGTAAGATATTTATTAGTTCAAACGCTTCAAATGCAGTGGGTATAATTATTGATTTCTATTTAATTCCTCATATTCTAATTGGGTTTCATTTGTACGTAGTCCCGTATACAACGTGGATAATGGGAATGTGGATACTATGTGATGAAGTGGATGTTCGAAATTATCTCCTCCAGGATCACTGAAAGATGGCTCGAGGTAAATGTTAATTGGTAACAATTAGAAGTAACAGTTATAGATTCGTTAAATGTTTTATGTTAGTTTATTACTTAAAAGATATAATCTTTTGTCCAATTAAACTTCCAGATATTCAACAATCCAACTCCATTATCTGATTCCGACATCAATAACATAAGGAGGCGTTGGGCAACTTTCTTTCTTGAAGTGTACCAACCATAGTTGGTATGTAGTTAGTTTAAAAACTTATCAAGTACTAGCTATAGTGTACTTTTGACTGATCATATATATTTTGATATGAAATCTAGAATATATCATGTAGCTTTTTGGTTTCCAATTATCTTTGTTGTCTGAATGTAATTGAACGTACATATGTATTGTTTGTAATAAATTCAGTATATATTAATTTAGTGTTTTTTTGTTGTACAAAAGTGATTGTGTTGAGAATATTTAGAATATGTTATATTGGTATTGATCTGGATTACTGAAACAGAGGAAAGGAATGATAGAAATGTAAAAAGAGTTTTTTTAAAAAAAATGAGACTTTACACATCGGTTACTCAAAAACCGATGTGGAAAGTTCACTTTTCACATGGGTTAATAAAAAACCGATGTGGAAAGTGATATTTCCACATCGGTTTTGGTTAAAACCGATGTGTAAAGTTCACTTTTCACATCGGTTATATTTAAAACCGATGTGGAAAGTGATAATTCCACATAGGTTATGGGATAACCCATGTGACAAATGAACTTTCCACATCGGTTATTTATAAAACCGCTGTTAAAAATGTACTTTAAACATCGGTTTTAAAACCGATGTCAAAAGTAACAATAAACAACATCGGTCTTTTCAACATCAGTTTGAAAACCGATATGAAAAGCCAAAAATAACCGATATGGAATCCCTTTTCTGCACCAGTGCTCATATTATACTTCAACTCATCAAATAAATATTATTTAATCATATTTAATTTAGGTTACACATATGTATAAATTTTCCTTCATTTACTTTCTCCCAGTAGACATCTATTTAAACATTTGCAGATCAAATAAATATATATCACATTAGTATAATTATACAACATTAAATATAAATAAAATCATAAAGTAAGCACAAATAATCTAAACATAGCATATTAAAATAAATAGCACACAATGAGCAGCTTAATAGATAAAATCATGCAACCTCGAATATTATAAATTTAACCTAACAGCGATAAACCTAGAATCCCTATATCATCATTGGTACCACAAAGTAGTCTCCAATGTGATATAGGTATTGTCCGTTACTTTCTCACTAGTAGGGTTTAGGTCGCCCTATGCCATTATTGAAATAAATGCCACTTAGTCATTTCCGATGTTAGATGGATTCTTTCTCCCACCTGATGAGTCGTAGGCTAACATAGAAGCAACAAAACGAACCCCCTCTTAATCTCTTAGATGCTGGCACGTGAAGGAAAACGGGTCGCCGAGTAAGTGGCAAGTTCCACTAGTACTCTTCCTATCCAACTTGCATCAAGCAAAGTCAGAGTCGAGTATCCTATTAGATTACAAGTTGATCCCTTAGCAAACCATAAACCCATATCTTTAGTTCCTAGCAAGTATTTCATGATTCTCTTTACATCTATTAAATGAGATTCCTTAGGGTTTGATTGATATCTCGCACACATGCAAACACTAAACATTATATCAGGCCTACTAGATGTAAGGTAAAGCAATGAGCCTATCATACCTCTATATTTGGATATGTCTACAGTTTTACCTCTTTCATCCTTATCCAAGTAACATGATGGACTCATTGGAGTTGTCATTTCCATTGAATTCTCCATGCCAAACTTCTTCAGCGGTTCCTTGCAATACTTTGCTTGGCTTATAAAGGTTCCATCATCACATTGTTTAATTTGAAGTCCCAAGAATAAAGTGAGTTCTCCCATCATGGACATCTCAAATTCATTTTGTATCAACTTGGAAAATTCCTTACACAATGAATCATTAGTAGCACCAAATATAATATCATCAACAAATATTTGTATAAGTAGTATATTTTGACCTTTTCTTTTTGTGAAAAGTGTTGTGTCAACCTTACCTCTAGTAAAACCTTTTTGTAATAGAAAGTTGCTTAGTCTTTCATATCAAGCTCTTGGAGCTTGTTGAAGTCCATACAAGGCTTTGGTGAGTTTATAAATATGGTTTGGAATATCATTTATTTCAAAGCCTGGTGGTTGACCAACATATACTTATTCTTGTATAAAACCATTAAGAAATTCACTCTTAACATCCATTTGGTATAATTTGAAATTCATAATACATGCATATGCTAGCAACATTCTTATAGCTTCTAGCCTAGCCACAGGTGCATAAGTTTCATCATAATCTATGCCTTCTTCTTGATTATATCCTTTGGCTACTAATCTAGCCTTATTCCTAATTATAATGCCATTCTCATCAAGTTTGTTCCTAAATAGCCATTTTGTACCAATTATCTGTTTATCCTTGGGTTTTGGAACAAGTTCCCAAACTTTGTTTCTTTCAAACTGATTTAATTCTTCTTGCATTGCCATGATCCAATTATCATCAACAATAGCATCATTAATAGTTCTCGGTTCAATTTGAGAGACAAAGGCCATGTGGTTGCATGCATTTCTTAAAGAGTGTCTAGTAGTTACCCCTTTGGATATTTCACCAATGATGTTGTCCAAGGGATGATTCTTTACAATTCTCCACTCCTTAGGTTGTTCACTATTTTGTTCCTCTTCTGGATGTTCTGGAGCTTCTTCTTCTTTTGCCTTGTATTGCTCTTCTTCCAGTTGAGTTTCTTCAGATGTTTCTGCATCATCATCACAAATATCCTTTCCCAACCTTTTGGGGTTAGATTCATCAAAAGTGACATGTACAGATTCTTCTATAGTTTGAGTTCTCTGGTTATAGACTCTAAATGCTTTACTAGTTAGAGAATAACCTAGGAAAATTCCTTCATCTGCTTTTGCAACAAATTTTCCAAGATTTTCCTTTCCATTGTTAAGTACAAAGCACTTACAACCAAAAACATGCAAGTGTGATATGTTTGGTTTTCTTCCTCTATAAAGATCATAAGGAGTTTTCTTTAAAATAGGCCTTATCAAAACTTTATTTAGCACATAACAGGCTGTATTTACAGCATATGCACAAAATTATTTTGGTAAGCTAGTGTCATTCAACACAGTTCTTGCAATTTCCTCCAATGATCTATTCTTTCTTTCTACTACTCCATTTTGTTGTGGAATTCTAGGAGCTGAAAAATTATGTTGAATGCCATACTCATCACAAAAGTTGTCAAATTCCTCATTTTGGAATTCACCTCCATGATCACTCCTTATATAAACAATTTTCATTTCTTTTTCATTTTCTACAAGTTTGGCCAATTTCTTAAAAGCAGAAAAAGCATTATTTTTGTGTGCTAGGAACAATGTCCAAGTATATCTGGAGAAATCATCCACTATTACTAGGGCATACAAGTTTCCACCAAAGATTTTGGTCCTAGATGGACCAAATAAATCCATGTGCAAAAGTTGCAAGGGTCTAGTTGTTGAAACAATATTCTTAGGTTTGAAAGAGACCTTTACTTGCTTTCCCTTTTGACATACATCGCATAGTCCATCTTTCACAAATTTCAGTTTTGGTAATCCATCCACAAGATTTTTAGAAATTAGTTTTTTTAAGTGGTTCATGTGGATATATGCAATCCTTCTATGCCATATCCAATTCTCTTATTGTTTTTGAAATTAGACAACATGCATTATTTGAAGAGATATTATCTAAGTCAAGCATATAGATGTTATCTATCCTATGGCCAATCAGTTTTAGATTTGCATCATTCTGATTTTCTATCATACAGCTATTGGAGTTGAATTTTACCTTGTAACCTTTGTCACATTGACTTATACTCAAGAGATTGTGCTTTAATCCCTCAACATATAGTACATCTTCAACAATTGTTGTTGAGTCACTTCCTATGTTGCCAATGCCTAGTATCCTCCCTTTATTAATGTCTCCATATGTAACACTTCCACTAGATTTTGAAGTGAATGTTTTAAACTTGCTTCTGTCTCCTATCATGTGCTTGGAACAACCACTATCAAGGTACCATTTAACATTCTTGGCCTTCCAACACACCTACAAAACAGATTTTTCAAACCTTTCTTTTAGGTACCCAAATCTGGTTGGGTCCTTTGTTGTTAGTCATCACATATGTTCCCTTAGGAACCCATATTTGCTTAACATTTATCCTTGAAGGATTTCTAAAATAGCATGTAGAAGCAGTGTGTCCTTTTCTAGCACAATAGAAACATTTGACAAAAGGCTAGTAGATGACTTAGTGCAACAAAGACTTTCTTAAAAGCTTTTTCATGCATTGCTGGTTGATATCCTATTCCAGCTTTATCATATATACCTTTTTGTTGTCCAGGAATTGCATTAAGATTATCTCTTCCTATAGTAAATTTAGAGAGTAGTTTTCAGTTTTTCAACCTCTTTTTCAAGCATATTGCAATTGGAACATGTAGAGCTAGATGCATTTTGTAACAGCCTGTTTTTCCTATGCTTTCTGTAGCAGTAAATACATATATAAATATGTTTATTTTAGATTAAACTCAAAGGATGATTTTAATTAAAACTAAAATCATTTTCTTGTGTTGTTATACCACATGAAGTCACGGTAAAATTTTCGGTTGAAAATTCAGACGGAAGCCGGTCTGCGTTTTCACTATCGGTACAAGTTTACTGTGCAGAAAACCTAATTTTGACCCGTGAACGAGATAGTTTGTGCTTTTATTAAGTTTCCTTCAACTTTGGTTATTTTGAAAATTTTCGTTCAAAAATAAAATATAATATTTTATTCGGGTGAAAACGTCGGAAGAATTATGATCAGAAATGCAACCAGGTACAAAATGGAGCAGATTAGGGAGTATAAAAGAAGTGAGGGGACATGATGGAAGAGGCTATGACACACTCCAAAAGTGTAATCATCACACTTTTTAAATTATAATACTATTCTAATCCAAAATTTATTTCTCTTTCTTCTTCCATCCAATCAAACATTAAACCACCAAGCTTGCTCAACAAGCTCTCCCTCCCTCACTCCTTGGCCGTGAGCTTTCTCTCCTTCCCTATATATACCCCTTTCATTTTCACTTCATCATCTTCCTCCTTCAACCTCCATTAAACCTTCATCTTCTTCTTTCTTCTAAAAGTTTAAGCTCTTAAAGCTTTAGTTTTTATTCATCTTTTCTACTTAAGTTCTTCATTAAAGTTCTTCATTATACTAAGGGTAATGCTCTCATATGAATCTTTTTTCAAGTTTCATCTTTTATTTCTTAGATTACTTTATGTGTTCTTTATATTCTTTAAACTTCTAAAATCTCTCTAAAATGGTAGAAAACTCCTTTTGAGTTGAAACCACTTTCTATAGTCTTGTATTAACTTATATTTTCACATACTAAGAGGTTGTGTAAAACAAAAATCTCTATCCATCTCTTCCAATGAAGGCCGAATGCTTGCATTTGGAACTCTAGGAAGTTTGTGTTTCAACTTTTGGAAAATGATCATGTGTTTGAGTTTCTAACTATCCCATGATCTTGAATCTATAAATCTTGGAAGTTTTGATAGCTTGTTCCTATGATGGCCGAAAAATATGAATAAGTAGGCCATGGATACTATGTTTCAACTTTCCAAGTATTGATCATGGATTTAGAACTCTTAATACCTTGTGATTCTAAACCTAAGAGTTATTGTTAAACAAAGAATATTTTCCTTATCATCCTATGATGGCCGAAACTTAGTGTTTAAGTGCTAGGATGTTTGAGTTTTTATTTTTTGCAAAATGATCATGGACTTGAGCTCCATAAGATATTTGGATGCTAAGTCTAAGAGATTGGAAAGTTTAAGGATTTCTAACTTGTTTATTCTATGTTATTAAAGCTAGTATGTATTACTTTCATTTTTCCAAGATGATCATGGACTTGAGCTCCATAAGATATTTGGATGCTAAGTCTAAGAGATTGGAATGTTTAAGTTTCCATTGTTTTCCAAGATGATCATGGACTTGAGCTCCATAAGATATTTGGATGGTAAGTCTAAGAGATTGGAAAGTTTAAAGATTTCTAGACTATAAATCCTATGAAGGCCGAACCTAGAAGGTTATGGACCTAGGATACTGTGTTCTTATTTTTCCAAAATGATCATGGTTTTGAGCTCCTTAATACATATGGATGCTAAACCTAAGAGATTGGAAAGTTTAGTGAATGCTAGCCTACTTTACTAGCCTTGGACGAATACCCTAAGTTTATAACTTAGTGGGATTTTAATTCAACTTTGTTAGATAATCATTGTTTATGAACTCCTAACACTTAAGGATCATAAATCCATGAGTTGTATAATTTTCCGGAATCTCTAACCCTAATAACTAGTCTTGGCCGAACCTATACCTTGTGGTTTAGTGTTCTTGTTTGATTTTAACTTGTGATTTTGTGTTCATAACCTTAGAATTCCATCGCGGAGGAAACGAGGATGTTCGTGACATACCTCTTTGAGCATCTAATCTTCTTACCTTCACATAAAGTAAGAGGGGATTGCCTAGGGATATTCAATGACTATATGCATGTGTGTATGTGTTTACTTGAGTGATTTGAATATTATTATGATGTGGAGCAAACACTTGAGTGACTTGTTTACTTAAACTATTGTGATTATTACTTGAAGTTGATTATTACTTGTCTTAAAGTATTGTGAGTTGTATATATGTGATGAACTGTCATTAACTGTGATATTATTGTTGAGAATATATTATTGTTGATTGAAGTTTGAGAAGCCGGACTTGAGTCTGTGCACAATGATTATAAGGATTAAAAACCTTAATAAGCCTTGAATAGAACTTTGAAAGTATTGGTTCCATTTATAAAAGTTCCTTGTTTAAAATGCTTACTTCAAGAGAATGAGATTCTAGTTTTGAAAAGAAATGTTGAAGTGTTTTTAAGTCAATAGAAACTACCTTTTTATGATCCAAAGTTTGTACAAGAGAAAACCTTTTTCGGACTATGTGTTTCATGAAGGAAAAAACCCCTTTGAAAATATTTGACCTTATTCCATCAAGGATTTCAAAAGCAAATGAATTTTCAAATGTTTTATAAAAGACTTTGTAAAGGAAAAGATTTTCTCCTAAATGATTTAGAAACGTTCTGGTTACTTGGATAAGTGACCGAGGTTTTGTTTTGGTTTTTGATTTTCACTGAGCGAAAAGTAAGCACAAGTGAAAGAGAATACTAGTTCGCGAGACTTTGCCTCTAGCATTCAGTTTATGCACGTGATCTGGGATCCGTGTCAAGAATTATGGACCAAGGGTCCTAATCGTGATATTATGGGCTAGGAGTCCTAATTTTGGAATTGAGGACTGTGTGTCCTAATTTCGTTGTTATGGGCTAGGAGTCCTTATCATGTTGAAATAATACATGGATAAAATTATAATTGTTTCTACGACGACAACCTTGGACTGCAGCATCGGTCTAAGGTGTTGTGATTGAGCACTCGGACTGCGTGTCCTGTGTTATTTATTTTCAAGTGATGAAAATTGTGAATAGTCGTTAGCTTTGGGCTTTGACAACGAAAAAGAGTGAACACAAAGAAAAGTCTCGATAATGAAAAGTCTTTTATTCATATGCATTTCCCCTTAGCAGACGTGCTTCAGTTAACCGAATACCCGCTTAAGATGTGGTATTCGATGAGGTATACATCTGAATGGCCGTTATAAGGGATTCGTGATGATGTTGATCTGGGTGCATGAGGTGACGGAGACAACTTGCCAAACGTGGCGTATGAGCTTGATCAACTCTTTCTTTCTTAATGATAAAATGGTGATGGTATCTCATGAGATTAAGATTAGAGCCTGATGATTGAAGTGTCATGCATTATCTTTATAAAATTGATTGATTCGGGTATGAAACCCACTGAAATAATACTTGTTGTTTACCTATGAGTAATGTTTAAAATGTTAATATGCCAAGATGTTGTATGTATCATGTGTATGGTTGTTGTACGATATATCCATTTGCCGGTGTCTCACTCTTACAGTTATATCAAGTCTCTTCGGGTTTTGATGTAGTACCTTGGTACTCTAGTACCGATGTTGCAGAGGAGTCTTTCTAAGTCACTTGAAGACCTAGTGTTAGAGGTTGGGAAAGTATTCTGATTGGGGGTCTCTCCAATGAATATTTGATAGAATGACCAACTTAAGAGTCTGAGTTGGGTTGTATATCTAAAAAGGTCGTTAAATGTAGTGTTATATACATCCATCTGTAGTTTGAACTTTTTCTTTCGAAAGTGGAAACTTAGAGAAATGTTGTATGTCATGGTAACTTTGTTACGAACGAGACTTTACGTTTTAAATGTATGAATGATGGATTTCAGAGTTATCCTTAAAGAAAAATTTTATACCCCAGTTTTCTAACTTAAAAGAAAAAAATTTTCCGAAAGCAACTAGCAAATTATCTCTTTAATATAAATTCTGCATGTGTTACATAGTAATGCCCAAGGGAGCAGGGTGTTACACATTTAGCTTACTATTTTTAGCTTCCAATTCCTTATTCTTAATTTGAAGAGAAGCATAATCATTACATTGTTTAGCAATTACTTTTCTACATGATATGAGTTGCTTAGAAATTTTCAGATATTCACTATGCAATTCATCAAAGGCATCTTGCAGTTCATCATAAGTAGGGGGAAGATCATTTACCTCATCTTCAATTTGTGTCACTTTGATGACTGGTCATAAGACAAAGATTTGCCTCTTCTTCCTCAGATTCTTCAGGGGAATCCATGTCATTCTCCTCCCATTCTATGTATGCTCTTCTTGGCTTTTTGTTCTTCTTGTCTTTGGACTCAAAGTTATCATGCTTGTCCTTCTTTTTAAGCCTTGGACACTCATTTTTGTAATGTCCAGTTTTTCCACATTCACAGCATTTTACATTTGTATTTGAACTTTCACCTTTTGAGATATTCTTTTTGTAAAAGAAGTTTGAGGGCTTTTTGTTGAAGGTTTTCTTCTTTTTGAGAAACCTCTTGAATTTTCTGACCAGCAGTCTCATATCTTCTTCAGAATCTTCATCCTCTTCAAGTTCTTCATCTTCATCACTGTCATGAACTTCCTTGGAGATATGAGCCTTTAGTGATAAGCCTTTCTTTTTCTTCTCGGCTCTTCATGATTATTCAATCTATGAAGTTCCATCTCATGTTCTTTAATCTTTCCAAACAGTGTAGCAATGTCCATAGATTCTAAGTCTTAAGCTTCAGCGATAGCAGTAATCTTTGGTTGCCATTCTCTTGTCAAACATCTTATAACTTTGTTGATTTGTTGTTCATCTGAGATAGTCTTTCCAAGTCCATTTAGTTGATTCACAATATGGGTGAATCTTGTTTGCATATCATTGGTGTCTTCATCTTTCTTCATGTGAAAGAGTTCATACTCGTGCATGAATGAGTTCATTTTTGCTCTATTCACATCACTTGTCCCTTCATGAGTAACTTGTAGCCACATTTGTTTTGCTGTCTTACAATTTGAGACCCTGAAAAATTCATCATAACTCAAAGCAGCGGTTATAATATTCTTAGCTTTAGCATTATAACCTACTCTTTTCTTGTCCTCGTCATCCCAATCAGCTCTTGGCTTATTTGTCTTAGTGCCATTTGCATCAAGATTATGAGGGATGTATGGACCATTCTCAACAGCATCTAATACATCAAGACCACTTGCCTCGAGGAATATTAACATCCTTTCTTTCCAATACATATAGGCAGTGCCATTGAATGCATGGGGTCTTACTAGAGAAGCCCCTTCTCCCAAGATGTCATTTGAAGCCATCCTCTTAAGCTGTTAGGCTTTACACAAGAGTAAAAGCTCTGATACCACTTGTTGGTTGTGACTTCTAATACTCAAGAAGGGGGGGTGTTGAATTGAGTATTTGTTATTTTAAAAACTTTTCCCCTTTTTGCAAAAACTGAAACTTTTCCTCAGTTTCTTGAAAAATGTTGTCAACCAACTTAAACCAAAACAAGTTTTTGCTAAGTGATAGATTGAAAACTTTACTCTTTTACAAGAAAGAGAGAGATGAAAATATTGATTAAGATATTATGTATTCACAGATTTGCTCCTTAACAATTTGCCTAATTACACATTCATCAAATAAAGCAATTAAAAGAGTTAATGGATAGAGAGAAATGCAAACTGAGATTTATCCTGGTTCAGCTACCTCCTCTGGTAACCTACATCCAGTTCCCACTATGCAGTGAGTTTTGTCCACTATCAATCAAAACAATTACAGGATTCTTTACAAAGCTTCACAACTCAGGTTCCTTCTGCCCTGTGACAGCTTTCCAGAAAAAGCAATCTTGTAATCCCTAAGAGTCCCTTCTACTCTTGTCAAACCTCTAAGAGTTCCTTCTACTCTTAGATCAATACTCAGAGAGACACCTTCTCTCATTTCTTATTCCTTTCTCAACAAAAGAATTGAATTACAGATTCTAAGAAATCATAAATTACAAATTGAAGTTCTAACAGAAATATATCAAGTATTCTCAATGAAAAGCTCTCTCAAAGAATTTCGTGGTTAATCTCAGTATTGAGTGAATTCGTTGTTTAGAAAGTGTTTGCCCAAGACTTTATATAGATGTTTGTCAAAATAGATCCGTTGGGCATACTTCAAAAGTTAGTTAAGATCAAAACAAACTTTCATTGAAAAATTCAGTTATTAGTCAATTGATTGTCTAATCGATGTATTAATCAAAGATTCAATTTTTATAACTGAATACATCGATTGCCTAATAGATTATGTTCTTGAAAAATCTTGATTATGACTAATACATAGATGTGTACATCGATTGTGTTCTTGAAAAACACAAGAGTTCTCAGCCCAAAAGTCTTAACATCGAATGGTAAATCGATTGCATAATGGGTTTCAAAAGTCTTTGCCTCTATTTGGGCTTATGCATCGATGTACTAATCGATTGTTCTATCATTTTTAAAAGACTTAACTTCTGTTGTGTTTACATCAATGTACCAATCGATTGTATGCATTTTTCCATAAGTTTTGTCTTCTGTTTAGCCTTATGCATCGATTGGTCAATCAATTATAAGCTTATCTTAAAAAGTGTCAGCTTCTGTTTCACCTTATACATCGATTATGCAATCGATGTACTGAAGCTTGTTTTGTATTTTTATCAAGTCAGCCACAATCAATCGATGTATGCATTGATGTATACTTTTTATACATTGATGTACACATTGGTTTTCATTAAAAGTTAGTTAATTAACTGAAAGTACATCGATGTACACATAGATGTACAGAACTTTCAATTAACCCTTTTTCCTTCTAAGTTCATTTTACTATATGAAAACCTTTTTAGTTTGTTTTTATGAGAGCTATTTCAAAAAGAAAAACTTAAAATATTTCTTTACATTGATAATCTAATATTGCTTGAGATCCTTTGAGATTCTTCTTTGTAGTTCTTCATCTTCAAGTATTCCTTCATCATCCTTCTTTTGCTCATTTGCATCCTTTTCCTTGCATTGATTATATCTTATACAAACATACAAGCTTGGCAAGAAATTAGTGAATCAAAGTGTAATTCAAGTTAGTTTAGTCATTAATTAAAACATACTAGGGTCATTTTTCCACAGTCTCTATTTTCATAAGTTTTTCCAAGAGATCTGAGACTGTTAGTGATAGTGTGAAATCTTCCAAACATCTAATCTATTGTTTCATGATCAGCCATTTTAAATAGTTCATACTGATGAACCAGCATGCTTATCTTTGATTCCTTTACTTGAGATGAACCCTTATGAGCGAGGACAAGAGTATCCCGCATTTCTTTGGCGGTGTTGCATTGTGTGAACCTTATCATGCTCGGATCCGGTAATAGCACACATGAGATAGTGCTTAGCTTTTAGATTGAGTGATGTTGATTTTTTCTTCTCTGGAGTCCATCGACCTCTAGGGACAGCAGCTCCAGCTTCACCTCTTGGCTGTGTAGCCAGTTTCAATCAACTCCTAAATATCTACGTTCTGTGCATCCAAGAAGGTCATCATCCTCTTCTTCCAGAAGTCATAATCAATTCCATCAAAGAGAGGAGGTCTGCGTTGATAGCTTGTCCTTCTGCATCCATGGTTGTTGGATCGTACTCCTCAAGCACTTGTTAGATGCTCAACCCTTTCGAGGTTGAGCTCCGATACCAACCTGAAGTTGACATAGGCAAACACAAGAAAGAGGGTTGAATTGTGTTTGTTAATAATTTTCAAAAAACAATCTTTTTCAAAACTTATTTTATCACACAAAGAATAAAAGATAGAAGCACACACAAAATGATCTTTTTAAAAGATTAACAAAATCAAGTTCAAATCCCCACAGTTAATAAAACAAATAAAACTATAAGAGTTAAGGGATTAGAAGATTCACGCAAGTGTTTTATCCTGGTTCACTCTCTTCCAACCAAGAGCTATGTCCAGTCCCCTTCGACTTGAAGGATTTACTCCACTATTTATCCAAATAGATTACAACAAGTATTCAATACCTCTCCAAGCTACAAGTATTCATTTCTTACCAAGCCTCTTCAGGCACTAACTCTAACAAAAAGATTGATTGCTTTTGATCTTCTAACTCACTAAGTGTGAGGATGTGAACGTTTAAGATCGGGTGAATATTACAACAATATTCAAGCTAAAGAATATAGACTTCTACCCTAGAAATAATTAAGGAATGAGAGATTGTAGATTGGGAAAAATTCAGCTCGCAAAAGTATGGCTATCTAAAAATTGTTTCTTCAGTGATTGAGGTCTTCTATTTATAGTGACCTTCTTTTTCACTTGAAAATCTTCAACGGTTGTTTTGAATATACCCGTTTAGAGATAGCATTAAATGCATAATATCCGTTGTGGATGATAGCTTGATTAAGGCCATTGTGAAATGTACTCTTGGTTATCTCTTTTGCATGAAATGGAGTGTCACAGCTCTGAGCAATTAAAACTTGAAAAATGTCTTTCCTCCTTTGTGAAAGTTCCAGCTATTCTAGCAGAAAAAGGTGACAGGGTACAAGTCTTTTTGCATTTCCCATTGTACTATGTTGCTTTTTGCATTTCTTTGATGGTACTATGTTTCTTTCACAAAAAAACAAAGTATTAAAATGGATAAAACAAATATCAAGGACCAACATTCGTTTGAAATAAATATCAATCATTTGAAACAAATATTTCTTTGTGGTCGAGGTAGCATTTATAGAGCATATAAGAACGTATAAGAAAAAGAAGCTCGTCTACTTAAAAACTGCGTCTACACGCTCATGGTTAAAACCAACTCGTGAACTCGTAATTTTATTTTCGCCGTCACGTCACGACATGGCATATCCTCTCGTCTATCATCAAGTCTTTGGACTTGCTCTATTTCAGTGAGTTATTTTGATGCATCTCACGACGTGGCATTTAAGCTCGTCTATTCATTGAAACTCGCCATTCCCGCTTCATCGAGAATATTTTATTATCTCGTCTACTCAAAGATATATAAACAAATAAATATACCATACGTTTTGAGCAGCTGATCTACATGAATGGACACGGATTCACAATCTAAGTCCAAGCAGATATAAGGAAACTCATTCAAGATTTCCATAACTTATATAATTTTAACATTCCTGCAAGACTAGATAAAACATGTTAGATCTCAACTAAAACTTTGCCATGAAAATTTAATCCTTTTTGTTAACATCAAAACTCATATATTATTAATCCAAATCACTTTGGTTCCAACAGATAGCTGACCAATTCCTTGTCCAACCGATCGAAGTGATTGGTTCGGTCCGATTCTCGAACATTGGAATCAAGTGTTAGTTTTTATTTTCATGTTTTGGTGTAAGTGGTAGTTTTCTTTTTCTTTTTCTTTTTTAAGTTAAAGGTGATAAATCTATTGTTGTTATCTTTTCCTCAATTACTTTTGTTTGTTTTAAGTTAAGTGTGATGTTGGTTTTGTGATGCATTGATTCCTATTTTTGTATTTTTTTTATAAAGAAAAACTAGAATTTCTGAATTGATTCTTTGTTAATATTTGTTAATATTTATGGGTTAAAGTGTATTTTATTAGTTTAAAAATCAAATTAATTATTCTAAGATTTGAATGATTTTCAACTAGGTGTTACATTTATTACTTAATTTAATATATAATATTAAAAATACATATTTAAATATCCCTGATGTCAAAAAAAAAATTCCTTGGTTCGATCATGGTTCAATCATTAAGTTGTATTTTATTAGTTTAAAAAATAAATTAATTATTGTTAGATTTAAATGAATTTCAATTACGTGTCACTTTATTCACTTATTATATTATAAATACATATTTAATTATCACTGGTTCAATCACGGTTCCATTATGGTTGAACCATTGAACATTTAACTAGTGTCTTTACATATTCAACGGTCAGTCTGATTTTAAAAACATTGCTTGATTACCACTTTTAATACTTTTGAATGAATTTAAAATAATAGTACACATAACTTTAGGTAAGATAAGATTTTAGCTACACACATTTATGTATCTCTCCTAAGTTAATTTTTCTATGTAGAAATGTTTTTCTTATTCAAAGAACAAGAAATTGATTTTTTTGTGACTAGAAAATTAATTTTCATTTTTTTAGATATTATGATTTTTTTAAAAAAAAGGAATTTTCTTTATTTTTAGAAGAGGGAATGGTTAAATTATTTCTTTATAATTTTTAGCCTAAAATAAATAAAAAAATTAAAAGCTCAAATAAAAATATCACGAGTTTGTATTATCAAAGACTCTAGGCCCAAAATCAGTGTTTTTGTTCTGAAAAATGTTTTTTTATGAAGAACTGGGCCTACAGCCCAATTGCGTTCATCTTCTTCACTCACCTAATGGAGCTGCTGCTGATAGAGTGACGACACGGCCACCACGACGGCCTGACGTTGATACAAACGCCCACAGTGGTGGTCTTCGTTGCGACGCTTAGGGTATTTGATAGGGTGGCGACCAACGGTTCCTCAAATACGGTTCCCCGTCAATACCTTCTCGGACCACACCCACCGTTTTGAAGCTACCGACGCTTGGACTTAACGACCTCGGTAAGGTGGTCTTAGATAATGACGTTATGCGTTAGAGAGGAGTATCGGACAAGAGTGTCAATACCAGTACCACTGGGGTAGTGGAGGCAGATCAAAAGGCGGGGGAGAGGGTGGAGGAGGAGCAGCAGTGGGAGTGATCAGTCATAGTGAGGAGATGCAAAGGGAAGATGAGACGAGGTAGTGGTTACGGCAAGGCCCAACAATGACGATGTGGCGGCGGTAATGTGGTGGGGATTAATTTTCTTTCTAGTGATATCACGAGGGTCTCACCGTCAATTGCGTCTAAGCAATTATCCTTCCTCAGAACAGCCCTTATCTTCAATTTCCATAGGGAGAAATCACTCCCATTGAATTTCTCAGCTTAAATTTTGCTGCCATGGTTTTACACAAATTACTCCCGTGAACAGTACCGTATATTGGAACTGTGACCGTAGTCCGTAAATAGTACACCAGGTAAGTTCCCAGGAAAGAGAGGCGGGTCACTAATAGACACATTTAAATACCAAGTCTTTCCTAGCCAGAACTTTCCTAGACATGCACATTCACACTACCACACTATATTTCCAACAACAAGAATAATTCTTTTATGATGCGGAAGATTAGACGATACTGCAACCACATAGCATACTAAGAATTTTCTTATGAACCCAGCACCTTATCACTTTGCTACAGCGGAATAGTGACCACAAACCAATGGCTCTGATACAACTATTGGGGTACCAAAGTGGCGAAATAATATCACGCAGCTAAAATAAGATATGAGAAAAAAGGAATTGAACACATAATATTGACGTGGAAAACCATCAACGGATAAGGGAAAAATCACGGGGCAAGAGTAAAAGGATTTTCACTAAGTGGAAGAAATTACAAGACCTCTCTCTAACTACAAGGAGAGAACAATAACACCCTCTCTTACGTATAGGAGAATACACACAAGGAGAAACCTCACAAAAAAAATATCTCTCTCTGATATTTTTCTCTCTCTATGAACTCTTGGATGGGATGTATTTCTCGGATGAATGCTTCTCTATTTATAGAGAAGTTTTACAAGCATTCCATTGAATGCTTCAACTGCCAACCACATTGCCCATCCCTTCTCACTTCCATCATCCAAATTGCAGCCAATATTTTTGACTTTTCATGCCACAAAAAGTGGCTTTACTCGTTCACAGTTGGCAACAGTTGAACTCGATAACATGGTTGTCCGGAACAGCATTAGCTGCTTCACTTCTGCGAGATGAGTGGAGTGAGTTATCAAAGTTTTACTTACTTTTCATACTTGAACCATTTCTCCATTTGGTATATGCAAATAAATATTCTCATTGTCTTCCTCTATTTTGATATGATCTGTTTTACTATTACATCCCTTATTTTTAGGCAACATGCCTTATTTCTCCTATTTATCTCCCTAACTTACTAACTATTTAACTAGGTGTTACCTATCAATATCCCCTAAAGTAGGGATGCGACACCCCCTTTTTAGGTATCACATTTACGTAACATTACCTAAACATCAAACTAAATAAAATATTAAGTTGCTGGTTTTCTTCGGAAAATAAGATGCATTTTCTAATTCCATATACTTCTTTTTAAAATAGTGATAAAATTTTTTCTTTTTCTGCACATACATTCAAACTCTCATGATATAATATACACCACTATATTATATTTCACATATACTTCTCTATTTTACAAATGACCCTTTTCTTACTAGGTCACGATCCACTTGTCACACATATTTTCTATCATCAGAAATTTTACAACTAAGTCATAGTGGGTGTCTGAAAATACTACGCAAAAGATGACTCTTAGGAGTCACTAATTCAGACTATCCTAAAATTCCCACTCTTCCTAAAACTACATTCTAAGCTGGTCACCACTATATAAAACCATTGGGAAGCCCAGTGTACACTCCCCCACCCCCTGAAGATGTGTCTGGGGAAGATACAACAGCCCCCTCTCCAGCAGCTCCAGACCCTTCGTCTGCTATAGGAACATAGTCAGGATTTTCCACCGGATTCTCCTCTGGGTCTTCCTCCATCTCCTCTGGAATGTTCTCTGGAACTAATATTATAGGTGCAGGAGGTGATCCTGGTGCAACTTGTTGTAGTGGTTGAATAAACTGAGGCGGTTGGTGTTCCAGACTCCCATGTTGTACTAAATACTGTAGTATCATCCAGATGGGTGGTAACGATATCTCAATTGTTTCCCTGCTATGTACTAACTGTTGTGGTCCTTCAGCGACTGTACCTCGGAGTGTCCTTAACGGACCAGTATAAGTAGCACTCCGAGCCCCTCTATCAGCGTTGTCAAACATCAGGGATCGTACCCCCGAGTAGTTCAAATCCACCTCGTCCGCATCCATCTAAAATGTTTGTAAGGGTGAGTTTCCAATATATGAGTTTTATAAGACAACCCCATGCAAGACTCTCAAATAGCAATTACCAAGTATTCACAGTATAATAACATTAATTATAACAGAAGAATGATATAATTCATAGGGCTTCATGCCCGACAATCATCGTCATTTTATAAAAATGCATGACACTTCTATGTTCAATTTCTAATTTGATACCTAATCTCCGGAGATCCCACAACTTTCTGTTTCGTTTCAAGCTGATCAGGCTCGCACATGGCGCATTGTAAAAACGAACAAAACAATGCCCAAGAAAATAAATGGTGCACATCCCCATTCCCGATAGGATGTTCATGCCAGCACCTAACACAATTGTGCACATCCCCATTCCCGTTAGGATGCTCATGCAAAGCACATAACACAATTGTGCACATCCCCATTCCCGTTAGGATGCTCATGTAAAGCAATGACACTATTCCCCCATTCCCGATAGGAAATAGCGGCACATATATTCAATCTGGACACAAAGTCCTATCAATTTGGACACAAAGTCCTATAAAAGATACATTGATCCACTCCGGACCTCAATGATCATCACCACCTGACACGTCTGGCATATACATTGATCCACTCTGGATTCAATGCCATTTACATGACACAATGGCCATTAAATGCATGAGAAAAACTTTTATTCTCGTTTGTTTTCTTTGTCGTAATAATCTTTCCTCGTCGAAGCACAAAGCTTAACGACCATGCTTAATTCTTTTAATTAAGACTTTTCACTTAAAACAAATACAGGACACACAGTCCAAATCTTTTAATCTCAACATAGGACATACAGTCCGAATGCTCAATCACGATGCCCTTAAACCGATGCACCAGTTTTAGGCTCGCGGATATGGAACTCACACTTTCTACATCAATTTAGGACACACACAGTCCAAAAACAAAACTTGCAGGACACTTCGTCCCATGACACAGATCCTTGATCTACGTGTCCATACAACACTAGAACCCCGACGTCTCGGTTTCTAGGCTCATTTATTTGCTTGTAAAACATTTTGCTCAGTGAAAAACAAAACAAAAGCTTTGAAAATTCATCCAAGTTTAACGGAATACTTTCACTGAATAAAAACATTGTTACATAAATTCTTTTCTGTTAAAATGTTAATAAATTTCAAAAATCATTTATAATTTCTTTTTGATTCTTAATTATTTCACTTTAAGAAATAATTTTCAATAAAGATTAACAAAACAAAAATTTTAATAAAAATATTAAATAAATAAATTTCGAAAATTTAAATAATTAAATATTTAATATTAAATAATATTAAATAAATGATATTAATTAAATAATATTAAATAACTAATATCACTTTTCTGTCAGAAGTAATTATTCTGACTTCTGTAAATATTATTTTTGGAACTTAATCACTTTAAATAACATTTTATAATAAAATTGAATTTATTATATAAAAATTAGAGCCTGTGAAAAAATTTCACGGTTTCGCCCTTACTATTGCTTATTTACACTGTTTTCACAAAATATTATTAAAATAATAAATTTTTTTTTTTCATTTTTCTCAAAATCTCCCGAATTAATCCCTATGATTAATTATCCAAGCTTATCAAGTTTTTTATCCTTAATTAATTTTTTTAACACTGACTAATGTCAGGTTACTCAGTCTAACACTCAACAGCAGATAAATTCCAATCACTAAATGACATGGCATATATCAATTTATGACATGCATCACAATTATAATATAAACAAATAATCATAATCATGTAAGTTCACACATCACTTCAATTTAATTACTCAGATAAACATCACATCAATCTAGCAATTAATAGTAAACAGTATAATAAAATAAACTATTGCATACATAAAATTAATACATGACTCCACAAATAAGCATGAGATTATCTCAACTCCTCAGGCATACCCCCCTTACCTCTTGAAGACCACACTATATTTCCTGTTAATTTTCTGATCCTGATCTGATTTTTCTCCGTCAGCTTGACTCAGCTAACTCAGTTATTTCCTTCAAACGAATTACAACCAAAATAAATCAAATCAAACAACAATTCACTTAGTTTATGAAGGTTAGGGTTCGGCTTCAACCCATTATCTAGGTTAGGAAAAATTAAAATTTGATTAACTTAAGGATTAATGATCCATAAGTTAATTAAGCATGATTAATCACTTTAACCATGATTATAAACTAAGACATGAACTAAACTCATCTAGTTCTAAGAACTAGGGTTCGGATTTCCTCAAGCTCCATAGGCTAGAAATTTTGAAATTTCATCAACTCTTGGATTAAATCAACATACAAAACTTAGGGTTTGATTCAAGTGTTACAAACAACTTTTGAATCACAAAACCCTTGAGTACACAAATCTAGGGTTTCGGTTTTTGATGATATTAATAGGTTAAAGTTTGATTTTTTTGATCTTCTATATACTTGAATACAAGAACTAGCAAGATACAAAAGGATTGAATCATGAATCAAGTCATGAAAATGAAACAAAACCTAAAAACTCAAAGTTAACCTAGGTTCGGCCATAACCAGAAATCAAGGAAAGAAATTTCTCATGATCTTGTGCTTCTAGATGATGAAAATAGAGATTATTATAAGATCATAGCAATTGGTTTCATGTCAAAAGGATTTTTCTAGAATTAGTTATGAATTTTTGAATCTAGTTTCATGAACTTTGAACAAATGAAGAACATATGAATCTTAGCCATGAATCTATCAAAAGTTGTGAAGAGAAATGATTTAAATGACAAGATAATAAGGTATTACCTCTTGTTGTTTCAAGAAAAACAAGATTTGGATGAGTTTCTTTTGAATTTTTCCTATGGTGTTCTTATGGCAAAAGTATGAACTTTGAAGAAGAAAGTCATGAAAATGGAAGAATGGTATTTATATGAAGAAGACAACCAACTTAGGGAAGATGACACTATTGAAGCCGTGAGGATTGGGCAAGGTTTGGTCAACTTGTCCAATGGCATTTGTTAGAAATTGTCATAAAAAGACAAGGGCATTTTGGTCATTTCATAGGAAAATTTAATGTTGCCATAAATGTGTCATTATGGCCATTTATGATACGGATAAACTCGTCATAAATGCTCGTCAAGTCGGTCAATCCAATATCTCTGCTACGTTGCCGACTTCCCGATTCATCTGGCTCAAGCTCTTCCTAGAGACATCTTGACGTATATGCCCGCAACAAATATAATATTTTAATTTTTTTACCAAAATTTTCAAAACTTCCAATATCGTAGTAAATACGATAAAAACATTTTTCAACTCGTTCACGACTCAAAATTAGGTCTTCTGAGTAGTAAACTTTTACTGTCAGTGAAAACGCAGACAGGGTTCCGTCTGAATTTTCAACCCAAAATTGCATCGTAACCCTAAGATATAAAACATGACAGGAAAATAACAGTATTTTACCCAAAACAATTTTCTAAGACTCGGATAAAAATATATTTTTATATATTAATTACCGACACTAGAAAGCAGTTAAAATTGGGGTGTTACAAGGGATGACAATGGGTATTAGGCCAAATGGGTACCAGCAAAATTTATCCATGATGGGTAGGATAATTATCCGTTTAATGAGTATGGGTATGGGGACAAATATCTACCTGTAAAGCTTAATAGGTATAGGTGTAGGTACAGGTACTCCAGTACCATTCCCACCCTTCACATACCCACACACTTATAAAGCTCTTTGTGGCGGTGGCTTGACCAAAAGTGTAACATCAATGGTCGTTCACATCTTCTCGTGTCACAATTTATATGATACGATGCCACAACATAATGATTATCAGAGGAATAGGCGGAATCATTCTTACCAGGGTCAAAATTTCAATGCATGGTGGAAGAAGCATCCAGTTTTTTCTTGGAGCAATACTAATGGTGTTTTGGGAGGAGGACAACAACAACAACCGCACCATAGGCATTACTATGGGAATCATCAAAATAATCAACAAGCTCTTCCAAGGTCAAATCAATTGCAAATCACATATGGTGGGAAGCAGCCTTGGGAATTGGCCATATAAAAATTAGCTAATCATGCCAGCTTGGACATTGAGAAGTTGGCAATGCATATAGATATCTCTATTGATAAGCTAGCAACTCATATTGGGTTGGCGATCCAACACTTGGAAACATAGGTGGCCCAGCTTGCAAAGCAGATGAATAAGCGTCTTCCGGGAACTTTTTGGGTAACACGGATAATAACCCCAAGGTCCAATGCAATGTCGTGTCCATTAGAAGTGGTAAGGTATTGGTGCCAAATGGAAATTCTTTAGTGACTAATGAAGACAATAATGAAGAGCAATTTTTAAGATGCCACAAGTGGAAACAGAGCAAGTGGTGGAAGAAGAAGAGGTTGAAAAAATACCAGAGAAGGAGGGGAAACTAAAATTGGTAGATGAAGAATTCGGAAAGAAGAAGTATGTTGAAACCAAATATCTTCCCTCTTACATGAAGGTACCATATCCGAATAGACTCAACAAGCCAATGCAAGATAGACAATTCTCCAAGTTTCTTGATGTCTTCCGCAAGCTTCAAATTAACATTCCTTTTGCGGAGGCCTTGGAGCAAATGTCATCCTATGCCGAGTTTATGAATCTTTCCAAGAAGCGGAAGATCATTGATGAAGAAACATTTGCTTTGACTGAGGAGTGTAGTGCGATCTTACAACGTAAACTACCTCCAAATTTGAAGGATGCGGGTTCCTTTAGTATACCGTGCACCATTGGGGAAATGACTTTCGGGAAGGCATTGTGTGTTTTAGGGGCGAGCATCAATTTAATGCTCCTATCTATGATGAGGAAGCTTGGGATTCAAGAAGCCAAGGGCACAACGATGTCCCTCCAACTTGCGAACCGGTCAATCAAATACCCTAAGGGTCTGTTTGCGAGTTTGGAGGGGAAGGGAAGGAAGGGTTTAAGGACGAATGTAGGGAGAAAGGAGGATAACCCTCCAAAATCCTCCCCCGAATAATTTTTTAGCAAAAGAACCAAAATTCTCCAATTTGGAGGAATTACAAAAATGAACTAGACGAGGGTTTTGGAGCACCATCTTTCCTTACCAATCCTTTTCCCCTTCCCCTCCTCCTCAAACCCTTCCCCTCCATTACCCTTCAAACTCACAAACAGGCCCTTAGAGAGAGTGATTTCAAAGGCATGGATGAGTCTAGATTTATTGATTTGAAGCTTGATGATTTATCTGAATCAAAGCCATTGTTCTCTACTGCAACGATGGGTAGCCTGGTTGATACCCTCTCTACTTTTGGCAGCACACGAGGTGGGAATTTCATAGTACATGATGGTGGAGGTTTGGTTGGGGATGGAGTTTTAACTAGTGGAGGTTCATGTAGGATCACTGTAAATGACAGAGGAATTAAGAGGGAGAGGAAAAGAATCAAGGGTTGGAAATGGATTTCAGATATCATCCAAATTGGGGAAGTGCAAGGAAAAGGACCTTACATTCAAAACCTAATACAGTAGCAGCATCAAATACATAATGCAGAAAATCATATTTGTGTAGCTTCCTAGGGTAGTCTTAGTATGTGGTTTAAATTTTTCTGTAGTTGTCATTAGCCATTACCTTTCTTCTTGTGTACTAATGTTTATTCAGCAAATGCTTGATGGAGGGAACTTCATACTTCTTGGAAAGTGTCTTGCCTAATGTATCTAACTATCAAACGTCAATAAAGAAGGAAAATGCCTCTCAAGTCTCAACCATAATGCACCATAATATTCCTCAGCAAAAAAATAAGCCTGATACGGACATGGAGCCCAATAGGCCCAATGGGACCAGAATTACTAAGTAAGAACACCTGATGACACTAGTGGGAGTGATGCACTGAATCATAACTCCCATAACCAACTGATGAGGTGGAAAGGAAGAGAGAGAGCAGGGAAAATGTAATTCAGCTGAGGGGAATATATTGTAAGGGGGCTGTTACGTGGGACTTAGGCTGGAATTAGGATTGGACTTCGGAGAGACTAGGCACTCTCGAATTGACTAGAACACCTTGTATTCCTTTGTTTCTTCTTCATCCAGCATTGTAACCACTTGTTACAGGCTAGGAACTTCAATAATACACTACTTTTCTGCTATAATTGTGTTATGTAATTCTGGGTTTCTAACAATGGTATCAAAGCTCTCGATTCCTGGAGCTTTTGATTGTCACCATAGGAACTACAAAATGGTGTCTAGAGAAGAAAATCTGGAGAGAAGCTTGTTTGGAAGAGAGGAAAGTAAATCGAACCCGACTTAAAGAGATCAAACGACTCTGGGAAAGGAGGAAGGGAGACTACTTCAGATGTCGGTCTCGACATGACCATGCTCCTAGTCGTCCCAGAAGAAGTAGAGGGAGATTGGATGCAGCCGCATTGAAGAGGAATCCGAATATGGAGATCCCAGTGTTTGACAGAGAGGAGGATGCATATGGGTGGTTCATTTGCATTCAGCAGTACTTTGATGCGATGGGAACACCAGAGGCGGAGAAGATGCCGGAGGCGGTGAAGGCACTGAGAGGCCGTGCTCTCAAATGGTGGCACTGGTGGGGTCCTCGCCATCCACAGGCAAATTGGGAAACATTCCGGTTGCACTATTGTGGCGCTTTAAGTCGAGATCAAGGGACGTTACGCCAATATCGGATGGGGACAAAGAATAAGAACCTGAGTTGGTGGAATCTGAGCTTGAGAACCCAAAGTTTATTTTCATCCCGGCTGAAAAGCTAGAACCAAAATCTTCAAGTGTCGACAGAGACATGCAGAGAAATCATATAAGGGAGAAAGGTGAAGAAAAAGGGGCCAAGCATTCGAGGGAGATGGTTGTTGAACCAGTATTTCACAATAGTGCGTAGAAGGAGAAGGCACAAGAGGTGATCCCTCGTGGTGGCTCGGGCAGAGGCTGCAACGGAAGCGGTGAGGGTGGAGGCCAAGGTAGTAGGGTGGAGTAGATGGACAAGGGTGAGCATGCACGGCCATCGGAACCACGGGGACCGCCGGATTGGGACGTGTTTGTGGAGAAGGGTTGCACGCCGCCGACGTTTCGCTTACCGCCACCGGAACCACTGGATCGGGACGCGCCCATGGAGAAGGGGATGCCGCCGACCCTTCTCTTACCGCTGTCGGAGCCGTCGTATCAGAACCCATCCATGGCGGAGGTTGGGTCTTCACACGGCATGGTAGAACCTCCATGGCCACTAGCGGCTGACATGGGAAGTGAGAATCAGTTGGAGAGATGGGCAAAAATGAGAATTCAAGGAAGGGGTCATTTTCTTAACCTAATGGGTCAGGCCCAACAAGGAAAAGGGAATACTTTGGAGTTATGTGGTGAAGATGTATCTCATCCACGAATTAGAAAGAATATTTCAGAAAATGTTGGATTATTATTTGGGCCTAAAGTTACATGTAAACAACAGCCCATTAAAATTGGCTTTATTGTTGAAGCTATTGTTACCCTATTATTGGATACAGTGTTGTTAAGGCAGCAATTGTTAGGAGAGTTACGTAAGAAATTCCAGGAAGTCCATGTCCAGGTGCTTGAGCAAGCCATTCTTAAACCTTGTGAGGATTTGCTTAAGTACAAATGGAAACGTGGAAAGCTTGAAATGGAGCTGGAAGAGGAGACCAAGTCACTTGATCTATGGACTAGAAAGCAAGGAGTGAAAGATGAACATTCCAGTTCTCTGTCTTTCTCGGAATGTGAGGCAAGCGACTTGATGGGGACAGGTTTTGAAAATCAAGAAGAGGTATGTGGCGAGACCTTGATTCACTTCAATTTACTTCTACTCAAAAATTTGGTCCTTCCCAACAAGTGATACAATTCTTGGTTGTACACTTGAAATGGGAAAGTATGAAAGAGGGGTTCACTATTTGAGGAGGCAAGCTCGGAACTTGCTTACACAAAGATAAATGAACTAGAGAGAAAGTATTCGGAAGAAGTACCATTGAGCAATCAATTAATAGGGGGGACACGAACATCAACAAGAAACACGACTAATTCAAGAATTGCTTTTGAGGTTATTTTTGATAGGATTTATGCTCACCTGGGACATGGTAGTGGGTCTCGGCAAATGATTAAAAATGAGATAGTGGGCCAACTTAGTGAAGAAGAGAAATGGGTAGTAAAGGAAGATAAGGAGCTAAAAATTCCCTGATGCAAACAATGAGGGATGAAGGTTGATCGTGTGCAGCCAAGAGAAGGCCACCACATTTACTTGCAAATTAAAAAATTACAGGTTGAGAATACAGGAGGATTCCCCACATTCCATGGTTTGGTTAAATTTGTGTATGATAGAGGAAAGAGTTGCAGGGAAATTAAGGCAGTGAATCTTGAAGCCCCTTCGCTAAGGCTTTGGTCATTGTCCTAATAGTGGATCTAGTGGTTCATGATGTTTGTTGCCAAGTGGAACATGCTCGACATTGTCCTTTCCGCATGACCAAGTCTTTTGCTCCACCGATGAGGAGGGGCTACGAGGCTGTGGGAGGAAGTGGAGATTGATCAATGGGACCCCGGTGGACACCCTTCTCTGTTCCTAACAGCTGCGGCATTTTGTTTCAAATAGTGGGACCGCGGAAAGTTGTGCTTGAGAAGCCACTCACTTGTTCACCTTGATGACAAGGTGAGTTTCAAAGGGGGAAGAATTGATACGGACATGGAGCCCAATAGGCCCAATGGGACCATAATTACTAAGTAAGAACACCTGATGACACTAATGGGAGTGATGCACTGAATCATAACTCCCATAACCAACTGATGAGGTGGAAAGGAAGAGAGAGAACAGGGAAAATGTAATTCAGTTGAGGGGAATATATTGTAGCAGGGGGCTGTTACGTGGGACTTAGGCTGGAATTAGGATTGGACTTGGGAGAGACTAGGCACTCTCAAATTGCCTAGAACACCTTATATTCCTTTGTTTCTTCTTTATCCAGTAGCACAGTAACCACTTGTTACATGCTAGGAACTTCAATAATACACTACTTTTCTACTATAATTGTGTTTTGTAATTCTGGTTTCTAACAAAGCCAAAACCAAGTGGGAATTGTAATTTTTCTATGAAGAAAAGTATGTAATAGGGTAATAGACAAAAGATTGCAAGCTGTACAACAAAAGTGGTTGCCATAATTGACAACTAACCAATTGCTATCAAGATGATATAATCTAGATTGCATTTATTTAACCCATCACAATCAAGACCCAGTACTGTGCCAACGACTTTAAACGTTGGTGATTTGCATACCGGAAGAAAGGGCCAGGAAACTGAGATTGGGGGAATCTCTTTTGACGGGTCCTTGTCTGAGCTGGACTTTCCAACTTAAACTAATAGCTTTTCGTATAATAGAACCATTATGAGGATTCAATTTGTGAACGTAATAGCTAAATTGTCAATGATTAAGCATAGTTAACCATAAATTGATATGTGATAATGATATTGGAGACAATTTATGGGGTTACCGAGAGAATAACTAAGGGTTTTTTTATTTGATAAACGAGAATAACTATGGGTTAAACCATGAACACTATAAAGTATAAAATATAAGGCAGAGAATTTCAAATGGTAAACTTAAATCAAATAAGAAAATGAAGCCAAGCAAAATTTGTTTTCTTGTCTATACGCAATCATCATTCAAAACAGAACAAATTAAGGTCCAATTTATTGTAGAAAAGTTGATTACGGCATGGAGCCCGTTTGGATGAGTTTTTTCTAAGATAAAACACTTAATTTTTGAATAAAAGTACTTTTGAAAAAAAATATAGGTATTTGAACGGGCTTTTGAAAAAATGTAAAAGCAGTCAAAAAAACACGTTACAATTCCTAACTTCTAAGAAAAATGAGAAGAGAAGAAAATGTGAAGATCGTTAATGTTTTATTGAACAATAATATCTTATAATAAATCTCTCAAAAACTTTTTTATAACCATTCATCCAAACGCATAATAGCTTTAGCTTCTAATAATAAACGCTTCGCTTTTATATCATAGAAGAACTTTTTTTAAAAAGTCATTCCAAACAGACGCATGTATGAAGTGTATGTTCGGATATAAGCATTTGATAAAATTGATTCTGAATAGAATTGATTTTGTAAAATTGCTTTTGATAGAATTGAGTTTAAAGTGAAGTGATTTGTGTTTGGATGTTTTCATTTTGAAAACAAGTTTGATGTAAAACTTAGTGTAAAATTTTTAACTCAACGCAAAAGTTACTTTTTGTAGCTTATACTCATAATCACTTCTGGAGGTAAAATCAATTTATCCTGACAAGAATCAAATACCTCATTTTTAATAAAATCACGTTTGATAGGAACCAAAGTTTTCAAATTAGGAGGTTTCTAACCTAAACCAAACCCACAGTAAGTGTTGAACAACTTGACCCCTGTAAAACATACCTAACCTTTTGGTTCTCTTTACATGCCGAGTCAAATGTTTTCAACTTGACAACTGAGAACTCCAATCCCCAAATCTTCTCTCTCACCCATTTTCGCAGAAACTGTCCAAAGGGACCAAGCCAAAGCCAGCTAGACTGTCAACGATGGAATCCTTCAAATTAAAATACATAAAAATGTCCAAAAGAGCCCACATATTTACAATCCCCACAAAGTTACTGTTCTGGCTTGCTGAGAAAAACCCATTTTTCCTTCACTGACTCTGGTCAATCTTCTGCATTATACACGTGTGGAATTGGTCACGGTTGGCCACATTAAAATAACAAATTTTATGTCACATATACATATACATATATATATATATACATATATATATATATATATATATATATATATATATAAAAGTGGATGAATGTATATATATATATATAAGTGGAGTTCATTCATCAAATCATCCATCAACAAGTTATTATTTGATACAGAGCTAGAAAGAATAGGAATATTGGTGAGTAAAGAATTTAGAAGCAAGGCAAAATTAGAATCATAGAATGTATGTGACTAGGCCTCTTTCTTTATACAAGAACTCTACAGATGCTCTCTCGTTGCCTCCACCTGAAGGCCCTAATTCTGGTATTCTAGTAATCCAAGATGTGGATTTGGAACCAACCTCTTGTTTTGGGTTGGGACAGTACCATGAGGTGAAGGAGTTGCCTTTCCCACAAAATATTGACCTTGAGCTCTTCTATAGATCAGGCATTTCACTGAATAGAGCCACTCATTACCACCATGTTGCCTTCATCCCTGTTCTGAATCAGCCATTGTCTTCCAATAAGTACTATGTGATACAGCATAATGGGAAGCATAGAGGGTAAGCCTTAAATTTATGATATAAAAATTTGGTTTTTCATTAGTTGGTTCTGTAGATCATTTATTTGGGTGATTCAAGTGTCCCAAGAAACCATAGTTTCCACCATAGGATAATGCAGCTAGAAGCATTGAACCAAAATTTATGACAAGAACTAAGCAGAATATCAACATTAACTAATTGGATGTGTTAAATTATAATACCAGTGAATGAAGAATATTCTTGACATGTTTAAGGATTATTATATTGATTAATTTGTATTTGGTTTTGCAGGGAAGCATTCATTAACTCCAAGGAGGAAGATTTGGACACTTTTTGTTTCTACAGTTCTGTGTCTGATGTAGCACTACATCCATTAGATATCAATAACACACATCAAGAGTTTGAAATATATCCTAGAAGAAGCAAAGTTACTTTCAGGAGTGGCTTTTCAGCTAAATCTGTTGCCCCAGATGGATACCCTCCAAGATTTTTGAGTACAAGGTGGAAAGTGAGTGCTTCAACTTCAGAAGATTCTTCTAGTCTTGGAAAAGCATCAGGTGTAGATGGTGTCCTCCGTGCTAGAAAGCCAGAATTCAAATTCTCCTTAGCAGATAAGAGCTCAGAAACTGTTGTTGTGGGAAAATGGTATTGCCCCTTCATGTTTATCAAGGAAAGAACTCATAAAACATTGAAAGAAGAAATGAGAAAATCAATGTTTTATGAGATGACACTAGAGCAGAAGTGGGAACAAATCTTTTCTTGTGAGAATGTGCATGGGATGGGAAACACTGTGAATGTGGATGCTGTTGTTCAAAAGGAAGTGGTTGTAATTGCTGGCTGGGAAGCTGTGATTGATGAGATGGATGTAGCTGATGGTCTTTTGTGGTTTAATAGTTTCAGCAATGTTGGGGAGAAGAATAGTGTGGGACTGAGCATGGCAATAGTTGAGAGAATGAAGTGGGAGCAGGAAAGAGTTGGGTGGATTGAAGTGGGGAAAGAAAAGCAAATTAGAGTTAAGAAAGTGGAAGTATTTGAAGGGACTAATGGATGGAAGAAATTTGGATGTTATGTGTTGGTTGAGACTTTTGTACTTAAAAGACTGGATGGTAGCTTAGTACTCACCTATACTTTCAAACACCATCATCAACTTAGAAGCAAATGGGAATGAAGATTTCTGGTATTGGTTTAGAGACCAAGCCAACAAAATCATCCCCTTCTGTTTTCAAGTGTATATTGCCAATCTACATATTCAATTTTGTGTGATTTTGTTGATTCAGAAGAAAGTTCGTTCATTCATTCAGCCTTGGAGTGTAATATTTTGATATTGCTTAAAGATTATAAGGATAAACTGTTGAGATCTTTCTTCCTATTTTTCTCGTCATCAGACCATGTGGATGTTGCACCGAAATATACACTAGTAAAAACTAAGACCATGCCTCAAAAAAAAAAAAAAGTAAAACCTAAGACCTGATTTGAATAAACAACTTATTTAAACAATTAAATAAAATTATCTTATGTGAACGATAAACTCCTTTTAAATAAGTTATTTATTATTTGTATATATATTTTAAGAAGCATTTTTAAAATCTATAAAGTCGAGAAAGTTGAAGATGAATGGTTTGGTTTTCATAGAACTTCAAATTATGATGGGATATAATTATCCTGAAAATGTGTATAATAGCTTCGGGGTCATGCTGAAAAATACCTTTCTTACAAGGCTTTTATAATAAGCTCAAAAAATTGACTTCATGAGATAAGCTCAAAATAGCTTTTAGCAGTTAATAACATTTATTTAAATTTTTTCAAACACTACTTTTTTTTTATACATAAAAGCACTTCTATCAATAGTGGAGCTCTAATAAGTTGCAATCCAAACGTGACCTAAAATATATTGAGTCATGAGCCAAGCCAAGAGCCCAAACCTAAATAAATGTATTAGGTCCTAAGTTTAAAAGCGAAATACAATTTTCTTTTATAGAACAAAAGCTAAATACAATGAGTCAAGACTCAAGAGTCTAAATATTTAATTTATTACTGACCTGCTATGAGCAAGAAAAATTAAATACATTGGGCTTGGCCGCTTGGGCCATAAACTTGAATATTAGATGTAGAGGTTATGAGCAAGCATTAAACTACGTGGAGCTGGGTTGTTAAAAAAATATTAAAAGATACATCTGGGAGACTGGGATTGGGGAAATGCATTAAGTCTTGAGGTCAATGCAATGGTCACGAGTGTGAACAACGAAAATATTTCCTTTCTCATAATAATAATTTTAAGGGGACTGCTACGCTACCCCAATATTTTCAACTGATTTGGTTCGGTTAGTTTTATTATTCGATCCATAATTCTAGTTTAGTAATTATAATTTTTATTAAATCTATTTTTCTATCATATTCTTTACAATCATATTATTCATAATGATATTTCATATGTCTATTGCATGTAACAATAGCTTCAGCTTTTAATTCATGTATTAATTCTTTTAGTGTATCTTAATTAGTTAAATCTAGCATACTTAATTTGCGTATAAATTTTCCTATATTTTGATAATCCATAAGTACTTGGCTCAGATACCAAAATGGTATCACCCTATTAATTTCATTTTTTGTTTTATTTTTATTTTCAGTTTTAGGGTAATATTTATACATAGTTTGGATAGTGTTCATGCATAATTTTTGTTACTAATAATTCATTCCCGTATTCACTTATAGATTCATCTATTTCTACTAATTCTTTAATTATCTATCTTCGTTCTTCTTTACAGAATGCTAACTCTTTGTTGTATTTGTTTTAGATAAAGTTCTTATTGTCAATGTTGGTGCTTTAATTTGTTAATTATTATTTGCTTACAATCTTTGGGTATTTTCATAGTTAATATACTTAATATTTCCTTGTCCGTTTAATCATCCAATAATTCATATTCTTCATATATATCAAATAATGATAGTCTATCATACTCAAAAGCTAATCATATTTCTTTCATGTAGTTTCATTCTAAATCTAATGATATATGTGCTAAATAATAATCTTCTTGTCTATACTGAGCTTTTATTTTCTCAATTATTAATTGTTTACAATCAATGGGTAAGTCCATAATTAACACACTTATTATTTCTTTCTCTGTTTGATCATCAAACTCTGAGTATATTTCCATTAATTAATAGAGCTAGATGAATTACTTTCTTGTTTTGTAGTTTTTCTGGTTTCTTCATAATTTTCCATATTTATTAATGCATTTTCTTTCTCTATTAGTCTTCTTTCAATCCATTTTCTATATCTATTATTTGGGTCATTTTCTAAATAATAATCTAAGGTTCCTATAAGATTTCTTATTTCATTTTTAATTTTATATTTTCTTGACTTAAAGTCAAACATCCAAAGTTCCTCTATATTTTTCATATTCTATTTCTTAAATACTGAGTTAGGTCTCTTGCTTGATTCGACAATTTATTAATATTTTCATCTTCATCAGTTTTTTCTGGTTCAGGAAAAGTAATTGGTTTTGGAATTTGTCTAAAACTTAACGATTTTGGATTTTGTATAGATATTCCTAATTCAGTTATTTCATTTCTTTTAGGATAATAAATTTTTCCTATTTCTTCAAAAAGTCTTGGTATATCTATTCTATCATTATTTCTGAAAGTAATACTATGTTGAGAATTTGTTAATGCATAATTAACACAGTAAGTAATTGAGAAGATTTTATCTCCTGGTCTCATTAAATTATTTTTTAAGAATCTATGTTCTAAGGTTAAAGATTGATCTAATCTTTGGGTATCTAAAGGAATTCTAATATTTGAGTGGATTTCGAATTTTAGTTTAACATAAGCTAAATTTCCTTCAATAACTCCTAGAATTTTGTCTTTTGGATCAGTTATTTTATCATCTTTTAAAACTAACTCTATAGGTGAATTTATTCCTTCCTGAAAGGTAGCCTTAATTAAAATTAACATGTATGACTCCTATATGAATATATCCTATCTTTCTTCTATGCTCTTCCTTTTTTAAATTCATTTTTAATTCTGTTAATTTTTTTTATTTAGTAATTGTATACAAGTATTCTCTTGTGCTTTAGAGATATCAATTGGAGTTTCATTAACTATCTTTCCATAGTATATAATATTTTCTTTTTCCTCTTTTGATTTCATTATGATTTTCTACATAAAAGGCTAGTACCGAATGCTTACTTCTTGAAGGTCTAGTCAAACCCTTTTTGTTCATTTCTTCAATGTCTTTTGCAAATTCATCTCTATCTTGTTTTGTATATATCATAGGTTTATATTTTATTTCTTTTGTTGGATCTTTTAATTTTAAAACAACTAATTCGGTATTTTAATTGTTAATTTTTGAATCTAAAGGATTTTTCACTACATACTTTATCTAAAAGTTCTTCTATATGAGCTCGAATTATTCTATTTGGTTCTAAATTTACATGGCGAATTTTTGTACAAATTTCACTAATTATCTCACCACGATTCAGCTTGCTAGACTCTGATATTTGAGAGTAAGTACATTTAGAAAAATGAGTAATTGGAATTTTTATAATTTCGCAGTGTTGCTTTTGGTTTATTTAAAGTTATATATTCCAAATATTGGTAAAACGGTGCGTATAGTCTTAACAAATTATTTCCAATAATCATATATAGTCATGTTTCTTGTTTGTATATTATAGATACTATAAATAATTTTTCTTGTATAACTAAAGTAATTCTTTTGGCTATCCAATATAGCGGATGTATAGATCCATCTGTAATTTATATTTTTAATGGCTTTTCTAATTTTTCCAATTTATCAACGAGTGCTTCTATCGCTAGACAAAGACTTGCTCCAGTATCTATATAGGATTATGTTTCTCTATTACATTTTTCTACTAGTATTTTTATATAAGTATTATTCGGATTCTGTTTCTTCTGAAGATAATTCATCTTCTGTATATTCATATATACTTACTTCTGTATTGCTTAGTTCTTCTTCTAAAGGCTCAAGTTCAATATTTGAAATACACTAGTGGAAAATATACATTAGACGGTAAAGGTTTACGTCAGTTAACCAAAAACTAGACGTTAAAAAGGGGGCGGTGGCAGTTTTGTAAATAATTAATTCACTGTTAACGTCAGTTGTTTTAAGGACTGACGTTAAAAGTGAGGCGGTGGCAGTTTTGTAAATATAAAATCACTATTTGCGTCAGTTCACTACAAGAAAAAATGAATTTAGCGAGGGCCAAAGGCCGTCGCAAAAAGCTTAAATCCGTCGCAAAACACATGTTTCTGACGGATTTGCGACGGCCATAAATCCGTCACAAGTTAGGTCGTCGCAAAAGGTTTCTGACGGTTTTTTAAATGACCGTCGCTAATTAGCGACGGCTTATTCCGTCGCTAAATTATGTTGATTTGCGACGCTTAGCCGTCGCAAATTTTGAGAAATTAGCGACGGCATAGCCGTCGCAAATTATAGAAATTAGCGACGGCCCAACCGTCGCAAATCAACGTAAATTAGCGACGGAATAGCCGCCGCAAATTGCTACACATTTTTATAAAACTAAATAATTTAATAAAGTAATTTTTTATTAATTAATTATTTAAAATATAAAGTATTTTTAAATAATTATTTAATATTTAATATAAAATTCAAAATTAATATAAACATTAGTTATTTTTTATATTAATTAGAATTTAGACTATATTATGATTAATGAATAATAATTTTAAACAATAAATAAAATTCATAAATAAAAGCAAATTGTTTTGACAGAGTGTATCATACAAAATAAAATTTAATATCAAAAAAACTAATAACCCTCTCTATAGCCCCATGATAACAAATGCAAAGGATTGATCATCCTCAATCCATTGGTATCTTGATGACCCTCGAGCTGGGACGGTGGTGGCCGTGGGTCGTGGCCGAGGGGTGCCGTGAAGGTGTTGGTCCTGCCGCGATCGTGGCCGAGGGGTGCTGGTTCCTAAACGCAACATGAGCTCTCTCTGTGTAGCTGCCATCATCTCTATCTCTGCTCCATCATCTGTGTTTGTTGAGTAAGCAATGTCGATTGATCTCATCCTCGAGCCAGTTTCTGTCGCATCTTTACCATCTCTCGCAGACTCATGAGATCGGGCGAGGCCTAGTATTGGACGATGCTCGACTCTGCTGAGTGAAGATGCTTTGGAGCACCGCGTCGATAGTTACTGGCTAGGTCTCCCATACCATATATGCGACCCTTGTTCTTACCGCCAAAGAACATCGACCCATGCCCGCAACTCCAATTGGGCTTCCACCTGGGTCAAGTGTGGTGGAAGAAGGGGAAGATGAGGTTGCCGAGACCGAACTCCGAGATAACTTATCACGATAGTCCTCCTGTCATTAAAATTGATACACATAATCATACAAAATGACCATAATTATTAAATATAAAATAAAAATAATTTCCAACAAAGAGACATGTAAATCACCCGAGTGCGTCTAGAACGCTCATCTACATACTCGCCGGCACCCTTCCTAGTATGAGTTCGGGCATGAAGCTCAACCGGCTTGACGCTACGCCAAGCTCCCTAGCCTGCACCAAAAAAAACTTGTTCATATTTGAAGTTACACTACCTTAATAGCCAGACATCTAATGAATTAACAAAATATGATGTTGGAACTTACAAGGCGTCGAGCATGCTCCTGATTACTGATGCTGCCGCCAGTGTGCAGGCTCCCACCCTTTTCCGAGGCCCTGTTGAGCTTTGCCTGGGCGGATTTTTTCTTAAATTCAGGTGTAGCCCAGTAAGCACATAGCTCCTCCCAAATGGGTGGGAAACACCATTTTGGACGCTGTCCCTTTTTCCGATATCTCGTCACAACTCGGAGAGGCGTTTGCTCGCTTTTTGATGAAAAATTATCTCTACATCAGCGGAATGCTCTACTCTCCAAGCAGCCTTCTCCTGTAAATAAGGAGAATATAATATTTTTTAGGATAATAATAAACTAAAGAAACATTAAAAGTAACTAAAAAATGGAAGTAAATTCAAAAGTACAAAATACCTTAAAAGCCGCAAAGAATCGATCCCGATCCCGATCCTCAAGCTCACTCCAATGCTTCCGAGCCCGATCAAACTGAGATGTAACTGCATACGTGACGGCCTCTGCAGATTTTCTCGACGGAAGGAACCTTATCAATAGAACATGAGAACAATCAATACACATACATATAAAATCTGCACTCAACAATAAAATAACAATATTTGAGATCTTTCTTACCCTTTACCGGTCGGGGTAACAATAACTCGGCCATCTGACATAACCTCGATCTCCTCATCATCTGATGATATAGGCGAGGAATATCCATAAGTCTCCTCGTCATCACCATGAGACTGATGATCACCGTCCATGTGTAAATCTACCCCTGATGCATCTGGTTGTCTGGAATTGTCTGCATGGGTCTGAGTCGGAATCCTCGGGGTGGGCATCATCGTGATCCCAATGGAGGTGTCCATGAACTGAGTGGCTGGAGCAACAGGTGGGGGTGCCGGTGCCATATCATGTGGAGGCATGGGTGTGGGCGGTGGGCGTAGTGTAACAGATGTAGATGGGAGGGACACGAATCCGTCATCGACTGTCCGTGTCACAAAGCGAGGTCGACCACGACGACGTGCCCCTCCAGCAGGTGCCTTACCCTTTCCCTTACCATCAGCCATGTCTATAGTGAAAAATGATGCTAATAATAATTAATTAAAAGTAAGAACAAACACACATTTGTAAATAATGGAAAATGATGCTAATCATAATGAACTTAAAGTTATGACAATGACAATACTACCTAATACAAAATACATCACTAAAATAAATAAAGTATTTGTTAGTCAGAATTTGAGCTAGTGTCATATTCATAGCCATCTTCATCTTCTTCATCTTCTGTTGATTCTGCTTCTTCAACATCTTCATCCGGAATGACTTGATTTGATGTCAAGCTGGAGGTATCCACTTCTTCCCCTACAACTTGTGTGTCTTGTAAACATGAGATTGGTTCTACTTCAATGACCTCATTTGCACGTGACATTTCATCTGTTTGATATGGCTCATCCAACTCTGAAACATCTATTTCAATGCGACCCCTTGGTTTTGTCTTGATTGCAACACACCAACCTCGTTTTTCTGTTTGAGTTGCTGGATAAGGAACGTAATATACTTGTCTCACATTATGTGCCATGATAAACGGATCAAACATATGATATCTTCTACTCATTTGGATGTCCACAATATTATATTTTTTATTCAAATTAGTGCCTCTACTAGATGGATCGAACCAATTACAATAAAACAACACTATTCTCTTAGGGTAGTCTAAATAACGATATGACAACTCATATATGTGTTGTATGACACCATAAAAGTCATCCGCAACTCCGCCTGGCTCACCCTTTACGTAAACACCACTATTTATTGTTGTTTTGTCTTCATGTCCATGATTGAGTATGAAATTTGTACCCATTCACGAAGTATGTGTGCCATTCTTTGACTTGTGTAAGAGGACCGTCAGCCAAGTTTCGTAAATGTTGATTAATGACAAGAGGTGCCTCATTGTAAACCTATTCACAAAGTTTAACGACATATGTTTTTATCCGCATACATTATAGTGAATAATGAGAATGATAAATCGGGAGATACTTACTTGTTGCTTAAACCATTTTGGAAAATCTTCATGAGTACGAGCAGATGCATCACGAGAAGACAAGAATGAACTGAACATATATGGATAACATCAATGAAAATTGACATATGCTATCGAAGGAATAAAAATTATAAGCTCATACTTACTCATGGTATGGTTTAACCTCGGCGCAATTGATCAATACATGAACATGAGCTGAGTTCCACTCTGCCTCCGTTAAATAATGTGTCAACTCCTTTCCGGAATGACGACCAGGGAAGACAAAAAATTGATAAGGTTCCGGGTAGTCTTCCACTTTCATTTTCCGTTTCGTTCCTTCTAGTTGTTGGAGACAAAACCATGTGTTTGAAATAATGAGAGCAGAAATGAATTGTCTCACGGTGTAAGTAAGACGCACATATCGAACCTTCAACCCTAGCCTTATTTTTCACCGATCGTTTTGACTCGCCCATGAATCTATTAAAAATGACGAGGTTATTATTAATTAACTAATATGCATGAAATAAGATCAATAACTGTGATACTTAAATTACCTTTCAAATGGATACATCCACCTATATTGAACTGGACCACCAAGTCTTGCTTCATATGCAAGATGAATCGGAAGATGCTCCATTGAATCAAAGAAGCCAGGGGGAATATTCTCTCCAGCTTGCACAAAATTAGTGGAATGTTTTGTTCCATCCTGGTCAAATCGTCTTCCCTTAAAGTTGCAGAACACAAGTCCTTGAAGAATTGACTTATTTCAAGAAGGGCATTCAAAACATGGGGGGCAACGAATCAAGGCGATAGGAAGTAAGCACTCCATAAACACATGACAATCATGGCTTTTCATCCCATGCAACTTGCCTTTTATAACATCAAGACATCTTGCCAAGTTAGAAGAATAACCATCGGGCATCCCGAGCCCCTTTATCCATTGGCAAACTAACCTTGCTTCCTGGATAGTCAAAGTATAATTGGCCTTTGGCTTGTACATCTTCCCATTATCCCGATGTCTCGGCTCCAAATCCGGTCTCTCGCAGCATAACCGTAAGTCCATTCTAGCCTTATCGTTGTCTTTGGTCTTGCCATGCACGCTCATCACAAAGTGTTGAAAATGTTGTCAAAGAAATTTTTTTCAATGTGCATTACATCAAGATTGTGCCTCAATAAATTATCTTTCCAATAAGGAAGATCCCAAAAAATACTCCTCTTTGTCCAATTATGCCATCGCTCAGTAACCATCTAATTTGGAAACCCCAGCTTGATCACTTTTGGCAAGTCCCCGATTCTTATCCAAATTTGTTCTCGTGTTAACCTCTGAGGCGGTCCATCCATTTCAACAGCCCCCTTCTTGAAGGCATTCTTATTCCTTCTAAATTGATGATCGTTCGGTAAGAACCTGCGATGGGACTCAAACCAGGACGACTTCCCCGTATTTTAAGGTAAATGCCTTCGTATGCTCCATACAATGCGGGCATGCAAGCTTCCCATGCGCCCCCAACCGGACAACATGCCATACGCAGGGAAGTCATTAATTGTCCACATCAACGCTGCCTTCATTTTAAAATTTTGTTTTCGAGAAATATCGTGACGTCATAACACCATTCCACAACCTCTTCAAATCATCAATCAAAGGTTGCAAGTATACATCAATGCCTGCCTTTGATTAGATGGACCCGGAATCGGCAAGTCAAGAACATATATGGCTTTGACATACACATTTCGGGAGGAAGATTGTAGGGGGTAACAACAACGGGCCAACATGAATAAGGTGATGCCGAGGCTTGGATATATGGGGTAAAGCCATCCGAGCATAACCCAAGTCGTACATTACGAGGATCAACGGCAAAATCCGGATGCACCCGATCAAAGTGCTTCCATGCTTCACCATCGAAGGATGGCGTAACACTCCTGCATTCCTCCTATTCTCATGGTGCCATGTCATTTTTCCCCAGCACCGCATCGATGCAAACATCCTCTCGTAATCTAGGAATGATTGACAAGTAGAACATCGACTTTACCGAACTGGTTTTAGATTACTTCTACTTTGCGTTGCTGACGATACCTTGGTGCGTGACAAAACCTGCACTCAACCAATGCTCCATCATTTTTGTATAATTCATTATAGTAAAATAGCATTCACCAATTCTTTCAACATTAAATACTCTTGGACTCCAATCCTAACTTGGACATTAACCTCTTCTCATCATAATAATTCTTGGGTAATCCTCCTTTGAAAGGCGTCCCGGCCAAAACCATTTTGGCAATGAAATCCAAGCCTAACTCGGGTATGCTCCAATTGGACTTGGCAGATAAGATTGAACACACATCGATAACGTCGAGTCCTGGGACCCTTCCCACAAAGGCTTATTTGCCTCTGTTAGGAGATTATAAAATTTTTGTGCATCCGCATTAGGAGGCTCTTCTGTATTATTGGACTCAAACGACCCGGACATCATAAGAGCGTCACACACCATCTCCTCCATGGAAACAATATGATCTCCATATCCAACTTCTCGCACCACTACTTGAACCACTTGCGGCAATTCTGGTCAATGCCAAAATCAACTTGCGGCATTTCTTCTCCATGATTTGTCCAAATCCAGTAATTAGGCCTAAACCCAACTTTATACAGGTCGACCCTCACATCGTCTACATTCTTAATTCGGGTACAGTCACACTGCATACAAGGACATCTAATCAACCCCCATTGTTATAAGTATCCCTGCTGACTTGCCTTGGTAATAAATTCTTCAACACCATCTAAGAAAGATTGTTTTAACCCCCTCTACGCGGATAAACCCTATCATACATCCAAGTACGATTCAAAGGAACAAATTCCATCCTCTCGCATTTGCGCAAAAAAAAGATAACTATAATGAAATTCCAAATAGAGGAAGTATCCTCTTCAAAAATTAAATTCAACGGTTATATTCAAGAGAGCATCACATTCACACATTATTTATCATAAAAAAAAATACAACATACACTTGCATTGCCATTAAATCAGAGCAATGGTTTGATAGCAATGAAAGAAAAATAAACCAAATAGGATAGTCATTGTCTATATAATTTATCACATAGTTTATTGCAAGCTACTAACCATATAGTGAATAAGGAAAAACAAAGATCATGGTGTAGTTTATAAACGATAGCACAAGCATAAAAAAATTGTCAGGTTACATGCATAGGTGATTGGGTAATATTCTTATCATGCTCATGTTTTTCCTCATTTATCTTATTTGTTAATGTTACATAATAGTTCATTTTTAAAGAGCAAAGACAGCATCAATAGTAACCACTTAATAGACTACATTAAACCACAAGGAAAAAGTAATTAAAATCACTTACCAATTAGAATGAGAGCAACACTAGCACAACTAGAAATGTATATAACTTTCACAAATCAAGAACCCGCCCAAAGTGAAAAATTGAATATAATCATAAATATAAATATGAATAGAGGTTTTCAATTTAATAAAACTTATATATCATTTATATGAATAGAGGTTTTCAATTTAATAAAACTTATAATGTAAATAATTAAAATAGCTCGGATATTATATTCTACCCCTAAAAATGAATTCGTCCTCGAATTATAAGGGCACGTGCAAAATCTAGAATTAACTCGAACTAGTTCATGGTCATCGACCATCATGTTCTCAAAACACCGTACATGCCCACCTACTTCATCCAAAGATGCTCATGTAAAGGTTCAAACCATAAAATACATATTATAGCATTTATCAACATGGAAATATAATGACGGATCAGTAACTTAAATGTAATCCGCATATCATCAATATACAAGTCCACATTATAAATCATACCCAAGATAAAGAGAGTATAAGGATTTCCCAAAACCCATCAACAAAAGCACATAACTTAGGACAATATCCACTTAAACCAACAACAAAAACCAAACAGCTAGCCAACACAACCAAACAAGATATAGAACTAAGCAACCAGCTTGAAACTAGTTTTAAAATAATAAGATATCAGCAAAGATCAATAGACATTAGCGAGCCCATTGAAGCATAGGAGATGCACACATCAAGAAAGATAAAACCCATGCTTATATTTACCATACTCTCATAAAACTAACCAATTCTCTCACCAGGCTCAAGAAATTCCTATCAAACACAAACCAAGAATTTTGACAAACACAAAACAAAGATTCATGTGCATGGACCATATATCAATAGCTTAAGGATACAATTCATGTTCACATCATATGACATTTTATCAACATCAGGTCTCTAATCTATAAATAGGTCACTTAAGTTTAATCGCCCTCTCATTAGTAGACTTTCTTGAAGCATAGTGACAACAACAACAATTAAGAAATTAATACAATATTAGCTCTTGACAACAAAAAGATCTAACCTAAGACAAGATTGGATATAACATATTGCTTATATTTACTTGCACTCATTATAAATAATAAAAAATCATAACTTCCACCAACCTACAAGCCTCGCTTGCATCTATAATCAAAGAAGAAAATAACAGACCTAAAAAAATGCATACAATTAATAAAACATTGTAGTCATAAAGCTCATGGCATCCGATCAGTAACTTAGGCATATTTGCATTAGCATTTATTAAACATCGCCCTTCATAGTAATTTTTTTTTATAACAATATTCACCTGTCTATTATTAAACTCATTACTTTGTAAAGTAGCAGAGGTAGCACCATTAAAGTCATTGCTATAAATGATGTAAATATAAACAAAGCATGAGAATCCAAAAATTGCTTAAAATGACCATTTCAAAGTTAAGTCTCACCATGCAGTCATGTGCTAAATTAATTGACAGACCCTCTAGGTTTAATTCAAAATCAAGTAGAGCGCCATGTGTAAGCAAGAATGTTCATTCAAATATCACTTTGTAGACTAATGCTCATAATTGAAATCACTTTCATTCTCTTTTCTGTCTTTTTTTTTTTGTTATTAAAATGACAAACAATAATTTGACTTACCAACTCTACCAAATACCCTATCCAAAACACATTCTGCAGTTCAATGGGACCACTAGAAAGCTTATTTTAGTGGGGGAAATGAGGAAAGTACACTCGTAACAATATTTTTGTAGAAATGCAAGTTAACCATACTATATACCAATAATCGAAGGCCGAAGTAAATAATGCTAACATCCAAAAATAATTCCATCCTTATTTCCTTATCTTCTAAATCATAGGTGTACTTTAAAGTCAGAAGTACCATACTACATGTATTCCTATATCAAGCCAATTCAAGATCAAAGTCATCAAGTAAAAATATATATTAGTATCAACCCCATTTGAAAAACTTTTCTTCAATATAGATGAGAATGATAAATGGCAATGCATTATTGTATTGAAAATCTTACTCTAACTATATTTAGTTGAGGAAAGAAAGAAAAAAAAAATAGTTAATATCCTACTATGTGATCCATCTGTCAAGGTCTATTACATGATTAGGTAAAAACTGCTATTTATTTTATCTACTACAAAAGGAACAACTAACATTGATGTTGTGTCATGCCAGTGAGGAGAATGCCTCCTACATGTTCCTCAATTGCACATCCACATACCAACTCAAATAAGAAGAAAAGAGCTTCACAATCACTTAAATTTCACATACATGTACGTTTCCTACATAAAAAAATCAATCCATTAAATCTCCCAAAGCAGAGTTGTTTCCCTCTAATATAAATCCATCTCAATTTTTTTTTGTGTGGAGAAACCAAATATGAAAAACAAATTCTGTAGAATACTTGAAATAACAGAGATGAAACAAAATCCAATTGGTAAAATTACAGATATATATAAAGCAGAGTCCACTATTTTGGTTGGAAAGAGAATGAGGAAAGCACGTTGCTATTACACAAAGCTCCCACGGATGACCATGGTCACTCCTCCAATAATCGATAAAGGGTCGAAGGAGAGAAAGTGGGGTCAAGAGATAGAAAAAACAGGTTGAAGATGAAGTAAAATTGGAAACAAAGTGAAACCTACCAAGTTATGAAAGATGTCAACATGGCACAACTAAGAGCATATTGTCTGTTCCATTTATTATATTTTAATGTGTTAGCACTATTTAATTGCTTGTGCTGTTGGATTTGTGCTTATGTAAAAATTGCTTGAGCTTCTAGAAGTTCAGCTATGGAGCTACCTCAAGGAGAGAATTTTCGGTCTACGATCCAAAAATCGTTGGTGAGCTCATAATTTTTGGAGTTTGAAAAAGGTTACATAAAAACTGCTCAATCATCTTAGCATTACTTTACTGCAATACACAAAATTGCTTTTTTATATTTAATATAATAATCAATATGACATCTTTTTGGTAAATAATAGAACATGTGACTCAACAAAAACATCTTACTGAAAAAAGAAAATAAAAGAAGAACAATTCTGCTAAGAAATATTTTATTTCCCAAACTGTAATAATAACGAAAAAGGCTTCTCCTCAGAGCCCACAGCTGGTAACACCAGAGATTGGGGAGAGGTTTCACAACTTCATAATCAGCCAACATCTTTACACACAAGTTTATGAAAAAGTGATAATAATTTGATTGAATTCTATTTTTGTGGGCTAGGTACTTTGATATATCTTGAAATTATCAGAATTCTGAAATTCACTGTTGAGACTAGAAAACAGTAACATCTATATGTCTTCATATTATTGTAATTGCCATCTTATGTCATTGTCCTCCAATTACAGGGCTGTATTAGCTTGGCTTATGAAATCAACAAGGGATTATAATGCGTGTCGGTGTCATTCCACTACAACATTTTTGGTCTATGGCAACTCCCCTCTTAACGGCCAAAAACTGTTGTCTTAGACTACAAGAGACAACGGGTTTTTCATATTGTTGGCTCAATGTAAAAAAATTACATTTACAATATACAACGGTCAAAAATTGTTGTTGAAAAAAATAGACAATAGTTATTTGAATGTAATTTTCTCTTATCTTTTAGCATAATTATATAACCATTGCATATTTATCAATTTTGAACTACACATAAAAATCGTTCTCGTAGGATTTGAAAACGATTTTATAAATGTTGTTTCATAATTTTTAATATACCACTAAAAAAACCATTGTAGAAATAATCATATATAGTTAGCTAAACTAAATCAAGGCATGTAGAAAACATTTCAAACACTAATTATGTTTAGTACTAGCAGATTTGAAATTCAGTGAAATACTTATATTATACTTGTCAAGGCATGAGACATTTGATTAATAAATTATAAACTATAAACTGTATCCCTATATAAGGAATAACCAAACATGCAAATATCATTTTATTTAAGCATCATTCTCTCGCAACATTTTAACATGCAAAACAAGCATGCAATGTATTCATTATTTAATTAAAAGGAAGAAGCAACTTCTTGCAAGTCATATGTCATATGCATGCAAATCAAACAAGAAAGGAAACACAGAATAAAGTATGAGGAAGATATATAAGCATTTTCTTACCTCTCGTGTGGTGGCTAGGACTTGCAAGTTTCAAGAAGAAAGTATGAAAAAGATATTTTCGTTGCCTCCAAAATCGTGGCTGCTCCAAGATGAAGCTCCAACTAATGCCTAATCATAAAAAAAATCAATGTATTTATTATGCAGCAACTTATCACTCTATATTTATAAACTATCTAAAAATAAACATTATATGTAGCAAGCATGTTTTGTAGTCACAATGAAACATCAATATTTATCAAAAAAAAAAAAAAAGCAGAAACATCAATACTAACCTTCTACCAAATGCTACCAAATTAATAAAGATCCAAAAGCTCTCAAGTTGAAGTTGGAAAGAAAATGGAATGAATAAGGAAGCAAAGAAACCATAGAAGCAAACAAGCAAAAAAGCTGGTGCATACGCCCTGCCTTTTATGTGTCTCTGTCTGTTTGAGATTCTTACATCTCAAAATCCAGTTACCAGGGTGTATAATCAATTTTCCTTTTTAAATTTTTGTTTGGATAAAAATCATGGTGAGCAAATGCGTGGGCTGAAAATCAATTTTAGTGAAAGCTATAAGCTCTTTCTCTCAACATCTTTACACACAGATATATATATATTGTTGTATGAATAATATTTCATACCTGTTCCGGAGCTATTGAATTGTACTGTGAAGCAGAAGTAACAATCCTTAGTATTTTACGCCTGCAAAATCGTAAAGAGAAGGTGAACAAATTAGAAAGAAGAAATGAGGGAAGGTAATGTAATATTTTGAAAGAAAAATGAACAAAGTAGAAATAAGAAGTGAAAACTCGCCGTTTTTGGTGGTCTGGCTGCTGCAGAGCTGTGAGGGAACCTTGCGTCGAAGAAGACAACTGAGGGAGGAAGAAAACTGTTCGAGTTACATATTGGAAATTAGCGACGGCCTTTTAATATTAGCGACGGCTAGGCCGTCGCAAATTACGATTCCGTCGCAAACTGTGAATGACCGTCGCAAAATTACCATCCGTCGCACATTAGCGACGGCCATGCCCGTCGCAAATTGGCGCCAACATTTCGCGTAAAATGGCGGGAACGTTACTGACAGATTTGCGACGGAACTTCCGTCAGTAATTTCCTCTACCATTTGCGACGGCTTCAGCCGTCGCAAAACATAAAATTAGCGACGGTTTTGAGACCGTCGCAAAATTTCCGTCGCTAATTCACCTTATTCTTGTAGTGGTTGTTTAATGAACTGACGTTAAAAGTGTTTTGGAAGAAATTATTAAAACTTTTAACGTCGGTTGTTTATAAACCTGACATTATAAGTGTGATTTTTACTTCAGTTAAATAAATAACTGACGTAAATAATCAACTCATTCCTATCTTTCTTTCGTTGTCATCTCAGGGTTGTCACTCTTAACGCAGATCATCACTCCATATAGTGCAGTTTATTTCTAATCTTTTTTTTAAAAAAGTTTATTTTTAATCTTAATTAATTAGCTTGAATTAGTAAATTAACAAATTCTTGTGCAAATTAAAATAAATAAACACTTAACATAAAACAAGTTATATATGTATAATCAAATCATATCTCATTGAAGCGATTCATAAGTTACAATTACATGTTTAAAAGATAAAAAATTTCCGCAAGATATATAGCACTAAAATTAAAAAAGTTTCTGCTTCAACATCATTTTCTTCTCAGTCCTGTGCTGATCAGAATCTCCAACATTGATTCTTCTCATTGAAGCGATTCATAAGTTACAATTACATGTTTAAAAGATAAAAAATTTCCGCAAGATATATAGCACTAAAATATAAAAAAGTTTCTGCTTCAACATCATTTTCTTCTCATCCCGTGCTCGAGAATCTCCAACATTGAATGCATCCCCTCCCTCATTTGAAGTCGATGCTCCATCTGAATCCACAAGTCACTTTGGAGCCGTGGCAGAGTGAATGGTGCACTCGATCTGTTTCAAGAATATTCTTGGAACACCACTTGGTTCCAAAGCCAAGTTTTGGAACCGTAGTCTTTGATTCTCCGAGAAGGATGATGGTGTGTGCAAATCACATTACGTGATTCACCCAACCTTACCATCCATGTTACGTGATTCACACAACCTCAGAAGTTGTTTTGACCATTAAGACAGAGACCTTTAAGTCTAGGTATAGGAAGAAAGAGTGATGAAGTTAATCTCCATGGCAGAGCCATATTGTGAAGCAGAAAAATTAAAGGAAGGAAGGAAGCTATTTATAGGAGTAGGGGACGAAGTTACTAGGCGTCGTAAGTTGCTAAAAAATTAAATTGATCATTAAGAGCATTAGGTTCCAAGGCGCATTGGGAGTTGACCTGACAGTCATATATTATAAACGTGCAGAAAAGAAAACGTCCGAAGGAATAGGAAGATACACTTTTAACGTCAGTTGTTGAATAAAACTGACGTTAAAAGCGTTTTTAAAATAAAAAATATTTATTTTTAACGTCAGTTGTTTATACAACCGACGTTAAAAGTGTGATTTTTACTTCAGTTAAATAAACAGCTGACGTAAATAATCCTATATCCCTATCTGAAATGCCCTGTTGTCACACAGGTCTGTTAACGTCAGTTGTTGAATAAAACTGAAGTTAAAAGTGTTTTTAAAATAAAAAATATTTAATTTTAACGTCTGTTGTTTATACAATTGACGTTAAAAGTGTGATTTTTACTTCAGTTAAATAAATAGCTGACATAAATAATCCTATATCCCTAGCTATCTGAAATGCCCTGTTGTCACTCAATTAACACAGGTCTCAGAGCCATTTTGTGAAGGAATAGAAATATAGAGGAAAAGAAGAGGCAGTATTACAGACTGTTTCAGAAGAATGTTACTTTAACACTTTTAACGTCAATTGCATTCAACAACGGACGTTAAAAGTGTTTTTAAAAAAATATTAATATTTAACGCCGGTTTGTTAATAAAACCGGCGTTAAAAATTAATTTTAACGTCGATTGTTTAATACAATCGACGTTAAATGTTGTTTTATATTTACACCGCGCGCCTTCTCGGACTTCCGCTCAGCTCACGTACGTCTCTTTTCTCTTTTCATCACGCTCAACCCTAAATCACTCTCAACCCTCACTCTCACTCTCACTCTCACCCAAAGCACGGTAACCCTAATCGCGAGCTCATCTCCACCGCAACCACCGCGAGGGCTTCTTCGCCACCACCGTGAGGTACACTATTAACCCTAACTCTGTCTTTCCATTCATTCTTTGCAATAACTTGACGTACATCTCTCTTTGCCCTTCCCGCGCACTAACTCTCCTTGTCCCTCTGCTCTCAGTAACCACATCGAACGTTAGCCACCACTCGAGCTCCCCTCCCCACCACCACGCGAGCACCTATTTCTGGTGAGTATTTAGGGCACATTTTTGTATTTTTGGTTTTGAGTGTATGTTGAAACTGTAGTCTCGGTAGTTGAAACTTGAAACCGTGAGTTTGAGTTGTTTGGAATGTACGTCTCTGTTTTTGGTTTTGAGTGCATGTTGCTCTGCTGGTTGATCTGTCACGGCCGTGATGCTAATCACGGCTAGGCCGTGATCAGTTCTGCCTGTGATGGCATGGTCTGTTCAGTTGCCACGTTACGGCCGTGATGGACATCACCGCCAGGCCGTGACCAGTGCTTGGCAATTAATCTTTAAAAACTATAGTTTTCAATCTCTCGTATTGTCCTTATATTGGATATATATATGTTTTGTATATCTACAGGACCTATCTAGTTATGGATCGTAGTTGGATGGTTTGTAAGCGTACTAGTGCTGAGTATTTGAAGGGGGTGGGAGAATTTATAGAATTTTCTCAAAGGAATGTTCCTAATAGTAATGGAATGTTCTGTTGTCCTTGTGTCAAATGTTTGAATACGAGGAAATGTACGGTGAAGGATATACGTACTCATTTGATTTGTGAAGGGATATGCTTGAGTTATACAAGATGGATATGGCATGGTGATATGTTGTTAAGTAGTAATACGGCGAGTGTCTCCCAAAGTGAGGACGTTGACGTAGATATGGAGGATGATCGAGTAGAGGACATGATCCGTGATATTGGACAAGAATCTTTTCATCGAGCGCATGTGTATGATAGGTTGTGCGGTGATGCGGATAAGCCTTTATATCCAGGGTGTACTACTCATACACGGTTGTCGGCGGTGCTAAAATTGGTTTGTGTGAAGGCGAGAAATGGTTGGAGCGATAAAAGCTTCACGGAATTGCTTGAAGTGTTGAAAGACTTGCTTCCGGAGGACAACACATTGCCTGACCGTAACTATGAGGCCAAGAAGGTATTGTGTCCTATGGGTATGGAGTATAATAAGATACACGCATGCCCCAATGATTGCATATTGTACACCAGTGTTCATGAAGACAAACACGATTGCCCCAAATGTGGGTTATCACGATACAAAGTGAAGGGTGGTGATGATGATGATGATGTTGATGATGTGAGAAAAAAGGGTCCTCCTGCGAAGGTGTTGTGGTATCTTCCAATAATTCCAAGGTTCAAGCGATTGTTTGCCAATGGGAAAGATGCGAAGAATCTTAGATGGCATAATGATGAGAGGAAACGTGATGGAAAGGTTCGTCATCCTGCTGATTCTATTCAATGGAAGAATATCGATACTATGTTTCCGGATTTCGTCGATGAGCCAAGAAACCTAAGGCTTGGACTTGCTACGGATGGAATGAATCCTTATGGTAACATGAGTAGTATTCATAGTTCATGGCCTGTTCGTTGGTGATTTACAACATGCCCCCTTGGTTGTGCATGAAGCGCAAATACATGATGTTGTCTATGATGATTTCGGGCCCAAAGCAACCGGAAATGACTTAGATGTTTATCTAGGTCCCTTGATTGAAGACTTGAAAACGTTGTGGGTGGAAGGTGTTGATGTAGTTGATGGGTATTCTCATGAGACTTTCAAGCTTCGTGCCATGTTATTTTGCACCATCAACGACTTTCCAAAGATACGGTAACTTGTCCGGGTACAGTGTCACGGGGCATAAAGCATGCCCTATATGTGAAGAAGGCACATGCTACACTCAGTTGCATCATGGAAAGAAGACGGTTTACCTTGGGCATCGGATATTTCTTAGACATGATCACCCATATCGTAAGATGAAAAAAAGCTTTTAATGGATGCCAAGAGACGAGAAGAAGCGCCGCGGCCTTAATTGGAGAGCAGGTTTATCGGAGGGTAAAGGACATCGATGTTATATTCGGCAAGTCCAAAAAGAAAGGTAAAGCTGTTGAGAAAAACATATGGAAGAAGAGGTCGATATTCTTTGATCTTCCATACTTGGTGCAAGCTTGATGTCGATTAATCGCATTGATGTGATGCATGTGGAGAAAAATGTGTGTGATAGTGTGATCGGACGCTTCTCAACATTCAGGGCAAGACAAAGGATGGTGTGAATGCTCGTCTCGACCTCGTTGCTATGGGTATACGAGAGCAGTTAGCTCCAGTTGTTGAGGATGGTAAGCGGACTTATTTGCCGCCAAAGATGTCATACTTTGTCAAAAAAAGAGAGACAAAGTTTCTGCGGGTGTCTTCAGGGCATCAAAGTTCCACATGGTTACTCTTCAAATATGAAGAGGCTTGTCTCTAGTGATCTTAAATTGGTTGGCTTGAAGTCTCATGATTGTCACATCTTGATGCAACAACTTCTCGCCCGTTCTTATTCGTGGTATTGCTACAAAAAATGTGAGATATGCCATTACTCGGTTGTGCTCATTCTTCAATTCTATATGTAGCAAAGTCGTTGACCCCCGTATGTTGGATGACTTGGAAGTTGAGGCTGCTACAATCTTGTGCCAATTGGAGATGTATTTTCCTCCTTCCTTTTTCGACATAATGGTTCACTTAATTGTTCATTTGGTGAGGGAGATTAGATTATGTGGGCCGGTTTTTGAGATGGATGTACCCAGTTGAGCGCTACATGAAGATCTTGAAAGGGTATGTGAAGAATCCTCATCGTCCGGAAGCATCTATTGTTCAAAGGTATGTTGCAGAAGAAGCTATTGAGTTTTGTTCGGACTACCTTCATAACACGGATCCTATAGGGGTTCCTAAGCCTCGGCATGATGAGATCAGATGTCAAGGTAAGGGTACACATGGCTTAAGAATTAATAGGAAGGATCGGGAGGAAGTGCTTCAAGCACATTTGTATGTATTGAACAACATCGAATGTGTTCAGCCTTTCTTATTTGAACATAAAAGAAAAGTCAATCAAGAAAACCCTCGAATGAGCGAAAGGTGGTTGTTGAACAAGCATAACAAGACTTTCTTACCATGGTTCTAGGAAGAAATGCTTAAGGATGGTAGTACTGCTTCTGATGATGTAAAATGGCTACACGTGGGCCTAACTTCAACGTCATATGTTGGAGCGGATACGACATAAATAACTTTTCCTTTTATACAAAGGAACAAGATAACAAGAGTACCATGCAAAATAGTGGGGTTATGATCGTGGCCGAAGCAATGCACTTCTCTAGTGCAAAGGACACAAAACCCGTTCAAGACCGACACCTTACTTTGGATATATTGAAGATATTTGGGTGCTCGATTACACTAAGCTTACGGTCTTAGGTATTTAAATGTAAGTGGGTTGATAGTAACGGTGGTGTACAAACCGACGAATTGGGGTTCACATTGGTAGACCTCAACAAGTTAGGTCATATAAATGAGCCTTTCATAATGGCTTCCCAAGCAAAACAAGTGTTTTACATCACTGATCCTTCTAACAAAAGGTTGTCCGTGGTTCTCCAAGGAAAAAGCATGTATAATGGTAGTGATGAAAATGAAGATTCAAATCTTGATATTCCTGAGACTCCTTCTTTTTCAACAAACATGCCTACTATAATCGAGGAGACACAGGTGGACGATGTACATGCCACTCGTGATGATCATCACGAAGGGATATTGATATAGGTAGTTTAAACTTAGTATACATTTATAACCTATGTTAATAAATTAATATATATTGTTTTGAACAGGCATACATTATATGGATCATTGTTCCATTTTTCCTTTGCAATTCTGTAATGTGTGTGATATTCTGTGTTACTGGGATATTTACTGAATGCAGGGATGGCTTAGGGGAGTGATATTTTAAAACTGAATTTAAAAAAAAATACTATTAACGTCAGTTGTATCATACAACTGACGTTAAAAGTATTTTATAAAAATATACAGTACACTATTAACGTCAGTTGTTTACTACAACTGACGTTAAAATTAAGACCTTTAACGTCAGTTCTTTATAACAAATGACGTTAGTTTTAACAAAATTTACGTCGGTTATGTTAAAGAACTGACGTTAATTTTGACAAAATTAACGTCAGTTGTGTTAAAGAACCGACGTTAATAGTGTTATATTTAACGTCAGTTCTCAACTGACGTTAAAAGTGTAACTTTTAACGTCAGCTGTATTTACGTCAGTCAGTATTCTGACGTAAAAAATCAATTTTAACTGACGTAAAAAGCACTTATTGCACCAGTGATACTTGTTTTATTAATTTTGATTTTTCTTTAAAATCTTTTTTATTTTCTTTAAGGACATTCATTTGCATAGTGTCCTTCAACAATACATATCCAACAGACACATTTCTTTTTCCCTTTCGGACAGTATTTTCTTGGTGTTGATTTCCTTCTTCTAAAATATTTCTTCTTATTATTTTTATAATAAGTTTTCTTTCTAGGATAAGTTCTTCGTAATTTTGGTTTCTTATAATAATTTCTTTTTCTTTTTAATTTCTCACAACCATATTTTCCTGGTTTCTCTATTTCTGGAATGTCACAACAAATGACAGTACTTCCTCTATTTAATTGCCTTATTGTTTCTCTAGTTAAACATTGTTCTCTTAATTCTTGGTACAAGAGTTGGATAACTCCTCCTAAAGTATTTGTTGTTTCATCTGGTCTTGACTCCCATAATCTACTAATTTTTGAGTTAAGTGGATATGGTAGTTTGTCTATAAAAATATATTTATATGTTTCTTTAGACTCTTCGTTCAATTGATAATAGTATTTTTGGTATTCACAGATAAAACTTTCAATTTGGCACATATCGCAAATTTGCATTCTATTTAAATGTGATTTAACATTTTTCAAGTAAAGTTTTATTTGCTTTTTCTCTTTGCTCCATCATATTATATCCTAAAAATTATTGATGAATTAATGTCATAACTAGTTTAACATATTCCATGTTGCTATTTATCATTCTTTCATATTGAATCCGATCTTCATCTTTAATTCCTACTAAGAACTTTTGTACATTTCCTAATGTTTTGAATGTTATAAAATTCTTGGTTTCTATAAAGTTTAGTTTTCTAAATCTATCATCTGTTAGAACTATTAATATCATTTTATTAGTCCATTTCAAAAGTATTCTTCTTTATTTCTTATACTATCAAGATTTAATATATTTCCTGTATTAGTATTATCATATCGAGGTTTAAATTCTTCTTGAATTTTCGTCCATTTATTATCTTTTCTTGCATGTCCTTTATTATACATAGTTTCTTCTTCGTATTTATCCCAAGCTCCACTGGGTGTATATTTATATTCTTCCATTTTCTTTTAGGACTTTTTCCACTATATTCACATTTTTCCATTCTTATATAGTTTTCTTCAGATTCTGAAGAGGAACTATAATTTAATATTATTTCTTCATTTTCATTTTCTTTATCTACTTGATAAATATGTTCTATTTTATGTATTTGATTATTTTCTTCCTCAACTATTTTGAGTTGTTCTAGTAATTGTTGAATCTCTTCTAAATCATTTGGTTTTCGTAATGTTTCCGTGTATTCTTTTTTTATCCTCTCCATGCTGACACTGGTGTAGGCATTTTTTATGGTTCACCAGTTAGTCCTTGCTTTACTATTATTTTTTATGAATCTTTTATATTTAATAAATCTTCTAGTTCTTTTCTTGTTACACATTTATTATTTTCTTCAAATTCTAAAAGATTTTCTAATTGTTCGACAGCTATCTTTATTCTCTCAGTATCTTTATTTTTATCTATTTCCTTTCTTTTATTTATATTATTCAGTGTTTCTTTGATATATGTTTATTTCATTTTATCCTTTTTGTATTCTATTATAAGTGTAATTGGTAATTTTATTGGTATTTTCTATTATTTGAATAATATTTTTATTTATTTCTTCCATATTTTTTTTCATTTCGTTAAATTTTATTACTATTTCTTTGAATAAACTTATTATTTTATTATTTTCTAAAACTAACTGTACAGGAACCCATCAAATTTTTGAGGGTATGGTAGAAACTGCTAAATTTTAATAGATGCATTATGATGTAATCACTAATTGAAGAGGTCAGCTGAGTGAATATAGTATTTATAATTAGTTTTTCTAGTTTAAAAAATTATATACATCCCTATTCCCTTCAAATTAGAAAAAATTTGTTAAAAATTCCGAACAGTTTAACATATAAGCACGCAAGTATAGGTTTCAATGGAGAGTTTAATTTGTATGTATTGATAATGTAAAACTTTTTACATTGTCAATCAATCAAAATCATTATGTAGATGACTTTTAAGGTAGATAAAATAATAATCAAATATTTTTAATGACATGTCATTTTTTTTATTGATTGACAGTGTAAAATATATTTACACTGTCAATATATACCAATTAAATCCATTAAAGGATTCCAAATCTCCCATAGGAGTTGTTTAAAAATTTCTTAAAATTAACAACAAGTTCTTATTAGATTATACAATTGGAGCAAGCCGATATGGATATGTAAGGATGATTGTTTTATAAATAATTGATTCTTATACAAAAATCACCAATAAAAATAAGAAAGAGAAAATTAATATTAAATAAATATTAGTATCAAATGAAAATTAAGAGTTAATATTTTAATTTCAAACAAAAATAAATGTAAATAAATAAGTTTAGTAACTTGTCGAACCATTGGTAAACTTTTAAGAGATAACCCATAAAAAAAAAAGTTAAGCAATTCCAGTGGGTTGCATCATTAATGATGTTCTAAAGTTCTTCTAAAGTGAGTAAAAGTATAAAATAAGAAAGTAAAGATGTTTCTGCTCTTGATTAGTTAAAGTGTGTCGAGATCTTAATATAATTTAGTTAATAATCGGAGACAATATTAGGGCCTGTTTAGTTTATTTTTCAGCTTTCTATTTTCATTTCCTGATTTCAAAGATAATTACAACTAAAATAATTACAAAATGTCATTTGGTTTTCATTCTATTTCTTGTTTCCAAATATTTGTATAGGAAATACTGAAAACAACTTTTTGTTTGTTTTCACTATTTCCTGTATAAATATTTGATAATAAGAAACAAAATGATAAGAATGTGACACTATTATAATTATTTTATTATATTTATCTTTGGAATTAAAGAATAAAAATAGGAAACTTCAGAAACAAACCAAACAAACCCTTACTTTCTTACTTTAAAGAAGTATATGAACCATTTTCAAAAAGGAAAAAAGTGGCTCGAATATCAATAAGTGATCGTGACCTTTCAGCCTCCTGCTTAAATTTTGCGGGTTTGTTAGCTTAAAGATAATGATTAAAAAAATTAAAATGAGTCTTGTTAATTAGTAGTCTTAAGGTTAAAAAACCAACAAAAAAGAAATTTTGTATATGAAAGATAAGTATAATTCAACTAGTCAGTACCCGTGCATCGCACGAGAATGTATAAATTTTTTAAAACAAATAACTGATATAAATTATTTTGTGATAATTTAAATTGTATTTTCATTGTCATTCGAAACAAATATTTAATATTAATATGATAAAATTTACAAAAATAAATATTCAACCTTGCACTGCTTGCTTTAAACTTTGTATCCTACAAATAAAAAAAAAGATGAATTAATTTTAAAAGACTTGAGAAAATCAAGAGGATTCAAACTTTGTTAGGTTTAATAAGCAGATGAAAATGAGCCCCGTGGATGTAATTAAAAAAAATGTATAACAACTATGTGTTATTCCTTTTCTAACTATTATCACACTTTCAATCATTTAAGACCAGTTTGGAAGTTACAAATTCTATAGTTTTTTTTAAGCAATTATAAATTCTATATTAAACATGATATAATAGCATCATTTACACTTCATCATGTTGCTAATTAAAATAAAGAAATAACATAATGAAAAAATGAATAACAGTGAAATGGGATATATATTTTCTTATTTATTTGTTTCAGTTAAAAGTAACTGGAAGTTATTTTAAAATATATCATTTTTGTCAATATTTGAAATGAATGACGTGGAAATTATTTGCAAAATTGTTACCAGGTAGAAGCATATTGTTTGAGTGATTTGATTCTTGCTTTCTCACCTATCAAATATTAATTAGAGAAAGTGGGAGAGTTGTGTAAGGTTTCGGAGTATACATGGTATTGTTTCTCGAGAGATGAGAAATCACTAAACCATGGTTTTAAATTGTTTTTAACAATAAATTGTCATCTGAAAATGATTTATTGCCTTGAAAACATATCTATCTATAAATAATTTTAATAAATATATATTAAAAAATATTTGTAGAAGTAGTTGCTTTGCCAAAGTAGCATATATATGTTACCCGAAAAATCATATAAATAATATTATTTTAGTAAGATAAATGCAAAATGATTAGCACAATTATAATAATAAAAAAGATAACGAAGAAAAAATGGCCACGATTGATTATGTAATGAATGGTTGGGTATTAAATGAATGGGTCAAGTACCCAAGTTATATAAATTTGTATTAATTTCACACACACACACGTATACTCCCTCTGGTCCAATATATAAGCAAAAAAGTCTCAAGGTTTTTGGTCCAATATATAACAAATTTTGTTTTACAATGACTCATTTAATGAAATTATTCCCAAAATATCTTTCATTTAATACAAATTCCAATGACTCATTTAATGAAGATTGAAGTTTTAGATGAAAAGTAATTTAGGTAACAAACCTAATTAATATGTGTTTTCCATTAACTTTTTCTTATAATATGGACCATAGCTACCTATAAATATTAATAATAAATAGATATTAAAAAATAACTGTAAAAGAATTTATTTTATCAAAGTTATATTAATATCTTACCCAAAAAATAGTTGTAGCAATTCTATATTTTTTATCAGTTGTGATCTATAAATATCTGAATATCTCACTTTCATAAGTAAATATTGTTTATCTAAATATTTGATTTTAATAAATTTTGATAATGATACTTTAATAAATTATTATTACATCAATAGCCTTGAACCTTTTTTCAAAAATACTTTTTAGAAACTATTATTACATGTAGAATAATTTGGAAATTGTAACATTCATCATTCAATTGTTCCAATCCATGTAGATCAACCAATAAGAACTTCAACTTTTTAAGATGATTTCATACAATCACTAAGGTAATTGAGAAATGATTTATTATATTAAAAAATGCTCTAATTCCTTTGAAAAAATATTTATATGTTGGATTTATTTATTTTTTAGGTAAGAAAATAAAAGGAAATTAAGCATTGTTTTTAGAGGATCAAACCGTTTTTATTAAAAAGTTATATTAAAAAAAACTCTTAACCAAAAGATTGTAATAACTTTTCCGAAAATATTAATAGATTGAAGTGAAGTTTTTAGAAAATGATCCGAAAAAGCGACTTTGCATTTTTTTAAATATTGAATCAAATTTTGATGGAAAAATTGTATTGGTAAAATTCTTAAAATTTTATCTAATATATGAATTTTTTTAAGATTATCTTTCTATCTAATATGCATTTAGTTATTGAGAAACTTATATTTGTAATATTAATATTTGAATAAATTATAAAACTATTTCATACGTAAGTATTTTTTGGAAAGTGAACCCAATTAATGTGTTATTTTTTTATGAGTTGTTCTTGCCGAGATCCGGTTTACCGGAACCTCGCCGTGAACGTCAAACCAGGGATGAATAATTGGGGTTGTTTTAGGCTATGGCTTGACAGAATGTATTATTCCGGTCTTACGTATCCCAATGGGAATCAAAGTCAGACGTAGTTCTTGATTCAACCCTTGGCCGTGGTGATCTCGATCTCTTAAATTTGTATCTGATGAATACTAGGGAGCAAGGACTCTCTAATAGTCTCTTGGTCGACGCTAGTTTCTCTAATACACTTAAGAGAGAGTCACCGGTGTTCAGTCAGAAGTGAGTTTCTATCATGGGTACTCCTCCTTTTATAATAGGATTCCCCTATCTCTTAGGGATCTGATTTATCTCTCAAATATCTTTTAGAGATCTGATTTATCTCTTAAATATCTTTTTAGAGATCTGATTTATCTCTTAAATCTCTTTTGAGATGTGATCCCTTAATTTAAGGGATATTATCTCTTTTAACCAGATAAGGTTATTTCAGATAATATCAGGATTTAATATCCTATCCCTTAATTAAGTGATCTTTAACTTTATTATCCTTTAACTTCCGGACCGGACCGGACCGGGTATTCGAGCTCGGTGGCCGGGTTTTACTCTTCGGCCAGTACACAAGTCCCCCCAAGCTTTGAGCTGATTAGGCGTAGAAGCTTTCATGATATTTAGCCGGGCTCTGTATCTCGGCTCATACACAAGCCCCCTAAGCTTCGAGCTGATCACGTGGAAGCTTTTTCGAAGGAGCCGAGGCTAGGAACTTGGTTTCACCTTTTGGTCCTTCGGCTCGGTGAGTTGAGTGGCCGAGCTTTATACCTTATGTATGTGTACACATCCTCCAACTCGGTGAGCAGCTCGGGTGACCGAACTTGATGCTGGGTGACCGAGCTCGATGCTTTCTGGATGTTGGACTCTGTATCTCGGCTCATACACAAGCCCCCCAAGCTTTGAGCCAATGGCGTGGAAGCCTTTTCGTGGGAGCCGAGGCTAGCCGAGGTGGAGGTAGTTACTTGTTCTATGCTGACGCCATACTTTCTCGAGCCTTGGGATGGAAAAGAAACGTCACCCTGTGTGATGCGTGGCCTTTGTGGCACTGTTCCCGAGATTTGCGGATTGTGGCGTGCTCCTAGTTTCCCGTGATGGCGGTTTATATTCTGACATCTTTGCCACGTGTTGCCTCTCCCTTGGCTGGTGACTTCGGCCAGACTCGAGGGGACGTTTCCCTGCTCTCGCCCAACAACCGTCATTAATGTGAGGAGAGGACGTTATACTTTTTCCTATAAATTTGGGCGAGCCCCTGACACAGGACTTCATCCTTCTTTTTCTTTAAGCCCTAGACACTTCTTATCCTCAAGTTCCTTTCTGGTTCAAGCGTTCATACGTCCTTCAAGGTATGTCCCGCTCTTTCAAACTCCCTTAGGTTTGCTTACTGATTGTGAATCCATGGAGACTTCATTTGAAGTATCTCAGAATGCTTCTTTCGGAGTTCAGATTGTGGAGCCTGAACTTAACCTGATTGGGGGCTCCCCCCATTCTTATCCCTCTTCTTCTCGCGGCGGTGGTGGTGGCAATGGTGCCTCTTCCTCCACTGATGGGAATAGCTAAGCTATTCCCGATGCCGTACCCATTTCCAAGCGTCGTAAGCATACCACTCGGATGCCCAGAGTTCCTTACCCTGACATTACTATACCTGGGTATTTCTGGGTGAGGCCAAATGTGGGAGCTTTTCATTCAAACTTTAGGAATTTTGAATCCCTTTCCTCCATAAGAAACAAAGTTTCCTCCTTTGGGGGCAGTGTGGAGTGTTTACCGTGTTCTGGGGATGAACATGTCTTTCTGCATTCAGCTCCAGGTCAACCCCCCTTCACATATGTATATAAAACCCTATTTGAACATATTGGAGTCAGTTTGCCTTTTACCCAGTTTGAGTGGGATGTGCTAAAAATCATGAATGTTGCCCCAACCCAGCTCCATCCGAACAGCTGGGCTTTTTTAAAGGCCTTCCAGATCCTGTGTGAACAGATAGGCGTAGTGGCCACTGCTCCAATCTTCCTTCATTTTTATAAGGTCAGGTTTGGGGATCAGGTTGGTTGGATTTCCCTTAGTGGGGCTGAGTCCGGGGGCATTATTGGGCTCTACAAGAGCTCATATAAATTCTTTAAGTCGGACTTTTTCAAAGTCCGACCCACTGCAGGGAACGAGTCTTTATTTTATGACTCGGATGGAGTCTCCAGATTTCCCCTCTACTGGCAACCCCACCCCACTAAGTTCCACAGCTATGACATCGGCTGCATGACAACCCAAGAGAAAACCGACGTCAAGCTCTTAAAACTCTATCCTCGGCCATTGCCCTGTGGTAGACTTTTATTGCTCCCCAAGTCATCAACTCGGCAAGCCGATTTTGATCGTAAGTAGTTTTCTAATGGGTGTTTTCCCTACCCAGCCATGTACTTGTATCTAACTGATTTTCCTCCTTTTGCAGTGATAATGGGAAAATTCAACTACAAGGCCTTGATGAAGAAGTCGGCTGCTGGCGGATCAGCTGTCGCTTCAAATGTTAAGGGGAAGAAGAAGAAGTTTAATGAAGCTTCTGACTTGAATGTTCGTCCTCCGAAGAGGGCCCGGGCAGATCTGGAGCTCGAGGTGCCGATTGGAAGTTCTCCTCCCTTGCTGATGATTGGAGAGACTCCTCCTTCTGGTAGCCGACCGAGCAACGCTCCCATGGTGACCGATCTCACCTCGGACACCAAATCGTACAATGGTAACTGTAATCCAGGGATCAGCTCGCTCTGGGGAAATGAGTTCGACCCTGCAGGCCTGATCGATGGCCAAGTGTTGAAACCGTCCGATGCTCGGCTGTTGTTGGAGCAGGGCCCTGAGGAAAGTATGGAGGCGACCGCCGCCTATGCTCTCCGCATTGCCTCAATCACCCGCTTCTGGAGCCAGCATCTAATTGATAACGTGAAGAAGATGGAGGTGATGATGGCGGATGCGGCCCGAGCTTTGAGGGTGAGAGACAAGCTTTCTCAGGCCCTGGCCAAGTGTGAGGAGCAAGGCCGGGTCATCGGTCAGCTGAAGGCACAGAAGACGCAGCTGGAAGAAGGCCATGCCACCCTTACGGCCGAGCTAGAAACGGAAAGAGCCGACCGACTCAACGTTGTGAAAGGGCTGCAAGCCGAGAAGGAAGCCAGTCAGGAGCTGCAGAAGTTGCTGGAGATCGAGAGGGAGGAGAACCTGAGGCTCCGTGCTGATCTAGCTGAAGCTGAGGCTTCAATCATTAGGGAGCATGTTAACGGTTTCTCCCGAGCCGTGAAGCAACTTCAGCACTTCAACCCGACTGCTGACTTCTCCAGTGTCGATGTGGACAAGGATTTCAACCGAGATGGAATCCTTGTTCCATTGGCCGAGATGGAGGATGAGGATGAGGACGCTGTAACTCACGGGGAGGAAGGCGAGGGTCAAGGGGCCGAGGAGGGACCTGAAGGTGAAGTGGGTCAACCGGGTCAATCTGCTATCATCCCGCCCAATATCGAGGAGGATCTTGATCCCTGAAATTGTATAAGTAGTTTAGGAAACACGTTGTCTTTGTGCAGTCCTCTTTTTTGAACCTTCATGTATTCGGGGCCTTGCCCCTTTATTTTAATGAAATTTCTTATTTACTTGTGAATCTATTTGCACTTAGAAAATTTTCTGATGTTTTTATAGGCTCGGCACGTTGACCCTGATTGGTCAATTTTAACCTGGTCAGCCTCTTTATGCTTTTATCAACCTTTATAGGCTCGGCACTTCGACCCTGATCGGTCGATTTTGGCTCGGTCAGACTCTTTAGGATTTGAGCACCTTTATAGGCTCGGGATGACCCCTTCAGGATTTAAGCACCTTTGTAGGCTTGGGATGGCCTCTTTAGGATTTAAGCACCTTTATAGGCTCGGAGGGCCTCTTTAGGATTTAAGCACCTTTACAGGCTCGGACGGCCTCTTTAGGATTTAAGCACCTTTATAGGCTCGGATGGCCTCTTTAGGATTTAGGCAGTTTTAACGTCGTATTTTTTGCACAATCTCAACTGAGGAAAATTTTATTTATTTATTTTTCCTAGTGTGCCTCGTTAAAACCTTCTCGGCCAAAACCTCATGGGAAAAAGACCGAGATAGGAAAAAGAGTGCATCACTTCTAACTTAGCTAAAATAGAACTTAAGGTGGGAAGTGTTCCATGTTCTTGTAATCGACTTTCCTGACAATTCTTCTAGCCTGTAGGCACCATTTCCTAGATTTTCTGCTATCTTGAATGGGCCTGACCAGTTTGCCGCGAGCTTACCCTCTCTGGAGTCTTTTCTCGCGTCGCTTTGCAGTCTCAGCACTAAGTCACCCTGCACAAATTCCCTTGGGCGCAGCCTTGAGTTGTACTTCCGAGTTGCTTTTTGCTTGCACAGCTCGTCCCTGATTTTTGCTGTATCTCGGACTTCCTCGACCATGTCAAGCTCAACTCGGAGTTCTTCTTCATTTTTACTTTGATTGTGATGCTGCCTTCGAAAGGAGAGCTCACCGAGCTCAACTGGAATCATCACATCGGTTCCATAGGTTAGTTTGAACGGTGTTTCTCCCGTCGAGGATTGTGGTGAGCAATGGTAAGCCCACAGAATGCTCGGTAACTGCTCAGGCCAAGCCCCTTTTTATTGTCCCAACCTTCTTTTGAGCTCGTTTAGAATAACTTTATTGGCTGCCTCTGCTTGGCCATTTGTTTGTGGATGCTCAACCGAGGTCACTTTGTGTTTGATTCCGAGGTTGGAGTAAAACTCTCCGAGCTCCTTATCGGTGAATTGCTTTCCGTTGTCTGTAACAACTGCATAAGGAAGGCCATGCCTGCATATAATGTTTTTCCATACAAAATTCTGGACCTTTTTGGCAGTTATCGTAGCCAATGGCTCTGCTTCAATCCACTTGGTGAAGTAGTCTACTCCTACCAGGAGGAACTTGACTTGACCCTCAACCACTGGGAAAGGACCGACTATGTCCATCCCCCACATATTAAAGGGCCATGGTGAGAACATGGAGTGGAGCTCTTCTCCTGGGGCATGAGCTATGTTGGCGAACTTCTGACAAGGGTCACACCTATTGGTCCAGGTAGAACAATCGAGTCTCATGGTTGGCTAGTAAAACCCTGCTCGTAGGATCCGAGCTGCCAGAGATCGGCCACCTGAATGCATTCCGCAGATTCCTCGGTACATCTCATCCATTACATACTCGGACTGCTCCTTTGTGAGGCACTTTAGTAACGGCCTGGAGAATCCCCTCTTGTACAGCTCACCATCTAAGATGGTGTAGTGACAAGATTTCAGACGGATTCGCCTCGCCTCCTTTTGATCATCAGGTAGTTTGTCCAAGGTTAGATACTCCCAGATTGGAGTCATCCAGCCCCGATCATAGTGCTCGGTCACTGACACTTCGGCACTCTTTATGCTCGGCTCGAGGAGGTTTTCTTGAATGAAAGTTCTTAGTTGGCCAGCCCTCTTGGTGCTTGCCAATTTGGACAGCAGATTTGTTCTGGAATTTTCTTCTCGAGGTATGTGCTCAATGGAGAAATTCTCAAATTCGTAAATGAGGTTATTAACCTTGCAGAGATATCTGGTTAGTTGGGGGTCTTTTGTCTGATAATTGCCCGAGACTTGTCCCGTCACGAGCTGTGAGTCACTTCTGCATTTTAGCTCCCGGACCCCGATTTCTTTAGCTAACAATAGCCCAGCAATAAGGGCTTCATATTCTGCTTGGTTGTTTGAAGCAGTGAACCCAAACTTCAAAGATTGCTCGAGGATTAGATCATCAGGTCCCTCAAGAATTATTCCAGCCCCGCTTCCTTTCAAGTTAGATGATCCATCAACATATAGGAGCCATATGAAGGATTCTGACATCGGTTTGGAAGAAAGCTCGGCAATAAAATCGGAGAGGCATTGGGCTTTCATTGACCCCCTCGGTTCATACCGTAGACCGAACTTCGACAATTCCACTGACCATGCTATCATTCGTACGGCTAGATCAGGTTTCCTGAGCACTTGCTTTATCGGATGATCAGTTTTGACGATGACCTGGTGAGATTGGAAATAGGGCCGTAACCTCCGAGCTGCCATAACTAAGGTGAGAGCCAGTTTTTCAATCACTTGGTACCGCGTTTCCGCGTCTTTCAGGATCCTACTGACATAGTACACCGGCATCTGTTGCTCCTCCTCTTCCTAGATGATCACTGCGCTGATTGCATAATCATTGACGGAGAGGTACAGGTACAGATCTTTGCCGAGCTGAGGACGAGTGAGGATTGGGGGGGATGCCAAGAAGAGTTTCAGATCTTCGAAGGCCTTCTCACATTCTTCAGTCCAAATGAAATCCTTTGGCTTTTTCAACAGCTGGAAAAAAGGTCTTGCCTTCTCTGCAGACTTCGGGAGGAAGCGGGATAGGGAGGCTAATCGGCCGGCTCGCCTCTGAATTTCCTTCACATTCCGAGGACTTCGCATTTCCATGACGGCTTTGCATTTATCTGGATTTGCTTCGATTCCTCGGTGTGTTAGCATATATCCCAAGAATTTTCCTCCTTGTACACCAAAAGAGCACTTCTCTGGATTTAGCCTCATGTTGTATTTTCTGAGCTGGTCAAAGATTTCTTCGAGGTCGGCAGGGTGCCAGCTCGGATCTTCGGATTTTACTACCATGTCATCAACATATACTTCCAAATTTTTTCCGATTTGACTGGCAAAAACCTTGTCCATAAGCCTTTGATATGTTGCCCCGGCATTTTTTAGGCCGAAGGGCATTACTCGGTAGCAGTAGTTTGCCCCATCAGTCATAAATGCTGTTTTTTCCTCGTCGGGTGGATACATCATGATCTGGTTGTAACCTGAATATGCGTCCAAAAAGGACAAAACCTTGTAACCTGAGGCCCCATCCACCAGTCTGTCGATGTTGGGCAAGGGATAGGAATCCTTCCGGCATGCCTTCTTGAGGTCGGTATAGTCGGTGCACATCCGCCATTTACCATTGGCCTTTCTGACTAATACCACGTTGGCTAGCCAAGTGGTGTATTTCACCTCTCGGATGAAATTGGCTTTAAGCAGCTTAGAAGTCTCCTCGGACATAGCTCGGCGCCTTTCTTCGCCAAGTTTCCTTTTTCTCTAAGTTACAGGTTTAGCCTCGGGACATATAGACAGCTTATGGCACATAAAGTTGGGGTCTATGCCCGGCATATCCGATGTCTTCCAGGCAAATAGGTCAGCATTCTTTCTTAGGACCGTGTGAAGCCTCTCTCTGAGTGAGGGGTCCAGTTGGCTACCGACATGGGTGCACTGTTCAGGATGGGCTCCCAACTGGAACCTTTCTAAAGACTCTATTGGTTCGGCCCTGGACTCGTACATCTCCGTCCGTGGGTCCAGCTCAAACATGCTGACCGAACTGGTTGAAGTTACTGAGCTGACTGAGCTTACCACTTCTGCTCTACCATCCTCGGTATTCTTTGGGCCGTCCTGGTGACGGGTAACCTTCAGGCTGTCCACATAGCACTGCCTGGCTATCTTTTGGTCAGCCCGGACTGCAATTATCTCCCCAGAGTCGGCTGGGAATTTCATTGTCAGGTGTGGGGTAGAGACAATTGCCCCGAGCTCATTCAACGTCGGTCTTCCGATTAGGATATTGTACGACGTGCTGGCATCTACAATAACATATCTGACTGATACGGACTTGGAGAGTCTGCCTTCTCCGAACGTTGTTAAGAGGTCTATATAACCTCGGGTCTTGACTTGTTCTCCGGCAAACCCTACCAGCTTGTCCTCCTGTTCTTTTATCAGCTTTTCTGGGATTCCGAGCTTCTTGAAGGTTGCCAGGTAGAGAATATCGGCCGAGATCCCCTGATCAATAAGTGTTCGTCTGACCGAGAAGTTGGCCAGCTCGACCGTTATCACCATTGGATCATCTTGGTTTGGATCTACCCCTTGGAAATCATCATCTGTGAATGTTATGGGGGGTCTTGCTCTTGGAGGCCTTCCAGACACCGTGTTAACAGATCGGAGGGCTTTCACGTGACGCCTCTGAGCCGAGCTCGTTGTTCCTCCTCTTGCAAATCCCCCCGAGATTGTATTGATGACCCCCCTGATTCCTCCCTCTGATTCTTCGATAGGGGTCCTTTGGTTATTCAGCCGATCTCCGCCCTGATGATTTCTTCGTAAGTTTGCATCTCGGTCTCGGTTATCATGACCGTGTCTTCGTTGTCTTCGACCGGGTCGTCTGCCTCCGTTGTCATCTCGACGGATGAAACGATCAAGACGACCTACTTGCACTAACTCCTCAATCTTTCTCTGGATTGTTCTGCACTCTTCAGTGGAGTGTCCATAGTTTTGATGCCACATGCATTCTTTGCTTCTGTCAGCATTGTCCGGTGTTTTGGATGGTTCAAGTAAGGTAAGCAACTCTGCGCTGCGTACCTCGTGAAGGACGGCTGCCCGAGATCGGTTCAACGGAGTATAAGATGGATACCTGGGATGCCTTTGCGGGAATTCTCTTTCATTGGTTTTTTGGGTCCTTTGTGAGTCAGACCCCCTGTTTCTGTCTTTGTTCGAGGCTGAGCTCTTGTCCTGGAACCCTCTTTCTCTTCTTTTAAATTCCAGCATCTCTTCCGAGTTCATGAAACCTGTAGCCTTTTCCTGCAGCTTTTCAAAATCTCTTGGTGGCTTCCGAGATAGGTACTCGAAGAATGGTCCTGGCTTAAGACCGGCCATGACAGTGTGAAGGCAGAGTTCCGAGCTTATGTTGGGAATCAGGATCTGCTTAGCATTGAAGCGAGCCATGTAATCTCTGAGTGATTCATTTCTTTCCTGTTTGAAATTTACCAGTGAGACTGAGTGCCTTCTATGCCTTCGGCTTGCCGCAAATTGTGTAGTGAACTTGGTTATAAGCACATCAAAGGAATCAATCGACCGAGGTGGTAGATTTGTTAGCCAGGTCAGAGCTGGGCCTTGCAAAGTAGTTGGAAAAACTTTACACATGACGGCCTCCGAATCAGTCACCAAGTAAATAGAGGAAATAAAGGACTCCACATGCTCGGTTGGGTCAGTGGTGCCATTGAATTTGTCGATGTTAAGGGGCTTAAAATGGGTTGGCACGATTACCTCATTAATGTCATCGGTGAAGGGCAACCTCGGACGCCGGTCCGATGTCCTTCCTTTCTGGCTAGTCCTTTCTGCGTGAGATTTGACTTCTGAATCCCCCAGGGGAGGTTTAGTTTTGGATGCTCGGTTAGTTCCCCGAGGAGAGTACATCGGAGGGTCCTTCTGGCCAGCCTCGGGTGAGGATTGCTCTTCATCGGAAGGTGTCAGGGACCTCTCTCTTTTCCGTGCTCTTAGGAGCTTCTGATTCTGTGCGCGTATCTCCTCGTTTTCTTTCCGCAACTGCTTAAGCTGTTCAATAACTTCTTCCAGCCGAGTGTAGTCTTCATGGAGGGGGAAGGAAAGATGATTGCCGTGGTTCTGGGCGTTCGAAGCCTCATGGTCCTCATGATTCATGCTGCTCGCCCCTCCTCGCGGACCATTTCGTGTAGTCACCATCAAACTTTTCTTGTGGAACCGGGGAAAGTTTCACCTCGGCCCCACGGTGGGCGCCAAATGTTCTTGCCGAGATCCGGTTTACCGGAACCTCGCCGTGAACGTCAAATCAGGGATGAATAATTGGGGTTGTTTTAGGCTATGGCTTGACAGAATGTATTATTCCGGTCCTACGTATCCCAATGGGAATCAAAGCCAGACGTAGTTCTTGATTCAACCCTTGGCCGTGGTGATCTCGATCTCTTAAATTTGTATCTGATGAATACTAGGGAGCAAGGACTCTCTAATAGTCTCTTGGTTGACGCTAGTTTCTCTAATACACTTAAGAGAGAGTCACCGGTGTTCAGTCAGAAGTGAGTTTCTATCATGGGTACTCCTCCTTTTATAATAGGATTCCCCTATCTCTTAGGGATCTGATTTATCTCTCAAATATCTTTTAGAGATCTGATTTATCTCTTAAATATCTTTTTAGAGATCTGATTTATCTCTTAAATCTCTTTTGAGATGTGATCCCTTAATTTAAGGGATATTATTTCTTTTAACCAGATAAGGTTATTTCAGATAATATCAAGATTTAATATCCTATCCCTTAATTAAGTGATCTTTAACTTTATTATCCTTTAACTTCCGGACCGGGCCGGGTATTCGAGCTCGGTGGCCGGGTTTTACTCTTCGGCCAGTACATGAGTAATATTGGAAAGTGAAACAATCGAGGGTCATAATAGTCATTATGAATTATGATTACCATGATAATTTGAAAATAATTATTAATTATCTTGAAATGCTTTAATTGTTTTGAAAATATGTATAAGGATTAAATGTCGAGAGAAGAATTATGATTGGTCATTAGTTGTTTTGGAAAAAAAAAATCACTATAAACTAAATTTCTAAAAGGGGAATATTTTGCCAAATGTCAAAATAATTTAAATTTTATAACTATTCTAAAGATGACATGTGTCAATACTTATCCATCCATAATTTTTATCTTAGAATATTTATAGATAGATATATTAAATCCATCATTTTTGCATAGAAAACTTCCTTTTTTTGTGATTCTTTTAAAAAAATGTTTTATTGGAAAATGGTGTTAAAGTAATGTGCTCAATGAATTGGATAAAGAAATGATGTGATTAATTTTTTTTAATAAATAGTAGGATACCCTCAATTAAAAAAATGTTTGCCGTGTGCGGCATTAGAGGAAGAAAAAAAAAATCAGAATAGGCAGTTATAGAAACGAAAATTAATTTTATTGTCATCCCTAATTTTGACCAATTACTTGCTCAATTTTGTACTGAAAATCATCATCAATAAAACTGTCTCAAATTAACAACTTAAAACCGATAAGTTTACTATCTGATCTTAATAGAAAAGGTTTTTTTTTTTTTAGTTAAATGAAAATATATCATCTAAACCCGGGCGGAAAAAAATTCATTTTGACAATCCTAACTAAAACCCTTCTGTTTGTGAAGATAATCGGTAAAACTGCATTCAAATACACGTGTTATTCACCTACTTATTTTCACTCCTTTAGCCTCCATGTATTGTTTTATTTAATGTAAATTTAAATTATTATGTTTTGTTCAAACTTTTCAACAAGATCCCAACACTGAAAAACACATGGACCATGAAAAATGAGAAACGTGTCCATGTATACTTCTAACTTTAGTTTATGGAATTATTAGTTTTGTTATTTCAACATCAAAAAATCTGACATCAAGGACACCTAGTTAACCAAAATCATGGGTTTATTGTTTATTGAATGTTGGATTTGGTTAACGGATACATCAATGTTGGGTAATTCATTATTTATCTGCTTTTTTCTTTTTTTGTTACATTAAGTATTAACTAATTAATTGTTCTTAATTAAGCACCAGTTGTAGTCCACGTTATCTCGTACATTTTCTTTTTTTTTTTGTTGCCTTTTTTTTTTTGCTGAGAAACTTTAAAAAAAGTATTAACTAATTGAAAGCACAGAAAGTCGTAACAAGTTTCGTAAAACAATGTCATGGAACGTTGTGACAAAACAACCTCTGTAGATGCACATAATCAATAACTCTCATATAATAATAGAAAAATGGTCGTGATACAAAATGGTCGTGAGATAGAGTGGAGAGAGTATGAAAAAAAGGGGAGAGAGAAAGGAAAGAGGAGAGCGAGGGTGAGATAGAGATAATATTTTAATTTTTTTTACAAATTATTTTATTTTTAAAAATATTTTATGGATGGATAAAAAAGATATAAAATTATTTAATTTCTTAAAATAAATTTTAGTGGATGGATTGGATCCATCCATGAAAAGTTGTTAATGGATGGATAGATGGATTTTATTTAATGGATCATGGATGGATTGGATTTTTTTTAATGAATTTTTAATGGATTATAATGGATTGTTTTTAATCCATCCGTTAAGATCCGAATAAAAATTTATCCGATCCATCCATTTGCCACCCTTAGATAAGATTTTCTCAAAGAAAATTAGTAGTATTGAGAGTGAAGGAAATGCAGTGTTTGTGGATGTTGGTGTTGAAACAGAATTAGCCATTGTGGGTGAGAAGGAAGCAGTTTTGGATGAAGGAAATGATGCTGCTGCTGATGGGGTGTTGTGGTTTAAGAGTTTGGATGGTGTGGGAGGAGAGGCAAGTGTAGGATTGAGCTTGGCTATTGTTGAGAGAATGAAATGGGAGCAAAAAAGAGGTGGTTGGGTGGGTGGGAATCAAAGGCAAGTAAGGTTGGGAAAAGAAGAGAAGTTTGAGGGGACTAAGAGGTGGGAAAAGTTTGGATGTTATGTTCTAGTAGAAAGTTTTGCTTTGAAGAGAATGGATGGAAGCTTGGTTCTAACTTATGATTTCAGACATACTCATCAAATTATGTGCAAATGGGACTGACCATGTTTGCATGTGTGAACTGCAATTAATGCTCGTGTATATGGAGAAATTAAAAAGTATAATAAATAGAATAGAATAGATAAGGAGATAGTTTGTTATGCAAGAAAGATTGTAATTGAATACGTATTTGACTGGGTGTATAATTGTATAATTAGATTTGTTTAGAAAAGGTGTAACCCTATAGAAGAGTTGTTAACGTTGGTTTTTGGTTGGTGTCCAAAAATCCCTTTGTTACAAATAATTAAAGATCAGACGAATGTAGGGCGAACGAGTTATGCGGTAATCTCGTCAGGATGTGTGTATGTATATTGTCTGCTAAGTACAAATTTGACAATTAGCCAAATTAGGAATTATTGGCAAAGACTTCGTGTTAAAACAAATATGTAAGTTTGAAAGAGATGTACAGGGTTTTGCCAATGGTGAAAGTTGAAAATAAAACTGCTTGAGTCTAAAAATGTAAGTTTGAAGTTTAAAAGGATATTTATTTAATAGAAAATAACTTCCTAATCGTACTGAGTTTACAATAAAATGGAAACTGAAATTTGAAAGTAAAGATAACTAAAAATAGGACCTAAGTAATACCATTCATGAAAGGTAAATGAAAATAGGAACATGAACGAAATATTAAGGAATAATGGAGAAATAGTAAAGAACTTTGAAGGATAAAACCAGTATTGTACTGGGTTATATTAATATTAAATTGAATTGAAAATGAGAAGGGTGGAGGAAATACTTAAATGTAATCCGTCAATCTGCTGTGTGATCGAGATATGTAGGATGTGTATCAAGTAACCTCCCCTATTACATTGTGATTACTAGTATTTATAGGCAAATAAAATAACTACCTAGAAATAACAGCCTATCTAAAAACTGTCACATGCCTTTGGCAGTTCTCTTAAGTTTTATACTTAAACTGCTTGTCAAACAACTCTGACAACTACTCAATTTCTTGAACCGCTCCGTGTCAACTTGATTGTCTTTGACGGTCTGACTGCTTGAAGGCTTATCTTGTTGATGCCTTGTCAGCCTTGAGGACTTAGTCATTTTCACACTTCTGTACATTTGACAACTCTTCTTAACACTTTGTCAACAAACTGGGTTGTCAATTTATCTTTTGTGTCGGCCGGTATTTTCTTGTCAACTAAGTATAATACTTAGAAAATATCAGTCATTATTCTGGTTCCTTCGTCAGCCAGTCAAATGCATCCGTCAATAATCAGAAATTTCACCCCCGACAGACGCGCCCTAAGTTTTTTCGACGGCTTTGTTTATCTGACATGTCAACTGAAGAACTTCTTGTCAATTTCACACTTGTCAATTCTTCTGAATTCGACTTTCTTCTTTATGTCGATATTTTCTTTTCCATATCTTTGATAATCCTCTTCTTAGTTCTTCCATCAGCCTGTCGGAATTATTTCTGTCAAGAGTTTGAAATTCTTCTACTAACAAGAGTATATATGTAAGAAGGGTGTGAGTAATGCCTAATTGCCTCTATGTACAATTAGTTTGTTAGATATATGTCTTGTTTCAAAAACAAACAAAAAAGTTTGTTAGATATATGATTGTATATGTGTTTTGAAATTATAAATTTAAATATTCAATTTAACTCGCATGTCTTTTAGTTAAAAAGACGCCCAAGCAAATACAACTTTAGGATTGATCATGATGTGTGTTGTTAGCTACTTAGCTTCTTTGGTTTGGATTATTAGACAAACTATCTGTTTTATAAAATTGGCAATTAGTTTCGTTTCTCATGTTTTCATGTTTTGGATAAAATTGATGCTTGAATTACACAAATTATCTTTTTACACAATAAGGTTTATTTAAAGTGACTTTATCTCTAAACTTAAACAAGTAAAAATGTACCAACAATTAATTTTATAAAATAAAGCTCTCAATTCACTAAATGATTTAATGGTGGATACATCTTTACTTATTTTTTAGTGACAAATTCACTTTAAATTTTTTTTTTAGTTTAATTGATATGCATTGTCAGTATAAAGTTTTTTACACTGTCAACCAATAAAAAATATTGGTATGAATGACTTTTAAGGTGATTTGGATAAGAATCAAATATTTTTAATTACACGACAATTTATTATTGGTTGATAGTGTAAAAAACATTTATACTGACAGTATATACTAATTAAACTATATATATATATATATATATATATATATATATATATATATATATATATATATATATATATAAATTAATTAGCGATTAAACCAACTTGAATACAAAGGAATTTTCAAAAATATTTCAACGTTTAGTTTAGATCGGCTTTGAATTATAGATATAACCAAATACTGTATTTTAGTTATAAAAAAAATATATCATTTAACTTTAAGGTTAAGTTTATCAGGAGACAAACAAATAAAGTGGCTTATACTCTTATTATGATAGTTTTATCTAATTAAGTCCAGTCTCCATATTTATCATTGTGTTCCTCTTTGTATTCCTTCTTTGATTGTTAATGAAATGAAGTAGTCTGATTTTCTTAATAAATAAAAAGTATTATTTGAGTAAAAAAAAAAGTAAAAAAAGTATTATCTTATTCTTATCTTATGTTACATATTATATCACCAAACTATGATAGTATTATCTTATGCAACAAAATATCCTATATAAAATCATACCAAATACTACATAGTATTAAAATTTTAAAATCCTTATCCTATCAACCTTAGTCTCTCAACCTAATCTATCATGCATTTGAAAGTTGAACACCCATTCCAATCACTTTTATGTGCTCAAAGAATTCATTAATTAACTGAACTTCCATATAACATAATAATAATAATAATTCTGTAAAGCATTTTTTTTCTCTGCACCAACGGTATCCCCATCCTGTAATTAAACATTAAATAAACTTCATTACTACATAATGTTACCTACCTATTCATAACATTTATAACATGAAAACTGGTGGGTAGCAATGAGTCAATGACAAGCAAATGGGACATTTTGTATACCAAAAAGGAAAAAAATAGAAACTCACTGGTTGAAATATGCAGTATATTATAAAAAATATGATTGAATTAAATCATTATCACTTTGTCACCGTTGAATCATATGTGAGAAATTTTCAAAATTCTTAAATGGTTAAATCTAATTAATGGCGCTTAATTATATATCATTACTCAGTCGCGTAGCCTAGCGGTAGCGACTTCATTTGTTGGACGCCTCGGTCACTGAAAAAATAAAATGATAATGTGCTGTTGAGCGGATTCAAACCCGGCTCTGTGAGGGACGAGATGCATCCATTAGCCGCTAGGCCAACTGATGTCTTGTGTCAATTAATGAACGTTAATCCTACTTATGTATCGAATTTGACCGATTGTGGAACTTTTGAAGAGTTGTTTTCTTTCACCAAGTGACATGAGTTGGTCTATAAATGAAACCATCTGCATGCAGTAATTGACACGAAAATCGCAGAATTTCCCAAGCCATCTTCACTCCAAATCACCTTTTCTCCCTTGTGCGCAGAGAGAGTTAAGAAGACTATTGTTCTGTAAACTGTCATTGACGATACGTTTGGTTTAGGGTGTGCAAACCAAACCAAGGTTCTCCATTGTATCCTGAAGGGAATTCGCCAGTTACACCTGTTGCATCCAATCTACGAGGAGAGATTGGTGGGAGCGAATCGAACCTAAAGCCTAGTGTCCTCACACGCCTTGGAGATTGTGCATTACCATTATTTTCTTCTTCTTTGTTGCAGATCCATACCCCATTTTCTAACAATCTTTAGGTTCGATTTCTGTAATAATGGCTGCAACGTTGAAGGAGATGACTTCTGGCTTTATGAAACTTGAGAGGTTCGAAGGCGGAAACTTTCATCGTTGGCAAAAGAAGATGCACTTCCTTCTTACAACATTGAAGGTGGCCTATGTGTTGAACACACCGAGACCAGAGGAAAGAGAAGATGAGACCATCAATGAGACTCGTGAGAGGAACAGGTGGGTTAATGATGACTACATTTGCATGGGGCATATTTTGAATGGCATGACTGACTCATTGTTCGATGTGTATCAAAATGCGGGATCCTCCAAAGAACTATGGGAGAAACTCGAGGCAAGATACATGATGGAGGACGCAACAAGTAAGAATTTTCTTGTTAGTCGTTTTAATAATTATAAAATGGTTGATGGTATACCTACCATGGAACAAATGCATGAAATTGAACGTATTCTCAATAACTACAAACAACATAATATGCACATGGATGAAACCATCACTGTCTCCTTAATCATTGACCAACTTCCTCCTTCATGGAAAGACTTTAAAAGAAGTCTTAAATATCGGAAAGATGACATTTCTCTTGAACAATTGGGTAATCACCTTCGTTTAGAAGAAGAGTATCGTAAACAAGATGATACTAAAGAACATTCTGTTCATGAGAAGGTGCATGTAGTAGAGGAAGGGAAATCTGGTAAGTCCTCTAAAAAGAGGAATCGAGATTTTGGAAAATTCATGAAAACAACAATGAGAATGACTACAAGAAAAAGAAAAATGGTTGTTTCTATTGTGTAAAACCGGGACATTTCAAGAGGAATTGTCGTCTCCTGAAAAAGGAAAAAGAGAAGGAATCTAGTGCAACAAAGGACAATCTTGTTGCGGTCATTTCCGAAATCAACATGATAGAAGATGTTGGATCATGGTGGATTGACTCCGGTGCAACTCGCCATGTGTGTAAGAACAAGGATCTCTTCAAGACAATTAATGAAGAAGATGGAACCGTTCTATATATGGGAAATGCATCAACTGTCCAAGTTAAAGGCAAAGGGACGATGGAACTAGAATTCACTTCGGGAAAAGTAGTCACTCTTACAGATGTTTATTATGTACCAGATGTTAGGAAGAATTTAATTTCTATACCGTTACTTAATAAGTACGGGTTCAAATGTGTATTTGAGGGAGACAAGTTTATTCTCTCTAAGGGAGGAATGTTCGTAGGAAAGGGATACCTTTGTGAGAATATGTTCAAACTCAATATTATTAATGATAATGGATTTATTTATGCTTATATTGTTGAGTCTTGTAATTTATGGCATTCTCGTTTAGGACATGTTAATTTTAGGAAAATGGATGAAATGATGAATTCATGTTTAATTCCTAAAACAAGTATGATTTTGGATGCATGTACAACTTGTATGCTAACTAAGATAACTAGATTTCTTTTTCCTAGAGTTGAAAGAAGTTCTAAAGTGTTAGATTTAATTCATTTTGATGTATGTGATTTACATGGTTGGCCCACTATAGGTGGTAAAAAATATTTTGTGACATTCATAGATGATTGTACTAGATGTTGCCAAAGGATGAAGTGTTAGATAAATTTAATATATTTAAAATAGAAGTAGAACCTCAACATAAAACATTTATTAAATGTTTTAGGAGTGATAGAGGAGGAGAGTTCTATAACCCTAGTTACTTTGAGTCTACTGGAATAATTCACCAAACAACCGCTCCTTATTCCCCACAACAAACCGGCATAGCTGAAAGAAAAAATAGGGTATTAGAAGAAATGGTAAATGCAATGTTATCATATTCTGGTCTAGCAAAGGGTTATTGGGGAGAAGCCTTATTGACGGCTTGTTATATCTTGAATAGAGTTCCAAACAAAAGGAACAAAATAACCCCATATGAACTTTAGAAAAATAGAAAGCCCAACCTTGACTATTTCAAAGTTTGGGGTTGTAGGGCAATAGTAAAAGTTCCCGAACAAAAAAGTAAGAAATTAGGTGAAAGGGGAATTGAATGTGTGTTCCCGGGCTTTGCTAAAAATAGCAAAGCATATAGATTTATGGTTATAGAATCTAATGACTCATCTCCTGTAAATACAGTAATTGAGTCTAGGGATGCTATCTTTCAAGAAGATAGGTTTAACTCAATTCCCAGTCACAAAAATGTGTTCATAGTAATGCACATAATCTAGAAACCAACGTATTTAATAATGATACTTTAGAGAGTTTAAAACTTAGAAGAAGTCAGAGAGCTAGGAAAGAGAAAACTTATGGACCAGACTTTTTCATGTTCCTTGTTGAAGGAACAAGAGAGTCCATAGACAGTTATGGACCAATATGTTATAATACAGAAAGTGATCCAGAAACATTCGAAGAGGCAATAAAGTCTCAAGATGCCGCTTTCTGGAAGGAAGCTATACAAGAGGAAATAGACTCAATAATGGGGAATAAAACGTGGAAATTAGTAGACCTCCCACCTGGTTCCAAACCTATAGGTTGTAAATGGATTTTCAAAAGGAAAATGAAGGTAGATGGAACCATAGATAAGTTTAAGGCAAGACTAGTTGCTAAGGGATTTACACAAAAAAAGAGGGCATTGAATATTTTGATACATATTCACTTGTGGCAAGAATTGCCTCAATTAGAGCGCTATTGGCACTTGCATCCATCTATAAGTTTGTCATTCAACAAATGAATGTGAAAACATCATTTCTTAATGGGGAGTTAGATGAAGAGGTGTATATGTCACAACCTGAAGGGTTTGTGGTTAATGGTCAAGAAAAGAAAGTGTGTAAATTGAACAAGGCATTGTATGGACTAAAACAAGCTCCTAAACAATGGCATCAAAAGTTTGATCAAGTTATGCTAGCTAATGGATATAAAATAAATGAATCTGACAAGTGTATTTATAGTAAATTCCATAATGGAAAAGGTGTTATGATTTGTTTATATGTTGATGATATGTTAATATTTGGTATTGATCTAGATGAGGTGGAAAAAACTAAGAGTTTCCTCTCTAGTAATTTTGATATGAAAGACTTAGGGGAAGCCGATGTGATACTAGGGATTAGAATAATTAGAGATGGTGAGAACATAGGTTTGTCCCAATCTCATTATATAGAAAAGGTGTTAAAGAAATTTAATGAATTTGATTGTCAATCTGTTGTTACTTCCTTTTATCATAACACTAATTTAGTACCAAATAAAGGTTTTCCAGTAGCACAACTTGAATACTCAAAATTAATTGGATGCTTAATGTATGCCATGACATGTACTAGACCATACATTGCATATGTTGTAGGGAGACTGATCCGCTGTCGCACACGGGTCAAAAACGAGTAAGTAGAAAAAAAACTGTAGTTAGGGAACGACAACTCGAAATCGTATCTCGAGGACTCTTGGATTATTATTAACCTACAAATCGATTTTTTTTTTTTTGGGGGGGGGGGGTTAGGTTTAAGATTCGATTAAGAAAATAGTGCAAATAAGTGATTATCAATAAGCTAGAACAATTAATCTACTGTTTCGGTTTCCCAACTATCATTGATTCATATAATTCCCATGCCCTAAGCGGATTCTAATCCCTTTTCGAATATAGCAGCAATTAAACAAGCGCAATAGCCACTACGAGATATATATTCCTAATTTCCGAATTAAGCAGACGGATTAAAGCTATCGTGAATTAAGCAAACACGATCAAACACACGCGGATTAAGCAAACTCGATCAAGGTAAAGGAACATATAATCATCGAAATTAATCAATACTTATTCTATATAACTTGAATAAAGCAAACAAGACATATAGCATAATATTGAAAGGGATAAGCAATTTGATTGAGAATTATAGAACCTCAAGTGTCGGCGGAAACCGATTACAGCAGATTAATCCCTGGTGATTAGTTCTCCATTACAAACGTACAAAAACTTTTGAAATATTTCGTGAATAGTGAATATCCTCAGTAGCAGAGGCTGAGTTAGGTTAAAATAACATGGAATTGGGTTGTAATCCAAACCGGGTCGGAAAACATAAAAATCGGCCCACTAACTAATTATTTCTTAAGCCTGGAACTAAACTGATTTATTCGACCCTTTTTCACTCCGAACCAGATTTTTACTTCAACACAAAACTTGTAGCTCTTTCTCTTAGCTTTCCAACGCATATTAGAACGCATCAATCCGATTCCCGTAGCTCAAGTTATGGTCTGCACAGTGAAAAGGTATCAAATATCTGCTAATGTTGAAAATAAAATACGAAAATAAAATAAAGGCAAAAATAAACTTAAATCTAAAAATACAATAAAATAGTAAAATTAATAAAACAAAGTAGAGAAATGCCTAAGTACAATAGTAGAAGAATGCGCATCCGAATGCACTGATCAAATTCCCCCACACTTGAACTTTTGCACTCCGGGCAAAATTATAAATTCAAAACAGAAAAACTTCAAAACAAAAGAAAAAAAAACAAAACAGAGCATGCACCTCCAAAGGTTCTCAGGATACAAAGTGTAAGAAAAATTCCAAGTCTAAGCTTCAAGAATATGGCGTTAATCAGCAACTCTTTTGTGACATTCAAAGCAAATAGGAAAAACAGATTACCAAAGAGTACATCATAAACAGCAAGATCCTCACAAGATAAAATTCACTCAACCCTCAAGTGTTTAGGTAGACTGTTTACACTCAAAGCACATCATGAAAGAGAGTACTACCATAAGCTTGAAAAGACTCTAACATCCACAAATGATATACATGCACACAAAGATTAAAAGGACTTTTATTTGGGTTGTAACTTGGCCAAGGTAAGGGTGCGATAAATCCTAAGGGGTACTAGGCTAAAAATCAAAGGGTCAAAAGAAAATCGAAAAAGCTGCGGGAGTTGAACTGCATCCAATTTCATTCACCTTCAAACAATCAACATTACAACTATTTCACTTCTCCTTTATCTTTTTATCCCTTTTTTTTTTCTTTTTGTATATTTCTTTTTTTTTTTTCAAAAGGAACAGTAATGTGAATTGTGTTCCTCCTTTTATTTTTCACTTTTTCGCCTCTTTTTTTTTCTTCTTTTTATGCCAACCTTTGAAACATCACAACTATGTTAATCAACCCCACACAACTCCAAACAAGACTCTTTCAACCCTTTGAATAGGGTGATAATATTGTTTTTCGCTTATCGACTTGTAATGAGTTTAAAACAAAAAAGGGATAAACAGGCTCAAAGTGGTTTCCAAACAAGGGATAATATTTGCAGGGTTGGCTTTTTGGCTAACTGGCTAAAAATAAAACAAAACAACATGCCTTTATCATATCAGTGTGCACACATAAACAAACAGCTTCAACAAGAGTCAATTCAAGTTCTAGAGACTATTCAAACATGAGTGAAATTACACAAGAAAGAAAGAGATGGATTTTTTTCTATGTATTATCCATTATAAGGCTCAAAATCTCACAGGGGTTAATGATTTACCACAAATGATGTACAATTTAGTGTTTAGTCCTACCTATAAACTAAGGATGCACAAAAAAAATCAATCATATCACACCACAATTCTTTAATCAACAGAACATAGAAATTACTCACAATTGTAAACTAAAAACCAAAGAAAAAAAAACATGCATTTTTTTATTTTTGAAAACAAACAAAGCAACACAAACAAGGAAAACAAAACAAAAACAAAGCAATTGGTTCCCTCCCCCACACTTAAGACATACATTGTCCTCAATGAAAGAACATAAATATAAAATAAGAGTGAGAGAAAGGAGAAGGTGCTCCCTGATCAAGTTGTAGTGTAGGTGGGCTCTTCCAAGGAAAGCTCTTCTACGGTTGCATCTTCAGGCACCAAGCTCTCATGGAATAGCTTCAAGCATTGCCCATTAACCTTAAAAACCTTGTTGGTACCTGCACTTTTTATTTCTACCGCACCATGAGGGAAAACATCAGTAACAATAAATGGGCCAATCCACTTGGATCGAAGTTTCCTAGCCATCACTTTTAGGCGGGAGTTAAACAATAAAACCTGTTGGCCCACAGAGAATTCCTTCCTAGAAATCATCTTATCATGGAAGTGCTTAGTTTTCTCTTTATAAATTCGAGAGCTTTCATAGGCTTCTAACCTAAGCTCTTCAAGCTGCTGTAATTGGAGTTTTCTTTCAATTCCTGCTTTTTGCATTTCCAAATTACAACTTTTGACCGCCCAATAAGCACGGTGCTCAATTTCTACAGCAAGATGACATGCCTTACCGAACACAAGTCTATAGGGAGACATCCCTATTGGTGTCTTGAAAGCTGTTCTTTGAGCCCAAAGTGCGTCTTCTAGACAGCGGCTCCAGTCCTTCCTATTTGGCTGCACCACTTTCTCCAAGATCTGTTTGATTTCTCTGTTTGAGATCTCAGCCTGCCCATTAGTTTGGGGATGATATACAGTAGAGACCTTGTGCACAACTCCATACTTTCGGAGTAAAGCTTCCATGGTGCGGTTACAGAAATGAGTGCCTTGGTCACTTATGATAGCACGAGGTATTCCGAACCTGCAAAAAATATTGGACCTGACAAAATCTGCAACAACTCTAGAATCATTAGTCCTAGTGGGGATAGCTTCCACCCACTTTGAAACATAATCAACATCAAGTAAAATATAGAGAAAACCAAAAGATGCAGGAAAAGGACCCATAAAGTCAATTCCCCACACATCAAACACCTCACAGAAAAGCATAAGTTGCTGAGCCATTTCACTCTTACGAGTGATGGTTGTACCTGCTATCTAACACTCTTTACAAGTGCGTTAAATCTCATAAGCATCTTTAAAAATAGTGGGCCAATAAAAACCTGAATCTAGGATTTTTCTTGCAGTCATTTGTGGCCCAAAATGTCCCCCTACTTGAGAAGCATGAGAAAGATGCAAAATATATTCAATCTCATAGGCGGGGATACATCTCCTAATTACCTGATCACTACCAAATTTCCAAAGATATGGATCATCCCAAACATAATATTTGGCATCACTCTTGAGTTTGTGAATTTGTGTCCTAGTTGCACCTGTCGGAAAAACACCAGCAACAAGATAATTAACAATATCAGCCAACTAAGGAGTTACCCCACGTAACTGTAAAAGCTGCTCATCAGGAAAGTCATCCTGAATGGGAGAAGGATCTTCATCCCTCTCTATTCTGCTCAAGTGATCAACCACTAAATTCTCAGCTCCACTTTTATCTTTAATCTCCACACTAAACTCTTGGAGCAACAACATCCACCGAATCAATCTCGATTTTGCTTCTGGTTTCTTCAACAAGTACTTTAAAACTGCATGGTCAGTGAAAACAACAACCTTGGAACCTAGCAAATATGATCTGAATTTATCAAGAGCAAAAACAATAGCTAGAAGTTCCTTTTCAGTAGTAGTGTAATTAGCCTGTGCAGAATATAAAGTTCTAGAAGCATAATAAATAACATGGGCAGCCTTGTCCACCCTTTGTGCAAGGACCACCCCACGGCATGGTTAGAGGCATCACACATAATCTCAAAAGGGAGGGTCCAGTCAGGAGGCTGGATGATGGGAGTAGAGGTCAATGCTTTCTTCAAGAATTCAAACGCCTTTTTGCAGTTGTCATCAAAGTTGAAAATGACATCATTCTTCAACAAGTTTGACAGAGGAAGAGCTATCTTGCTAAAATCCTTTATGAAGCGCCTGTAAAAACCTGCATGACCAAGAAAAGAACGAATCTCGCGAACGCAAGATGGGTAAGGCAGTGTAGAAATCACCTCAATCTTAGCAGGATCTACTGAAATACCTTTTTCAGAAATAATATGCCCCAAAACAATTCCCCGTTCCACCATAAAATGGCATTTTTCATAATTCAAAACAAGGTCAGTTTCAATGCATCTCTCCAAAACCAGATTCAAACTATTCAAGCATGCATCAAATGAAGAACCATAAATAGTAAAATCATCCATAAACACTTCCATGCAATTCTCAATATATTCAGTAAAAATACTAATCATGCATCTCTGGAATGTACCAGGAGCATTGCAAAGACCAAATGGCATCCTCCTGTAAGCAAATGTGCCGAAAGGGCACGTAAAAGTTATCTTTTCTTGATCCTCTGGTGCAATGTGGATCTGAAAGTAACCTGAAAAACCATCAAGAAAACAATAGTGTGATTTACCAGCTAGTCGTTCAAGCATTTGATCAATGAACGACAAAGGAAAGTGATCCTTTCTAGTAGCCTGGTTCAATCTCCTGTAATCAATACAAACTCTCCAACTAAACTATTCTGAACTCTAGTGGGAACAAGTTCATTGTTTTCATTTTTTACCACTGTGAGTCCAGATTTCTTAGGTACAACTTGCACTGGACTCACCCAATTACTGTCAGAGATGAGATATATGATACCTGCATGCAAGAGTTTTGTTACCTCCTTCTTCACAACATCAAGAATCAAGGGATAAAGCCGCCTTTGGGGCTGCCTAACAGCTTTAGCCCCGTCCTCCAACAGAATCATATGCATACACATGGATGGGCTAATACCTGGTATGTCGGCCAAGGTCCACCCAATCGCCTTTTTATGCTTCTTCAAAACCTGCAAGAGCTTAGTTTCTTGGTCAAAATCAAGGTTAGAAGAAATTATAACCGGAAGTTTTTCATTACTCTCTAAATAAGCATATTTTAGATTTTCAGGAAGTTGCTTAAGCTCTAAGGAGGGTGGTTGCTCAATAGATGGTATGTTTGGGACAGCCGTGCTGTCAAGAACTTCAGCTGAATAAACAGCTTCATTTACACTGTCACCCTGCAAGGCGGCATCAATCTCAGCACAAACAGCACAAAGGTTAGTGTTAGTACAATCAGCACATGAGTAAACATCATCAAAACCAGAAAAAGATGGAAAATCAGAAGCTGCAACCAAATCATAATAAGTGTCATCAACAATTTCAGAAAGCAACTCTATTTGAAAAACAGAATGCTCTTCCAAGGGATGTTTCATAGCATCGAAAATGTTGAATTTTGCAACAATGTCACCAAATTCCATGGACATGGTTCCATCGTCAACATCAATTTTTGTTTTCGCCATTTTCATGAACGGTTTGCTCAGAATGATTGGTGATCTGAATTCGTTTCTCCTGCCATGGGGCGAGCATTGGTCCTGTTTGCCAACTGAATAGTAAGACCTGTATGCTGCAGAGGACCAAGATCAAGATTGTTAAAAATAGAAGTAGGCATAACATTGATAGAAGCTCCTAAATCTAACATGCAATTATCGAATTTACTATCCCCAATGGTACATGGAATAGCAAAAGTTCCCGGATCCTTGCATTTCTGTGGCATTGCCTGATTGAGGGCTGAAACGGTAACCTTTTCAGGTGCAGGTTTAGGTTGAATGAAGGCTGAAACATTTTGTCCCAAATTGACTCTCTCATTTCCCTTCAACCTCCTCTTGTGTGTGCACAAATCTTTCAGAAACTTCGCGTATTTCGAAACCTGCTTAATCACATCAAGAAGAGGAATGTTTACCGCCACTTTTCTAAATACATCTAGAATCTCTCTCTCTTTGTCTTCCTCATCAATCTTTTTATTTTTCAGTACTCTTTGTGGGAAGGGAATTGGTGGCACATACTCTTTTTCAGCCTCAATAACAATAGAAGGTTCAGGTGTTACCTCAACAATTTTTTTATTTTTTTCAGGGGCTGGTTCTGCAACCTTCCCGGATCTCAAAGAAATTGCACTCACATTAGGATTAGGGACATTAGGATTCACTACTGTTTGGGCAGGTAGTTGGTTCGATCCTTGAGCTTGCTGCATGGCATTCATCGAAGTGGCAAGCTATCCAATCTGTGTATGCAAAGTATGAATACTAGAATCCGTTCGTTGCTGAAAATGGAGATTGTTTACAGCCAATTGTTTGACAAGGTCCTCTAGTGAAGGTCCGGAAGGTGCAGAGATGGTTACTTGGGGAGAGTTCTGTGGTGGTGTCAGCGGTAACATCAGTGGTTGTTGTTGTGTGGATGAGTTTCCATACCGAAGGTTTGGATGGTTTCTCCAGCTGGGGTGGTACTTATTAGTGGAAAGGTCAGGAATGTTGTACCTGTTCTAATTGTTGCCTTGATTGTAAAGATTGGCTGCGTATGCTTGAGGCAACTCAGTGACCGACTCATCTTTCAGAATGGGACATGTATCGGTCAGGTGCTCAGGAGAAGTACAAATACCACACAACCTTGCTGTTTGAGCTTTATCCACTGTCAACTGTTTCACTAAAGAAGTAAGCTCATCAAGTTTGGTTTCAAGGGCTTTGTTGGAAGAAGAAACATGGATCTCATTCACACCTTTTGTTTCGACAGAATTGTTTCTAGTTGTGAACTGTTGGGAGTTGAGTGACATGTTCTCAATCAATGGCTTGGCAGCAGCTGGAGTCTTATCAATAAGTGCTCCCCCGCTAGTAGCATCTAAAATGTTTCTATCCATTGGTAGCAATCCCTCATAAAAGTACTGAATAAGCAGTTGCTCGGTAATCTGGTGATGAGGACAACTGGATACTAACTTCTTAAATCTCTCCCGTTACTCAGCCAATGATTCATTGCCTTGTCTAATACCACATATCTCTTTTCTGATTGATGCAACTCTGGAGGCAGGAAAGTATCTCTCTAGGAAGACTTTCTTCAAATCATTCCAGGTTGAAACTGAATTCGGCTCAAGATAATACAACCAATCCTTTGCAGCACCTTGAAGTGAGAATGGGAAGGCTCTCAGCTTGATATGGTCTTTTGTTATTCCTTCAGGTCTCAAAGGTGTAGAACAAACAACCTGGAATTCTTTCAGATGCTTATGCGGATCCTCACCTGCAAGACCACTAAACCTTGGCAACAAGTGTATTAAACCAGATTTCAATTCAAAAGGAACAACAACATCAACATATTCAATACATAAACCATTGTAATTAACATCAGGAGCAGCAAGCTGTCTTAGCGTTCTTTGATCAGCCATGTTATCAAAAGCAAGTTCAGAATCAGAATCACTAATGGTTGGTGAACTAGTGCTAGCCTGAATTGCTCTACGGCGTGTGTGCAAGGTTCTCTCAATTTAAGGATCAAAATCAAACAAGTCAGAACAACCAGACCGAGTAGCCAGAACTAATTCAGCAATGCACCAACAAATGCGAAAATGCCAACAATGTCCCTAAACAGCAAATTAGATGGAAACACAAAACGATTAAAATAACATTATAAAAAATACAAAAACACGAAATTTGATCTAATTAAGTCAAATAAGAATTTTGAGATTTTTTTTTGGAATTTTCTGAAACTACAAAAACACTAAAAAATTCATAAAAAATAGAAAAATGATGAATTTGGGAAATTGAGGGTGGAATCCCATAACTCTTTCCAAGAGTACGGGACTTTGGATCGCAAGAATTTTTTGCTAAGATGGAACGAAAGGGATTTCGATTCCGACACAATTTTCTTGAAAACCGGGTTTTTACCGATTTTGACGTCCGGTCGCGAATTCGCAAGAACGAAGGGTCTAGCGGGGCCAGCGACCAAGAACGCAACACCTAATACTATAAAATCTGTTAATAACAACAAGAGTCCCCGGCAACGGCGTCAATTTGATTCGCTGTCGCACACGGGTCAAAAACGAGTAAGTAGAAAAAAAAATTGTAGTTAGGGAACGACAACTCGAGTATCGTATCTCAAGGACTCTTGAATTATTATTAACCTACAAATCGATTTGGGGGGGGGGGGGGGGGTTAGGTTTAAGATTCGATTAAGAAAACAGTGCAAATAAGTGATTATCAATAAGCTAGAACGATTAATCTACTGTTTCAGTTTCTCAACTATCATTGATTCATATAATTCTCATGACCTAAGCGGATTCTAATCCCTTTTCGAATATAGCAGCAATTAAACAAGCGCAATTGACACTACGAGATATATATTCCTAATTTCGGTATTAAGCAGACAGATTAAAGCTATCGTGAATTAAGCAAACACGATCAAACACACGCGGATGAAGCAAACGCGATCAAGGTAAAGGAACATATAATCATCGAAATTAATCAATACTTATTCTATATAACTTGAATAAAGCAAACAAGACATATAGCATAATATTGAAAGGGATAAGCAATTTGATTGAGAATTATAGAACCTCAAGTGTCGGTGGAAACCGATTACAGCAGATTAATCCCTGGTGATTAGTTCTCCATTACAAACGTACAAAAACTTTTGAAATATTTCGTGAATAGTGAATATCCTCAGTAGCAGCGGCTGAGTTAGGTTAAAATAACATGGAATTGGGTTGTAATCCAAACCGGGTCGGAAAACATAAAAACCGGCCCACTAACTAATTATTTCTTAAGTCTGGAACTAAACTGATTTATTCGACCCTTTTTCACTCCGAACCAGCTTTTGACTTTAACACGAAACTTGTATCTCTTTCTCTTAGATTTCCAACGCATATTAGAACGCGTCAATCCGATTCCCGTAGCTCAAGTTATGGTCTTCATAGTGAAAAGGTATCAAATATATGCTAATGCTGAAAATAAAATACGAAAATAAAACAAAGGCAAAAATAAACTTAAATCTAAAAACACAATAAAATAGTAAAATTAATAAAACAAAGTAGAGAAATGCCTAAGTACAATAGTAGAAGAATGCGCATCCGAATGCACTGATCAGAGACTAAGTAAGTATATAAGTAATCCAAGCAAAGACCATTGTCATGCTGTCCGAAGAGTATTGAAATACTTGAAGGGGACAATAAATTATAGTTTGAACTATAATGGGTATCCTTCAGTATTAGAAGGTTACATGGATGCCATTAGGATGACTTATGCAGAAGATCATGCTTCAACAAGTGGTTGGGTCTTCACACTTGGTGGGGGTGCTATTTCTTGGGGATACAAGAAACAAACTTGCATTGCTGACTCCACCATGGCTACAGAATTCATAGCATTGGCAGCAGGAAGCAAAGAAGCTGAATGGCTTAGAAATTTGATGTATGAGATACCAATTTGGCCAAAGCCAATAGCACCAATATCCATACATTGTGATAGTCAATCAACACTATCAAAGGCTTATAGCCAGGTTTATAATGGAAAGTCCAGACACATTGGGCTAAGACATAGCTATGTAAAAGATTTGATTACAAATGGAGTAATATCAATAGTCTTTGTGAAAACAGAGAGGAATCTTGCAGATCCTTTGACGAAAGGACTGACAAGAGATATGGTGTTGAAAACATCATTAGGGATGGGACTCAGGCCCATATCTACATGATCACCAATGGTGGAAACCCGACTCACACTTGAGTAGCATCTAGTCTTGAGTTCAATGGGCCAAAGTACACTATGAGAGTGATTGCAAGTACTTGACAAATAGATGCATCCCAAGGTTTAAAAGTACTTGGAAACCATAAGGACATAAAAGAAAAGGGTGAGCTTTTGCTCTTAATGGACCTATAGCATATATGTGCTGAGGTGCCCAACTTATGGGGGTGCTTCTGGTAAAGTCCACCTATGTGAGAGTGAAGTGTGGCCGCTTCTTAGAGTTGGGCTTGACTCTGTAAGCTATCATGAAAAGGATATACGACACAAGGCCTTACCAAATGTGTCACACTACCACGTCGTTCAATGGTACCGAGATTTCATGTGTAAGTCTTGAACGCTTGTACTAATGAATATTTGCTTCAAAGCTTGTCTACCAAATTATTCGGGGATGAGTGAAACACATGGCTTACTAAGCAAAGGTTCAAATCGTCAAGATACCTTTGTCTGAAAGCATGCGATTTCCGGAATTATGGGATTTGGATTTATTTTGAAAATGGTGGGGGATTGTGAGAAATTTTCAAAATTCTTAAACGGTTAAATCTAATTAATGGCGCCTAATTATCATTATCGATCGCGTAGCCTAGTGGTAGCAACTTCATTTGTTGGGCGCCTCTGTCAGTGTTTGAATCCTATTTCCCTCATTTTTGTTGAATATTATGACCGTTGTTTAACGTTCTGAAAAAATAAAATGATAATGTACTGTTGAGCGGATTCGAACACGGCTCTGTGAGGGAAGGGACGCATCCGCTGGCCGTTAGGCCAATTGATGTCTTGTGTCAATTAATGAACGTTAATACTACTTATGTATCGAATTTGATCGATTGTGGAACTTTTGAAGAGTTGTTTTCTTTCACCAAGTGACATGAGTTGGTCTATAAATAGAACCATCTGCATGCAGTAATTAACACGAAAATCTCATAATTTTCCAAGCCATCTTCACTCAAAATCACATTCTTTTCTCCCTTGGGCGCAGAGAGAGAGTTAAGAAGACTATTGTTTTGTAAACTGTCATTGACGATACGCTTGGTTTAGGGTGTGCAAACCAAACCAAGGTTCTCCATTGTATCCTGAAGGGGATTCGCCAGTTACACCTGTTGCATCCAATCTACGAGGAGACATTGGTGGGGGCGAATCGAACCTAAAGCCTAGTGTCCTCACACGTCTTGGAGATTGTGTATTACCATTATTTTCTTCTTCTTTGTTGCAGATCCATACCCCATTTTCTAACATCATATAACAAGGACCAATTCAATCATTAACTAATGGAATTATGGTCCAAGTGGCTAGTAGTTTGGACCCTTTAACCATATGTCCAGGGTTCGAATCCTGGTGATAGGAACAGAACTGTATTTGTGGGTAGAGGAGTTGCCTCTTAACTGGTACTCTGCATCCTCGGGGATTAGTCATACGGCTACCGGCTGTACGAATATGCTGGGTTCCATCTGGACATTAAAAAAAATGGGATATATATATATATATATATATATATATATATATATATATATGTATGCAGAAAACGCATTGTGTTAGACTAACGCTGTTTGAGAATAGAAATTTTCATAAGCACAATCACAAAAGTGACAGTACTTGCTGCAGTTATAACGCTTTTACAGCTAAATGATGTTATATTTCACTAAAGATTAAGTGAATGAGTTGAAATTACATAGGTAGGGACCAGAAAAGTTACAACATAGGTAGTTTCTGGTCAATCATCCCAGCATATGACAATTACATAGGATATTTCCTATCAGGTGCTAAGTCAATAATGCAAATATATCATACTTCATTGAAATTTTCAAAAAAAATATAAAAAAATTGAAGAACCAATAGAATACTCCATAAGAATACAACAGAATGAAAATGTGGATAGCTTAAAAATTTTGACAAGGCAACGTGGTTTCACTTAATCCATTAAGGCAACGTACTCATTCTTGACAAGTAATCCAAATTGTTTTTTGCATTGATGAGAAATATTGGTTATATATATATATATATATGAAACAAACATTGATTGCTAAGGAAAGATAGCTGAAAGAATTTGATAGTGTGAGAAAAAATGTATGTGACAAGACCTCTTTCCATGTACAAAAGGAACCCTGCTGCTCTGTCACAAGCTCCTCCCCCGGGACCGAATTCAGGTTATCTTGTAATCTTGGATGAAGCAGCTGAGACTTACTCTTGTTTCGGTTTGAGTAAGGACTCAAGCATCAAGAATCTTCCTTTCCCTCAGAACAAGGACTTAACCGTCAACTATCGAGGAATGAACGGAGGTAGGTTGTGTGTGGGTAGGGACGGCGGCCCTCCCTAACTTTGTATTTTGAAATGAAGAATATATATATATATTACTAGTAATAGACTAATAGGTCTTAGGTAATTATTTAGTATATTTATGCGGTTGAAGTTGATTCTGATTTCACGATGGTTTTGTCTAAATCTCAGAAATATAACTCGAGGAAGAATATGAAACCTAATATTAAGTTTAAATGATTTATTTTACATTTGTTTTGGTTTATGCCCTCATGCTTTTATTTTCTTTTGTTTTTCTTCTTTTTTCCCAATAAATTATGATGACATATGGTCACTTTGCCTTAAAAAAAAATTATCTTTTAAGTTGTGGATTTCACAATTCTTTTGATTTAAAAAATTATTGAAAATTTCAAGGTAGATTTTATTATATATTGAAAATAAAATCACTGAAAAGTTTGTTGTAAATTCAATAATAAATGATTTTCATGACATGTAGGAAAGATATCTTGTATTTTGATATATTTCTATTGTAATTAACATTTTAAAACATATAATTATAAAAATTTTAAATGAAATTTGATACTATATATTTGTTGGATGAAATTAATCTTATAGTTGGTCCCCTCCTATCATCTAGATTCCAGGAATTCAAGCTACTATAATGATGATGTTATGTTCATTCCAGCCTTGAATCAACCATTGTCTTCAAACCGCTACTATGTGATAAGAAGGAAGGGGAAATATAAAGGGTACGTATGAATCACTTTTTCCTTGGTATTTTACTTTTGACCATGAGAATTTTGACTGTATAAAAGGGTTGTTAAATGTTGAGTCACACATCAATATTTTAATATGCATGGTATATGATTGGAACTGGAAATTTACTGATAAAATTCAACTAACAGTGGAGCAGTGCTCCTTACAATGGAGGTGACTTCCTCTGGAAAATCAGTAAAACAGAGAAGGAAAAATAAGAAAGAAAAGGCAAGAAAATGATAGACACCCCAATAGCCACAAGGCTAACCAACCCATACCAGATTTTTCCTCCTTCCTGCTGATTTGCTCGAGCCAACATAGCCCTCAACTGTTGCATCATCGAATCAACCATTTGACTATTTTCTTCAATCATTTCTTGTTTTGGTTTTCAGGTTTGTTTTGTTTTGATTTTTGTCAGGAACTTAATACATTTGTATTAAATAGATTCACTTGTCCAATCTCATACCAACATAACAGAATTCCCCACTTAGTAACAGAATTTCCCTCCACGGTTACACTTCATGGGAGACCCATGACGGCCCATCACTATAAGAGCTCGTCTCGATGTTGGGTCACTTGTAGATGTTTAATCCTGCAACTTTCAAACTCAGACCATGCACGGGGTGTCTTATGTAATACTACCTCCGAACCTAATTATAAGGAAAAAAAAATAAATTTAAACTTATTAAGAAAATTGGTTAAGTTAGTTTAATTATCTTGATTTGTGTATAAAAAATGAGTTAATTGTCTAGAGAATATACAATACTCTTGAAAAACTAAATGGAGAATTGATTTGATTGGTTAATTTTCTTGATTTTTGAAATATTTATATTAAATAAAGTTGAGTTGGTTGGATTTTACTTATATTTGAGTCAATAAAATATATGTACTTTTTTTTTTTTTTTTTTGCTTATAATTGAGTCCGAATGGAGCAAGTCACATGCAGGTTAAATATATGCATAAAGAACCATTTATTATTACTTGTAAAACACCGTGCAGAATTGGAAAATGATTTTTGTAAATTGAAGTATCTAATTTTCTGTAGTATTTCACGATCATGTTGGAGTGCATCATGGTTTTCAGTTTTCACATGCTGCTGAAGCTTTTAAAGCTTTATACATAATTTCTCCCTCATGAATTAATAACTTTGAATTTATTTCAGCCAAGCTATCACAAGTTCAAAGGAGGATGACATGGAGACTTGTTTATGCTGCACATTTGTCAATGATGTTAAACCAAGACCTTTCGATCCGTCAGACGATTATCAAGAAGTTGAAATAATCAAGAGGAATCACGGTTTTCATGCAAAGTCTGTTACCCCAGATGGAATTCCTCCTGAGTTCCTAAGGAGAAAAGGCTGGCGGGTTCGTGCTCACACTCCTCATAATTACCGTTTGGATGAAGCTTTGGGCTTAAATGACTCTTTACGTGCCCAGCTACCAGATTTCAACTTCCCATTGTCCAATGATCAGTCTGAATCAGTGGTTGTTGGCAAGTGGTACTGTCCGTTTATGTTTGTGAAGGAAGGAATGAGACTAAAGGACCAGATGAAAGCATGTGTGTTCTATAAGATGACACTACAACAAAGATGGGAAAAGATATTTTCAAAGGAAAATGGAAACAATGGAGAAGATGTTGTGCTTGTAGATGTTGTTATTCAAACAGAAACTGTAAAGGTTGCTGGAAGGGAAGCTGTTTGGGATGAAAATAGTGTGAAAGATGGGGTGTTGTGGTTTTCGAGTTTTGATGAAATGGGAGCAGGGACAAGTATTGGATTGAATTTGGAAATTGTTGAGAGAATGAAATGGGAGCAAGAAAGAGTTGGATGGGTTGCTGTGAATGACAGGCAAATTAGAGTAAAAAGGGAAGAGAAGTTTGGAGGAACAAACAAATGGAAGAAGTTTAGCTGTTATGTGCTGGTAGAAAGTTTTTTACTGAGGAGAATGGATGGGAAGTTGGTGCTAACTTATGATTACAAGCACACACACCAGATTAGGTGCAAGTGGGAGTGAAGAGTGATTACTTTCTTAAGTTCTTGCTTTTGTTTATGCATTTATTCCTAATTATGTATAGTATGTACTATCTGTTTGGATTTTATTACTTTATGTAAGTGTCAGGGGGATATAGAAAATATTTAAAAATTCTAAAAATTGAAATAGAGTTTGATATGATGGTGATGTATTCTCATTATTTTCTGAGAATATTCTGATCTACAATGAATGTTTAAAGTATTTAAATTTTCACCTTTCACATGTTTTCTGTGATGATAGTCAATTTGAACAATGCCCCTAAAAGACTTTTTTTTTTTGGGTAAGCAGCCCCTAAAAGACATTAAATCTTGCCTTTTCATGTTTGGTGTATATAATTTGATAAACCTGTAATATTTCTGAAGCAAGTATAAGTTCCCGTATTTGGTTTATTCTGTTGGTCATTTGAACATGGTACCAAATAACCCAAGCAAGTCTTACAACTATCGGCTGTGGGGATATGCTGGTTTCCATTCCGGACATAAAAAAAATGGGATATATATATATATATATATACATGCAGAAAACGCATCGCATTGTGTTAGGCTAACGCGGTTTGAGAATAGAAATTTTCATACGCACAATCACAAAAGTGACAGTACTTGCTGCAGTTATAACGCTTGTACAGCTAAATGATGTTATATTTCACTAAAGATTAAGTGAATGAGTTGAAATTACATAGGTAGGGACCAGAAAAGTCACAACATAGGTAGTTTCTGGTCAATCATCCCAGCTATGACAATTACATAGGATATTTCGTATCAGGTGCTAAGTCAACAATGCAATTATATCATATTTCATTGAAATTTTCTAAAAGAATATAAAAAAATTGAAGTACCAATCGAATATTCAATAAGAATACAACAGAATGAAAATGTGGATAGCTTAAAAATTTTGGGGACAACAAGGACCTTTTGTCCAAGGCAACGTGGCTTCACTTAATCCAAAAACAAAACTCATTCTTGACAAGTAATCCAAATTAATTTTTTTTGCATTGATGAGAAATATTGGTTTTACACTTTTACATATATATATATATATATATATATATATATATATAAGAAACGAACATTGATTGCGAAGGGAAGAAAACTGAAAGAATTAGAGAGTGTGAGAAAAAAAATGTATGTGACAAGGCCACTTTCCATGTACAAGAGGAACCCTGCTGCTCTGTCACAAGCTCCTCCCCCGGGGCCAAATTCAGGTTATATTGTAATCTTGGATGAAGAAGCTGAGACTTACTCTTGTTTCGGTTTGTGTAAGGACTCATACATCAAGAATCTTCCTTTCCCTCAGAACAAGGACTTAACCGTCAACTATTCAAGCGATGATGAGGATGCTATGTTCGTTCCAGCCTTGAATCAACCATTGTCTTCAAACCGCTACTATGTCATAAGAAGGAAGGGGAAATATAAAGGGTATGTATGAATCACTTTTTTCTTGGTATTTTACTTTTGACCATTAGAATTTGGACTGTATAATAAATAGTATATAAGTAGATAATTACTTATAATGACTAGGTTGTAACTTTTGGACGGAGTTATGTCCAATTATTCTAATATGCATGGTATATGATAGGAACTGGAAATTTACTGATAAAACTCAACTAATAATGGAGCAGTGCTCCTTACAAAGGAGGCGATTTCATCTGGAAAATCAAGTAAAACAGAGAAGGAAAAATAAGAAAGAAAAGGCAAGAAAATGATAGAGGTCCCAATAGCCACAAGGCTAATCAACTTATACCAGATTTTTCCTACTTTCTGCTGATTTGCTTGAGCCAAGATAGCCCTAAAATGTTGCAGCATCGAATCAACCATTTGACTATTTTCTTCCCTCATTTCTTGTTTTGGTTTTCAGGTTTGTTTTGTTTTCATTTCTTGTTTTGTTAGAAACTGAATAGTGAATAGATTTGTATTAAGTAGATGAAAATGGAGCACTACTCCTTACAGTAATGAAGAAGAAAAAATAAACATTAAACTAAGACTGAGTCAGAGAGGAACTCCCAGTCAACCCCAAAACCAACCCAATTACCAAAGTGATATGATATGCCCCTCCCCCATCCCTCATTCCCTTCATATACAGTCCCTTTCTCTCATTCCAGCACCCTATCTCCAATCTCATGCTGCCACTTGTCCTGTTCTTTAGGATCCAACATAACATAATCCCCCCACTTAGTCACAGATTTCCCTCCACTGTTACACTCTCATGGGAGGCCCATGACGAGCCCATCAATATGAGAGCTCATCTCGATGTTGGGTCACTCGCAGATATTCAGTCCAGCAAACTTCCAAACTCAGATTCTAGTCGTATGCAGGTAGGGGTGTCTTGTATAGTCTCATGTCAACTAAATATATGCACAAAGAACCATTTATAATGACTTGTGAAATTGGAAAATGATATTTGTAAATTGAAGTATCTAATTTTCTAAGTATTTCATGATCATGTTGGAGTGCATCATGATTTTCACATTCTGCTAAGGTTTGAAAGCTTTATACATAATTCCCTCGTGAATTAATATTGGTAGTTCAAACATGGGTTTGTGAACTTTGAATTTATTTCAGCCAAGCTATCACAAGTTCAAAGGAGGATGACATGGGGACTTGTTTATGCTGCACTTTTGTCAATGATGTTAAACCAAGACCTTTTGATCCGTCTGACTATTATCAAGAAGTTGAAATAATCAAGAGGAATCACGGTTTTCATGCAAAGTCTGTTGCCCCAGATGGAATTCCTCCTGAGTTCTTGAGGAGAAAAGGCTGGCAGGTTCGTGCTCACACTCCTCATAATTACCGTTTGGATGAAGCTTTGGGCTTAAATGACTCTTTACGTGCCCAGCTACCAGATTTCAACTTCCCATTGTCCAATGATCAGTCTGAATCAGTGGTTGTTGGCAAGTGGTACTGTCCGTTTATGTTTGTGAAGGAAGGAATGAGACTAAAGGACCAGATGAAAGCATCTGTGTTCTATAAGATGACACTACAACAAAGATGGGAAAAGATATTTTCAAAGGAAAATGGAAACAATGGAGAAGATGTTGTGCTTGTAGATGTTGCTATTCAAACAGAAACTGTAAAGGTTGCTGGAAGGGATGCTGTTTGGGATGAAAATTTTGTGAAAGATGGGGTATTGTGGTTTAGGAGTTTTGATGAAGTGGGAGCAGGCTCAAGTGTTGGATTGAATTTGGAAATTGTTGAGAGAATGAAATGGGAGCAAGAAAGAGTTGGATGGGTTGCTGTGAATGACAGGCAAATTAGAGTAAAAAGGGAAGAGAAGTTTGGAGGAACAAACAAATGGAAGAAGTTTAGCTGTTATGTGCTGGTAGAAAGTTTTTTACTGAGGAGAATGGATGGGAAGTTGGTGCTAACTTATGATTACAAGCACACACACCAGATTAGGTGCAAGTGGGAGTGAAGAGTGATTACTTTCTTAAGTTCTTGCTTTTGTTTATGCATTTATTCCTAATTATGTATAGTATGTACTATCTGTTTGGATTTTATTACTTTATGGAAGTGTCAGGGGGATATAGAAAATATTTAAAAGTTCTAAAAATTGAAATAGAGTTTGGTATGATGGTGATGTATTCTCATTATTTTCTGAGAATATTCTGATCTACAATGAATGTTTTAACTATTTAAAATTTTCACCTTTCACATGTTTTCTGTGATGATAGTCAATTTGAATAATGCCCCTAAAAGACTTTTTTTTTTTGGGTAAGTGATAAGTGTGATTTCATCTTTTAATTCATGTACATTTTGCATGCATTTTTCATATAATTTAGGCATATTTAATTTGATTTTAGTTAGTTTTTACCTTAGAACGGGTGAGGCGGTTTCGTGGTGTCGTTTTGCAGGAATTTAGGGTAAAAGGCTCAAGATTGACCATGATGGAGCTCGGATGAAGATAGAGCTTGAAAAGTGAAGAAAATGTACCAAACAGAGCCCATCACGACCATGATCGAGCAGAGCTAAAAAGGAAGAAAGCCTAAAGGTCAGAATTGGTCACGGCCTAGTCGTGATGTCCATCACGGCCGTGACCTGTCAGCTAAACCAGACCCCCAAAAGTCAGAACTGGTCACGGCCTAGCCGTGATGCCCATCACGGCCGTGACCTGCTAGTTGAACCAGACAGAATCGATCACCGCTTGCCCGTGATGAGTGTCACGGCCGTGACAGATCAAAATTTGAAGGAGCGCCCAAGGCAGAACACGTCATGGCCTGGCCATGGAGTTCTTTCCTTCCTTTATTCCTATTTCTTTTCTTTTGGTTTTCTCTATGAATATGTGTAGCTAAACCCCCTTCTTGTTGGGGTTAGATGAAGGCTTTTCTGAACTTGGTTGTCTCATGATTTGGTTGTAATACAAATTCCTATATCTTTATGGGTATTTGATTCCATGCTTAATGCTTTTCTTGGTTTGATCACCCTTTGAATGATTTGTTGCTTTGATAGACAATTGAAAAATTGATGTTAAGGCATGCTCATGAATCAAATGCCAAGTAGTTCATGAATCTAGACATAGGTCTTGGGGTGCTTGCAATCTTATAAGTCTTGTCTCTTTATGTAAAATCTCATGTTAATCCACCTAAGACATTAGGGTTTAATTTGGGGTTTTAGGCTCATTCCACCTAAGACATTAGGGTTTGAGTATTTCAGAAGATTTGATTGTCATAATTGAATTAGGAATTGTGTTATTAACCATTTCATTGCAATCAAGGGAGGATTAGCATAGTCTAACCCTGACAATTTCATTCATTTGTTAACCTCATCTCTTTTACTTGTTAAGTGTTTGCAAAAATTCCTAAAAGGCCAAAAACATTTTATTCTTGTTTGTTTTGTTACATGTTAGAACCATCCAAACAATCGCCTAGATAGTAGTCCGATTTGTGAAGTGGTACTTGTTCGCGATCCCTGAGAAGGATATCCGGTCTCGCTACCGTATTACTTGAATGAATAGGTATACTTGCCTAGAATCGTCCAACAAGTTTTTGGCGCCGTTGCCGGGGATCGGTGTGCCAATATCACGAGTACCAAAGGGGACTCCTAATTTAGGCACTTTTTCTTTGCTTTCCTACTGCTGTTCTCTGGTTTTTTTTTTTTTGCTGTTTAGGATTGTCCGCTTGAAGCTTGATTTGTACTTGATATATTTGTTGTTGCTCTGCTCTGTTTGCTCCCTGTATGCGAGGTACAATTAACCCAGGTGAACTTCAATTCAACCCTGAGATCGAGAAGCTTTGTAGAAAGAATAGAAAGGAAGCCAAAGCAAGGAAGAATAGAGGATGTTCCTGCCGAGATCCGACTTGCCGAAATCTCGCCGTAGAACGTTAAACCAAGAGTGAACAATGGGGGTTGTTTTAGACTTTGGCTTGACAGAATGTGATATTCCGGTCCTACGTATCCCAATGGGAATCAAAGCCAGACGTAGTTCTATGTTCAACCCTTGGTGGTACGGTGATCTCGATCCCCTAATCTTGTATCCGATGGATACCAGCGAGCAAGGACTGTCTGATTGTCTCTTGGTCAAGCTAGTTCCTCTAATACGCTTAAGGGAGAGTTACCAGGATTCATTGAAAAGTGAGTCTCTATCATAGGTACTCCTCCTTTTATAATAGGATTCCCCTATCTCTTAGAGACCTGATTTATCTCTTAAATATCTTTTAGAGATCTGATTTATCTCTTAAATCTCTTTTGAGATCTGATTTATCTCTTAAATATCTTTTAGAGATCTGATTTATCTCTTAAATATCTTTTAGAGATCTGATTTATCTCTTAAATCTCTTTTGAGATGTGATTCCTTAATTTAAGGGATATTATCTCTTTTAACCATATAAGGTTATTTCAGATAATATCAGGATTTAACATCAATATCCTATCCCTTAATTAAGTGATTTTTAACTTATTATCTTTAACTTCCGGACTAGGTCGGGTATTCGAGCTCGGTGGCCGGGTTTCACTCTTCGGCCAGTACACAAGCCCCCAAGCTTTTGAGCTGATTAGGCGTAAAAGCTTTCATGATGTTAGCCGAGCTCAGGAACTCAGTTTCATCTTTCTGTCTTTAGGCCAGGCGAGGTGATTGGCCGAGCTTCATACTCTATATATATCTACATCCTCCAACTCGGTGAGCATCTCGGGTGACCGAGCTTGATGCTTTCGGGGTGCCGGACTCTGTATCTCGGCTCATACACAAGCCCCCCAAGCTTTGAGCCGATGGCGAGGAAGCTTTTTCGTGGGAGCCGAGGCAAGCCGAGGTGGAGATGATTACTTGTTTTGTGCTGACGTCGTAATTTCTCGTTTCTCGAGATAGAAAGGAAACGTTACTCTGTGTGACGCGTGGCCTTTGTGGCATTATCTCCGAGACTTGTGCTGTAGTTGCGTGCTCAAACGATAAGTCGAGAGCCGGAGCTCAACCGAGTGGTCGGGAGCCGGAACTCAACCGAGTAGGGAACCTGATCTCGAACCAGTAGTCGGGAGCTGGAGCTCAACCGAGCAGGGAGCCCGAGTTTCTCGTTTCAAGTTGCCGAGCTTCACATTTCGGCCAATTCTTAAGTTCAGCGGGCTCGGTGGGCGAGTCTAGTAATCATTTCCCTTTGATTTGTTTGGGTTTGGAGATCTAGCTTTACTTCTCGTCCAATATTTTAGTTTGGTAGGCTCAGTGGCCGAGTTTAACATCTCGATCAGTATATAAGCTCCCCAAGCTTTGAGCTCAGAATAAGCGAAAGAGATTTATGAGAGAAGCTGAGGTTAGTGTTGATAAAGTACTGGATTTACATAGATCCTCTTAGTTCGGCTAATACCTTTCGGGCAGTACTCGAGTTTAGTGGTTGAGGTTCACATCTCGGTCAGTAACATGTTCTGAACATAAGATGCTTCAATCTTACCTTTGTTTAAGACAAGTTTAGAAGCTGGTAGCTGAGATTCGACTTATCAGTGATTCAGGCTCGAACCAATCTTTTGAAGAGTCAAGTTCAAACTCGGTCATTAGGAATTTACCTCGGTACTTGTATTTCATCCTTTAATTTTTGATGCTTTTAAGATGCTTATCTTGAGAGTTTGAATTTGACTTGCCTTTTGCCGGATGTAGCTCGGTCTTTGAAGTTCTTGAGAGCTCTTAACATTTTCTTCGAGTAGCTCATAACCCTTTCATTTGGTGGATTTTGAAATACCCACTAACTTTGAAACTTGACCTCGAATTATTTTTCCCGATCTTGAAGGTGTGTCTCAGAATACACTTTCCTAATATCTTCTCCAATTTGTATGAGAGAATAGTTTTCCTACAAGTTCTTCGAGCTGTAGGCTAAGGGATATCCTCTCTATAATTTCCGAGAATATCCTTCCTTTATCCCCATTAGCCCCCCAAGCTTCGAGCTTGAAATAAGCGAAAGAGCTTAAATGTCAACCCGCGTGTCTTAACACGTTTTTTGGTGCCGAGGACTTTGGACTATGATTCGCGGAAGCATTGCTCGAAAATCTGCTTTTTGTATAACCAAGCCTTTCTTGGGTTATCGTCTTGCTTGGCCGCGTACTGCTCGGATTTTTGTGCGGGCACAATCTTACTTGGGATTCCGGCTTATTTGGTAGAACACTACCAGGATTTCCCTCGAATCCTGGGTCTCTAACACGGATGATCTGCTGTGGACTTTATCTTGGTGCGAAGATGTTGTGCTTGGCCTAGGATTTTTATTGAGAGGAAGGAAACATTGCTCGACCTCGACTTTTTTCGGTGCGTAGTGCGAGGGAGCAATGCTCGACCTCGACTCTCTGGGCTTCTGCCCTTTGTTATTAGCTAGACAATTTTAACTCTGGCCCTTTAGCGGGTTCCCAGTCAGCCTTTACTAGAATCGGGCCATGATGCGAGCAGGAAAGCTGTGGTCGCTTATGCTCTTCTGAGTCTCCTCCATTACCTATTTTTCGAGCCACGAGCTTTCTAATAATGAAAAGCATGAAGGCGGAAGCTGCCCGAACTTTGCGCACTGGGGATGAGCTTGAAAAAGCCATGGCAAAGTGTGAAGAGCAAGCTCGGCTAATTGGGCAATTGAAAGCCCAAAAGGTAGAGCTGAAAAAAGGTAATACCACCCTTATGGCCGAGCTGGAACTAGAAAGAACTGACCGGCTCAACCTTCATAAGGTCGTGGAAGGACTTCAAGCCGATAAGGAAGCCAATCTTGAGTTGCGGAAGTTGCTGGAATCCGAGAAGGAGGAGAATCTGAGGCTCCGTTCTGATATGGCTGAAGCCGAGGCTTCTATCATGAGGGAGCATATTAATGGCTTTCCCTGAGCCGTGAAGCATCTTCAGTATTTCAATCCGAATTCTGACTTCTCATGTGCTGACGTGGACAAGGATTTTAACCGAGATGGAATCCTAGTTCCATTGTCCGAGCTGGAGGATGAGGAGGCCGTATCTCAAGGGGAAGAGGGCGAGGGGAAAGCGGCCGAGGAGGGACCCAAAGGTGAAGGTGAAGTGGGCCTACCTGGCCAGTCTGCTACCCTCCCTCCAAATGTCGAGGATGACCTTGACTCATGAATTTGTATTAGGTTAGAAAACACATTGTTTTTTGTGCAGTGCCCTTTTTATTCTGAACCTTTATGTATTCGGGGCCTTGCCCCTTTCATTTAATGAAATTTCTTGTGTACTTGTGAATCTATTTGCACTTTCAAAACCACCTAATGTCTTCATAGGCTCGGCACTTCGACCTTGATCGGTCGATTTTAGCTCGGTTAGCCTCTTTAGGTTTCATACACCTTTATAGGCTCGGCACTTCGACCCCGATCGATCGATTTTAGCTCGGTCAACCTCTTTCGGTTTCATACACCTTTATAGGCTAGGCACTTCGACCCTGATCAGTCGATTGCTCGGTCAGCCTTTATACACCTTTATGGGCTCGGCACTTCGACCCTGATTAGTCGATTGCTCGGTCAGCCTCTTTAGGATTTATACACCTTTATAGGCTCGGCACTTCGAACCTGATCAGTCGATTTCTCGGTCAGCCTCTTTAGGATTTATACACCTTTATAGGCTCGACACTTCGACCCTGATCAGTCGATTGCTCAGTAAGCCTTTATACACCTTTATAGGCTCGGCACTTCGACCCTGATCAGTCGATTGCTCGGTCAGCCTCTTTAGGATTTATACACCTTTATAGGCTCGACACTTCGACCCTGATCAGTTGATTGCTCGGTCAGCCTCTTTAGGATTTATACACCTTTATAGGCTCGGCACTTCGACCCTGATCATTCGATTGCTCAGTCAGCCTCTTTAGGTTAGTTAGTAAGGTGTTTGAGTGCTGGAGCTGATGGAATTTTATCTTCCAAGGGAGAGCTTGATCTCTATGATTTTTATTGAGGGAGTCTGACTCGGTCTCCATGGTTTTAATTTGAGGAGCTTTGACTCCTTTTCCTCTTAGTAAAATTTTGAGAGGAAGTTTTGGCTCGACCTTTTGAAAGGGAAGCATGGGGTTTCGACCTGTTATTTTCAAGGGAGTCGGAGCTCAACCACTTTGAAAATTTTGTGACTCTGGGAGTGGTATCATCCGAACATCACTTTGCTCAAATATATAAATAATATGATATGATGCTACATAACACAACATTAAAGGCGTGGAGCAAAACATATCAAATCATATTAGATTTAAACTAGATTTAAAGAACAATATCACCTGAGCATTTCGCGGCCTCTGATTTAGGCATTCCCTCAATCCCATATGGCCGAGCTCTCTAAGATATCTTCTTCATCTCTCTGAGACATCTTCTTCAGCTTTCCGAGGCCGAGCTACGGTGGCCGAGCTCAGAGGTCGAGCTGTGGTGGCCGAGCTCTCTGAGAAACCTTCTTCCCACTGAGGCCAAGCTGTGGTGGCCGCCACCGAGCTTTCTAAGATACTATTCTATCTCTCAAAGATGTTCATAGGGCAAGTGGGAAAATTACGAGTGCTCCATTTTTGTCCATGCACAACTTCATAGGATGATGAACTGTTCCGCAGAGTTGTTACAACACCAACTTTCAGGAGTTCAGACACCTGCTGTATGTACCGGGTGCTAGCATGCACATATGCCAAGCTTTGTCGTGCTAGGGAACCATTTGCAGGAAAACGTGGTACGAAACGAATTTTTCTGAGAGCTTGCCATCCGTAAGACGATCTTGATCGCAAATCGGAGAAGCGGTGTCGCACTGATTCTATTTTAATTTTTTGTGTCATTAATGATGACATGCTACAGTCAGTAGGAGGGTCCAAGCCCATTTTGACTTTACGTACCTGCACCTTCATCTTGCCAATAAGTTTTTTGAGTTTTGGGGCAACACCCTCACTAGAAGGCTCTGAATTGCACTTCCGAATGCATCCCTAAGTAACGACAACAGCCTTGATTCAAAGGAGGATTCGTCACCTCAAGACCACAGATTCCCCAATGGTGCTGCTAGGAGATAGGGCAACTTCCCTCAAAGAGGACAACGGTATGGCAGTGATTATTCGTACTCTGAGGCCAGTTCTTCCAGGGAAACACTGGTTGGGAGACCTGGTGCTGTGAGGGATCCATTGGTGAGGGCTGCGAATGTAAGGCAGAGTGGTTTCACTGAGGATGATTTGTCAGATTCTGCAGCTAGCTGTCGTCGTTATCAGAATTTGAACCGTTATCACCGGTCTCCGCCGGTAAAACTGTTGATACAGGTATTGCATTAGCAGGCAGATGCCCACTTCTGAATTTTGCTGGGGGCGGCAACGCTTGGGCAGAACTGGTTGGTCCGGAATTTGGTCAGGTCGCTACCACCGCCAAAGCCTCCAGACTCGTCAGATCGGGGCGCATCTATGGTGGAGGCAGGGCCGCTCGCGGTTGAGGTTCTGGGTGGTCAAACAGTGAAGACGAATGGCCAAGAAGCGAAGACGAAAGCCCGTAGTGTGTGTGTACCACCGCCGGCGCCGTCGGAGCCGGACACGGCCATGAAGTACGAGCCGCAGTTGGTAGCAGCAGTTGAAGAATTATCTGGGGGGAAGAAGGAGGCTGGGGTAGGATGGGTATTGCATGAATTTGGAGTACCCCTTGACTTGTTGGGCCATATTCTAATTCTCAGATTGAATTAGAAATACAGGGTGATTTACACCTCTTTATGACAATTGAGTCTTGCGGAACCGGGGAAAGTTTTTCCTCGGCCCCACGGTGGGCGCCAAATGTTCCTGCCGAGATCCGACTTGCAGGAATCTCGCCGTAGAACGTTAAACCAAGAGTGAACAATGGGGGTTGTTTTAGACTTTGGCTTAACAGAATGTGATATTCCGGTCCTACGTATCCCAATTGGAATCAAAGCCAGACGTGGTTCTATGTTCAACCCTTGGTGGTACGGTGATCTCGATCCCCTAATCTTGTATCCGATGGATACCTGCGAGCAAGGACTGTCTGAGAGTCTCTTGGTCGAGCTAGTTCCTCTAATACGCTTAAGGGAGAGTTACCGGGATTCAGTGAAAAGTGAGTCTCTATCATAGGTACTCCTCCTTTTATAATAGGATTCCCCTATCTCTTAGAGACCTGATTTATCTCTTAAATATCTTTTAGAGATCTGATTTATCTCTTAAATCTCTTTTGAGATCTGATTTATCTCTTAAATATCTTTTAGAGATATGATTTATCTCTTAAATATCTTTTAGAGATCTGATTTATCTCTTAAATCTCTTTTGAGATGTGATTCCTTAATTTAAGGGATATTATCTATTTTAACCAGATAAGGTTATTTCAGATAATATTAGGATTTAACATCAATATCATATCCCTTAATTAAGTGATCTTTAACTTATTATCTTTAACTTCTGGATTGGGCCGGGTATTCGAGCTCGGTGGTCGGGTTTCACTCTTCGGCCAGTACAGAGGAGAAGCATCTTATAGAGTACAAGAATCACAAGTTGAGTTATCAAGTATGCAAGAAGCGCAGGTTGAAGTATCAATTGTCACCATGGCTGACGACAATGCACAAAGGAGGACAATAGGGGACTATACTTCCCCTAAAGTCGATAGATGTAGAACTCCAATTGTTAGACCTGCAGTGGCATGTAACAACTTTGAGATCAAGGCATCACTTCTCAATCTTGTGCAGCAAAATCAATTTGGAGGTTTAGAGAGTGAAGACCCTCATTCTCACATTGGCACATTTATTGAGTTGTGTGATACTATCAAGCTGAATGGAGCTTCTGATGAGGCTATTCGTTTAAGGCTTTTCCCATTCTCCTTGAGGGATAGGGCTAAGTCATGGCTTCAATCCCATCCTCATGGGAGCATTATCACTTGGAATGATTTGGTGAGCAAGTTCTTATCTCGTTTCTTCCCTCCATAAAGAATGATCAAGTTGAGATCGGAGATCAATGCCTTTGCACAGAAGGATGGTGAATCACTTTATGAAGCATGGGAGAGGTTCAAATCTTTGCTTACCGCTTGTCCAAATCATGAGTTGGAAACATGACAACAAGTTACAACCTTTGTCAATGGTCTCAACCGAAATTATCGAAGCATGATTGAAGCGACTGCAGGTGGAACACTGAGTCAAAAGACACCCGATGAAGCAAAGGCCTTGATTGAAACTATGGCTAATAATGATTATCAAATGCCTAGTTATCGATCATTGGCCAAGAGAGGTGTTTTGGAGCTTGATGAATATGGTGCTCTTAAGGCGCAAATGGCTGCTCTTACCAAGCAATTGGGGGTCATTCAACTACAAAATTCTCAATTACAAGCGGTCCAAGTTCAAGCCGTCTCAGTGTGTGACTTTTGTGGAGGTAACCATTCCAACGGCAATTGTGAAATTAGTGTGGTTGAAGGTCCAGTGCAAGAAGAAGTGAACTACATGGGGAACCAAGGGCCTAAGCATGATCCTTTCTCTAACACCTATAATCCGGGGTGGCGTAGCCATCCTAACTTTGGTCGGAGACAAGGGCAAGGCTCAAGTTCTCAAGCAAAGCCTTCTTAAGAGAATTCAAGCAATTTGGAGAATATTCTAGCCCAATTCATGCAAGAAACTCAAGCTAATTTGAAGGGTCAAGAAGCAATGATGAAGAATCAAGATGCCTCCATCAAGAATCTAGAGCACCAAATAGCCCAATTGGCATAGTAAATGATGGAGAGAGCTCAAGGAAAATTGTCGGGAGATACCGAGAAGAATCCAAAGGAGGATTGCAAGGCAATTACTACAAGAAGTGGGAAGATGGTAGTTCCACAAGAAAAATAGAGAGAAGAAAAGAGGGTTGATGAGGTAATCATTGAAGATGCAACCAATGAAGAACTAGAGACTTCCCAATCCACTACTTCTAGTCCTATTGTTGTTGAAGTTGAAAAGCCAGAAAGAGAAAAATTGGTGGATGAAGAGTTTGCAAGAAAGAAGGCTAAAAAGTAAATTCTTGAAGAAGTTGACAATCCTAAGGAGTAGCCACCGTATTTCAAGATACCCTATCCTTAAAGTTTGAAGAAGGAGGTAAAGGATCAACAATTCTCTAAGTTCTTGGATGTGTTCAAAAAGTTGCAAATCAACATCCCTTTTGCCGAAGCTCTTCAACAAATGCCTTCCTATGCCAAATTCATGAAGGAGATTCTTTCTAACAAGAGGAAGTGGAAGGAGGAGACGGTCATGCTCACGGAAGAATGCAGTGCCATACTCCAAAGGAAGTTACCGGTGAAGATGAAGGATCTGGGTAGCTTTACTATTCCTTGTACTATTGGTCATTTGAACATTGGAAGATCCTTGTGTGATCTTGGTGCAAGTATCAATCATATGCCTCTCTCCATCTTCAAGAAGTTGGGAATTGGTGAAGTCAAGCCAACCAGGATTTCTCTCCAATTGGCGGATCGCTCCATTACGTATCCTTATGGTGTAGTGGAGGATTTATTGGTAAAGGTAGACAAGTTCATCTTTCCGGTAGACTTTGTGGTGTTGGATATTGCGGAAGATAGTGAAACTCCATTGATTCTTGGAAGGTCATTCCTAGCCACGGGTAAGGCTTTGATCGATGTAAATCAAGGGAAGTTGGTGCTTAGAGTCCAAGATGAAAAGGTCACCTTCAATGTTTTTGAAGCAATGGGACATCCAAGTGACAAAGATACATGTATGAGTGTGGACCTTGTGGAATCATTGACTGACAAGAGTGTGCAACAAACTTTTGAAGATTCATTGGAAGCGGCTCATATGGTCGAGAATATAGAAGAAGAGATATGTGAGGAAGAAGTTGAGTTCATGGTTAAATCCCTTGAGGTTTGTCTAGTTCTAAATGATGATGAAGACAAGGTTGTGGAGGATTTGCGGATTGAAGACAAGGGTGAGACACCTAAGCTAGAGTTGAAGGAACTTCCATCCCATCTCCGTTATGCTTTCCTTGGACTGAATTCTTCATTCCCGGTGATCATTAGTAGCGGATTGAACTCCTTAGAGGAAGAGAAGCTGTTGAGAGTGCTTAGAGAGCACAAATCCGCAATTGGGTGGTCTATGTCCGACTTGAAAGGGATAAGTCCCTCATTTTGTATGCACAAAATCCTTTTGGAGGAAAACTTCAAGCCGGTCAGACAACCCCAAAGAAGACTTAATCCAAACATGAAAGAAGTTGTAAGGAAGAGGTTGTGAAGCTTTTGGATGCGGGTATAATTTATCCAATCTCCGATAGTCCATGGGTGAGTCCGGTCCAAGTTGTTCCTAAGAAAGGGGGGATGACGGTTGTTGCAAATGATAAAAATGAACTTATTCCCTCAAGGACCATTTCTGGATGGAGGGTGTGTATTGATTATAGAAGATTGAATGAGGCTACAAGAAAAGATCATTTTCCCTTGCCCTTCATCGATCAAATGCTAGAGAGATTGGCGGGCCATGCCTTTTATTGCTTCCTTGATGGATACTCAGGGTATAACCAAATTGTGGTTGACCCAAAGGACCAAAAGAAGACTGCTTTTACTTGTCCCTATGGCGTCTATGCATACCGGAGGATGCCATTCGGGTTGTGTAATGCACCCGCCACTTTTCAAAGGTGCATGCTTTCCATATTCTCTGATATGACTGAAAAATTCATTGAGGTATTTATGGATGATTTTTCCGTATTTGGTAATTCTTTTGATGATTGTCTGAAAAATCTTGCATGTGTTTTGAAAAGATGCCAAGAAACTAACCTTGTCCTAAATTGGGAAAAATGTCATTTCATGGTTAGGGAAGGTATAGTTCTTGGTCATAAGATTTCATCATGGGGGATAGAAGTTGATAAGGCAAAAATTGAAGTAATCAAAAAACTTCCCCCTCCCATAAATGTAAAAGGTGTTAGAAGCTTCTTAGGGCATGCGGGTTTCTATAGGAGATTTATAAAAGACTTTTCAAAGATTGTGAAACCCCTGTGCAAACTTTTGGTAGTTGATACTCCTTTTGTGTTTGATGATGATTGCATGCATGCTTTCCAACTTTTGAAGGAAAAACTCACCACTGCACCGGTCATTGCACCTCCAGATTGGAGTTTGCCATTTGAGTTAATGTGTGATGAAAGCGACTATGCGGTGGGAGCCATTTTGGGTCAAAGGAAAAATAAAGTGTTGCATGTTATTTACTATGCTATTCGTGTGCTGAATGATGCTCAATTGAACTATAGCCCGACTGAAAAAGAAATGCTTGCTGTAGTATTTGCATTTGATAAGTTTAGATCTTACTTGATTGGCTCTAAAACTACTGTGTACACTGACCATTCCGCTTTGAAGTATCTCATGACTAAACAGGATGCCAAGCCAAGGCTCATTAGGTGGGTACTACTGCTCCAAGAATTTGATTTAGATATAAAGGACAAGAAAGGAGTGGAGAATGTGGTAGCCGACCATTTGTCTAGGCTTCCACAAGCAGATATTCAAGCAAAGGATGAGTTGCCAATTCAAGAAGAATTCCCGGATGAGAGGTTGTTTAGAGTACAAGTGGCACCTTGGTTTGCGGACATTGCAAATTACAAGGCCGCCAGCAAGATTCCGAAGGACTTCAATGCACAACAAAGGAAGAAGCTCATCCATGATGCTAAATACTATGTATGGGATGAACCTTACCTTTTCAAAAGAGGTTCGGATGGAATTATTAGAAGATGTATTCCAGAAGAAGAGATTAATGGGGTTCTGACTCATTGCCACAACTCACCTTATGGAGGACACTTTGGTGGTGAGTGAACCGCCATGAAAATCTTGCAAAGTGGTTTGTTTTGGCCCACCATTTTTAAAGACTCTAGATCTTGGGTAATGAAGTGTGACAAGTGTCAAAGAACCGGAGGTATATCCATGAGATGCCCTTGAAGGGTATTTTAGAGGTGGAGCTATTTGATGTGTGGGGGATCAACTTCATGGGTCCTTTCCCATCATCATACAACAACAAGTATATTCTGGTTGCGATTGACTATGTGAGTAAATGGGTAGAAGTTGTCCCAACTATGAAAGATGATGCAAAAGCGGTGGTCAGTTTTGTGAGGAAGAACATTTTTACACGATTTGGAACCCCTAGAGCCATTATTAGTGATGGGGGTACTCATTTTTGCAACAAAGAGTTCAATGCGGTGCTTTCCAAGTTTGGGGTCAATCATAAAGTTGTCACACCATACCACCCACAAACTAGTGGGCAAGTGGAGTTGTCTAATCGGGAATTGAAGAGGATCTTGGAGAAAACAGTGAATAATGCAAGAAAAGATTGGGCAAAGAAGATGGATGATGCACTTTGGGCCTATCGGACTGCATATAAAACACCTATTGGTATGTCACCCTACCAATTGGTGTTTGGAAAATCATGTCACCTTTCGGTAGAGCTCCAACATCGTGCTTTTTGGGCAGTGAAAGCCTTGAACTTTGATACGAAGCTGGCTTTGGACAAAAGACTGTTGCAATTGAATAAGTTGGATGAATTTCGACTCTTGGCATATGAGAGTGCAAGAATCTATAAGGAAAGAACAAAGTTTTGGCATGATAAGTACATTCTTCCAAAGCATTTTGAAGAAGGCCAATCAGTTTTGCTCTTTAACTCACGTCTCAAGCTATTCCCGGGCAAGTTGAGATCAAGGTGGTCGGGTCCATTCCATGTCAAGTCAGTTTCTCCATTTGGTGCGGTTGAATTGGAAGATCCAGCATCTGGATGCACTTTCACTGTTAATGGGCAAAGGCTCAAGCACTACCTTGGAGGAGACTTTGATCGTCAAACAGTCTCCATCCCTCTTAAAACACCCTCTTAGAGACCATCTGCCCGTCAAGCTAGTGACGTTAAAGAAGCGCTTTTTGGGAGGCAACCCAAGTTTTTTTTTCCCTTTTCATTTGTTTTTGAACTTAACTCCTGAATAATTTGAGAAGATCGAGAGGAAAATAAATTAATAGATTTGTTAAGTGTTTTCAGGGTAGGAAGGAAGGAGAAGCAAAAAAGGGCAGGGAGAAGCAAAGTCAGCAACCATCACGCCCAGGCCGTGACACGTGTCACGACCGTGATGAGCCAACCATGAAGAACAGAAAGGATCACGGCCTGCCCGTGATCAGCATCACGAGCGTGATGAGAGGACCCTGAAGATCAGATATCATCACGGCCTGGCCGTGATGGAGGTCACGACCGTGACAGGCTTCTTCCTATGACCGGAATTGATCACGGCCTGGCTATGACACTGGTCACGGCCGTGACACATCTTCCACCATTTCTTTGACTAGGCATGTGAACCAACACCCTCTACCACCTCGGTGAGTTGTTCCATTTTTCTCCTCTCTCCAAGTTGATTATTTACATTGGGGACAACGTAAGTTTTTAAGCTGGGGGTAGGGGTATTTTTACAAATTTTTGAAATTTTTTGTAATTTTGCATTTTTCGTGTTGCATTCATTTAGGCATAGTTTTGCATGATCACATGATTAGATTGCCCCTTACTTACAGTATGCATCCAATTGTGAAAACTGAGTGCCAATTAAATTGAGATAGTGAATTTTGAACCCAATTTTTTTATTCTTGTGATAAGGCTACAAATAAAAACTCTTGAGATGATATTTGATAGTTGATAATTAGCATACGGTGCCTTAGATTTCTGTTTCTCACTGATTTTTGAACTACAAAATGTGAGATTTTTAGCCAAAAAGGGGTACTCACTAAATCTACCCCATTCTTTGTGATAGAGTGTTTTAATTCCTCTTGGATTATATATTCTCTAGAACTTGACTTGAAACCATTTTGAAGCTTAAAAATTTTTGAAAACATTTTTGAAAATGATTGAGGCACTAGGTATTTTTCCGACCTTCTGAGCTTTGATTGACTAATCGCTACCCCATAGTTGCCCAATTTTGAGCCTGAAAGAATAAAATACTTTTCTTGGTACCTTGAATTATTTGGATGAATGATGCTTGATAGGAAACCTTCTAAAGTATTACAAAAAGGGTATAAAGGTAGTTGAAAAAGTATGGGATGAGAAAAGTCAGGAAAATATTTCTCTTGAATTGAAAATCTCCCCTTCTCCAAATCAAAAAAAAAAGAGAAAATAAATATGGTGAAGGGGATGACAAAAGGATGTGAGAAATAAAATAGAAAGAAAGAAAGGTGGAAAAAGGAATCAAAACCCAAAAAGGTATTTTAGAAGGTGTCATGTTTTGCAATGCTTGGTATTTTGTTTAGCCTTCTTGAAAATTCCTTTTTTTGATTTCCCCACCTAACGATTAATCCCATGGCCCCGTTACAACCAAAGTAAAGACCTCTTGATTCTAATGTGTTTTCATTAATAAAGTAGAGATTTGGTTGACAGTCAAGCTTATGGTAGAATTCATTCCTTGAGGAAATTGAACGAATTGTCATACATCCTTAACACTTGAGTGAGGTGAGAAGGAGTGCCCGAATCAGTGAGAATGTGAGTCTAGGAAACCTAAGAGTCTAATTGGACTTGAAATTGATCGTCTCTTGATGAATTATTTGAAAATGCCTGTTACCTGGATTAGTTGCTCGGGTTCTTAGTTCACTATCCATGCTCTGATTATTTATATCTTCTGGCCTTGGTAATTGCTTGAGGACAAGCAAAGTCTTAAGCTTGGGGTGATTTGATGAGTGTGATTTCATCTTTTAATTCATGTACATTTTGCATGCATTTTTCATATAATTTAGGCATATTTAATTTGATTTTAGTTAGTTTTTACCTTGGAACGGTTGAGGCGGTTTCATGGTGTCGTTTTGCAGGAATTTAGGGTAAAAGGCTCAAGATTGACCATGATGGAGCTCGGATGAAGATAGAGCTTGAAAAGTGAAGAAAATGTACCAAACAGAGCCCATCACGGCCTAGCCGTGATGACCATCACGGCCATGATCGAGCAGAGCTAAAAAGAAAGAAAGCCTAAAAGTCAGAATTGGTCACGGCCTAGCCGTGATGGCCATCACGGCCGTGACCTGTCAGCTGAACCAGACCCCCAAAAGTCAGAACTGGTCACGGCCTAGCCGTGATGCCCATCACGGTCGTGACCTGCTAGTTGAACCAGACAGAATCGATCACGGTCTGCCCGTGATGAGTGTCACGGCCGTGACAGATCAAAATTTGAAGGCGCTCCCAAGGCAGAACACGTCACGGCCTGGCCGTGATGGCAATAACGGCCGTGACGCACGCCTAATCTATAAATAGGCATATGGGCAGAACAGAAGGAGGATCCTGAACCCTAAAACATATTCTCTGGACCAAGGGCTGCTGTGGCTGCTCTGGAGACCTTCCATGGAGTTCCTTCCTTTATTCCTATTTCTTTTCTTTTGGTTTATGATTATGTGTAGCTAAACCCCCTTCTTGTTGGGGTTAGATGAAGGTTTTTCTGAACTTGGTTGTCTCATGATTTGGTTGTAATACAAATTCCTATATCTTTATGAGTATTTGATTCCATGCTTAATGCTTTTCTTGGTTTGATCACCCTTGGAATGATTTGTTGCTTTGATAGACAATTGAAAAATTGATGTTAAGGCATGCTCATGAATCAAATGCCAAGTAGTTCATGAATCTAGACATAGGTCTTGGGGTGCTTGCAATCTTATAAGTCTTGGCTCTTTATGCAAAATCTCATGTTAATCCACCTAAGACATTAGGGTTTAATTTGGGGTTTTAGGCTCATTCCACCTAAGACATTAGGGTTTGGGTATTTCAGAAGATTTGATTGTCATAATTGAATTAGGAATTGTGTTATTAACCATTTCATTGCAATCAAGGGAGGATTAGCATAGTCTAACCCTGACAATTTCATTCATTTGTTAACCTCATCTCTTTTGCTTGTTAAGTGTTTGCAAAAATTCCTAAAAGACCAAAAACATTTTATTCTTGTTTGTTTTGTTACATGTTAGAACTCCCTTCCATCCAAACAATCGCCTAGATAGTAGTCCGATTTGCGAAGTGGTACTTGTCCACGATCCCTGAGAACGATATCCGGTCTCGCTACCGTATTACTTGAATGACTAGGTATACTTGCCTAGAATCGTCCAACAGTAAGCAGCCCCTAAAAGACATTAAATCTTGCCTTTTCATGTTTGGTGTATATAATTTGATAATCCTGTAATATTTCTGAAGCAAGTCTAAGTTCCGGTATTTGGTTCATTCTGTTGGTTATTTGAACATGGTACCAAATAACCCAAACATGATCAATTAATTTCCTATCCAATAGAAGTTACTAATGGAATGTGATGCAGGGATTATATTGTTGCCAAGATTTTTTTGGGTTTGTAATCCTACTGCCTCCTTCAATAAGAGCGATTAGTAAATAAAATGAGCATTATTGACCAATCATAGCACTTATCAGTAACTGACAAAGTCTGGTCTCTCCATGTTTAATATAAAATCTTATTAAATATCTTATAAAGTCTGGTCTCAGGACCATAGGATAATTAGATAACTCCAATGCATCCTTGCTCAACAAATATATCAACCTCATAGTTGTTTGTAATAGTATAAATATCTAACAGGCTTACATTCTTATTCACTCTTGGACATACTGATAATGAAGGGCAGCAAATCAAGAAAAGGGAAAGATCGGAAAGCCCTGCTTGTATTCAGGGGAAGAGGACATGGAAATGAACTTAAATGTGACACTTATAATTGTCCTAACTTAATCAGTTCGTGCAAGTGCCACATGTGCTGAAAGAAAGTTGAAGAACAAAGCTTTTGGTATGCTGATACCAAATCTTATCAGAATAACAAAATCACCAACCTGTACCTGAAAGAAACAAATAACATAAAACTTTTGGTGGGAAAGACAAGATAAGGAAGCTGATGTGAACAAGTTGAAGAATATTGAGGATTTAGTCTAAGTTGCACCAGCTAAAAACTGGTGCAACATCGCACCACTTTTTCTATCCAATGTAAAGCTTTTATTCTGCCACATAAAAAAAAAACTTTCATCCTTGCCTGTGTTCCATGTATTCCAATTAACTAGTTACATCGAAAAAACTAGTGAATGGATCCATGTCATGCACGAGGAATATACTAATTTTTTAGGGTTTCATAAGAAAATATGTAATTGTTAATTTTACTTTGTGGGGAATTATATAGCAAAAATTGTTACAAAATTATTTTGTCCGAATCATCAATCATAAAGTATAGCATATATTAATAACTATTATTGATATTGATATTACAATACAAAAAATGACTTTTAAGAGTAAATAGTAAAGACATTAATTAATTTTACTTCATAATAACCAACCACCTCATTTTTATTAAATCATATTTGACATTCATCAATTCTAAAGGTTTCTATCACGAAACCAAAACACACACAGCCTTCACCCTTTGTACCCGTTCAACCATTTTTCACGCTCTGGCAGTCTGAAATGCTTATTTCCATAGTGGCTTTACTCCAAACCAGTTGATACAAGGACAGCTATGACAATTTGAAATTTATGCACTGTCAAATATAAAATATGTTCCTGCCGAGATCCGATTTGCCGAAATCTCGCCGTAGAACGTCTAACCAAGAGTGAACACCGGGGTTGTTTTAGATTATGGCTTGACAGAATATTGTATTCCGGTCCTACGTATGCCAATGGGAATCAAAGTCAGACGTAGTTCTTGGTTCAACCCTTGGTCATACAGTCATCTAAATCCCCTAATCTTGTATCTGATGAATACCAGCGAGCAAGGAATCTTCAATAGTCTCTTGGTCGAACTAGTTTCTCTAATACGCTTAAGGGAGATTCACCTAGGTTAGTGAAAAGTGAGTTTTTCTCTTAGTGTCCTCCTCCTTTTATAATATGATCTCATTATCTTTTAGAGATTTGGATTTATCTCTTCTTATCTCATAAATCCTCTTTGAGATATGATTTCCTTAAATTGAGGGATTTATCTCTTCTAACCGGATAAGGTTATTTGAGATAATATCAAGATCATTAAAGATAATATCAATATCTTATCTTTTTCGCCTTCATCGGATCGAGTATCCAAGCTTGGTGGCCGGGTTTTACTCCTCGGCCAGTACACAAGCCCCCCATGCTTTGAGCTAGAAGAAGCGTAAAAGTTTTCATGACAAGAGCCGAGCTAGGCCCTTAAAATCCTCTTTGGAGAATCGAGGGTTTATGGTGTAGGTTCTCTTCCCATTTTTCCCATAGTCTCAGTGACCGACCTTGTACTTCGGACAATCGTTTTACCTCGGGCGACCGAGCTTACAAACTTGGTCTTTTTAGCATTTCAAGTTGACGAGATAAGTAGTCGAGCTTTACACCTCGGTCTATATATATATTTCATTTCAGTGAACTTGGTGGTGGAGTTTTAAACCTCGACGGAGTTTTACACCTCGGCCCACATACAAGCCCCCTGATCAGCCTCTGGGTCATCTAGTTTTATGGCTAGTATGACCGTGGTTTTGTGCTAATTATATATCGTTTTCGCCCAAATTAGACTTGATTGTCTTTAAGCAGCATTTTGAGTCTCTAGAGTATTTTTAGGCTAATTTAGTTAGTTTTGAGTCAAATAAAGCATTCACTGCTATTTCCTATTGTTTCAGGTTAGAATAAAGCACTTAGAGCCAAGGGAATGAAGAAAATAATGGAAAAATGCAATTCTGGAGGATTCGCCTCGCGAGAGGATGCTCGCCTCGCGAGACTGAAGACCAGCACGAGCAGCAACAGTCACCCTCTCTGGCTCGCCTCGCTAAACCTGTTTCGCCTCGCGAAAGAGCGACTGTTCATAAGATTCGCCTCACGAAACATGTTTCACCTCACGAGCGACCGCAACCCAGAATCTGTATTTATAGTTGTTTTAGGTCAGAACTGAAGGATCTTCTCTTCTCTTCTTCTTTTCTTTTCATAGTGCGAAATTAGGTTAGGTTTATGTTTGTAATGGAGAGCTAGTCTCCCTTGATTAATCTATTGTAATCGGGTTCCGCCGTCACTTGAGGTTTTGTAAATTCTGAACTTTATGCTATTCTCTTTCAATACTTGTTTTATATGTTTTGTTTGCTTAATTCAGAATCGTATAGAATAGGTGTTGATTTATTTCGATGATTGTGTGTTCCTATACTTAATCGCGTTTGCTTAATTCGCGTGTGTTCAATCATGTTCGCTTAGTTCATGAGTGTTTCACCCCGTTTGCTTAATTCGGGAATAGGAACATATATCTCGTAGCATTGGTTTCGCTTGTTAACTGATGTTACAATCGAAAAGAGAGTAGAATCCGCTTAGGGCTTGGATTTATATGAACCAATGATAGTGGGAAACTGAGAACAGTAGGTTAATCGTTTCTTAGCTATTTGATAATTCTTAGTTTTCATTATTTTCTTCTTTGTTTTCTTTGTTTAAATTCAAATCCAAAACCCCCCAAAATCTGACTTTTCTGATAATAGCAACCCAAGAGTCCTTGTGAGACGATACTCGAGTTGTCGCTCCCTATCTACATATTTTTGTAAACCGCTCGCTTTTTGGCGCGTGCGCGACAGCGCGACCAAAAATTGGCGCCGCTGCCGGGGACTCTTGTTGTTATTAACAATTTTTTTAAAAAAAAATCTCTCTTTGCTGAATTAGTTTTGTCTGCTTTGTCTGATTATGGATCTTAGTACTGCTATGGATAAATTACTATTTGGTGATATGCCTAATGTTGATTATAAACCACCACCATACACAAATTATCCTAATTTTGATGGAATGGATAGACTCACTTATTTGAAGCAATTGTTTCAGCAGAGAAGGTTTTGTGGCATGTGCGGCTCTCCTGAGCACCTGTATGAGGCATGCCCCATTCTGACAGAAGATACTTATTTGCCTCGATGCTATGCAATCCGTCCTAACAATCAAGGCAATAAGCTTGAGGATAACAAAGAACCTTTGGAAGTAGATGCACGTGTTGAAAGTGATGGGATGGATGAACTGTTTGCTGAAAGTCCAGACATTCAGACCTTTACTGATTCAGTTTCTTGTACTATATTTACTTATTGTACTAACTCTAACCTTTATGTGGTGTGTGCTGAGATTTCTGCAGGTTTAACAGGTGATGAATCTAGTAAAGCAATGGATGAAGATCGTGCAGAAATTGAAGCAACACCGGAGACCCCAGCTACCTGTTTGCCACCTCCCCCTGTGGAACAACCAGCAATGGAGTTCAAGCCCTTGGATTTTTCACCATGGCCAGTCCAAGAGGCTGAACCCCACTTTTATTGGGAGGACTTTATGGACAAAGTTGAGAAAGAGGTCAATTGTGACTTGATAGGGAGTGAGAAGTCCGCCGCACTTGGCGGAGTTACCATGATTATCAGGCGCCCGCTCTTATACTTATGCTGTAGGCCATGGGATCCGGGAGGATCATACTGCAATTTGGGCATTCCTTGGCCGCTGTATTACAGACAGTGGGATCCCGGTGGAACCACCTCTGAATGAGTTTTCTAACCCCTTTCTCTTTAGTTTACTTTCATTTTCTTGTTAGTTTCTGCTTTGCTCTATTTTTGTTTTGTTTTCTTTTAGCTCCTGAATAATTTGAGAAGATCAGGAGTATGTGTGTTGAGTCTTGTGTCGGCTAGCTTGCTGGATTTTAATTTATTTTGCATAGATTGATTGCATGTTAAGTGTTGACTGTTTTCCCCCTAGATTTTGAATTTGGAAAATTGATCCCCATGTGAAAAATCGAAAACTGAACTTTGAGATATTTTGTTATGATGGCATGATTTATGATAAGTTTGGGGTGAAGGGAAGCACACACTAGGGATAGAATCTCGGTCAAATAATTTGCAAAAAAATGTCCAGGTGAGGATTTGAGCCTCCAACATGTTTTTAACTGTGTGAAATCATTTTCAAGTTGCACTTTCCCGAATTTGCTTGAATCTCTTCATGGTTTGCATGTTTATGTGTTTGCTTCAAATGATTTAGGCATTTTCTTTGTAAATAACCACTTAGCCTAAAATAATCAGTCCCTAATGCATGTTTCCTAGTTAGCCCCTTTGAGCCTAATTAGCCTGTTAATTCTTGATAACCTTATGTTATAAGCTAAAATCTGGAAAAACCATGTTAACCCGATCTTAGGATTAGGAGAGCATGGAATCTTAGCAATAGAATGGTTGCAAGAAACTAAGTTTGGGGTGGCTACAAGGTGTAATGTGTTGTTTGGGATTGAAAAGAAAAAAAATAAAAAAAATAAAAAGAAAAAAAAAGAAAACAAAAAGAAAACAAAAAGAAAGAGGAAAAAAAAGAAAAGTGTAAAATGTTCCGGTAAAAAAAAACAAAAATTATTAGAAGAAAAGGCTGTAGTCACCCAAAGCATAAAGAAAAATGAAAAAAAGGAACTTGAGTGGAAATTCAAAGTGTAAAAAGCTCATGCTCTCTTAGTTCCTAAGGACTTCAGCCTAGTACTTTTGTATATCCTACTCTTAGCCAGGCCCCATTACAACCCATAAAAGACCTTTTGATGTTGCATGCATGTTTTCGTGGGAACCTTGTTAGAGATGAAAATCAAATTCATGGGAAGTGCTTCTTAAAAGTGAAATTGAGTGAATTGTTGATAGCCTAGACAAACTGAGCGATTGAGTGAACACTAAATGCCCTTGTGAGGAAGGCAGTTGTTTGAATTTGGTGATCTCCCTCTTGTGTGTAACTTGGATCCCTTGCTTAGATTAATGATTGTTTGAATGATGAAATTCTCAACTGTTCAAAGTGAATGCATGTGGGGATTGCTGTGTTTGAAAGGGGGGAACATTGAAGGAAAAATTATTTTGAAAAATTGCTTGAAATTTGTGCAAAGTTAATTAAATCTTTTAAGCTTACCAAGTCTTGAGTCTTTTTGAGTTTTTGAGTTTTAGTTTGCTTGGGGACAAGCAAAGTTTAAGTTTGAGGTATTTTGATCAACCTCTGGCTCATCTAGTTTTATGGCTAGTATGACCGTGGTTTTGTGCTAATTATATATCGTTTTCGCCCAAATTAGACTTGATTGTCTTTAACCAGTATTTTGAGTCTCTAGAGTATTTTTAGACTAATTTAGTTAGTTTTGAGTCAAATAAAGCATTCACTGTTATTTCCTATTGTTTCAGGTTAGAATAAAGCACTAAGAGCCAAGGGAATGAAGAAAATAATGGAAAAATGCAATTCTGGAGGATTCGCCTCGCGAGAGGATGCTCGCCTCGCGAGACTGAAGACCAGCACGAGCAGCAACAGTCACCCTCTCTGGCTCGCCTCGCTAAACCTGTTTCGCCTCGCGAAAGAGAGACTGTTCATAAGATTCGCCTCGCGAAACATGTTTCGCCTCGCGAGCGACCGCAACCCAGAATCTGTATTTATAGTTGTTTTAGTTCAGAACTGAAGGATCTTCTCTTCTCTTCTTCTTTTCTTTTCATAGTGCGAAATTAGGTTAGGTTTATGTTTGTAATGGAGAGCTAGTCTCCCTTGATTAATCTATTGTAATCGGGTTCCGCCGTCACTTGAGGTTTTGTAAATTCTGAACTTTATGCTATTCTCTTTCAATACTTGTTTTATATGTTCTGTTTTCTTAATTCAGAATCGTATAGAATAGGTGTTGATTTATTTCGATGATTGTGTGTTCATATACTTAATCGCGTTTGCTTAATTCGCGTGTGTTCAATCATGTTCGCTTAGTTCATGAGTGCTTCACCCCGTTTGCTTAATTCGGGAATAGGAACATATATCTCATGAGCATTGGTTTAACGTTTGTTAACTGATGTTACAATCGAAAAGAGAGTAGAATCCGCTTAGGGCTTGGATTTATATGAACCAATGATAGTGGGAAACCGAGAACAGTAGGTTAATCGTTTCTTAGCTATTTGATAATTCTTAGTTTGCATTATTTTCTTCTTTGTTTTCTTTGTTTAAATTCAAATCCAAAACCCCCCAAAATCTGACTTTTCTGATAATAGCAACCCAAGAGTCCTTGTGAGACGATACTCGAGTTGTCGCTCCCTATCTACATATTTTTGTAAACCGCTCGCTTTTTGGCGCGTGCGCGACAGCGCGACCACCCCCCAAGCTTTTAAGCTTTTAAAAAGCGAGGAAGCTTCTTTGAAGGAGTCGAGCCTAACCGAGACAGGGGTAGTCGTTTCAGTTTTGCACTATGACCAAAGTTTCCTAGCTCTCGAGATGAAAAGAAACGTTGCCTTTGTTGTTAAGGCGAAGCTGACTTGTGATGCGTTGCCATTATGACCTTATTTCCGAGGCCTACTATGTGGCTGCGTGCTCATATTCTTAATTGTGATAGCGTATATTCCGATGTCTCTGCCACGTGTTGCTCCTCCATTGGTGTGCCGAATTTGCACAGACTTGAAGAGACGTTTCTCTTCTCTCACACGTCAACCACCATCATTACTTCGAAAAGTAACGTTTCATTTCTTTTTTGAAATGTTACTCTTTTTCTATAAATCGAGCGAGCTCCGAATACAGGGCTTTACTTTCCCTGAACCTTCTATTTTCTTCTCTCTCAAGCCTCTTCTTTTTCAAGCTTTTACACTTCCTTTCCTGTTCCAGGTACGTCCTTCTCATCTCTTTTTTTCGGTTTCATTTCTGCTTTTTTTTTAGTCATGGAGACTTCAATCGAGGTATCCTAGAATGCCTCTTCTGGGGTTCAGATCATAGAGCCTGAAATCAATCCGATTGGGGGACTCTCCTCATCCTTCTCCGTCTTCCTCTCATGGTGATGGGGGTACTAATGGTGTCTCCTCCTCTTCTGATGAGAGTCGCTCCGCCACTCCTGATGCCACACCCATTCCTAAGCGTCGTAAGCGCACCAATAGGATGATGCCATAAAAAACAAGGTTGCTGCTAAACGTGGCACTGTAAAGTGCCTTCCTTGTGTAGAATATGATCATGTTTTTATTCGCCCCCCTTCGGATGAGCCACATTTTACATATGTTTACAAGACCTTTTTTGAACAAATTGGTGTCTCCATTCCCTTCACCCCATTCGAGTACGAAGTGAAGAGAGTTATGAACATTGCTCCTACCCAGCTTCACCCGAATAGTTGGGCCTTCTTGAAAGCCTTCCAAATTCTGTGTGGCCAGATAGGGATAGAGGCTACTGCTCATAAGTTTCTTTACTTTTACCGAGTTCGGTTCGGGGATAGAGTTGGCTGGATCTCCCTAAGTGGGGTTGAGCAGAGGGGGATCATTAGGCTCTATAAGAGCTCGCATAAGTTTTTCAAGTCGGATTTCTTCAAAGTCCGACCTACTGAGGGTAATGAGTCTTTCTTTTTTGACTCGGCTGGAAACCCTAAATTCCCCTTCTACTGGCAATCACACCCTTCCAAATTTTCTAGCTATGACCTCGGCTCTATGACCACTCAAGAGCGAGCCGATGTTGAGGCTTTGAAACTTTATCCTCGGTCGTTGCCTTGTGGAAGGCTTTTAAAGCTTCCTGCCTCTTCCACTCGGCAAGCCGACTTTGAATATAAGTAGTTTTTTGTTGACAAGTGTTAATTTATCCTGTAGTGTGCTTATGGAAGAAAAAGAAGGTTACTGAAGCTTCTGACCTGAACACTCGCCTTCCCAAAAGGACTCAGGAAGACATTCAGTCCGAGGTCCCGATAAGAAGTTCATCTCCCCTGCTGATGATTGAAGAAACTCATGCTGCTGATAAGAGGTCGGGCAATGCTCCCATGGTGACCGATCTTACTTCAGACACCAAATGGTACAATGGAAACTGCATCCCGGGCATCAGCTCGCTCTGGGGGAATGAGTTCGACCCTGCTACCCTCATCGACGGCCAAGTGCTGAAATCTTCTGATGCTCGGCTCTTGCTGGAGCAAGGGCCTGATGAGAGTATGGAGACGGCTGGTGCCTATGCTCTCCGGATCGCCTCAATCACTCGCTTATGGAGTCACCAGATTGCTGATAATGTCAAGAAAATGGAGGTGATGAAGGCCGATGCGGATCATGACTTGAGGGTGAGGGACGAGTTGGCTCAGGCCGTGGTCAAGTGTGAGGAGCAAGCTCGGGCTGTTGGCCAGCTGAAAGGCCAAAAGGCGGAGTTGGAGAAAGGTAAGACTGCTCTTCAGGCCGAGCTTGACAGAGAAAAGGAGGAGAAGGCCAGCTTGCAGAAGGCCTTGGAGGACTTTCGTGCTTCCTGTGCTCAGCTTCAGCAATCGTTGGAGACTGAGAGAGGGTCCAAGCAGGGGCTTCAAGGCGATCTGGATGAGGCTGTCTCCAACATTATGAAGGAGCATGTCAGCGGGTTCTTCCGGGCTGTGAAGCAGCTTCAACGTTTTAACCCTGATGCTGACTTCTCTCGGGTGGATGTGGATAAGGACTTCAACAAGGATGGAGTCATGGTCCCTTTGTCCGAGCTCGAGGATGAAGAAGAGGCGGGCCAGGAGGAAGAGGAAGTTGAGGAGCAAGCTGCTGAGGAGGGGGGAAATGGGGAAACAGCTTTGCCTAATCCATCTTCTGCTATTCCTCCGAGTGCCTAGGATGTCCTCAACTCTACTCCTGTTGAAACTGTTACTCGTGGGGATGCCCATGAGTAACTTAGGAAAACCATTTTTTATTATGTATTTCGCCCCTAAGGCAGTGCCCTTTTTATTTTGGAATCTTATGTACCACAGGCCTTGCCCTTTTAATTAATGTAATTATGTTTTTTTTTTTCTGGTTTACAAGTTGCTTTTTACTTTTCAAACTTAGAAAATTTTCTAAGTTTTTTATGTTCATGCCTCGTTTTTTCTTGTCGGCTTTTGGAGCTCAAGCTTGTAACTTTTTTCTTAGTGCTCGACTTTTACATTTTTGCGTGTTACTCGGCTTATTCGAGTTTTTTGGAACTCGGAATACCTCTAGGTTTTTAAATACCTTTTTAGGCATTGTTTATCTCTTTAGGTTCGGCTATTCGGCCTCAGCTCGGTCGATTTTAGCTCGAATTACCTCTTTAGGTTTTTAGTTTTTTGCCTCTTTAGGTTCGGCATTTCGACCTCAACTCGGTTGATTTTAGCTCGGTTAACCTTTTTAGATCTTTAGTTTTTTTCCTCTTTAGGTTTGGCATTTCGACCTCAACTCGGTCGATTTTAGCTCGGTCAACCTTTTTAGGTCTTTAGTTTTTTGCCTCTTTAGATTCGGCATTTCAACCTCAACTTGGTCGATTTTAGCTCGATCAACCTTTTTAGGTCTTTAGTTTTTTGCCTCTTTAGGTTCAGCATTTCGACCTCAGCTCAGTCGATTTTAGCTCGATCAACCTTTTTAGGCTCCACGTTATTCATAAATGAAATTTTAACCATATACCAGTATTCTTGCCATATAATGCAATTGAAATTGATTCCATTTATTTATTTTTTCCGGGTGTGCCTCATTAAAACCTTCCTGGCCAAGACCTCGTGGGAAAAAATACCGAGGTAGGAAAAAAAGTACATCACCTTCTTACATAACTTTAACTAAAATAAAAACTTAAGGTGGGAAGTGTTCCAAGTTCTTGGAATGGCCTTTCCTGACAACTCTTCTAGCCTATAAGCACCATTTCCTAGGCTATCAACTATTCTAAATGGGCCAGCCCAGTTTGCTGCGAGCTTACCCACTTTGGAGTCTTTTCTTGCATCATTTTGTAGTCTCAATACTAAGTCACCTTGTACATACTCCCTTGGCTGCAACCTTGAGTTGTATTTCCGAGTTGCTTTTTGCTTGCATAGCTCTTCCCTGATTCTTGCTTCATCTTGGACTTCTTCAACCATGTCAAGCTCAACTCGGACTTCTTATTCATTCTTATTTTGGTCGTGATGCTGCCTTCAGATAGAGAGTTCGCCGAGCTCAACTGGAATCATTGCATCGATTCCACAGGTTAGCCTGAACGGTGTTTCTCCAGTCAACGACTGTGGTAAGCAATGGTAAGCCCGGAGGATACTTGGTAATTCTTCTGCCCATGCTCCCTTTGATTGGCCTAACCTTTTCTTGAGCTCGTTCAGAATGACTTTGTTAACTACTTCCGCTTGGCCATTGGTTTGTGGGTGCTCAACCGAGGTAACCTTATGCTCGATTCCGAGGTTGGAGTAGAACTCTTTGAGCCCTTTATCAGTGAACTGCTTTCCATTATCTGTGACAATTGTGTAGGGTAGGGCGTGTCTGCATATGATGCTTTTCCACACAAAATTATGAACCTTTTTAGCTGTAATGGTAGCTAATGGTTCAACCTCAATCCACTTAGTGAAATAATCAACCCCTACTAGCAAGAATTTGACTTGACCTTTAGCAACCGGGAAGGGACCGACTATATCCATCCCCCACATAGCAAAAGGCCATGGGGAGAACATGGAATGGAGCTCTTCTCCTGGTACTCGTGCAACATTGGCGAACTTCTGGCATAGTTCACACTTTCTGGTCCAAGTAGCACAGTCCGATCTCATGGTCGGCCAGTAAAACCCCGCTCGTAGGACCGGAGCTGCTAGAGATCTCCCACCTGAATGCATTCCACATATTCCTCGATGCATCTCTTCCATTACGTACTCGGATTGCTCCTTTGTTATGCACTTTAGTAAAGGCATGGAGAATCCTCTTATGTATAGCTCTCCATCTCGGATGGTGTAATGGCAATATTTTAGACGGATTTTCCTTGCCTCTTTAGGATCATTGGGAAATGTGTCTGAGGCTAAATACTCCCAAGTAGGTGTCATCCAGGCCCGGTCATAGTGCTCGATCATTATTACCTCGGCACTCTTTATGCTCGGCTCAGGGAGATCCTCCTGAATGAAAGTTCTTAGCTGACCAACTTTTTTGGAGCTAGCCAACTTAGGCAGCAGATCTGCCCTGGTATTTTTCTTGCGAGGTATATGTTCAATGGTAAAATTATTAAATTATGAAATTAAACTATTAACTTTACAAAGATACCTGGTTAATTGAGGATCCTTTGTTTGATAATCACCCGAGACTAGACCTGTTACAAGTTGTGAGTCACTTCGGCATTTCAACTCTTTGACTCCAACTTCTTTAGCTAGCACCAGTCTTGCAATAAGGGCTTCATATTCCTCTTGGTTGTTTGAAGCAGTAAACCCAAACTTCATGGATTTCTCCAAGACTAGATCATCAGGACCTTCAAGAATTATTCCAGCTCCGCTTCCTTTCAAGTTGGATGAACCATCAACATATAGAAGCCAGATGAAAGATTCTGAATTCGGCTTTGAAGAGAGCTCGGCAATGAAGTCGGAGAGACATTGTGCTTTCATGGATCCCCTCGGCTCATATTGCAAATCGAACGCTGATAACTCGACTGACCAGGCTACCATTCGTCCTGCCAAATCAGGTTTTTTGAGCACTTGCTTTATTGGATGGTCTGTTTTGACTATAACTTGGTGTGACTGGAAGTAAGGTCGTAACCTCTGAGCTGCCATGACTAAAGCGAGGACAAGCTTCTCAATTACTTGATACCGTGTTCCCGCATCTTTCAAAATTCTACTAACGTAATACACCGGCATTGTTGTTTTTCTTCTTCTTGGATGATTACTGCACTGATTGCGAAATCATTGACAGATAGATACAAAAACAAATCCTTGTCGAGCTGTGGCCGAGTTAGGATCGGGGGAGAGGCCAGAAAAAGTTTCAAACCTTCAAAGGCCTTTTCACACTCCTCGGTCCAAGTGAACTCTTTTGGTTTTTTCAGAAGCTGAAAGAAAGGTCTTGATTTTTCTGCATACTTTGGGAGAAAGCGAGATAGAGAGGCTAATCGGTCAGCTAACCTCTGTATTTATTTCATACTCTGTCTGTGGGCTCCTCATTTCAATGACAGCTTTGCACTTATCAGGATTAGCTTCAATTCCTCTATGTGTTAGCATATATCCCAAGAACTTCCCTCCTTCTACACCAAACGAGCATTTTTCTGGATTCAACCTCATGTTGTACGATCTGAGTTGGCCAAAAATTTCTTCGAGGTCGGCTGGGTGTTGCTTTGGGCTATTGGACTTTACCACCATATCATCAACATAAACTTCTAGGTTCTTTCCGATTTGATTGACAAACACTTTGTCCATAAGCCTTTGATATGTTGCACCAGCATTTTTAAAATCGAAAGGCATTACTCGATAACAGTAATTTGCCCCATCAGTCATAAATGCCGTTTTTTCTTCATCAGGTGGATACATCCTTATCTGATTATAACCTGAATATGCATCCAAGAAAGTCAAGATTCTGTAACCTGAAGCTCCGTCCACCAACCTGTTAATGTTGAGAAGAGGATAAGAATCCTTTGGACACGCTTTGTTGAGATCGGTGTAGTCGGTACACATCCTCCATTTGCCGTTTGTCTTTCTTACCAACACCACGTTAGCTAGCCAAGTAGTATATTTCACCTCTCTGATGAAATTTGCTTTAATCAGCTTCGCAGTTTCCTCGGCTACTGCCCTGCGCCTTTCTTCGCCGAGCTTCCTTTTTCTGAGCTACAGGCTTGGCCTCCGGACATATGGATAGCCTATGGCACAAAAAATTGGGGTCTATTCCAGGCACATCCGATGTCTTCCAAGCAAATAAGTCGGCATTCTTCCTTAGAACAGCTTGAATCTGTTGTTTGAGCAAGGGGTCGAGCTGGCTGCTGACCTTTGTGCACTGTTCGGCTTGGGCTCCAAGTTGGAACTTCTCCAAAGACTCTGTTGGTTCGGATCGGGACTCGTACATCTCCATCCTTGGATCCAATTTGAACATGCTGACCGAGCTTGCCGAGCTAACTGAACTTACCACTTCTGCTTTATCATCCTTAGCATTTTCTGTGATGTCTGGGTCTCTGGCCACCTTCAAACTATCCGCATAACACTGTCTGGCCATCCTCTGGTCGACTCGGACGGTAGCTATCTCTCCCGAGTCAGTTGGAAATTTCATGGTGAGGTGGGGGGTTGAGACAATTGCTTCGAGTTCATTCAGAGTTGATTTCCCGATGAGGATGTTGTACGATGTTTTGGCATCCACGATAACCTACCTGACTGATATGGTTCGAGCAAGCTTGCCTTCACCAAATGTTGTCAAGAGGTCTATGTAACCTCGGGTCTTTACCTGCTCTCCGGGGAACCCTACTAGCTTGTCATCCTCTTCTTTTATCAACTTTTCTGGAATTCCAAGTTTTTTAAAGGTTGTCAGGTACAAAATATCAGCCGAGCTGCCCTGATCAAAAAGTGTTCGTTTCACCAAGTAGTTGGCTAATTCGACCGTTATCACCATTGGGTCATCTTGATTAGGATCCAGCCCTTGGAAGTCATCATCTGAAAAAGTTATGGGAGGTCTCAGCCTTTTAGGTTTTCCGGACACCGACTTGACAAATCGAATGGCTTCTACATGATGCCTCCGAGCTGAACTCGTTGTTCCTCCACCTGCAAAACCTCCTAAGATTGTATTAATGACCCCTCCGACTCCTCTTTCTGCTTCATCATTAGGAGCCCTCTGATTATGCACCCTATCTTCATTCTGATTGTTACCTTGCTGGTTGGCATCTCGGTTACGATTGTCATAACAGCATCTTCCTCATTGTCGACCAGCTCGTCCGCCTCCATTATCATCTCGGTGAATGAACCAGTCAAGACGGACTGCTTGTACCAAGTCCTCTCTTTTTTCCTGGGCTGTTTTAGAGTCTTCAGTGGAGTGACCATAGTTTTGGTGCCACTTACACTCTTTACTTCTGTCAGTATCGGCTGGTGTTTTAGACGGCCGAGGTAAGGTAAGTAACTCGGCGTTGCACACCTCTTGGAGAATGGTTGCTCGGGATCGATTTAACGGTGTGTAGGACTGGTATCTGGGCTGCCTCTCTGAGAACCCCCTTTCGTTGCTCTTTTGGGCCTTTTGTGGATTGGCCCCTCTGTCTCTTTCTTTGCTCGGGGTCGAGCTCTTGTCTTCAATACTTCTTTCCCTCTTTTTGGATTCTACCATCTCTTCCGAGTTCATGAAACCTGTTGCCTTTTCCTGCAGTTCTTCAAAATCTCTGCGGTTTCCGAGATAAATACTCAAAGAATGGCCCCGGCTTCAAACTGCCCATGACGGTCTGGAGACAGAGTTCCGAGCTTATATTGGGGATTAAAATTTGTTTAGCATTAAAACGAGCCATGTAATCTCTAAGTGATTCATTCTTTTCTTGTTTAAAATTCACCAGCGTGACCGAGTGCCTTTTATGCTTTCGGCTCGCTGCGAATTATGCAGTGAACTTAGTTACAAGCACATCAAAAGAATCAATTGACCGAGGTGGAAGATTCGTAAGCCAGGTCAAGGCAGGGCCTTGCAAAGTAGTTGGAAAAATTTTGCACATGACGGCTTCCGAATCGGTCACCAAGTAAACAGAAGAAATAAAAGATTCCATGTGTTCGGTTGGGTCAGTGGTGCCATTGAATTTATCAATATTAAGAGGTTTAAAATGTCTAGGCATGATTACCTCATCTATGTCATCGGTGAATGGCAACCTCGATCGTCGGTTTGTTACCCTTTCTTTCTAGATAGTCCCTTCTGCACGAGATTTAACGCATGTACCCTCTAGACGAGGTTTGGTCTTGGACGGTCTGCTCGTATCATAATGGCAAGACACGTACGACGGATCCTTTTGGCTAACCTCAGGTGAGGACTGCTCTTCCTCGGAAGGTGTTGCTGATCTTTCCCTTTTCTGAGCACTTAATAGCCTTTGATTCTGAGCACATATCCTCTCGTTCTCCTGACAAAGCTGCCTTAATTGTGCCATAACCTCTCCCAGCTGAGGGTTATCTTCATTGCTGGGTGGGGGCGGGGTATTGTCATGGTTCTGGCTTGTATTTGAATCCTCATGATCGACATGGTTCGCACTGTTCGCCCCTCCCCTCAGTCCATTCCGTGTAGTCACCATTAAATCTTCTTATGGAATCGGGGAAAGTTTTTCCACGGCCCCACGGTGGGTGCCAAATGTTCCTGCCGAGATCCGACTTGCCGGAATCTCACCGTAGAACGTCTAACCAAGAGTGAACACCGGGGTTGTTTTAGATTATGGCTTGACGGAATATTGTATTCCGGTCCTACGTATCCCAATGGGAATCAAAGCCAGACGTAGTTCTTGGTTCAACTCTTGGTCATACAGTGATCTCAATCCCCTAATCTTGTATCTGATGAATACCAGCAAGCAAGGACTCTTCAATAGTCTCTTGGTCGAACTAGTTTCTCCAATACGCTCAAGGGAGATTCACCTAGGTTAGTGAAAAGTGAGTATTTCTCTTAGGGTCCTCCTCCTTTAATAATAGGATCCCATTATCTTTTAGAAATTTGGATTTATCTCTTATTATCTCATAAATCCTCTTTGAGATATGATTTCCTTAAATTTGGGGATTTATCTCTTCTAACCAGATAAGGTTATTTGAGATGATATCAAGATCATTAAAGATAATATCAATATCTTATCTTTTCCGCCTTCATCGGATCGGGTATCCAAGCTCGGTGGCCGGGTTTTACTCCTCGGCCAGTACACTAATAAATTAGTTTTGGGTTAAATATGTTTTTCGTTCGTGTTAAATAGCTAAAATTCATTTTTAATCCCTCATTTTCAAAACTTATGTTTTTTGTCCCTCAATTTTCAAAATAGCTCCTCACCTTCAATCCCTAACATTAACTCTGTTTCATCTGATTCTGATATGTGAAATGGAATTTCATGTTCTTTTTATGCCTCTCTCCTGCGGCTGGACGGTGCAGCCTTTGTTTTGGTCCATTGGATTTCTCTCTCCACACATCACAGCATTGGATTTCTTTCTCCGCACATCACACCAGCTGTTGGATTTTGCTGCAGGGGCGTTGGACGGGATTCTCACAGGAGAGGATCCGTTTTGTTCCAATCCCTTGTAGATACTCAAAGAATTTATCAACTGAATTTCTATATAACATAATAATATATAATTCTGTAAAGCATTATTTTTGGACTAAGGTATTCTCATTCTGTAAAACAAGAAATAAACTTCATTACTACATGATGTTACCTAACTACTCGTAACATTTATAAACTGATTCTGTATAGTTACTAACTTATTTCATACAATATATTATTTTTACAGTGTACCTACAGCCAATACAAAGCAAAAGGCTCCTCTCGCAGATTTGGTAAAATGGAATGGATTTTTCCATTCAAAACTTGTATATCCATTTCATTTGAACTTGAAAACACACGAAATCAGCAACAATATACCCCTCAGATATAGAGAAGCAAACAACATAAGTAGCAAACTATAAGACTGCTAGTTTCTAGCAAAAGAGCATCCTCTAATATGAAAACCGATATATGGCTTGCAATGACAAGCAAATGGGACATTTTGTATACCAAAAAGGGGAAAAAAACCTCACTGGTTGAACTATGCAGTATATTAAAAAAAAAATGATTGAATTAAATCATTATCACTTTGTCACCGTTGAATTGAATTACTTTATACATCATTTTAAATAACCAATGAACCAATCATCTATTCTATAAGAATACAACAATAAATGGGATATGCAGAAAACCCATGTGACAATCACAAAAGTGCAAAGTACTTGCTGCAGTAATAACGCTTGTACAGCTAAGTGATGTTATATTTCACTAAAGGTCAAGTGAATGAGTTGAAGTTACATATGTACGGACCAGAATAGTCAGAACATAGGTAGTTTCTGGTCAATCATCCCAGTTGGCATATGACAATTACATAGGACAACATTTCAATTATATTTTTTTGATCAGTGACAAACAATTCAATTATATTATACTTCGTTGAAATTTTCTACAAGAATATAAAATAAGAAATCGAAGAACCAATCGAGTATTTCCATAATAAGATAGTTTTCTCCTCGCGACGGTGTTAAAATAATGTTTTGCCAGCAGAAGCGACGTCCCATGAACCTGATAATCGGTTTTTGTATAATCGATTATTGTGATAAAAGATTATAATCAGAATCTGTTTTTGTTTGGGTCTATTTGCTGAAAAAGCGATTTAAGATAATCTATTTCGTTTAGCTGATAAAAAAAAAATCACTTCTATACAATAAATTACAAAAAAGGGTACAAGTTATTTGAATAATGTCCTTTTGAATAGTGTTTTTTTTAAAAAAAATTTATTATTTCTTGCTAATATATTTTTCACTCATTTTAATCACTTAGGGCTCGTTTGGTGGTCAGGATAGGATACGGGCGGATAGGATAATGAAGCAGGATAGGAGTAGGATATGATATGAGCAGGATAAGCTGTTATCCTATCCGACATTTGGTGTCCATCAGATAACCAACTGGATAGCATTGTAATTTTAGCATGAATTTTAAAATTTTCGTTCTTGTTCTGAATGTTTTCATATTTTATTAGATTTTAGTTTTTTTTATAATTTTCATTTTTTAAGATTATATAAAAAGACAAAAATATCCTTATGATAAAATTATATATAATATTTAAATTTTTTAAAATTTTGTTTAATTTAAATTATTTTTTTATAATTTTAAATATTCATTTTTACATATAGTTAAATTATTAAAATATTTTTATTTCTTTTTCAGTTTTTAAAAATAATATAAAGTAACAAAATTAGCCTTGTCAGAAGAAATAATAAATTTTAAAATTAATTATTAATATTTTTATTATTTTATGTTTTATTATACCTTTTTTCGGTAACCATATTATAATTTATTATACTTTAATTATTTTATGTATACATTTTTTTATACTTTATTATACTTTAAATCACCTTATCCTATCCTGTTAAGTTCTAACCCAGCTCCCCCTCAGATAGAATTTTAACTAGATGGACAGGATAGGATAGGAGACACGATTGATTTATCCTATCCTGCTGGCTCACCAAACAATAGTTTCAGACAAGATATGATAGCTTATCCTATCATATCTCTCTTATCCTGACCACCAAACGAGCCCTTAACTTTTTATTATCAACCATAAACTTTCTAGCATAATTTTATATTATTATTATTGTTATCATTATTAGTAGTAGTAGTATTTTAATCATTATTTTTTTTTGACGAATTTCAATTTTTTTAATTTGTCAAGTTGGTCAGTATTTTTTTCAGAGCATTTTAATCAATGTTTCAAGTTTCTACCGTTTGGTACTTTGGTGACACAAACACACTGCGTGATTTGTAAAGTCGAGAGCTACAGGACATTGTGTGATTATAATCGAAAGAAAGAAAAAACTAACAGTCCTATCATTGAGATGTTTCTAAAATAGCTGTTTTTTCAACCAAAAAAAAACTTTTAAAAAACAATCCGATTGTCAAACATGATAGATTATTTACAAAACAACTGAAAAGATATGAAACAGCTGAAATGATGATTAGACATGCTCTAACAAGTAATCCAAAATTTTTGCATGGATGATAGAAGGATTTTTTTTTGCCATAACATATGAGAGAAGGATCGATCGATTTTACATTTCGAGGAAGTTTATATATAGAGGAGGGATCATCTTACACCCATAAACAAAAATTAATAGATATGAACCATCAAATTTATGTTGAATGAATAGATGGGATGTGGTGTAAGAGGTGTAAATTTTTTTGGGTGTAAGATAACCCTATATATATATATATATATATATATATATATATATATATATATATATATATATATATTGAATAAACCTGGATCCATTTTCCCTATTCATTAACACGTGTTGGACCCATATTCACTTATAATCCTTTTTTGCTTTTTTTTATATTATATTTGGCTTCTTTTATTTAATTGCTTGCTTATGCAGTTGGGTTTCCATTTATGTGGATTAGACATTGGAGTGAGTACAACACTACAACTGGTCAATATCATTATTTTAAAAACAAATAATGTTTAATGGGTTTTGGTCATACAAAGAATGTCATGTCTTCGGAAAGCCTTATTTTCAGTCAAACCGAGGACGACGACCAGCCTTCTTTCACACGCCACAGTGACAGGAACGTCGAGGACGAGCAGTAGCGGCTAGCGGAGAGTGTGTGGCGGTTTGGGATGAGGTGGAGGAGCTGATCGCGGTGGCTAGCCACGCAAGGGACAAACCTTACCTCTTCAATCGTTCCTTGTGGGTTGATGGTGGCTTTGGGGGGCTCGTCCTGCATTGGGGTAATGAAGCAGTTGTTCCTGGCGAAGCGTAGAGCAAGCAGCGATTGTGCGGAAGAGCTGTTGGAACATCCGCCGGCGTTGGTGACATTATGAGGAGAAATGGTAAAAACAACCCTATCTGCTTTGGTTTTTCTTTCCATTCATTCTCAAATTTTATATGATTCAAATTTAGGGCATTAATGGTTGTGTTATCTTTATGCAGTATCTGACAGATGAGTATATGAAGAGGCTTGATACAATCTACAAACAGAAGGAGAAGGTATTATATATTTCCACTTTACTGATATGTTCATTAATAACTTATAACAGATGGTAGCTAATGAGATGCTTAAACACATTACATGCACAACAGGACAAGGCTTCTTTATTATTCTACTTTAGTAATTACTTCTACCAGTTCCACTTTTTTTCACTTCTACTGCATTAGTGTTATGGTTTTGCATAGAGTGGTGCATTATGTTTTGGGAATTGGCATCCTACAAGATCACATGATGCTTCATTTGGACATGGTTAATGGGTAAAAGGAGTGAGTCATTTAGTTCATTTGAACGTAAACTTACTTGGGTGCCTCTGATATTTGACTGTGCTCAACTTTATTAACTTAGCTGAGATTTACATGTCATGAAAAGTGGAAAATGTAAACAAAATCTAAGCCTCAGATAATTCTTTGTTTTTGATATAGGGTTCCTTGGCAGAGGTATAGGGCTCTGTTTCTAATTTGTAGTTATAAGCCATGAAGTTTTTTAATGGTTTCAATTTTTTGGGCAGAACCAAATTTATCTTTAGAGCAAGTTTTCTGTAATTTGGACTCGGTGTGTCATCTGGGACATAATAGATTATAATAAGGCAGTAATCACTAATTAGAAACTTAGTGAAAGTTAAAAAAATTATTATCTCGCTAACCTTTGTTTGAGACTAATCCAATATCTAATGTTCTAAACTAAACTATATATATATATATATATATATATATATACCTGCATCATTATCGAACTGTCCTTTCAAGTTTCTTAAGGATAGCTCCTTTATTTTACTGACGAATTTTATTGCTATATGATTGGTCACACTTTTAGTACTAGCAAAACCACTCAAAGTTGCCATATCACCAAGCTAACAAATCTCTCAATATTGAATAATATCTATTCGATTGTATTGATATGGGGGTGGTTCTCTTGAATGGTCCTATGTACACCCTTGCGGTAGTTTGAATACCATGCTGCCTGTGTTTGCGTGAGTTCTCAATTTTAGTACTTGGGATATCTATTGTGCTAACTGTGTCATTTTGTGTTAGCTCCATCTTGGAAACTCTTTTAAAAATTACATCAAATACCTCCTATAGTGGATACCTATGCATTGAATTTAGAAGTATTACTTTCAATATTTGATATCTTTTGACTCTTTTGCTTTTGAAGTTATTTCTTTGGTTTCCAAGTTTTATCCATTGTTGCAGGTTTTTGGTGAGATAGCTGAAGGATTTAGGACTTTGACTAGATTAAATGAGGCTTATGTGGAAGAGAAGGGCAGGCCGTAAAAAAATATCCGGTTTGTACTCATTGCTTTCTACTGATAAATGCTGATTGTAAATGGTTTTATTATTTGTCTTTTCAAGAATGTAATGTATTTATCTTCTTGAATTACTTGAACGGAATCAAGCAAACGTACATCATGTCATGCAGTATCCTTTTGATGATCCTCCTCAGCTAGCTGAACTGATTCCTGACGCTTTACCAGAAGGAAAATCTAAAGATGAGGTAATAGTTGATTGATTTGGTATCTTAGCTTGAAATGAAGTAAAATTTAAACGTAGGTAATATATGTGAAAATGACCCCAATTTGTTTTTTTTCCCGTTAATCCACCTAATTTTATTGACTTGTGATTATAGGCAATCCATTCGATACTTCTTTAAACGTGTTTTTAAGCAGTAAGTTTTTGAAGTTGCGTTAATTAGACTTACAAAAATTTGGCAACAAGTCTGTTTGTAGGGGTCTCTGCATTTTGAAACTTCTCCCTTGAGATACTTTAAAAATTGCAGTTTTTTTCCCACCAAAAAAACAATAAAATGCAGGTTTTTGGAGATTATAAGATTATTTAAATAGCTTCATGGATGCTCTAACATGTTTGTCCTGCCGCACCTTTCTTTTTTCTCTCACATCGCATAAGAATTCAGTAATGGATGTTCTACAATACTTGCACCCTAAGCTGGCGGACCATTTAAGCAGGAGAGTTTTGCCTATTTAACACAACTTGGTTAAGTCCTCTTTCATTTTCAATTTATTTTTCTTTTAATTTTGATGACCAATTTGCTGCCCTTTTGATTACCAACTTTATGCCTATTGTTTTGTGCTATATGTTTTAGTAGCGAAGAAAAAAATTTGTGTGATCAAACCATCATGTTTTTTGTGTGACCAATTCATCCTATTATTAATCTTCCTTTACATGTCAAAAATTGAATTCATTTTGATGATAAATGATTGATTCTGCAAAATGAGTTTTGCATTTACAGGGAATAAAAAATTCTCTTAGATAGTGTTCAAATTGTTTATAGAATGTATATTATCATGCGATTATGCTTTACAGTTAGAGGTATTTTCTACTTTTGCAAGTTTCATCATAATATTTCTCTGATATGGGACTAGAATATTAGCTAAGATCTTCGAACATTCTTGGGACTTTGGGATTGGACAGTGATAATACTAGAGAAGTTTGAACACATTGATGATATTAGAGAAGGTGCAATGATGATTGGACTTTGGGATTCGCTGTGGACACTTTATGATTAATGGATTTGATATGATGACAATGATAGGTTGGAACATTTGGAAGATGTTATAGAAGTGAGTATATTTGGATACAGGCAAATATTGTTTTCTTAGTAGGAAACTTCAATAGGATACTTTTGCTAATAGGAATAGTAATACCTTGGACTAAACCGTGCTAGGGGGAGTGATGCTAACCGACTGTGTTTGGATTCAATTGCAGTAGTTTTAGGTTCAAATTCAGATTGTTTCAGACAATTTGACTACTTTGGAGGTTGATCATATTGAAAGGTTAATTCAGATGTGATAGGTAACCCCTAATTAGTTGGTTAAGTAGTTAGTTAAATTGTTTGTTAGTTAGTAGAAAGTTAGAGAGTTGGTTAAGGGAAATAAGGCATGTTGCCTATAAATAAGAGGTGTTATGTCTGGGGTTTATTAAAATTAGGTGATTAGTTACTTATTTTTTTAAAATGGGGTCACTTAGTGGTTAATGGTATATTTTGGAGTGGAGAGGGGCAGCGTGAAAGAAAGGGAAAATGAAGTGAATAATAACATACATAATGTTTACAAACATTAAATATTAACATTAACCATTTATCATTATCAAATAAATTTAGAGTTAAATTTTTGTATACTATTAGTGTAAAAATTCTTTACACTGGTAAACAATCGCAAATCAGGATATGAATTACTTTTAATGTGGTTAGAATAAGATTCAAAGAATTTTAATGGTGGCAATTGGTAATTAGTTGACTGCGTAAAATATTTTTACACTGGCATTGTATAACAATTAAATTCATAAATTTATTAGTTCAATGTTATTCTCCTCCATAACAAATATTTAAAAAGTTAATGTCAACAAAATCTTTCTTTGTATGAATCCGGTATCGTCTCGCCGGGAGTTAGTGTTAATTCCTCGATGTATGGAAATTCATTTAAGAGGCTTACCTCTCCCAATAAATGCTCTTCCATACACAATAACATGGTATCGAACCTCTAAGCACATACTTCAAGGATCCAGTTATCTGCTAACCGTACTACACCATTTTGGTAATATTGATATATTTTATCTTGCTGTTAACATGAAACTAACATTTTAAATGTGTGTTCATTATCAACATTATAATGTGTATTCATGATATAAATATATTGAAAAATGAAGAGTGTTAATAAATAAAAATAAAAATAAATATTATAGCATTATTTATTTATTTTGAAAAACTACCCGTGCGTTACGCACGGGTAATTACACTAGTATATATATATGTGTGTGTATTGTTGTCAAAACATTATCGTGTAATATCTTGTATTTATGTTTGATATCGTCAGTTATAATTAGACAGATTAGGTTCTTATTCTTATTATTATTAGGGCATATTTTCATCCTTATTTTTAGGGTAGCATTTAAACCTCTTTTGTCTATATATATACTGTAATTCATACTTGTGCAATTTGATTAAGGAATAATAATAATATTCAAACATTCTAAAATTCTTACTTGCAAGTTGAGAATGATAGATATCCATTCTTCAGCTTGAGGGGGAGTGTTGTAATATCTTGTGTTTATGTTTGATACCGTCAGTTGTAATTAGATAGATTAGGTTTTTATTTTTTCATTAAAATAGGACTGATTTTCATCCTTTATTAGAGATAAAATAGAATCACCAACAGTTTTAATAGATATTTCTGGTATATCTTTCAAATTCAAATAGATCAAACAGCAAGATCAATCAGAATCAAGAGAAGATTTGTAGATATTTGTTATACAAGCAAGAGAAGATAAAGGAAAGATCAATCAAAATTAAGAGAAGATTTGTAGATATTTTTTATACTTTCAAACTTCAAATTTTGTATTTTAAATTTAGTCTTATATTTATTTTTTTAACTTTTGTAAACAACTCTATCTATTGCAATGCAATTAATCTCTCTAGTCAGTATTTATGAGAGAAACAAATCATATCTCTAATTTATTATCCTTACCTTATTTCTAGGGTAGCATTTAAATCTATGAAAAATGATATTTTGACACAAAATATCGACACCATACGCGACATCGTACGGTGCTGCACTGTGAGGCACTATAGCGACACTGTACGGCACTATAGCAAATCCTTTTTTAAAAAATATATATATTTTTAAAAAATATATATTTTGTTCTTTTTTTAAAATATTTAGTTTTTTATAGAAATAAAACTTTTGGTTAAGTATGTGCAAATATCTGGTTAATCAGGTACAAATATCTGGTTAATGAGGTTTTTGGTTAAGTATATATAAATATCTGGTTAATCACGTACAAATATAATATATGGTTAATTTCACACTACAAAAAAAAAACCTATTTAGCGACCGAAGATTTCGGTTGCTAAACATGATAATTCGGTTGCTATATAGTTTGGCGACTGAATTAGCGACCGAATTAAGGGGGTAGCAGAAACCCTGGTGGCTAAATGTTTAGCGACCGAACTTGTATTTCGGTCGCAAATTGGCGACCGATATTTCGGTCGTAAAATTATATATTTCGGTCGCTGTATAGTTGGTCGCATGCTCAGTTCACCTAATTTGGTGACCGATATTCGGTCGCTATTTCGGTCGCAAATTTTGATTTTTTTTTAAATTTTCCTGTAACTTAATCCTGCCGACCAAATATTGTTTTTCAACTATTACCCCATTGATTTTTAATTTCTGATATAAACAAAATACACCAATATTTTTTTTTGAATAAATAGAAAACGTAATTATGATGTACTAACGATCCAAAACACCACAGTCAATATGATCAAGAAAACATATACATTAATTAATGCAAGTTTAATAATTGTTTATAAAAAAACACACCACAATCAATAAGTACTAATCAAAATATCAAAACTCATCAATCTTCCCAAGGGATGAACATGTAGAAGCGAGAACCCCCAAGATACTTAAACTTTGCCAATACACCGGTGGACAACAAATACAACTCCCTAATACCATTTGTATCTGTTGCAAAATATGGGCGATCCTCATGGATTACTATATTCCCATTGAACAAATTTCCGCTTTTGTCTTCAATAGTCACAACACGCGGTATTTCTTGTCCCCAATGATGGTAGAATGATCGCGGGATTGAAATCAAATCCTGCAAATACACAAGAACAATTTATTAATGATTTTTTTATGCCTTAACTATCATTGCGTGAATCCGATCGTTATTCTTAAGTTGATGAGATACTGTACCTGATCTATATGGATGGCTGTCTCAAAACATTTAGTCGGATCCATTTTCTGATAAAACAATAAGGAAAACAAGTCATATGTCTAAACTTCATCAAGTGATAATAATAAAAGATGGAAAGATCCATGTAGCATACTATCATGTTAAAATAGAACAAATAAATGCAACTTCACATGCAACTTTACAGATTAGCAAACATAGTAGTTTTCAGGAAAGCAGATGCTTTTACGTCGTTTTGAAGGATGGTCATAGAGAGGATTAGCATGGTTACTACCTTTGGATGCCAAATGGTGTTTCACAATCATTTCATCATAAGATTGAATAACTTAACTCATAAATCAATCTATCGCTTAACAACTAATGACATAAAACAAAACACATAAACCATTGACATGAACATTCTATAATCTCTCAATTAGAATACAGTACTACTATTAACAAGTAATTCACAATTGAAATCACAGTATTACAAACAACATGTGAGTTACACCCTAAGGTCCCAAAATGAAGTCGGATTTAGACAAACGACCCCTCTATGGAAAGCTAAACAAGTCTAGTTTATAAATTTAAATTTAGTTTTGGGAAAAAGTATTCCAAAAAGTAAAGTTTTAACCAACAAGCTACCGCATTCGAAAAATAGGACAGCAATTGTCCTCTAACTTTTAACAGAATTTTCTTCATCAATACTCAATTAAAAACATCAAATTCAGTGCCTAAACTGTAGCAAATCGAGTCTAGTTTCTAACAAAATAAGAATCATAAACAAAATAGTTCTACAAAAACAGTTATAAGGAAAACACTGAACCTATGTCCATACAGGTTTTCAGGACAGCAGCTATAACATCTCCTTGTAAGCAATATAACAAACACCTGTCAAGCAAGATCCTTTAACATATCTATTCTCACATATTGGCATATCAACACCATCACAAAATCAAAACCAAATTACAATACACATACAAATAGAAAATCAACTAATTAGAGCATGTATCAACAACTCCTAAGCTTGGATTGCAGCATACTTCAACAAATATATATTGAAGCATATTTCAATACAAACTTAAATAAAATATAGTAGCAAACATCCTATTGAGCTCCGCTCTCCACTAACAAGACAACACATAATTGTCAAACACATGCATAACTTCTAAATTAGCAACACACAACAAGCATCCCGCCTTTTTGACAGGATCACGTCCTATTGAGCTCTGCTCTCCACTAACAAACAACACATAATTGCAAATGCATGCATAAATATTAAATTATCAACACACAATCAGCATCTTGCCTTTCAGGCAGGATACCTTCCTATTGAGCTCAGCTCTCCACTAACAAACAACAAGATATATAGTAGTGATAATAAGAAAAGATGGAAAGATCCATGTCGCATACTTGCCATACTCGCCATTTTTCTTTTATGCATTTGAGTAATATGACTAATATAATAGCAATCACTTTCTTAAATTCAAACAAAAATTAAAGCAAAAACTGATATTAATCCACACTTACGTGCATTTTAGAACAAACAACTTAACATCAAATAGAATTTTAGAACAAAGAACAAACAATAGACAACATAGACAACAGAGAACTTGTGGTCAGGATTTAACCACCATTATAATTTGGCTGAAGAATAGAACCACTAAATGTAGCAGAATGAGACCAAAAACATACCAGAGAATGCACAAACCAGAAGAATAGAGAGAGAGAGATAGAGGCGAGGAGAGACGAAAACATACCAGAGAAGGAGGAGGATGGTGGCGCTGCTCTGGTGGTGCCGACAACGGTGGCAGCCGTGCGGAGAAGGAGGGAACTGAGAGAGAGAAAAAGTTAGAAACAAATAGAGAGAGAGAGAGATGGAGAGCGAGTGAGAGGAGAGCTTACCGTGATGGTGGTGGCCGGAGGAGGGGCGGAAGTCGCGAACCGTGGTGGCCGGAGGAGAGAAAGAGAGATCAAGTGAGAGAGAGGAAGAGAGATCGCGAAATGGAAGAAGAAAGGGGTTTCTGCGTTTTTAGGGATTTTAATTTTTAGCGACCGAATATTTCGGTCGCTAATTCGGTCGCAAGGGTGCCATTTCAAAATTTAAATTCATAAATTTAGTGACGGATTTTTAAATCGGTCGCTAAGGCGCTCTTTTAATTTTTTTACGCGCCGTTTAGCGACCGAATTAATATCGGTCGCAAATGTAAATAAAATTTAACCGTTGCATTTAATTCGGTCGCCATTTCGGTCGCTAAAAAGGCATAAAATTTCTGACTTTTAAGTTCCTTTATTTAGCGACTGAAATAGCGACCGATAACCCTGCTACGCTCTATTTCGATCGCAGTATTAACTCTAATCAGTCTTCCATGTAGATCCTATAATCGGTCGCCATTTCGGTCGCCAAAAACAACCAAAAAATTCGGTCACTATTTTCGGTCGCTAAACAACCTTTTTTTTGTAGTGTCAGTTCATTATCTGGTTAATGAGTTTTTTGAGAAATAAAATTCTTGGTTAAGTATGTGCAAATTAATAGGTTTTTTTTTTAGAAATAAAATTTTTGTTTAAGTGTGTGCAAATATCTGGTTAATCAGGTACAAATATCTGGTTAATTTAGTTCATTATCTGATTAATGGTTTTTTTTGGTTAAGTATATGCAAATATCTGGTTAATGACGTACAAATATCTGATTAATTCAGTTCATTATCTGGTTAATGGTTTTTTTGAGAAATAAAATTTTTGGTTAAGTATGTGCAAATATCTAGTTAATCGGGTATATGATTAATTCAGTTCATTATCCGGTTAATGAACCTTTTTGGGAAATAAATTTTTTAGGTTAAAGTAATCTTTTGGTCCCTATACGTGACACTGATTTTCAATTTGATCCCTATACGTAAAAAGTTATCAATTTGGTCCCTATACGTTACACTGGTTTTCAATTTGGTCCTAACTGCTAATTAATCCCTGAATAAGATGACTAAATTACAAATCATTGTCACACCAGATTTGGTGCAAATGGGAGTGGTTACTTTATTAAATCTCTTGCTTTTCTTTATGCATTTATTCCTAATTATGTACTATCTGTTTTTCACCTGAAGACTATGCCTTCCACGGTCTGAAAAATGATCCATCATGTTTTAGACAAGAGATATAATCATATAAAACTGCCATATGCTTTCTCCTGCTAGTTAGCTCATTGCGGAATGGAGTTACAAAAATCCTAGAAAGCGCCTATATTTAAGCATTTGCAGATTGCCATTGTTTAACTGCGACTTTAACCATGTGCAGGTTGCCATTGATTAAAGTTTTTTTTTTCTGATGGCCACTGATATGGATTTTTTGCAAGAAAATAATCCTACTTTTTTTTGGAAGAGAATAACAACAAATTTGAATATGGCCACACTGATATGACAAAACTGAAATCTGAATTAGGTGAATGAAATCTGAATTGTAAGAAATTGTCATATATAATAAGCTGACACA